>CM032230.1:99147500-99890000 GCA_019009955.1 Riptortus pedestris | reverse complement strand
CCTGAATATCTAGTAACTAATGTGAACTTCATCATTATTAAATACCACTACTGAGGTAGTATTGTTGGGAAATATTTAGACTGAATAGTAAGAGTGACTTTTAATTATTGTAAAGTTTTTACCATTTTAGTAAGTTTTACTGCTTTCTGGAAACATGGACAATCGATGTTCTATTGCCGAGTATTTCAGACTAAATATTACGCGGTTAGTATTTAATCCAGATTCATTATTATTATTATTATTATTGTACATAATAAGTAAAATTACTTTCTACTCAATTACTATTATTTATTAACGTCCACTTTTTGCAACTCAGGCTAATTGGGACGGGTTATCTACACGTTACCACCCTTGGGTGGAATTAGGATGTTATTATTAGAATTCCGTTTTTTTTTTTTTTTGTTGCATTAGAATTCCGTCACTAAATAATTTCCTTTGCCCAGGCGTGAATCGAACTCGCCACTCTAGGTTTACCATGTGAGATAAAGATTAACGCTTTAACTCGCATGGCTAACCTGAGCCCCTTCTATTCAATTTCTCTTCATTATTTAAAATTATAAGAATAATCGATAGTATTCGCCATTCCCCTCACGAATGTTGTGTTAATTCAGTAATATTTTTTTTTAATTACTCTAATTTGAGTTATTCCAAAAATTAAACCATCAAAATGTTAATGTTATGTACACGTTTGTCAAAAACCCAACAGGGAAAGAAATGTCCAGTCCTAGCCTGAGGAGATTAATTATAGCCTTAAGTCTTAAGTTGGGTTATTAATAATATACGTATCATGTGTCATGTTACAACAAATAACAAGTGTTTGTGTGTTTATGTGTATTTCGTGGACTGTGTTACTAAAACGATGCGAAATTACTTGGGCTAATTCAGAGAAGTAGTATGCAACCCTTGTGCCTGTTTGGTATATGGGAAAAATAGGTACTTACTTCATTCCATGTCATTCTTTAGCTGCCATCCCCCAACTGAATGTTTTCATCTTCATTCAGCACCATGTCTCTAAGTTTGTCTGACTTCATTAGCGCGCATGAGGGTATGTTAGTCAACTGGTCGGTAGGAGTGTTTTATATATATATATATATATATATATATATATATATATATATATATATATATGTATATATGACACGCACGGACACACATACAATGTAATTTCGTAATTTTTATTTGGTCTTACCAATTGTTATTCAGGTATTATCGGCACAGGAAGTGCTTTGTATTGATTCTCGGCTAGTATTGGGACAAAGTATGTTTTAGACATATATAGTTGATTCCTGTCGTGTGAGTAGGAATGTAAGAAAGGAGAGAGAGAGAGTATGGAGAAGTTGCAGCCTACAAGGGAAAGGCCTATACTTGCTCATCCATATTCAAGAATGACCCTTCAGGAACAGAGCCTGCTACTTAGTTTGCATTTTGTTCTTTCCTTCCCTTCGCCTCTATGTCTTTTTGACTCAACCTTTTTTTGATTTTTATATGATATCAGATATTATTAATCTCTTGGGAAAATAATGCAAGTAAATATTAAAACATACAGCAGTTATAAATTTGGCTGTTTATAATCATCGGTATTCAATTAAAGAGCTTAGGTTTGGTGTGGAAGGAAAAATTTCTTTTTGTCGGTTTGTCAATCGATAGCCAGGACTTTCATTTTGTTTCTTTGTGCATTCTGTCCTTCCTATATTTCTTGAGTTATATTAAAAAATCATTAAATTCATTAATTGCTTATTTATTTAATTTCATGTAATTTTCATTAAAAACACTTGATTTAAATGCTGCTCAGAATTTGTGGGCATTTTAAATTAGTTATATCTTGAATATAACCAAAGTAATTGATTTCCATCGAGAGGCTAATTGAGTTTAATAGAAGAGAGGTTCAGTTGAGAAACGAGTATTATTTGTTATTATTTTAAAAAAAAATATGAAGTCGCATGGCTAGTATCTATATTATATCAAAACATACAACTTATTTAGTGACGAACTAATTAAATAAAATCCTTAGTCCCAGCCTGGCTAGAAAAAGTCAATATGTTGATTGTACTTATATTACGAAAAGAAAAGCCAGAAAAGAATGATGTTCTTGTTGGTCACCCTCACTGCAAAACAATAACTTTTATATATACATACATATATATATATATATATATATATATATATACATATATATATATATATATACAAGCAAAGAAACAAAATAAGCTGCCTTTCTTTTTTAATTTTATTTATATATTGTATAGAACAGTTGTAATCTTAATTGCGGCACATTTGGGAGGTATCTCATCTGAGAGTACGGCTTATATTTTATCTTTACTTTTTATAAAAGTAGTATTTGGCAATTCTTATGGAAGATTTTAGGATTAGTGTTGACAGTCTTGGATTTTGTACTTTTCTGAAAAGTAGAGGTAACAAGGTTCCTAGATTTCTTTCTTCTTTTGTGTCCTTCTCTTGGTTGTGTACCTCTTAGTACATACTCTCTAGACCCCCACTAATCAACAAACCCTCCATCACAAGCGCGGTAGCGAATTCCTGTACTTATGATCATCTTGACAGAGATCGAACCTGCATCTATTTTTATCTTATTTTGAGGAAGAACGGCGAAGGAAGCAGATAACAGGTAAGAGTCACCGATAAAGGCCTCGTTGCTTCATAGATATTTATTCTATGTTGAAGAACACTCTTAGAACACCTGCTCCATTATCAGTACCCTTTCACAGACAACTTATTTGAATCCAGGATTCCTTGTGTACTCTGATCTTCATCTTCTGAGGATTGTGGTTGGTGTAACGGGCACACATTTATATATATATATATATATATATATATATATATATATATATATATATATATATATATATATCTTTGTGTGTGTGTGTGTGTGTAACAAGCACTAGCGGCTTAAATTTTTGTTTAGTTAAAGTTGAAGTTTAAGCGCTTCAAGTATAACTAAAGATCAAAATCGTTATTAGAAGCAAGACCAATAGTCGGAGTTTTTACAGGAGTAAAGTAAATTCGTTATTACCAATCAGATTAAAAATGATCCTAAACCAATATTGATAAATATGTTATATTCTTCAACTGTTGACATATACATACATTTTCCGCTATTACAAATATTTTAACCAAGGTATTTTCGATCGGCCCTATTGTATTAAATATTAAATTTATCCATTGATGGATCAATGGATAAATTTGAGATATTATCCTAGCCAACTTTTCCACACATTAGGTAGTTTTTCTAGCTGCTAGAAGGATAAATGTGTACTTCGAAATTGTTATTATTTTATACCGTATTATTTCGAAATAGTTAATTTAATTAAAATAAATTTAGGAGTTGTAAATAATTACTGAGGTTACAATCATGGATGCTAACAGTTATACGAATGAAATATTACGGATTTCTAGTCTTGAGTAGTACCTATACAAAACCTGGTGGTACAAGTTCAATTCTCGCCTGGAATTTATTTAGTGACGGAATTCATTAAATAAATTCTTAGCTGTTACCCCCTAGGAAAGGGTGGTGACCTGTAGAGAACCCATTCCAGTTAGCATTAGTAGCAAGGAGTGGACGTTAATTAATAATAATAACGATACATATATATTTGTGTGTGCTAGTATGTATATATATATATATATATATATATATATATATATATACATACACATATACACCTTGTTAAGTATTTTGTATTCTATAAAATAATATGATTTTCTTGTTTTTCAGGTGAGTTACATTACATAGTTGTATTTCATTACTTCTCCTCACGCGCCTTACTCTTGAAGAAAATTCCTGTAAGAAGTTTTGTAATATTTATTTTGATAGCTGTGTGCTTGTTGTGAGTAAAATACAACTGTTGCTGGAGAAATGGAAGGATGGTCAGTTTTTATTTATCTATTTTATGCGTGGGGTGAATTTGAAAGGCCTTGCTGCTTTTCCTATTACTACAGATTTTTCTTAAGGGAAAGGAAAAATCAGCTATTAAATAGGCGATTTTTCAAAAATTTCTTTAAATACCCACGGGCTTTACGCAGTAGGATAATAAATATAAGGTCCGGTCAAAATTATGCTTAATATTATATTTATTATGAAATAAAACGTTGACAGACATAGTAAACTATTTTCAGAACTAGAATTTAATGGCACGGCCAATTTCTAGACTTATTTCTGCTTAATACTTAATGAGTGCCAAATTGAATGGTTCAAGGTGGCAAACTAGACAGGAAGAAATTATATTTACACGGCTAAGAATTGGACTCATTAGTCACTCAGTTGTTATGACTAGACTAGGAGAGCCAATGTGTAAAATATGCACTGACCTTATACGTACATATACTTACAGATTGTATTCAAATATTACTTTTCTCACCTTGCACAAATCTAAATGAATTATTTGTCGTAGGAAGCACATTTCATATAATGTTTTAAAGCATTTAAAGGCTGTGGGCCTATTTAAAGCCCCGGACTATACTTAATCAGGTTTTTAATTTATTGAGTTTTATGAGTGTGTTTGTTTACTTGCGTCTAGTGTGCTCGCCTGTTACCTTTGTGACAAGTCGAAAGAAAGCACTTCTACGATTTACAAGCTTAGGCTTAGTATCATATTGGCTTTAAAGTTTACTTATTTTACTTACTATATGATTTTTAGTTCCCCGTAATGTGACTTCCAACACATTTACTGTCTACTTCCAAAGATATTCATATCTTTAATTATATGGCAATTGAACTGTCATTTACTTAGATAATTAATCGGCAATGTACCGATATTATTAAATAAAAAATACCATGTCTCTTGTTTGTCTACTGAGGAAGGAAAACATTATAGAAATCGTAAAGTACGAGGTCTATGAAATTATAAGTAAAGGTTGGTGTCAGGTTTATGTTATTTGTAATATTTTGTTGCCAATCTCAATATTTCAATATTAATTTGAAATTGAAGGCTTGATTGGGCAACTTCTGACTTTAGGGGACACAAGATAAAACCCACATGGCAAACATGTAAGGAGATTTCTGGGATTTGCTTCCCCATCTCCTCAATCATATATCATCCTAACTCACACAGAAATCTCGTTTATCTTTTATGAATGAAGTTCAGAAAGTTAGTATAGAGGAATTCACACAAACATTTAAGAAGTTCTCAGAGGGTAGAATTAAAAAATTATCTAAAAAATGGCAATACAAGAATGAGTCATATATAATTTATTAAATCTATTTGGAAGTTTTTATTGAATACACTCATCAAAAACTGCATAAACTTATTTTACAAGTCAATAACTTTAAATTTTTTGAGAATTCAATTTTTTTTTAAGGTCAAATTTAATGTTTATTGTTATTAAATTCAGCCATTATGATAATTTTATTTTAAATTGTAGTAAGTAATTATATATTAATAATTTAAAGTTAAAGGTTTAAAGGGGTATTCCTTAGTTTTTTATCCTTCGCTTCCCTCTGCTGTACTTTAGGGCAGCCCTAGTGTATTCCTAAGATGTGAATATGTTTGTCGTTAGGCTTAATCAAGAAAACTTTAGTTTTTCTACGTCCCAGTCGTCAAATATCTTCCATCCTGGAGAATACAGCTAAATATCCATATACTTGTGATACAATTGTAAAAATAGTTTATAAATATATAAAAGCGATAAAAAACTATTCCCAACACATTGAGATACAAGATTTACTGGACTCTCCACTATCTGACCTTGTTTCGTTGACCTTAGGTAATGTAGGGAACAAGATCTTCCTCTAGATAGCAGAACTGTGACCTAACAGTCTAGGTTATGTAAGGATGAAAGTTTTATTTTTTAGGAATATTGGCCTACAAAAGAGGTATCTTGGACATCACTCTTTCCTGTGTTTTATTTTATCTACAGAACTGATTTTATGCATACAATAAGGGAAGGAAAAGGGTTCGAAGACAGTCGTATTGTCAGCGTCTTTTTGCTATCAAACAATAAAGGCATCAGGAAGAATGAAGGCATCTCTCCACAGTGCATTAGCTGATTATTGATAAGCATTAGACAGTGCACCCGACCACTCTCATGCTACTTATGATAATTTCGACTTGGATGGTATTCCTATTTTTCAAGCTGGCAACGTTTCGGTATTTTAATGAGCGCGTTTTAATTTGGAGAATTGAGCTTTGCTTCAATTTAAATAAATGTTTCAAAACTCGTGTCGTGAGTGCGACCTCAATAGCTGATTTCCCTTAAGGGAACTATCACTATTAAAATAATGGAAAAGTGTGTTCCGAGTCAAAGAAGATACGAAGAGTGTAGGTTAAAACCAAACCTCAGAAAGGCCTAAATCCTACAGTCGTCTGCCTTCACTGTTAGCAGATTTCCCTTAAGGGAAATCAGCTATTGAGGTCGTACTCATGACGCGATTTTCGAAAAATTTCTTCAAATGTCCATCGATCCTACCCAGGAGATGACGAAAATGAGGTCCGTTCAAAATTATATATGTGTGTATATATATATATATATATATATATATATATATATATATATATATAGTTGTCTGTTAACACTCTAGCGGTCGCAATTTTTATTTAATCGTCACCAAACTCAGTATTTAATCGTTTTAGTAAAAATGAAGATCAAGTTCGTTAACGGCTAAAATCGGACCAGCGGGAGGGGGGGGGGGGTTTAGAGGAGGGATTTTCAAAAATTAGAAATATCTCCGTTACTATACGTCGGATCGAAACATTTTATAGAATCAATCTTTTTGAAAATTACATTTACTATAAATATTGTTAATCCATTTATTCTCTATCTTGAATATTAACCGAGATATTGGCATTTTTCAGTTTTCAGCCATCAGCAAACCGCCACTTCTACTAACGTTACATAAACAATACTCAGCTACATAATAAATCACATTATTTGAAGTTTAAATACCAAAAATTGTATTCAAGAGACCTTTATTATACGAGATACATGCAAATATGTCCCGGTGACCCCCCCCCACCCGTCTTAATGTTTTGGACTACTAAAATTTGATTGATTGAGATAACAATTATTCTGACTTATTATTAATTACAGTACTAGATATAGTAAATAGTTCTCAATAAAATTAATATGTTATATTCTGATATATTTCAGTAATTGTATTTCTTTCCGGTGTGAAGCGGGCAGACCCGTTTGTTTACATTTCTAACCTAACGCTTCCTGTCGGCAGGTTATTGAAATTGGATGAAACATTTCTTATTTCCGTTTGTATTTATTCACGGTGGTGCTGTGTTACCAGTATGTCGATTTATCTATTACTAAACTTCACGAGGGAAATCTGCTTAGTTTACGCAGCCCCTGCGTGACGGACTGTTTTGTATCCAGGGTGATAGCTTTGCACACTTCCTTTTGTAAATTGATACTCATGGGAGTGCTGGCGAGTAGCTGCTTCTGCCATACTAAAATTATTATTTGATAATGTCCTTGTTAGAGATGGGATCTTATTTCACTGAGTTTTTCAAAAGCTCCATGCACGGAAGGAGATTGATTTTTATTATTCTTGGAGGAAGTGTAAGCAGTGAAGAGAGAGTAAATGAGAACGATACGCCATCAGGTCAGGGTCTCTTCGGACTGTTATCTCAAATTACGGATATAACAAATCATGAGAGCGCAATTGGTATTTCATATAAGTAATATAAATATTACTAGGTAACAAAATATTATTATTATTATTTACTAACGTTCACTTTTCGAAACTCAGGCTAATCGGGACGGTTATCTACAGGTTACCACCCTTTTCTAGCCAGGGTGGGATTTTAGGATGTTATTTAATTAATTTCGTCACTAAATAATTTCCTTTGCCCAGGCGAGAATCGAATTCGCCACTCTAGGTTTGCCATAAATATAAGGTAATAAAATAAATATATTTAATAATAAATGCTAAAAAACGAAGTTACAGATGTGGCTCAATAACTCAACGTGAATTACATTGCGGTACCTTTTCTTTCAGTTTTATGTATGTAGCAGTACATATGGGCACATTTTATTCATTAGGATCACTAAATATATAAATAAATTATTTATGAGCGTCCACTTAATGCAACTCAGGCTAATTGGGACGAGGTATCTACAGGTTACCACCCTTTTTTAGCCAGGGTGGGACTAAGAATTTTATTTAATGAATTCCGTCACTAAATAATTTACTTAGAAAAAGAGAATCGAACATTAAAATTGTATTTTTCCAATCTAAAAAACCAATGCTATACGCGGAAAAAAGTATATAAAATTTCGTTATTTGACATTTTTCATTAGGATAATTTTTTTCTGAGTTAGACTTTTGAACACATCAACCTATTTTCAGTGAATTGGTATAAGTTGTCAAAATTTACCACCGATTTTGGCCAAATCAGTCCATCCAAATTTGTCACCTTCATAATTAGAATGAATGCAATTTTATAGAAATTTCACTGTTTTCGCATTAGTCGCAAGAAATAAAAAATGTCCGAAAACCTTTCGGTTTTCTTTGGTTCGCCTAAGAAACTATCGCAAACACGTCTTATTGGGTCGCTCAAGGTGGATTAAATTATTTTTCATCTTAGTAATATTGTTTTGGGAAGTGATAGTTACTTTGCCAGGCTTATTAAAAATAATATTCTTTGTAGATTAAATGGCTTCGTATGGAAAATAAAAGAAAAGTGGCGTTTTAATGAAGGTTGAAAAGGGAAGTATAATATATATATATATATATATATATATATATATATATTTGAATTGGAGAAATTAAAAAATTGTAATATTTAATTTCTTCCAATTTTTAATTTAACTACTGTTGTTGAAAACATTGAGTACATTGATAAACTTGATAAAGTAGTGCCATGGATTCCCACGTGGGCAATAGGATTTTATTTATCGACAACCTCATTAAATAAAAAAGTCCGTCACGCAGGGGCTGCGTAAACTAAGCAGATTTCCCACGTGAAGTTTTACAATAGAGAAATCTGCCTAATAACAACTGTAGTAGTAAGAAACCTCTAAACCTAAAAAACATTATTTAGGGCGTAATAACCCAGTAGTTTCTAGCCCAAAAAACAGTTAACCTAACCTCTAAACCTATTCACGAGGGACGATAGTTATGGAAACGGCCGCCAGAGCTCTCATCGGAAACTCCGAGCATAGACTATTGGTGACCACACGCAGAATACAAATGCAAATATCTCGGTTAATATTCAAGATAGAGAATTAATGTATAGAACATTATTTATAGTAAATTTAATTTGCAATAAGATTGGTTCTATACAATCTTTTGATCCGACGTATAGTAACGGAGATATTTCGAATTTTCGAAAATCCTCCCCTCTAAACCCCCCCTCCCACTAATCCGATTTCAGCCGTTAACGAACTTGATCTTTCTTTTTACATAAAACGCTTGAATATGAAGTTTGGCAAGGATCAAACAAAAATGGAGACCGCTAGAGTGGTAACAGACAAATATATATATATATATATATATATATATATATATATATATATATATATATATATATATATAGATATATATATACAGTTTTGAACGGACCTCATTTTCGTCATCTACTAGGTAGGATCGATGGACATTTGAAGAAAAATGTCGAAAATTCCGTCATGAGTACAACCTCAATAGCTGATTTCCCTTAAGGGAAATCTGCTAAAATCCTTAGAGATAAGAGAAAGGGACTGGTACATCAAATATTCACGATTGAATATACCAGCTGCGCATGTAGGTTGGGGTTCAAAAATATAAATACCGTTGGAATGAATAATTCGTTACTGAGAGACTGAATGAGCCCAAAGAAAGAAATGTAGTTTATAAAAATTATGACAGGAGTTAAGGAACTGAAAGAGCAAATTTCACTAATTAAACACAGTAAATTCTCTACAAAATGAGAATAACTACAGTATTATTTCAAACAGCTCCGACTTGAAGCAAACACCAAAAGCTGTCAAAACGAGATGTATTTACAATAATCAGCTAAATGTTCAGGAACATTGATTGTGTAAACGTTAATTGAGAGCTCTCTCAACGACCACTCCTCAACCTAGTTCCATTATTGACCGATATTTCAAAAGTGAGTCATTTTGTCTATGAGGTAAAGATTAACTTAACTTTTATTTACTATAAAGAAACTTTTTAAAGATCTTGTACATTCTATGGTGGTGTTTTTGTGTGCGTACGCCTGCGCTTCTTGCCATAATATACCAAAAAGATAATTATGTATTACAAAGTAAAAGTATTCATAGTATATTTTAAGACTTTAATGACGGACTTCATTTATTTAAGGAATTACATAACCTTTTACAGTCTGCTCGGCCTGTGACTATTCATCTGCAAATTATAGCAAAGGGAAGTCTATAAACTTGATTTTTGAAACTTATTCAAGACGATGCGGATTCCATGAAAATGATTCGAGATAGTAGTAATTAGTAGACAGCAATAGTGGTGATAGAGATGGAAGTAAAACTCTAAAATGTGATAATGATATCTTTCCCAGAGTATGGTGAGCCCTCAGAGATCGTAAACGAGTTTCATAAGAGAAAATTCCGTCACTTGTGTCTGCATAAAAAATCATTGTATGCGCGGAGAGTTTAGTCCGTTTAGACTAAATGGTGTTTTCAGTTTAAAAATACATATATGTTTAAACATATCGCGACACCTTTATACCAACAATAGTGCTCATTGAAATTGTGTAGAAAATGTTAGAGGAATTAAAATGTATGAATAAGTCTATTTAGAAATTCGTGGAGGGGTGGGGAGCCAGTTGGATCGCCGTTAGGGCGAATAACGTCAGGTATTGTGGTAAATACTTCTTTTTTTTATATTTATAATCATAAACTACTATTTGGGTTGCCTTTACTCGAAACTGAAAGCCTTGAATCATATAAGGATTTGGATCCATGAGAAGATAAGTCCATGTAAGCTTAGCATGAAAATAGGGGTATAGCATTTTTAGACGCTGTGTACGTAGGAAATTAGATGCTAGATTAAAACTTAGCCTTATGTATTTTAAGATAATTACTTCATATAGATTGATTAATTGTCTGTGCTCCAAGTTTCCCACAAAAATAACAAAAGTGATAATCTTATCTAACTAGTTCTTACTTTGAAGGAACTGGATTATAAGTGACAGCGAATGTGATTCATTCGCGCCCACTTAATGTAACTACGGCTAATCGGGGCGAGTTGTCTGCAGGTTACCATCCTTTTCTAGCCTGGGTGGGATTAAGGAGGCGTAAGGGTTCGTCACTAAATAAATTCCTATTTTCCAGGTAGGAATCAAGTCCACGGCTCTAGATTTGCCAAGTTTATTAAGATCCATGTTGGCTCACATGCTATAAAGCTTTCTTGGCAAGAATGGCTATCCTAGACAATTTGCTAGTTAGGGTTTACT
Source organism: Riptortus pedestris (assembly GCA_019009955.1). Classification (NCBI taxonomy): domain Eukaryota; kingdom Metazoa; phylum Arthropoda; class Insecta; order Hemiptera; family Alydidae; genus Riptortus; species Riptortus pedestris. The sequence goes on along the minus strand of CM032230.1, from coordinate 99,878,628 downwards.
AAAACGGCAATAGGTCTTGATTACCATTTGAAATTACCAGTTACATATAATGTATAAAACCTAATTATCTGTAGCCGATAGAAAACTTAGGTCTGTCCTCTAAAATAGGTAGGGTAAACAAGAGTTAATTGTCGTGTTCTAAGATTGACTATACTCCACATAAAAGTCTAGATGTACACTAGTACCCTGTTTAGTTCGGGCCTTCATTAAAACTTCCTTTCGAAATTGTTCAGTAATATGCGGGAAGACAAGATAGTATTTGTCGAATATACTTCGAATGAATTAATACTAAGATAAGAAGCATTAAGCATGTACATCATGACTCATCAAGCTGTTGAAATTATGAAGAATTGTGTTGTATAACGAGAAAATGTTTATTTTTTTTTTTTGAGACTACGTATATGTAAGATGATAGATAATCCGATGGATTCTAAGGAAAATAGCAAGTATAAAAGCCAATTTACTTCATTGTGTTGTTAAATTAAAATATCCTTCCCGGTTTTGTTTGCCATCTTGTTGGCTGTCATGTGCCCATACGAGTGTATGTGTGAATATTAGGAGTGAGCAATTGCAATATAATTATCAATCTTATCAAGATGTAAATATTAAGTCTTAAGGGTTCATCTTTTTAAAACAGATTTTCATAAAGGAATATCTTATCAAAGCTTTGAAAAACCTCCTCAAATGTTCCTAATTGCAATATAAATGAAGTTCAAATTTGAGAATTAACACACTCGCTTACATATGTGTGTGTGTGTGTGCCTACCTATATTGTTTATTGACGCATTATTCTTTTTGTGAGTGTTAGGTCAGGAAGGCTATTGGTCCATTCATCTGAAGTCACGATCATCAAAGTCGTTTGTCTGTAAGTGGCATCGTTTGCCATTTCTCTTCGCTAGAGTTAGAAGTTTCGTTAGGGATGGTTCTGGATTGTCCTCACGTCTTGAAATAAATTGATTCCCCAGAACAAAAACATCTTGTATCCTTTTGGTCTGTGTACGATTTATATGGACTTGTGGAAATTTGATAAAAACAGTGTTAGTAGGTGTGGACTTGAGGTGTTTATGGAGTGTTCGATATATTATTAGATAGACATTTTAAAACAATTATTTGTTTTACTTTAAGCTAATTGTTGCTATATATTCTTACATAGCCCATTATATACTTGCAACGGACGAATTGCAAATTATAATGAATGACCGATATTCATTTTCGTTCAATGAAATATAAACCTTATTAAAATAAGTTTGAGTTTCTGAATATTAAATTATAACACTACTGAAATTGATGTGCTTCATTAATATTGGGTTGATGCAAAATTAATGCAGGTTTCCTCTATTGCGATATCTTAATTCCAATTGTGTAAACAAAGCAAATCCTAACATTGATCATTATTATACCTAAACAAGCCTTATCTAATACCCTCTCTTTCACCATGAATTTGATCAGTAAAATCGTTTTGTTCAGTGTGTTCAAAGGTCTTAAATCGAAAATGTTGAAGTGCGATTTTCGTCAAATTTATTTTTACGAATTTAAATTAGAGCGCAGCACTGCACAAACGGCTTGTAATATTAACGAAGTGTGAGGTCCGGGGGCTATTAACGAGTGCACGGTGCAGCGTTGGTTCCAGAAGTTTCGCAGTGGAGATTTCGACCTCGAAGACAAGGAAGGTCGGGGCCGTCATTTTGCTCTTGACCACGACCAGCTGAGGTCAATAGTGGAAGAAGACCCAACCAAAACCACCCGAGAAATAGCGGTAGAACTCGGTGTGAACCAGTCGACAGTTGTACGCCACTTGGACGCAATTGGTAAGGTAAAAAAGTTGTCCAAGTGGGTGCCACACCAATTAAAGGACCACCAAAAAAAATCGCCGCTTTGAAATCTGTTCCATGCTTGTGACAATCAATAAAAATGATCCATTTCTTGATCGCATTGTGACGTGCGATGAAAAATGGATCTCATACGACAACAGAAGGCGTTGTACCCAATGGCTGAGCAAAGATGAACAACCAAAACCTTTCCCGAAGCCCAACCTGCACCCAAAAAAAGTTACGGTCACAGTTTGGTGGTATACTGCTGGTGTTATCCACTACAGCTTTCTCAATCGAGGTGAGACTATAACTGCTGACAAGTACTGTCAAGAAATTGACAACATGACTCAAAAAATTACAATAACTTTGCCAGCATTGATGAATCGGAAGGATAGGTCCCATCTTTCTCCATGATAACGCCAGACCACACGTCGCACAACCAACGCTACGACGACTGCACGAGTTGGGCTACGAAGTTCTCCCACACCCACCTTATTCACCTGACCTCTCTCCTACAGACTTCCACTTTTTCAGGCATCTGGATAACTTTTTGAGGGAGAAAAATTTTCAAAACCACGATGAAATTGAAAATTCGTTTCATGACTTCATTGTGTCCAGGGATTCAGATTTTTTTTCGGGTGGAATAAGAAAACTTGTTGAGCGTTGACAACAGTGCATTGATTCAGATGGAAATTATTTTGATTAAATATATATATAGTTAAAGTAATGATATGACCTATTTTCAATGAATATTAAAAACCTGCATTAATTTTGCATCAACCCAATAGTTGAGTTCATTGAAACATCATTCTAAACACATTTTCATGAGAATCATCTCTTTCATCGGAGTGGGGAGAATGGGCACTTCATGGAGTTTCAAATTTAGCTGTTTGCTCTTCTAATTCTTCTGATATTTACAACCTTCTGACTCACTAGCTCAGAAACTATTTCCTTATCGGGAAGGTCTTTAATTCCATCGCAGAAGAAAACTCCCTTTGTATAATTCAATGTGCTATGAGGTTCATCAGTAATTGGAATATCATAAAAAGTTTTTTCTTTTGAGAGGTTTTTAGCTGTTGAGTCATTCGGACAATCCAGATATAGCATGCCATTCCAGAGTTTCTTGACGTTTAGCAGGTTTGAGAAAGTACAAACCCACTTGTGAATCGGAAAAGGGTTGATTTGGGTAAAGTTTTTACCTGTTTGAAGAGTTTTAACAATTAAGAAACGAGGAGTAATTTTCAATGTTAATTTGGTCCCTTCATTGGACTCATAGCAGTTTTTTTGTTTTTCCTGTTTATCTTCATTACAAGTAGTTGCATTTTGCACCATTTTGTGTGACCAATGTAGCTCACTGTAGCTCATATTCACTGATTTTTGAAGACCAAAGTTTTTAGTAGTTTTCACGCTTTGCTAACATATGTTTTGATATATAAATTTTCGAAACATTTCTTCAAATGCCCATTGATCCTACTCAGAAGATGAAGAAAATGAGGCCCGTTCAAAATTATATATGTATATGTATCTATATATATATATATATATATATATATATATATATATATATATAAGTGTGTGTATGTATTTGTATGTTAATGCTCTAGCGGTCGTAATTTTTGTTTGATCGTTACCAAACTCGATATCGTTTCATGTAAACCGAAATATTAACTTCTTTAATGGCTGCAATCGGGCCAGTGAGAGTAGGATTTTCCAAAATTTGAAATATCTCCGTTACTATATGTCGGATCGAAAAATTGTATAAAACCGATCTTATTGAAAATTAAATGTGCTATAAATATTGTTATACACATCTATTCTCTTTATTGAATATCAACCGAGATATTTGCATTTTTCAATTTTCAGCCTTTAGCAAATCCGTATTTCTACTCTTGCTACATGAACAATACCGTTATATAATAAAACATATCATTCGAAGCTGAAATACCAAAAATTTGTTTGTTTACTTTTCAGACCCTTCCCGTCGGTAGGTTATTAAAATTTACTGAAAGATTTCTTATTACCGTTTGTATTTATTCACTTAATATTCTCGGTATTGTTGTGTTATCAGTAAGTTGATTCATCTATTTTAAACTTCACGTGGGAAATTGCTTAGTTTTCGCAGCCCCTGCGTGGCGGACTTTTGGACATTTTAGTAAGTCTTTGAATAGATCACTGTCAGTAGTCTGTCAAAAGAATACGTAATACATAATAGTTTCTCAGACTATGTGGGAAACTCAAACAAGGTATCTTTAAGTCGTGATGCCAGCTGTATGCGATTCAACATAGGATCCTATTGATACCAATCTACAAGATTGTTCATCATCGCCTTCAGACTCTAAAGCAAAGATTCCTTAACCGTAACGTTGATTGTATGATTCATCTGCATATGAAGTTCTCACATTTATGATCAATAGATACAAAGGTCGTTTCTATAAATATTTTAGTAATAAAAATTCTAACTGACGATATTAAGTGTGAGTATATTGCTATAATGGAAGGTAGCGATGTGGAGCCAAGTGCAATAGATTGCTTGGCCGGATATTGTGTCTGATTTAGCACTAATCTAGCGGAAAATTCACCCGTCTCTCTAGACAGCTATCCTATACCTTCATTCCCTCTCGCAATTGCTTCGGAATATTTAGCTCTTCCTTCCTACTTAAATATTGCTAAGTTAACAGCTCAAGCTCAAGGACCATTATTGTCTATCGAATTATAGACAGATTTTACTTTATATATGTTTGAGCTGGAAATTATTGAAATACAGTGTCAGATATCCCCAATGAGTATATTACACTCGGGACGTATTCCCAGTTCATCGCTCCATCTTTAGAGTTCTGTATAAATGTACTTTTTATCGCCAAAAAAGGTCGACTAAAACAAATGGAACAAATGAACTATATGTTATTCTAAAACAGAGGCTCAAGTCAGCCATATGAGTTAAAGGGTTGGCTTTAATCTCATATTAGTGGCGAGTTCAATTCCCGCCTGGGCAAAGCAATTTATTTAGTGGCGGAATTCATTAAATAAAATCCTTAGTCCCACCCTGGCTAGTAAAGGGAGGTAACCTCTAGATCACCCGTCCCAATTAGCCATATTTGCAAAAAGTGGACGTTAGTAAATAATTTTTAATCTCACATTATTAAATAATATATTCGCGAGTACGAGCCCCACCTGAGCTATAGGAATTTATTTAGTTAGGAACTCATTAAATTTAATCCTTGGTTACAACCTGGCAATCTGTAGAAAAGCAGTCCCAATTAGCCATATTTGCAAAACGTGGACGTTTATAACTAGCAATAATAATAATTTTAAAACAGTAATAAAAATGAAGGGCTTACACTCTATCAAGTCCAAAGTTCAAAATATTAAACCTAGTAAAGGTCCTCGTTGAATATTAGAAGAAAATGCTAATTCTCACTTAATATTTGAGTGGCGAGAACGGCATTTGTAGAGCGCCAATAGTTTAACATGATTGCTTCTATAACACTTTTCGATACGACGGAGATATTTTGAATATTAGAATCCTCCAATTCCTGCTCCGATCTCAGTCATTAACAAATATGAACATCAGATTTGAATTAAATGGTTAAATATTGACTAGGACAAAGATAAAATAAACATGTCCGAACAAACAGGAAAATTGTTCATTGATGTCATAACACTACTTATTTCGAGTGCTTCATGACATAACAGCTTATTGTTAATATGAAATGAGAAGGAGTTTTCTGAGGGCCGAAAACTAAAAAAACACAAATATCTCGTTTAAGAATCAAAATAGTGAACAACATTCATAGAACATTTAATTTTCAGTAAGAGATCCATTGGAAATTCAAAAGTTACGGTCACTGGAGGCGTACTGGAGAAGGTTTTAAGGTTGAATATGAACTGAAAAGATTCTTCAGGGGTCACAATTATGGCACGCCAAGTTTCAGCCTTGTCTTAAAACAATTGTAGATTTTAAGGGAGTGGCACATGAACTTGGGACACCGTGTGTTTGTGTTGTGTATATATATATATATATATATATATATATATATATATATAACATTTTGTCATTTCTGTGAACATTCCTTACAATCCTTGAAGGACATGGTTGTCAGTCACCACCATTTTTACCATTTTTTTTCCTGATGGTTCCCTTCAAGACTTCTTTAAGTACAGATCACCTAACCAACATCCTCATTACCATGTTCTGCACTAGATACAATATTCTTGGGCAATCTGACAGGGCTCAACCACCGCAGTATGCTCTTTTTGGTTACAGAGATCTCAATCGTTTCATATGATTTCATATGCATTGAACAATTTCTGGTTTTTGCAATTTTCATGCCAAAAAATATAACTGAACTACTTTGATCATTACTGGTTACATAACATAGGCTCTAGGGTATATTAATAATATTCTTTATAGTGAAGTGGCTTTTGAGTTTTAAGGGAGTCCTGAAAGTAAACATATATGGATTCCTGTTCGCTTTGGGACAAATATTAAACAACAAAAATTGACAATTTTTTTTTTTAGTTTTTAAATAGTGTCGTATGACAATAACTACTCACAAAAGGTAAGTTCTAATATTATAAGTAACAGTGTATAGTCAGAACTAACAATTTTCAATTTACTCCCAGTTTTCTAAAACACAAATCGAGGTAGTACGCCTTATTCATTTTTCTTGTTAACGCTGTTCATAAATAGGTATTGCTTAAACTCTGGTTAACTTTTTTTATCTCTCTTAAAAAAGTGATCTATTAAAATTCTTCATTCTTAGAACGGAAACAAATCAAGACTTTATAAACGTAAGCAGTAAGTGCACGTACTCAGCATTTTCCCTATTCCATATCATTATTACTTCTACAATATTATTACGTTACTGAACTAGCAGATATTTGCTACACGGTTTTTTTATCTGCACGTCGGACTTGTGCATGAGTATTCCTAATAGAGGGAGGAATTGAGGGGAAAGGAAATGATTCTTTAAAAGTCTGTCACGCAGGGGACGCCTTATCTAAGATTTCCTACGTATTTGCATTTACCTCAAAACTCTATTTTTGAAGCTGCATCGCTGGGGAGTATTATCATTGTGAGAACTTCGGCTGTTTGCTCCAGCGGTTGGAATTTTGTTCTGCCTGGAATTAAATTAATTGCCTGACGAAGATGGGCGCATTTCCATCGAAAATTTGCAGAACAAGAAAAATTCCAACCGCTGGAGCAGATAGCCGAAGTTTTCACAATGATTACCAAAAAACGTAAAAGTTGAATGAGTACAATATTTAGTATTTAGGATTCAAAAATCGTCCTTCATAATATAATACCTTATTTTAATATGGCATGAGTAGGAGTGGGGGTTTACTGAAGGCCGAAACAAAAAAAAAATGCAAATATCTCGTTTAATAAGGAAGATAGTGATAAAAGGAACATACGCCATTTATAGAACATTACATTTACGATAACATCGGTTCTATACAATTTTTCGATATGATTCATAATAAAGGAGATATTTCGAATTCTCGAAATTTTCCCTCTCTAACGTTCTCCCCCCCCCCCCCCCAGTGGTCCAATTTCAGCCATTAAGTAACGAAAATGTAATTTTCTGTAAATGTTTTTCTGTTTATTTTTTTTTCATTATTTTGCATTTTTTTTTGTTATATCCTGAATCGCTTTATCCGAAGCTTAAATGCCAAACACTGTCTTCACTGAATTTTTACTGCGTGAGATACTTGAAAATACGTAGGGTTATGACTTCATCAATGAACGATTTTCCTGTTTTGATTCGAAAATATTCATTTCCTATCTTTGTCCTAGTCAATATTTAACCGTTTCATTCAACTCTGATGTTAGTAATTGTTAATGGCTGAGATCTGACCAGGAATTGGAGGATTCTAATATTCAAAATATCTTAGTTATTATGAGTCAGATCGAAATGTGTCAATGTTAAGAAGCCGTCAATGTTAAACTATTAGCGCTCTTCATTAGTTGTTCTAGTAACTAAAATATTAAGTGTGAAGAAGAGTTTTCTTACTTGGGAGAGAAAACTTCACAAGTGTTTTAGCAGATTTCCCTTAAGGGATATCAGCTATTGAGGTTGTACTCATGACAGAATTTTCGAAATTTTTCTTCTAATGTCCATCGATCCTACCTAGTACATGACGAAAATGAGGTCCGTTCAAAACTATATATATATATATATATATATATATATATATATATATATATATATATATATATATGTATATGTCTGTTACCGCTCTAGCGGTCGCAATTTTTGTTTGATCGTTACCAAACTCGATATTTAGTCGTTTTATGTAAAAAGAAAGATCAAGTTCGTTAACGGCTGAAAACGGCCCAGTGGGGGGGGGGTTAGAGGGGAGAATTTTCGAAAATTCGAAATATCTCCGTTACTATACGTCGGATCGAAAAATTATACAGAATCAATCTTATTGCAAATTTAATTTACTATAAATGTTGTTATATATATTTATTTCCTATCTTGAATATTACCCGAGATATTTGCATTTTTATTAAATCTGGGCGGCTAACGGACGGGTGACTTTCCCACCAAAAGCTAGTTCGGCCGATTCCTTAACTGCTCGACTCTCGTAAAATTTCTCTATTGTAAAACTTCACGTGGAAAATCTGCTTAGTTTACGCAGCTCCTGCGTGACGGACTTTTTATTTCAGCGCTAAGCTGTGATAAAGCGCTAAGCAAGTGTCGTCTTCCCCTATGCAAGTAGGTCTGCTGATGGAGGCTATGGTTTTCGAAAGCGCTTAGCGCTGAAATAAAAAAAACTCGTGAAGAATTGGACGTCTTTTTCTCTCTCCAAGTACACAATATTTTTCACCTCCAACAACACTGCTGTGAAAGAGTTTTCTTCTTTTTACCCTGCAATAAACCTCTGAGTACTAACAATCGACTTTCGACTTAGAAATGGAGAATATATGGTGAGATCTGCTTAGCTTACGCAACCCCTCCTGGATGGCGCACTTTTGGAGGTGTCACTAGTCGCCTCAATATAACAACCATCTACTTGATGTAGCCGTCTGAAAACATTTGTGAAATATTGTTGTATAAACCCGACACTGGGAGAGCTTTAGAAAGTCGGTCATTTTCACAAAAAAAAAAAAAAAAAAAAAAAAAACCATAATCCGCGAGTGGTATGTATATTTTGAAAAGAGGTATTTGATTTGTGAGTGGCAGTCGCTGAAACTCTTCACCCTGTTATTTCTGAGATAACAATATCTGATAAATCCCTAATCTTCATTGCTGTTTCAATTTGATTACATATATAATTTTATGTAATAACTGTTTCATATGTTTTCAGCGATAAAGCTTGTGTTATCAAAATGTACACTCAAGGAGGAAGATTAGCCAGCGTTTCAGATTATTTAATCCACCGCACATACATTTCTTACATTTATTAAAATATTACTTTTCCAGTGTATTCTGTGCTTTAGATAAAATATCCTGTAAAGTATATTATATTGTAATCATTTCAGCAGATTCCCCTTAAGGGAAATCAGCTATTGAGGTTGTACTCATGACGCGATATTCGAAAATGTCCACAAATGTCCAACCATCCTACCTACGAGGAGATAGAGAATGAGCTTAAACCTTTTGGAGGGTTGTTATTTTCCAATAAAGACCCAATAAGTCCATATGTAAGATCCCAGGATCAATTTTTACTTTATAAATTGGCCATTCTGAAACAAAAATATTTTATTCTTTTTTCGATATTTGATTTTTAAATCTACATACATTTTCATAGGATTAGTTTACATAACGTCACGAAGGTTTTGCGTAAACTAAACAGATTTCCTGCGCACTGTGTCTTATGACAACATTTATTCTCTATTTTCTCCCACAGTAATAAATAAACAGGAATTAAAATATTAGTTGGACTTGACATTTTTAGTAAGTGAGGCAACTAGTGAGTAGTAGTAATTGAAAATCAGGTAGAGTAGAGGTAAGGGCGTTCTAACAAAGAGCAGAGTAGACATGATTGGCTGAAACCAAGAAAATACTAATATTTCCGTTTATTATCGACTCAGAGAAAATCATAGTTATAGAAGATTAATATTCCAATATGATTGGCCAACTTTTTGTCTATGTGTATATAGCCTGGGCAGAACGCATTACCTGCAATATTTGATTAATGTGATAATCGATAGAGTAGCTAGTGGAGGAATACTAAAGGATGAAAGAAAGAAGTCCGTTTGGTTTTATTTATAGAAAAATTATATAAACATCGTTTGATGGAAATGATTTTATTTTATTAACATGATTGGTTACGTAACATTATCGATGTGACGCACAATAATGAAGAAATAGTTTTATGATTTTGCCCATTCTTTAACCTCCCGCTTCACCTCTATAAGCTCAATGAACGAAGGAGTTATGTAGCTCTTAGCTTTATGCATGAAGGAGTATATACCTATAAGTTCAATGCATGAAGGAGTTATATAGCTATAAGTTCAATTCATGAAGGAGTATATAGCTATAAGTTCAATGCATGAAGGAGTTATATAGCTATAAGTTCAATGCATGAAGGAGTATATAGCTATAAGTTCAATGTATGAAGTAGTTATATAACTATAAGTTCAATGCATGAAAGAGTTATATAGCTATAAGCTCTATCCATGAAGGAGCTATATAGCCATAAGCTTTATGCATGAAGGAGTTATACAGCCATAAAACTCTTGTGTGAGCTCTTTTCTAAAGTGTATGCTGGAGTCAGTTTTGCCTGTATATTGCTCTACACAACCTGGTGGTCCCTACTTGTACTCCTGTTTAATCGTCCAAATTATAAATAAACATAATATAGGTTTACCAGTAGTTAGTGGATTTGTTTTCTCTCAGGTTACTTTCATCAATGAGTTTCTTCCCTTGCACACCCCTAATGTTATTTCCTTTATAGTAACAAATGGCCTGAGACCCTTTCTCAGCCTGTTGGCAAGTTGGCTAAGAACGTTTCTGGGTAGCAGGTCGAGAACATTTCTCAGCCAGTATGCCGAGGTTCATTCACAGCCAGCGCACCGAAAACCTTTCACAGTCAGTTTGCCGAGAATCTTTCACAGCCATTTGGCCGAGAACATTTCTCAGCCCGTAGCAGGAAACCATTCTCAGCCAGCTCACCGCAAACCATTCTCAGCCTGCTCACCGAAAACCTTTCTTAGCCAACTCGCCCAAAACCATTCTCAGCCAGTTGGCCGAGATTCATTCACAGCTAGTTGGCCAAGAACGTTTCTGGGTAGCAGGTCGAGAACATTTCTCAGCCAGTATGCCGAGATTCATTCACAGCTAGTTGTCCGAGACCATTTCTCAGCCAGTATGCCGAGATTCATTCACAGCTAGTTGGCCGAGAACGTTTCTCAGCCAGTTGGCCAAGAACGTTTCTGGGTAGCAGGTCGAGAACATTTCTCAGCCAGTATGCCGAGATTCATTCACAGCTAGTTGTCCGAGACCATTTCTCAGCCAGTTTGCCGATAACATTTCTTAGTCAGTTTGCCGAGAATCTTTCACAGCCATTTGGCCGAGAACATTTCTCAGCCCGTAGCAGGAAACCATTCTCAGTCAGCTCACCGCAAACCATTCTCAGCCTGCTCACCGCAAACCATTCTCAGCCTGCTCACCGAAAACCTTTCTTAGCCAACTGGCCCAAAACCATTCTCAGCCAGTTGGCCGAAAACCATACTCTGCCAGTTGTCCGAGAACATTACTCAGCCAGTTGGCTGGAAACGATTCTCAGCCAGTTGGCAGAGAATCATGTCTAAGCCAGTTGGCCGAGAACATTACTCAGCCAGTTGGCTGAGAATGATTTCTCAGCCAGTTAGCCGAGAATCATTCACAGCTAGTTGGCCGAAAACATTTCACAGCCAGTTGGCCGAGAATCATTCACAGCCAGTTGCCGAGAACATTTCCCAGCCAGTTGGCCGAGAACATTTCTCAGCCAGTTTGCCGGTAACATTTATCACCCAGTTTACCGAGAATCTTTTTTACCCAGTTGGCCGAGAACCATTCTCAGCCAGTTGGCCGAGAATCATTCTCAGCCAGTTTGCCGATAACATTTATCACCCAGTTTACAGAGAATCTTTCTTACCCAGTTGGCCGAGAATCATTCTCAGCCAGTTGGCCGAGAATCATTCTCAGCCAGTTTGCCGATAACATTTATCACCCAGTTTACAGAGAATCTTTTTTACCCAGTTGGCCGAGAATCATTCTCAGCCAGTTGGCCGAGAATCATTCTCAGCCAGTTTGCCGATAACATTTATCACCCAGTTTACAGAGAATCTTTCTTACCCAGTTGGCCGAGAAACATTTCTCAGCCAGTTGGCCGAGAACCATTTCTCAGCCAGTTTGCCGGTAACATTTATCACCCAGTTTACCGAGAATCTTCCCTACCCAGTTGGCCGAGATTCATTCTCAGCCAGTTGGCCGAGAACATTTCTCAGCCAGTTTGCCGGTAACATTTATCACCCAGTTTACCGAGAATCTTTCCTACCCAGTTGGCCGAGAACCTTTCTCAGCCAGTTGGCCGACAACATTTCTCAGCCAGTTGGCCGACAACATTTCTCAGCCAGTTGGCCGAGAACCTTTCTAAGCCAGTTGGCCGAGAATCTTTCTAAGCCAGTTGGCCGAGAACCTTTCTAAGCCAGTTGGCCGAGAACCATTCTCAGTCAGTTGGTCGAGAATCATTCACAGCGAGTTGGCCGAGAGCATTTCTCAGCCAGTTCCGTCTCATTCCGGTATTAACTGATTTTTTTCTGAAAATTCGTCAATATCTTAGTTCACTTGAAAACTGTTATCAACAGGGATCAATGATATAATAAAGCATTAGTTTTGCCACATCTCAACTATGGTGGAGAAGAAGCTACGAGTGTGTAAATAATATCTTTGAAAGGTGAATTAGCCAATATAGAAAAGAGATTTCACTAAGCTCGTTAAAAGTCGGCATATGCTGAAAAATATTGTTTTAATGAATAATAGTTTGCCGCGAGAGCCAATGTGGTAATATTGTCACACTTGGATAACTTGTAGTTCTGAACTTGTTCTATTACCGAGAGCCTAGAGAATTTATTTAGTTAAAATAAAATCGCTAGTTTCGATCTGGTTAGAATATGTAATTAATCCTGTCCAATTACCTTCACTTGATGAAGTGGCCGTTAGAGGTAGCTAAAAATAAAATGTCCAGATATTGTTAGGCCCTCTTAGGCCAACAAGTTTCCTGGATGGTTTGTAATAAATGGTTCCCGCCAGGAATACTTACTACACATTTACAAAAAATCATTTCTGCAGAAAACTGGAGTTTTGTATATTTGATTATATTCCTTAGTTATAATAATTTGTTTCCCCGGTTCGAAGAATTTCTCTCAAATAAAAAATAATTAAAATATAAATTAATTTTTAAAATATATATTAGACTGTTGCCGATATCTACGGGGGATAGATAGAAAGTCATTGATAGCATGTTAATGTCACTTTATTTTTTTTTTTGTTTCTAATAAAGAAGGAATTGTTATATATTCTGACGAGCTATAAGTTGATTTCACATTTTGTGTTGATATTGACTGTTACATAATGCTGACTGCCCACTGATATAAGCCTTATCAGCACATGCCTTGCCCTCCGGGGAAGGTATACATCATTTACTATAATCGAAAGATTGTAGCAGTTGAAAATTATTTATCTACTATCATTGCACAGAGCTCAGAAATAGCTCTAAATTCAATGTCTTTTTTTTATATATATATATATTATTATCTTTTCTTAGTTGTCCATGTTGCAGTGGAATATTTGTAATCTGATCCATTTTAGAAATATGTGCCATTCTAAATTGTGTTCCGAAAATGATTTTCTGCCTTTCACTTTAAATTTCTTTAACAATTTACATTTAGTGTAGATTTTATTCTGATACAATAAATTTGTATAAACACTTTCTATTAATCACGAAAAGATCTATAAATCATGTTCTATGACATTATTTGACGGGATGTATTGTTTTGTATTTGAAATATCGTAGTAGGTAAATAGGAAGTAATGTCGTGTCCACATCAGTTTTTTAAAGTATATTTCGTATCACTTGTTAAAGCCAAGGCACATTAATCTTTGTCGTTTTGCCCAAATTGAGAAGAATAAACTTTTTGAAACAACTTGCAAATTCAGAACACGTTTCGTCAATTTTTCAACTTATGAAAAATAATGATAATTTTGTTGGCGATAGCAACAATAAAAAATCTCATATGAGGACCTTATAGTAGATTTCCCCTAAGGGCTAATGAGGTTGTGGAACATTTCATTAGATGTTCGTTGATTCTAGCCAGGAGATCCGCTCAGAACTATATACAATGACATATATTCTCTTAACTGTCTACCGGCTGGATTGAGAGATGTTATAATTTCTAAAAATTTTGTCTAATCATTCTTTATCTGGAATATTAACCGAGCTATGTATTTATGTTCTTATATTCTCAGCCATGAGTGAACCCTTACTTCTAATTGTCTGATTTTTACTATGAGTGTTTGAGTCACTGAAAATCTCTTTTCCAGTATATATTTCAAATTCTGTTCACGTAGGGTCCATATAACGGAAAAAAATGCAAAAAAGATGGTGAGATGAATTGACCAGTTTTTCTTTCAGCATGCGGGAAAGCTGCTTAGTTCACGCTGCCCTGCATGACGGATTTTTTAGATATCATAAATCCACCATTTACGTCCTCTTTTCTCTTTGATTTTTAACTGTATTCTTTTATTGGATAAATCCGTTTGCAAAAACTGTTTATAAACATAAAACAAGCAAAATGTGCAAAAATATATCCATTGATTTACGCAAAATGATTTATTATAAGAGCCTATACTGATTACATGAAGTAATGTTTGAGATGTTGATCCAATGATTATCTTCTGGAATTATAGAAATTTAGAATTATAGTTAATGTAAATGGGAAAATCAAAATCTTGATGATGACAAGTCCAATTCTTGGAGTTTTTCTCAGAAACTCCTCCTTTTAAATGAGATGAATGGTGGCTGGTCAAATAAAGGAAACATTTTTCAAAATGTACATTTTCTGCAATGATCCTTAGTTTTATTATTTAGCCTTTACTCCAATAGTTAATTTAATATTCTGAATCGTGTTTCTAAATGATACACATTGTTGACATGTTTATCATTCTATTTTAATTGAATAACACCCTATTTCAACATTATAATAACGTGCCAATATAATGGGCTATGAGCACGTAGGTGCTTTTATTGTAGTTTTAATTTAATATCATTTTCTAGCCAGAATGGGGGACTAAGGATTTAAATTAGTGCGTTCTTCATGTAATAAATTCTATCGAACCCATGACTCCAGGTTTACTAAGTTTATTAAGACTAACGCCTGAGTTCTTTAGTGACTTTAGCAACGGATTCTTGCTCATATCTCTACTGTAAATTGCTATACGGCAATAATGTAGACAAATTACTCAGAATAACCAAACGAACAATTTCTGTTGTGTACATATTAGGCAAGCTTATAAATGGTGCAATCTGTTATTTTGAACATGTCTAATTCACTTTGTAAGGCTGTGATAGTTTATATCAATAAGTACTCTAATTGACTTATAAACATACGTATAATTGGATAATACAAATGTTAATTAATCAGCTAATAACTGAATAAATCACCGAATAAGTGTATAAATCAACTAATATTAAAACTAATAATAATATAATTAATAATCGTTCTGCTAGCTCAATAAATTTACTTAACAGAGCAGTTAAGTGATTGGCCAACCTTTTAGTTCAGTCCATACGGTCTAGTTATCACTAACTAACTTACAAATCGTGCAACTTAACATTTACTGCAGGAAGATAGTACAGCGAGAGCTGAGGGAGCCGGAGCACCAGAACGGAGGAAAGCTACTGAGAGAACAGTTTTTCCAGGTGCAGAAGATAACGTAACCTGGCCAAGGAATAAGCGGCTACCATGATTAACATTTGCATAGAGATTTAGCGGGGGCGTTAATTTCACTTCACTTAGTGACAGCCATGACAGCTGGACGAGTATTTCTAGAGGAATAAAAAGGTAGCGGTTGTTTTAAATTATAGTTTTTAAATCTGTAAGGCATTGGTGCAATGTAGTTGTGGACCTTATAGAGTGATGTGGATCATATGAGATAGTCACGGGCAGGGTGCATAGTGTTGATAGTCATATCACCGACTAACTAGTCGTAACATTTCAGTCAGTCGAGAATTGCCCTTAGTTAGAAACTGTCTCGGAAGCGTATTTTCCGCATGCATCTTGTTAACGCATATCATTAACGGAATTAGGCCTATTTCTGAAATTGGATTGCCGCCGCCAAAGGCCAGCTGATGAGGAAGTGGCTTGCGCATTGACATCCGACACGAAGGCTGTTAGGCTAACATTGTCGGCGACGGTAATCCTCTGTTTAATTCGATGCTACACGCTTTCTCACAAATACATTATTTAATACTAACTCTCACATGACATGGTATACTTAGAGTGGCGAGTTCGATCCCTAGCTAGACTTATTAAATAAAATCTTTAGTCCCACTCAGGCTAGAAAAGGGTGGTAACCTGTAAATAACCCGTCCCAATTAGCTATATGAGCAATAAGTGGACGTTAATAAATAACAATAATAATTCTGGCTCAATTGTGTATTTCTGTTGGCATGGCAGGTGTGTGGAGCCTTATTAGGGGGAGGGGGGGCATGTAACTCATAAACGCCTAATCTTCTCTCTAAATTGTAATCAGTCTCGTTTATGAACAATTAATGTTCTAAACAGGTGTGGGCAGCCGTTGACATGTAGCGGGCCAAACTTTAGTGAGCAAATACGTCCGCGGGCCACTTTTAAAAGTAGTGCATTTTAAAGTAGTATTCATATTTTTTAACGATAGATACCAGACATGAAAGTATAACGACAATGTAATTTATTTAATGAACAAAATGAAATGATAAAAATAGGTACAACACTAAAATTAAATCGTAAAATTTGGAATTATTACAAACAACGAAAGTTAAATAGCGACAACGAAATCAATAAGCTTGAATTTGGGAAACTAATCCATTGATGTTTGGATTAATTTCACTGATACAATGACGAAAAGAATTTTCCCAATTATCGTTAGTCAGCCTTGTACGATGTTTCGAGTTATTAAATTTCATCAATGAAAAGAACTGTTCGTATTTATAAGTGCTGCCAAACGCACAAATCTCTCCTTATATTCCTCATTTGGAGTTAGTAGTGTAATATTTTTGTTTAATTGGGGTTTTCAATATGTCTTGCCGCCAGGATCAAACCTTACCGCGGGCCGGTGGTTGCCCACATATGTTCTATAGGATGGATAAATTATATGGAAATGGTTTTCAATGTTTTAATCTCGAAAGCCGAAATTACCAAAGTGTATTGCAACAAGGGGCATTGATTATAGAAGAAAAAGTGGGCTAGCTGACAATTTAAGAATATTAAAATAATGTTTCGAATGTCGATTTTTTTTCTACATATGGAGATCTGTTACTTTCTTATCTCAAGTCAAATCATTTCACATTCACACAATCAATGAAGCTGCTAATAATATTACTTCAATGCGATACGACTAAGCCCTGTCGTGCATGATTTTATTTACGAAATCCATGAATTTAGGAAGGAACAATAACATACAATAGGGATTGCTGTAATTTTGCAAAATTACCAACTTTTTTTTTTTCAATTCGAAAAACAACCAGCTTTGTCAACACAACAATCAGTTTTGTGAGTCTACTAAGGGTACATATGTTGTGTGCAGCTGTTGGTATTGAGTGGGATGTGATCGTTTATTTCAACTACCTGTTCAATTTCCAGTCCTCTTGTTACATAATGGTGAATTCCAATAATTACTTAAACCATACAAATTTCCAAAGAGCACTAGAGGTTTGGTAATTGGGGGATTTGATCATTAAAGTCAGACTGGTCAATATTTTCCCCTTGGGGGTTACATAAATACACACACACACACACACACACACATTCTCAAATTGTTTTTAGCAGATTTCCCTTAAGGGAAATCAGCTATTGAGGTCGTACTCATGACGCGATTTTTTCTTCAAATGTCCATCGATCCTACCTAGGAGATGACGAAAATGAGGTCCGTTCAAAAACTGATATATATATATATATATATATATATATATATATATATATATATATATATATATATATATATATTTGTCTGTTACTGCTCTAGCGGTCGCAGTTATTGTTTAATCGTTACCAAACTCGATATTTAGTCGTTTTATGTAAAAAGAAAGATCAAGTTCGTTAACGGCTGGTATCCGACCAGGGGGGAGGAGGGTTTAGAGAATTTTGAAAATTGGAAATATCTTCGTTACTATACGTCAGATCGAAAAAATGTATAGAATCAATCTTATAGCAAATTAAATGTACTATAAATATTGTTATTTGCAATTTTAAGACTTAAAATTGACTGATTGAGATAAAAATTATTCTGATTCATTATAAATTACAGTGCTATATATAATAAATAGTTTTCAAGAAAATTAATACGTTATATTCAGATATATTACAGTAATTGTTTTTCTTTCTGGTAAGAAGTTGGCAGAACTGATTAATTACATTTCAGATGCTTCCCTTCGTAAGGTTTCTTATTGCCGCTTGTATTTATTCACTTAATATTCATTGTGGTGTTTTATCGGTATGTAGATTTATCTATTATTAAACTTCACGCGGGAAATCTGCTTAGTTTACGCAGCTTCTGCGTGACGGACTTTTGTTATATTAGTTAATTTCGTTAGTTGAATATCTGGTAACTTGAGATACGTACATGCATATCTTAGATAGAATGCTGGCGTCACTAGTTTTCGGAAGAGGTCTTAGGTCTGTCGGCTGTGTTTAAGTCATCTCCCCTGGCGTAAGTGCAGAAGTAATGTTTTGTAGACGTTCGAATTGGTTCCCGAGAGAGCAGATTGCCTCATGTGATCGGAGAACTAATGTTGTCGTGAGGTCGTTCCCTAAATCTTCGAACGATGGAGACTTTGAACTTGAATTCATCGCTTGAAGAAGAGTAGAGCAGTTCCATTATTCATTGTTTCCAAGTTCTTTTCTATTTGTCGTTGGATATTCGCAAACTTCTCAACTTCAATAGAATTTCTATTCTCTAGAGAGCAGCTTTTAGCTAGTTTGTAGGAAAGTTTTTCTAATGTCATATTCATCTTCACTTTTGCTGGATACAGCTGAGCAGGGGTAGTCTAATGCAACGTGATCTTCATCGCATAGATCCCCCACCATATTTTTGATATTTCTTCCCACAGCTGATGTTATGTTTCCCGATTGGAGAAGTTAGACATCAATAGTTGAGGGGTAATTGCTTGATAGTCACTATAAAGTAACTAATTTTTACTTTTCCAGGC
The DNA here is from genome assembly GCA_019009955.1 of Riptortus pedestris. Classification (NCBI taxonomy): domain Eukaryota; kingdom Metazoa; phylum Arthropoda; class Insecta; order Hemiptera; family Alydidae; genus Riptortus; species Riptortus pedestris. Next base: position 99,859,417 of record CM032230.1, on the reverse strand, counting down.
GATTCTGCAAAAAATCTTACAACATAACGGATTAAAAATAAAGTTTTTTGAGGTAATATTTTATAATATGTGTAACGGTACCAGGTAAACTCTTCAGTGCCGATATTATCTATATCCCGAAGGTGAAAAGACCTTGGGATGTGTTTAGTTGAGGGATTCCTGTTTTCTTAAAAACCATTAAATATTGTTTATAATGTTCTTTCTGATTTCCTGGCCCGCACAAGAGACTAATAGGTTTACAATCCGATTAGAATGAAGAGAAGTGCTGTGGGGGGCACCCCTACAGCCTCCTGAGCCAAGGCCCGCTAATCCTAACGAAAACACTATTTTTTGAATAAATAGTATTAACCTTTACATTTCATTCTGAGGATCAAAAGTCTAAATTATGTCAACATACCCTAATTTTCATCTAAGATGTTTTCTACAGGTTCGCCATGTCCCTATGGCTAATTGAGTTTCAGTTGTTCGGGGTTTCTAAACATCTGAGTTTTTCATTCTCCAAATTTTGTTATCGACCGTGGAATAGACACAAATTGTCAAACGACTTATTTTGGCACAGTTCCACCAATTCTTAGATGTTTAATGTTACCTTGGTTAAAAAATGTTAATTTCAAAAAATGTTAACATCTTAATTCCGAATGAAGATCGGTCTACCTCCTACAATACGTGTAGCTCACTCCTTCTTAAACAGTGTGCGTATAATAATAATTATGAGTGAAATGGAGATTAAATGAGAATTTTTGAAAACAAATAGAGTTTGAGGAAAAAATGCATAGAAAAATAATTTTAATGATAAATTTTCAACAAGATTGCTCATATATTATATATTTTTGATCCTTCTCATAATAAAAGAGGTATTTTGAATTTCTTACTTTATCTCTTCACTAAAGCTCATTCTTCTTGGTATGTATGATGTCAGCCATTAGGTAGCCTAATATATATTTTTTCATTAAATCCTTAATTATTGAGTTTCGTAACGATAAGAAGAAATAACGTTATATTGAAATGGAACCATTTTCGGTAACGCATAGTTAACATCGATGGATAATTGAGAAATGTTTTGAAAAACCAAGTTCACAAAAAGCTTCCTGTAGGTTGATCTGCACATTTCCTTTTATTAGTTCTTGCTTTTGGGACATTTGTGGTTAGCAAACGTCATAAGATGTTTGACAGCTTATCGCCGTATGAGAAAATAAAATCGCAGTGAGTTTAGAAAACTATTGAAGTGACTCGGAGAATGGTAGATTGTGCTTGATTGTAATTGAGGTACTTAATTATAAACTAGTAACCAACTGGTATGGTAGGTATAATTTTTGTATTAGCAGATTTCCCTTAAGGGAAATCAGATATTGAGGTCGTACTCATGACGCGAGTTTTAAAAAAAATCCTCAAATGTCCATCGATCCTACACAGGAGATGACGAAAATGAGGTCCGTTCAAAATTATATTTATATATAATAGAGAGAGGGGGGGATTTTTGAAAGTTCAAAATATCTCCGTTATTATGCGTCGGATCGAAAAATTGTATAGAACCAATCTTATTGCAAATTAAATTTACTATAAATATTGTTTTATACATATATTCTCTATCTTCAATATTAACCGAGATATTTGCATTTGTATTAAGTGAGTAGTCGGCTATGTTCGGAACTTTCCGCCGAGAGCTATTGCGGCCGTTTCCGTAACTATTCGTCCCTCGTGAATAGGTTCAGAAATTCCTTACTACTCCTGTTATTACCAGGCAGATTTCTCTATTGTAAAACTTCACGTGGGAAACCTGCTTAGCTTACGCAGCCCCTGCGTGACAGACTTTTTTCTTTTTCTGCTTGAACCAGAATAATTATTTCTTCTTGCCTAGAAAGAAGGCATAATTAGTTGCTAGTTATGTACATAACGTATAAAAAAATCGCAATATTTTCTACGTAAATTATTTGAAGCTTTTTAACTTTTAAAAAGCCAAAATGAAAAAGTCCGTCACGCAGGGGCTGCGTAAACTAAGCAGACTTCCCACGTGAAGTTATACAATAGAGAAATCTCCATACGAGAGCCGAACAGTTACGACAAAGGGCCGAACAGTTACGGCAAAGGGCCGTACTAGCTTTTGGCGGGAAATTCAAAAATCCGTTATCGGCCCAAATTTAATAAAAATGCAAATATCTCGGTTAATATTTAAGATAGGGAATAAATGTATATAACAATATTTAAATAGTAGTAAATTTAATTTGCAAAAAGATTGTTTCTGTACAATTTTTCGATGTGACGTATAGTAACGGAGATATTTCGAATTTTCGAAAATCCTTCCCTCTAAACCCCCCCCCTCCCACTGGTCCGATTTCAGCCGTTAACGAACTTGATCTTTCTTTTTACATAAAACGACTAAATATCGAGTTTGGTAACGATCAAACAAAAATTGCGACCGCTAGAGCGGTAACAGACAAATATATAGATCTCTCTCTCTCTCTCTCTCTCTCTCTCTCTCTCTCTCTATATATATATATATATATATATATATATATATATATATATATATATACAGATATATATATTTATATATATATACAGTTTTGAACGGACCTCATTTTCGTCATCTACTAGGTAGGATCGATGGACATTTGAAGAAAAATTTCGAAAATTCCGTTATGAGTACAGCCTCAATAGCTGATTCCCCTTAAGGGAAATCTGCTAACAGTTAGCAGAGATAACAGCAGGTCACCGAAATGTTGGTAATTTCCATGTAATACATGTTTTGCGATACAGTATCTATCAAAGAAGTAAATTAATGTTTACACTCCACGAAAGATGACAATCAATAATTGGCATGAACAATTTTAATTTAAAAATAATTAACGGAAAAATGAAGAAATCAATATGTGTTAATTATAATATCTCTGGGAGCTCATCAGAGAATTGTAATAACTATTAAATACCAACACTCATATTTGGCCTTCTCCACTTTTTCAGAATTAAAGTCAACAGATAGAGGAGGATAAAAGAGGATAAAACTTAACTGTTTCTCATATATTTGAAATTACGATTCGCTTAATTATCCCCTACGATATGAAAGAACTATTAACTGACAGCAGCCAATATATTGCACAAACACTAACATATCTAAAACATATAAACATTTACAAAAACATATAGTATAAACAACAGAAGGATCAAAAAGGTCAAACACCTCCACTCTTAATACTTCTTTATTACAGGCAAAGTACTTTCGGGGTGAACCGTCCCATCATCAGTGCTCTGTGACACAACATTATACTTTCAAAAACATGTAATATATATGAATAAATAAATAAATAAATGTAAAAGTCAACAAAGGTAGTCGAATATTAAAAACATTTAAAAAAAAAAAAAATAAAAAAAAAATTTAAAAAACAAACAAAAAAGGAAATAAAACGCAATGCAACACTTATGACTAAAACATTACAAATAAATAAATATTAAAAGCAACAAATAACAAAATAACAAGGAGATGGAGAGGAACTGACCTAGAGTTGGTCCCTATTGAGCCGACATCTCCGGCGAGACTGGGAGCCTACACGGGCCAGAGCAGCTACTGCAGAGGACGGAACATGCCTGAGCACGCCACCCTCCCCCCTAATATTAATATTCTTATCCCCCAGCATGTCCATCCTGATCCATCATGCTCTACTATATCCATTTTCTTCCCTTTGCCAAGGTGGTCGAGCACCTCCAACTCAACGGCATTTGCTTCATGGCTTTCGTTTAAAATATGTTTACGTACCTCCGATGTCTTGGTGGAAAGGTGCTCTTTTAATCTGCTCCTTAGCTTCCTTCCACTTTGCCCCACATATGAGCTTCCGCAAGTCAGGCAAGCAACCCGATACACACCAGACCTATCCAGTGGATCGACCGCATCCTTAATCCTTGGGAGCATATGTTTTAGGGAGCTTAGACTTCGATAGGCAGTACGAAGGCCAACCTTTTCCAGCTTGCGTCCTATCTTCTCGGAAAATTTCCCTAGGTATGGGATGCTGAGTTGGCCCACAGGATTTCGAGTCTCTCTCTCGCCTTGTTTTAACTCATCTTGGGCCATCTTTGTGAATCGGCGTTCCATGACTTTATCTACCATTCTCTCATCGTACCCGTTGGCTCTTGCGATTAGTTTTATGTACGTAAACTCGTTTTGAAAATCTTCTTCTGCCAACGGGATACTCAGGAGTCGGTTTATCAAGTACGTGATGCCTGAAGTTTTATATTGAGGATGGTGGTACGAATCAGAAGGGATCATGATGGCAGTGGCAGTAGGCTTCCACTAAATGTTGAAGGAGTGAGACGACCCTTTCCTTGAAATAACCAAATCTAGGAAACTCAACTTCCCCTCATTCTCCATCTCCAAAGTAAACTTTAACTGCCTATGGCAACTGTTGACGTAGTCCATAAGACCTCTCATATCATTCTCCGCTCCCGAGTAACTTATGATGATGTCATCAGCATAACACCCCCAGAAATTGATATGATTTCGGTATGGGTTGCGATTAGACATCAAATATTTGCATTCCAAATAATCCATAAACAATTCCGCAGCAAGCGGGCTAATCGCAGATCCCATCACAAGACCGTTTTCCAGGGCATAAAAACGTCCCTGAAATTTGAAAAAATTTTGGCCTAAACATAACTGTAGAAGAAGTTCCAAGGGATTGGAATAGAGAAGTTTATAGCAAATCAAATCGGGGGGACGGTTCACCCCGAAAGTACTTTGCCTGTAATAAAGAAGTATTAAGAGTGGAGGTGTTTGACCTTTTTGATCCTTCTGTTGATGATGGACCTCCACCAGCCAGCACAAATCCAGAGATATAGTATAAAATAGAATAGGTATACAGCATATTTTTTTATTTAAAAGAATAGCTTTTATTATATGTATTTAGACAAAGCACGAGAAACAAAGAAAGAAACAATCCGATATTTAAGAAATATCTTCCATAATATGATAATAAAGTACATAAAACAAAATTAAGTACATGAAGGAATAAATATATAAGGAATAAATACCCCTTAACAATTAGAGATCTTGTCAATCACCATCGATGTGGGGCACAAACGAAATAAAATAATTATTATTAAAACGTTAAAACTCTCCCAAATTCTGGTGTAAAACTATTTTTAATGTTATTTTGTGTTATATCTCTATGGGAGGCATGAACTAAAGACGTTTTATTTAATTTATATTTCGATGTGATGGGATATGAACACGTGACGAGTTGTAATATCTGGAAGATGTTGTGATAGCAAGGACGCGAGGTCAAACAGGAAACAACCTTGCTTATAAGAAATCCAGGGAGTTGCTTGGGGAAAACACTGGCTTCACTGCAGTGTTTTGCCTGTTCAATTGATTGGCTGGCTACAAGGTAGATTTAACTCTGTCAGATAACTGTGATCGATCATCACCTTGTTCTGGTTTCCTTAGAAGCCTCTGTCAGTCTAAGAAGTTTAAATGAGCTTTAATATAATTTATAAATTCATCAGTTAAAATCAAAGGAATTTAAAAACTTTCGATGCTGCGCGGAAACATCCAATCTCTATTTCTCACGTAAACTCTATTATTAGTTATACTTTTTTTTTAATATTCAGTTTGGCTTTGTATTAGTCGGAGATATCGTGAGACAAAATTTCAATGTTCTATATTTATAGGTCTCATCGACCTTGGACTACATATCTGATATTTCTTAATTACTAAGTATCGCCTTTAATTGCTCTCTACTAAACCTGTACAGCAACGACCAGTCTATAATATTTCAAGTTTATCCATTTCGATCTTTAAGGAATTTGTCCTTTAGTTTTACGTTTAAATATCGAATATGGTAATGGTCTGCAAAAAAACGGCGTCTATAAATAGGTATATTTTAGAAATAATAATTACATGTGCTTGGCAGGCTCGCTGGGTATTTGAAGAATATATAGAATAATTTCGAAACGTCCAACGAATTAGCTAAAATAAAATAGGTCCCTGTAATTGTTGATAAACTAGATAAAAATAAAATGCGGGACGAAATCAATAGAACAAAATCAAATTACATATTAAAAAATGTTAGATTTTATATTCCTCTACAACAGGGGTGAGCAATCTTTTTAATCAACTGGCCAATTTAAATTTTAAAATTATTTGGCGGGCCCCACAGAAAATTCGTTTACATATATATATATATATATATATATATATATATATATATATATGTGTGTGTGTGTGTGTGTGTGTGTGTATGTTTGTATGTATTTTTAACAATATATTCAGTGGAGAAAATCGATAAAATAAATTCAATTTTAGAAATGCTTGCCGCAGATTGCTCATCCCTGTTCTACATTTCTTTAGTACGAAAGATCCCTGGACTACGTCATACCCTTTTTCTTGCTCCCGAGGACAAAATTCTCAAAGAAGAATAGTAACACTAGTAATGTTTCTGTTATATAAGATCATTAGACAACTGCTGTTGCAAATTGCTCAAAACAAAGGAGTCCGCTATATCTTTCAGTGGTCTTGGGATATTTATAGAAGTTACTGTGTTCGCCTCCTTTTATCGAATTTCGACCACCTAGGCACAAATAACTCTCCCAAGTTCGGTGCCTATTTACAATAAAATAAATAAAATCTCCTCCGCTTAGGATGGCTATGGCTATGGGATCTCTCGGGGAATAGGACAGCGAGGAAATGATAGGCGTCTTCAGGTTCTTGGAGGTTACACTGTGAACTGTTGGCGTTGTCAAGGCTAATGCAAGGCTTCTTGTTCAAGTTGGGAGTTTCTGTCCTGGTTCTGGGAGTAAAATGAGAGTCTTTGTATAATTCATGGAATTGTGCATCGGCAAGGTTTGTTAACACTTTAGCAAATTTACCTTAAGGGAACTCAGCATTTGAGGTTGTACTTATCACACGATTTTCGAAATATTTATTCACATTTCCATTGATTCTAACCAGTAGATGACGAAAACATGAGGCCCGTTCAATCTATATATATATATATTGATAGATTTATATATTTTTCTTTTAACGTTCCAGGTTCGCAATTTTGGTTTGATCGTGACCAAACTTCATATTTCAACGTTTTATGTAATAATAAAGATCAAGTTCGTTATCGCCTGAAATCGGACCTGTGGGATGGAAAATTTCGAAAATGCATAATATCTGCTTTATTTTACGTCGGATCGAATAAGTGTATATAACATATCTTATTGCAAATTTGGTTTTCTATAAATGTTGTCATATATGTTTTCTTTGTATCTTAAATATTAACCGAGATATTAGTGTTTTTTGAGTTTTCAGTAAACCCACCTACTCATGTCATATTAACAATAAGCTGTTATATCTTGAACCACTATCGAAACTTAAATATCAAGTTGTATTCATTTAACTCTTACTGTGTGAAACACACGGAAATACGTATTGGGATGACTTTATTTTCTTTTTTTCAGTCTTCAGTAGATTAGTAGTGTGTTATATAAGCATGTGGTAAATTTGCTTTGTGTACGCAGCCCCTGCGTGACGGACGTTTTTTTCAATTTCCATCGGCTGTCATAGCTTGTAATTCCTTTATTTTCTCACTGATAATGATTTTAAAAAGTTGATCTTTGGGAAGGTTTACTGTTTGGCAAAGTTATGCTACAGAATATTTTTTTTCTGGATAACTTTTAATGCCAGTTTATTTGTTAACCTATCATCAATTGCGCTCAAGTCATTAACTCTTATGTATTTGAAGTTTAGTGAAACAATGAAAATGGTGTTTCTTCTATATCCAGATATAGGGCATAATTAGGCTTATGATGCAGAGAATTGTCCAGTGGATTAAATAAATAGTATGCTCTTATCCTAAGGTGCTTTCATTGACTCAGAAGAAATAATAAAATAAAGGAACTAAAGATAATTTCCAATAAAATTCTTATGTTTTCTGAGAGGTTTTAGCTACATGCTAAGTTAATTAATTTAAAATGAATGAGGTATATGTATTTAATTTAGCCTATATGGAATAAATTGTTAATCTCCCATGAACACGTTTAGCCGCTGTGCCAAAATTAAGTACTGTCCGTTAGAAAATATAACGAGACATCAAACAAAAGTCCTAAGCTGTTTTCAGACTTGTATGAAAGTTATGCAGCGGTCTATTCCGTTATCATGGCAAGGATAGATAGAGCTCTCGTGTAAATTGTGTCTCCATTTTTCATCTTACAGCTTCAGAGCAAAAGATACGAAGTTTCTCAGGATCATACTTGTTGCTTCTAATGAGTTCTTCACAGCTTTAAGCCCTTATCTCTGGAGCCCACAAACATTTAGCTATTAACTTTGCTTTTCAGTCCCTTCATATTTCATTTTACTAGTAGTTTATACATCTAATTTTCTAAACTCACTGTTGTTAGTGCTTCTTTCTGTAATGGTGCTCCTATTTATTGCTTATTGTCCCTGTGTGCTACTAAATGAAAGAATATCGGAGGGATTTTAAAAGATAACCATTCTTTTCTAATGTCCTAATGTGTAGAAAAGGGTTTGTGACAAAATGAGTACCCTAAAATCAACCAGGCACCTTCATTTTGCAGTTAAGAAAAGTCCGTCACGCAGGGGCTGCGTAAACTAAGCAGATTTCTCGTGTGAAGTTTAAGAACAGATAAATCTACATACTGGTTACACAACACCAGTGTGAATATTAAGTGAATAAATACAAACGATAACAAGAAACCACCTAACGGAAAGCATCTGAAATGTGAAAAAACAGGCCTGCCAACTTCTTACCGGAAAGAAAAACAATTACTATAATATATCTGAATGTAACGTATTAATTTGATTGAAAACTATTTACTATATCTAGTGCTGTAATTTATAATGAATAAGAATAGTTTTTATCTCAAGCAATCAAATTTAAGTAGTCCAACAACTTTAGAAGAGGCAGGGGAACTAGAACATATTTGCATTTATCTCGTATAGTAAATGTCTCTTGAAAACAATATTTGGTATTTAAGCTTCGAATAATTTGTTTTATTATATAAAAAGTATTGTTTATGTAACATGAGTAAATTTACTGAAAGGCTGAAAACTGAAAAGTGCAAATATCGTGGTTAATATTTAAGATAGTGTATAAATGTATATAACAATATTTATAGTACATTTGATTTGCTATAAGATTGATTCTATACATTTTTTCGATCCGCCTTATAGTAACGGAGATATTTAGAATTTTCAAAATTCTCCCCCTGGTCCGATTTCAGCCGTTAAAGAACTTGATCTTTCTTTTACAACAACAACAACAACTAAATATCGAGTTTGCTAACGAGTAAACAACAATTGCGACTGCTAGAGCGGTAACAGACAAATTTATATATATATATATATATATATATATATATATATATATATATATATATATATATATATATATATATATTTTGAACGGACCTCTTTTTGTCATCTCCTTGGTAGGATCGATGGACATTTGAAGAAAAATTTCGAAAATCGCGTCATGAGTACGACCTCATTAGCAGAATTCCCTTAAGGGAAATCTGCTAAAAATCTGTCAGCCTCTTCAGTTGCAATTGTGAGGCAGGCATGTGGACGATGCCGAACGGGCGAAGTGAATCTAGGCCCTGGTTGGCCAATAAAACCAATAACTATTGGTTTTAAATGTTGTAATCTTATTTCCCTCCCGTATTCCCAGAAATTCCGAAAACCCGTTGTGGCTATTGACATTCCACGCTTATCAAATATTTGATGGTTTAATTACTTGCTTACATTTTAAAGATTACTTTAACTCCGATAACGCTTAATTAATCATGTCGAGACTGCAATTCCCTCATTTAGATTACTCTAGTACTTTTTTACAGCCATCATTTCATGATTTTACAGTTTATTACGAGTGTGTTACAAAGATAAGGTTCTCTCTTAAGTTATTCTTTTCATGTTATAAAAATGGATAAAATACATGTTCTTTACGAAAAACAGCACCCTGTACTTTGCAGTTCTCATATGCCCAACAGTCATACCTTCAATTACATTTATTATGACATCGTCCGTATCTCAATAAGACTCACTCTCCTCATCTCCGTATCCTTGAAGAAATATATTCAGCTGCTTCCATTTAGAACTTCCACGTTTGATTTCTATTGAGTCCTACTTCTTCTAGTCTGAGTCTTTACAAGCATCTTGCCTATTTTTGTTAAGCTTGGCTTGCGTACCTCGGTCATTCAATTGCCGACTTCAGGTCTACTATAATTTTCTCCAGAGATTGTGCTTCTTCGGTATCCAATTTTGACTTTTTCATTTTGGTTACCAATATATATTTTTTTTAATTCTTTCTTCTCCACTATCATAAGATTTGTTTTATACTTATTCATCTGAGCTTAGATTCGCAGGGTTCGTTTGAACTTGCAGTATTCTATTGGCTTCTACAAAGGACCTTAAACCCCAGAATGTCATCTGCAGTATTACAAATAACTGACTTACTATTAATTTGTACTTTCGATTCCGTCATTATCGTAATCTTTAAGCATATTGAACTGATAAAGAAAGTGACAGTTGCGCCTCTAACATACATCTTGCTTTTTAGTTTCCTATTACGATTGCCTTTTAGCAGATTTCCCTTAAGGAAAATCAGCTATTGAGGTCGTACTCATGATGCGATTTTCGAATACCTTTTCTTTATTCCTGTTACTTCTTTACAGTTCACTATAATGCCTTTACTTTTCCTCTTTGGGACCAGAAACCAAAAGAATCTTGGTCGACTTTCGGTTCAATTTTATTTTTTAAACTATTTTTATTATTTAGGCATGGAGGATAATGAAAATCGTTCTATAATTACTCTTTAGATACATACACATACATAGATACATTTTTTTCTTACGTGGAATGATTGCGTGATTTCTAGTAAACTCAGAGGGAATATTTCAGTCCGAAAATAATTTTTGATTACTTTGTAAAAAAAGGAAACGCTCAAGGACCATCAAGGTTCTAACGAAGTTAAGGTGATATTCCATCAACTCTTTTACGACGTCCGTAGAGCTTTCTTTTAGCAAATTACCATTCCATTCAAGAAGTCGGCATCAAGTATTGGGGCTTCCCTAAGTACCACAAACAGAACACAATATTTTAACATCATAAGTTACTTACTCTTTTTAAAATAGTGAGGACGTTAGTTCCTTAATATTTTCTTAATTAAATAGCATATTAGCGTTGACAAAAAATCATAAATTTGTGTTCCTAATGCCAATAGTGTCCTCGGAAATTCCAGGTAAATAAAGTGAATAAATATACGTTTGTGTGAGGTGTAATTTATTTATGAGCTTAAATCCGTCACGCGGGGGTTTCACAAACTAAGCAGATTTCCCTCATGCTAATATGACACACTAATGATCACATCTCACAGTATATAATGTGTCGAGGATCAATATTTTATTAAGATTGGTTCCATAACATTTATTTATCCAATTTATTTATCTAACACCCACCCCTATTCTTGGTCTCCGATTTCAGCCGTTAAGGACAATCTTTTGTGTTGACTGAAACAGATTGAGTAGGGCATCAAGTAAACATTTTTGAACCAATAAATATCTTAAGTGATTTCACGCAATGTATTTGCATGTTTCTCATTTAGTAATGTCCTGTTGAAAACATTTGGTTTTTAATTTTTGAATAAGACTTTTCATGATGTACTTTTCCTTATTGTTAAAGTACTATGACTAAATGTAGGGAATTACTGAAGGCATAAAATTAAAAAATGCAAACATTTCGATTAATATTCAAGACAGGGAAATATTTGCAACGAGATTAGTTAAATACAATTTTCCGATCGGACTCATCAAGTAATGGAGATATTTCGAATTTTCGATTTTCTCCCCCTCTAAACCACCTCATCCCCCAGTCCTATTCCAGCCGTTAACGAATTTGACCATTAGTTTGCAAGAAACGCTTATATTACCAGATTTCCCCTAAGGGAAATCATCTATTGAGGTTGTAATCATGACGGTATTTTTGAAATTTATCTTAAAATGTTATATATCATACCTAGTAGATGACGAAAATGAAGTCAGTTAAGAACTGTATATATATATATATATATATATATATATATATATATATATATATATGTATATATATACACATACATACATACATATATATTTGTCTGTTACCGCTCTAGCGGTCGCAATTTTTGTTTGATCGTTACCAAACTCGTTATTTAGTCGTTTTATGTAAAAAGAAAGATCAAGTTCGTTAACTGATGAGATCGGACGAGTGAGAGAGGGGGGGTTAAGAGGGAGGATTTTCGAAAATTCGAAATATCTCTGTTACCATACGTCGGATCGAAAAAATGTATGGAATGAATCTTATTGAAAATAAAATGTACTATAAACATTCTTATATACATTTATTCTCTATCTTGAATATTTGCCGAGATATTTGTATTTTTATTAAATCTGGACGGCTCATGGACGAAGTGTCTTTCCCGACAAAAGCTAGTTCGGCCGTTTCATTAACTGCTCGGCTTGTGAAATGTCTCTATTGTAAAACGTCACTTGGGAAATCTGCTTAGTTTACGCAGCCTCTGCGTAACGGACTTTATCAAGTATGGTAACGATCAAACAAACAATTCAACCGCAAGAGTGATTTACAGATACACGTATATTGGACATTTGAGGAAAGTTTTCGGAAATTGCGTCATGAGTACATCCTCAATAGCTTATTTCTCTTGATGGAAATCTACTAAAAGTTGAAATGAAAGTGTACAAGTATCGTTATTATTAATAAATAAGACATTATTAGGTGTCGTGATTATTCAATATTTCTTCTTCATCGAAATTTGAGTTTATGAACAATTTTATTTCTATTTTTAATTTTTTTTAAGAATTTATATTAGTTTTGTAATATGTTGAATATTGTTAACTTTGAGTCCTCCTAACTTTTACCTTATTTGTGTTATCATTGGATAATCCTACAAGGCTAATCGCCTACTGTACCAACAACTGTGGCTTTATCTGTTTGCACTCGGTCGTCATAAAAGGCAGGGTGAACGCTCCTGATGATTTCATCGTCTAGCACCTAAAGCACCTCAGCAATATTCAAGCAATAGTTTGTTTACTAGAATCTGCAGAATATACATGAATCATTCCTACTAACTACGATTTGACTCATTGTCCTTACTAATGTTAAAATTTATTCTTCCGAAGCGTCTTATTTTTTAAGTTTTATGCCAGCATAAATACCAGTACTGGCCGAACCATGAACCGATCAGATTTAAAGCACCCTCAACACTGACGCACCCATTTGATTTGTATTTTTGAATGTACACAAGGATTTAGTTTGAAATTTACGAATTTTATTTTGATTTTCCCCTTAAAATACACTTTTGTTAGCGCTGTAGTAAAGAAATTTTATAGTCCTTTCTAAATTTCAGTCCTGTCTTTTCACTAAATATTTTCTTGGCTTTCCACTAATTGTGTTTCGTAAAAAAGTATGGTTCAGTATTTTTAGATTTATAAATAACAGACAGAAGGGTTGTTTTAATTAATGGTAAACTGTTTGCTTACTCTACAGCCTAAACCGCTAACAGTAGACTAAATACGCAGAGATTTAAGCAAATATGTGGAACTCATTAAAATGCAAAACAAATAGGTTATCTGTTGACAAGATTTATTGTAGAATAATGAGGGGGTAAATTGCTAAATTTAAAAAATATTTACAAATTTTTTAAAAAAAAAGTTGTCCCTCATAGCATCTCCGTACCTACTCAGTGAATTTCATATTGAATACGGATAGCCAAACAGAATATAACTTTTGATACATTTTTATCTCTTGATTTATTCTTCAAAATTACTATTTAAGTTACACATTACTCAGAGCAGTTCAGGTTTAAATAAGTAAATGCATCTGTTAGTTTCACAGTTATCGACGAACATTACTAATCTTCGTCGATAACTGATAACATATAAGTAAGTGCAAATTAAATGAAGCTTCCATTTTAATAATTTGGGTTTGAGTAGATAAATAACAAAACTAATTAGTAATTTACCTTGATTGATCAGTCGTTACTATTACTGCTACTTAAATTAATATCATGACCAATGTGTATTCGTGAATAAATAAGATATATTATATTTTGACACCTTGGGTTTAATCTAATCTTATATGGCCACGCTGTACAACTTGTTTTTGTGAATACCGCTAATTCTAGTAGTAGCACTTTTGGGATTATATTTTAACTAAGAATAATTCCTTTTGTTTACTAATGGTTTTCAATTTATTGACATTCCTTTTATGGTTATAAATGAGTTCGTTGAGGATATATTTTGGCTCATTCATTCTTATGGTTATGATTATTTAAAACTCCAAAGTTATTATTAATTTTAAATTTTTCCAGTATTTGTTCATTTTCCGAACCGTTTTCATTTTGCGACAGATATTAATCAAATAAATTTTCTGATAAATTTAATTTTAATTTATTTTTCAAAAGTCTTATTTTATTGGTTTAACAGCCCATAGGGGTCGTAATTTATTTGTTTCAGTTTAGCTTCATCCTTTAAAATACTATTAATTTTATTTAAGTAATGCTGCTCTTTTATGATAACAATTTTACTGTTTTTGTCCTTATTATTATATAAATTTATTTATTTAAAGGATTGTATTGTAAAATTGTTCAATAATTTAAATGGAAAATGTTATTTTCCATGGAAATGGGTTAGAGAATGAAATAGTCTTTACAGAAGTAGACTTCCTAAGAGGCAAAGACAATAAACTTCAATTTAAATATCAAGCAAAGAAAACCTTTTCCGGCATGATAAATTTTCTCTCTTGTTATCTGTTTAAATTTAAAAATTCAATTATTTGTTAACCTCCACTTTTTGCTACTATGGCTAATTGGAACAGGTTATCTACAGGTTAAACCCCTTTTCTAGCCAGGGTGGGACCAAGGATTTTATTCAATGAGTTCGTCACTAAATAAATTCCAATTGCTCACGCTGGACTCGAGCTCGCCACTATAGGTTGGCCATGTGATATTAAGGCTGATTAAATTTAAGATTTTATTATGCAGATTTAACTGCATTGAAATAAACAGACCGAGATGGCAATTATTCAAGCGACATTGTTTAAAGAAAATTAATATAATACAGAAGAAAGATGCATTAATAAGATAATTAAGAAATAAATGTGTTTAAATGGAAGTTTTAAATTCTAATCAGCTTGATTTAGTTCTTTTGAATTAGACAGAAAAATGGAAATCAACGCAGGAATCCTGACTATCAAGTCACGCATCTTTGGGCTACAGGATGGCTACCAATCACCAACCCATTAGCAGACTTTTTTTAGACAAACAATTGTCAATCAATGTCGTTAAATTAAATAAAATTTAAGAACTCAATCATCTGAAAATGATTTGACAGAATTATTAATTAATTAAAATTTAACCATGAGTTATTTAATCAGTCAACTAATTTTCATTTAAATAGAGTTAAAAGTATTTCTAAAAAAGGTAAACAACTATCACAAACTCAAAAATACTGTAAGAGTTTGTGTGTATATATATATATATATATATATATATATATATATATATATATATATATATATATTATGGTTCCATTTACTTGATGTTTACATAGGAGAATCAGTGAAATTACTAAAATAAAAATGTTGACGGCATGAATAATAAAACAGCCCTTACTGCTGATCATTTTATAATTCTAGACGGAGAAAGCAATATTACAAAAAAATAAATTTTTTGACATTTGTATAATTATTTTTGTACTGCTTATTCGTATATCGATTGTAAACAGCTGATTGAAAGAAATTTTGATGTAATCTGGTGGTTTGTTCCATTTGTTTGAAAGAAATTTTCTAGTGGAATGTCGAAATACGACGACCATGGCCCGCATCGATTTAGTTGAGCCCCTGAAAAGCATTTTTTTAATTCAGACACTAACGTACCTCCACAATTCACTTAGTTGATTGTAATACCACGATGAGGTTTATACTAATAACATTTTAATTATGAACCGGATCTATATTATAAATTTGTATTGTTCAAGACACCAACCTTCTAGATATTAATATAAAATAAACAGAAGATTGTAGAGAAGTTTTCGAATTTTAATTGCAACCTAATCTTAGTTCAGAAATTAGGATGCCACATTTTATTATAATAACAAGGACTTGGCACGGTTTTAGCTTTATGAGAATAAACGAGGGATGGAGAACTTAACTATTATTATTCATATAAATCCTCTTCGAAAGCTAAAACTTCAATCAGCTAAGTGCATTTTCAATATTATGATAGTTCTCAACTTTTTAGCTCAACGTTTGTACTTAAAATTCTCTCACCAATTACTTGATATTTAAAAAATAATTAATATTATTTCTACTGCTACTAAAAAAATCGAAATTAAAACATCGAAAATTCCCTAATATCAATATCTGATGAAATATGTAATTGAAAAGGAATTTAATTTTCATCGTAGTCTTACTTTGAAATGTAGGGTTCTTTATTTGTTCTGATAGCTTTCTGGAATGAGACTGATTCTGACAGCTTACCGAAGTTAGCGAGTTTCTCGCCATTAATGAGTTCCTCGAGTTTTCCATTGTCCGATTTAATGTTGTTAAGTAGTATATTCAACTTCTCTTTAGTTATTAACCATAACATTTGGATATCATACTTCACTAATCTCAATCCTAATCGTAATGCACGCAGCAATAGTATAAATAATTAAATTGAATAATAAACATTCAGGATCATTGTTAGTAGTTTTGGATATAACCCTTATATATATATATATATATATATATATATATATATATATATATATATATATACACATTTATATATATGCAGGGACAACTGCAGATTGACGCTTTCCACTCTCTATTATAGCGGCGTTTAAGACAAATTATCCCTACTCCATTATATAAGTTACTACTCAATTGCCTAATTGCTCCAAGGGACCTCAAAGTTTGAAAACCCCTCTGCAGCTTGCAACTTCTTGGTCACAAACACGCTGATTCTAGTTCGGCGGTATGTAGATGTCACCTACAATTCCACCGTTGCTTTCATTAGCAAACGAGAGGTATTATGTGAACGGATGTATGTATGTGTGTGTATATATACTCGTATATATATAAGCTACGTTAATTGAATTCATTTGTGGCTAAATGATGTTGGTCTTTTTTTGGCAAGGCTTTACTTTGCACAATATTTACATTCCTCGTTTGGTAACGATCAAACAAAAATTGCGACTGCTAGAGTGTTAACAGACAAATATATATATATATATATCTTAATATATATAAATCTCCTGTCACGATGTTTGTCCGCGATGGACTCCTAAACTATTTAACCGATTTTAAATTAAATTGGCACACCGTGAGCAGTCTGGTCCAACTTGAGAGATAGGCTATATTAATTTTCTCTGAGACGAACAGGAGCGGGGGTTATAAGGGAGCCTGAAATTAAAAGTCGTGATATTTCGTTTTCTATTGGTTTTTTCTCAAATATGCACATTACAAAAGTTGTTTATTTTGTTATTTAGAGTAACTTTTGTCATAAACACTTTCATCATATTCCGAAGTTTAAATGAGTTATACGCTTATGACTATAGCGGGAGTCAACAATATTATTTGGGACAAAAGACCCAACCGAAATAAATAAAACTCGGTATGTGTATTAGCACTAACGCTTTCATTATAAGAAGCCATACCAACATTTCTAGGGACGGGCAGGAGTGGGGGTTTTAAGGGAAGCCAGAAATTAAAAATAGCGATATTTTGTTTCCTATTGGTTTATCGGCAAATATGAACATAACAAAAGTTGTTTATTTTGCTATTTAGAGTAACTTATGTTATATACACTTTTTTCGTATACCGAATTATAAACGCGATATACGCTAAAAATTATAGCGGAAGTGAAAATTTTTATTTGGCACCAAAGACTCAACCGAACTAAATAAAACACTCAGTATGTGTATTAGCACTAACGCCTTCCTTATAAAAAGCCATACTATTTCTAGGGACAGGCAGGAGTGGGGGTTATAAGGGTGACCTGAAATTAATAATAGTGATATTTCGTTTCCTATTGCAGTTTCGGCAAATATGCACATAACAAAAGTTGTTTATTTTGTTATTTAGAGAAATTTGCTCAACAATTCTTTTCAATATGAATTACCAGACACAGCACCTAGAAAAATTAATTCAAATGTATGTTAATATTTTGTCCTTAATAATTCAAATCTATGCATAATGCACAGGAAACGGGAAATATGACAATATGGAGGACAGTAAAGTCTTACATAAAAAATTAATTTTATTATTATTATTATTATTATTATTTGTTAACGTCCACCTTTTGCAACTTAGGCTAATCGGGACGGGTTATCTACAGGTTACCACCCTTTTCTAGCCAGGGTGGGATTTTAGGACGTTATTTAATGAATTTCGTCACTAAATAATTTCCTTTGCCCAGGCAAGAATCGAACTCGCCACTCTAGGTTTACCATATTATCAAATCCACAAAAATGACGGGTATTAACCCGTATAACACTGGGACGGGTAAATGTCAAAATACGGGCATTGTGCAAAGCCTTGCCAAAAAAAATATCACCATTCAGCCTCAAATGAATTCCCGGGCGAAGCCGGGTATGTGAGCTAGTATATATATATATATATATATATATATATATATATATATATATATATATATATATATATACAGTTTTGAACGGACCTCATTTTCGTCATTTACTAGGTAGGGTCGATGGACATTTGAAGAAAAATTTCGAAAATTCCGTCATGAGTACGACCTCAATAGTCGTACGTAGAGTATCTGCTAATACTCTTTTGTTATTATTATTATTATTATTTATTAACGTCCACTTTTTGCAACGTAGGCTAATTGGGACGGGTTATCTACAGGTTACCACCCTTTTCTAGCCAGGGTGGGACTTAGGATGTTATTTAATGAATCAAGACTTTTGTAAGTCTTGATTGTAAACTGTATAATCGTAAATGTACGGGTACATAGTGTGTACAGTAAAGTTCATCATTTATTAATGGAACAGAATTAACAAATACCAGAAATACCTGGGTAAACCTCCCCAGTGTTCATCCTTTTAAATTATTTATTTATGTTAATTAAACAAACTCACATTTCTGAGAATAACACTACTATACTAAAAGTATAAGCATCAATTATCATGTGAACATAGACCAATATGAAGTCGTCAGGGAAGCGGCAGAACTGATAGGACAAAGGAAGTAACCACACACCTCGCTAGGCTCAGTGCAGCCAACTCATTTAGGATCTCAATTCTGTAATATGCGTGTTCGTGTGTATGTATGGACATATTACGTGTCTATATTTCCTTCTTCTTTTTAGCTGGAGAAGACAATACATGTTGTAGTTCTCCTTATTAAAAATAAACAATAATAATACTCTTGAATAAGTAAGGAATCACTTGGTGAAATAAGAACTCAATAAGCCTATGCTAGCAAACCTAGATATTCAGTATGCCCCTCGCTTGTTTGCTTATTTGGTATTTCTTCTTCTTTTTTTAAGGCGTAACCCTGGACGTAATTATCCGTCTATATACTCCAGGGGTTTCGTTATTAAATTTGCTAATTTTAGGTAGATATATGTTCATCTTCTTTTGGAAACTGGCTCGTAATAGGCTTTTTAGAAGGTGCAGGTTGGAGAACCGATCTGTAAACTACTCAGCAGTTTACAGATCCCAATATGGTGTTGGTGCTCTATGATGAGAAAATTGTTCTTTTTCTTGGGATCATGTGTTTGTTATTACTTTGGTGGCAGCACTCCACCACTCGGATTTAAGGGTTGAGTTGGTATATCACATTCGGGGATGAGTGAAATTAATCCGTTGCCTTCCATCAAAGATTAAGGAGACATATCGACAGCAATCAAATCCATAATAGTTTCTTCAACACTTTACGAAATTTCATCTGGCCACTGTGCATATTAAGGATTGATATGCAAACACAGAATGGTCTATCTTCGCAGCACGAGTTTTATTAGAGAGATATCTAAATTTGTTTCGCTCTTCAAATTGTATAACTGATGTTTCAACACTCTGACTTCGCACTAAGCCATGTAGCTCACGAGTAGACCATTCTATGGTTCGACGGCAACCTTATGAATGTAAAATAAAATATTACACTTTTTCCATTTAATCTTTCAGATCATTCTTATATTTTTTATTTAACCGGATTTCCGTTAATGGAAATCAGCTATTGAGCTTATACTCATCCTCAAAAATGACTTCAAATGTCCATCGATCCCTACCTAGGAGATGAAGAAAATGAGATCCTGTCACAATATATATATATATATATACATATATATATATATATTAATAAACACACACACACACTTGTCTGTTACAACTCTAGAGGCCGTAATTTTTGTTTGATCGTTACTCGAAATACAGTCTTTCATCTATTTTTATCTATTTTGGTGGTGTTGCTCGTGTTATTTCGTGATAACTGGATTATTAAGCAATTTTTTTTTTTTAATTTTTATGTTCTCAGCCTTCATTAACCCTTCCCCTACCACCTTATAATGGCGGGGTTTTCTATTCCTAAGGTTTTTTTTTTACTTCAGTGGAAATACAGAATAGGAGGCGAGTTAAGATGACCATTTTGTGTTTCAAGCACTTGTAAAATATGCCAAGTTTAAGCAGCCCTGCGCTTGAAGTATTGTAAGTACAAAAGCTGGTCCCTACTAAAATCTCAGCCGACACGGAGCGTTTCGTTGTGTAGTCGAAACGGTCTCTGTACTTAGTTTTTTGGGCAGAAACCGTAATTGAGATTAATCATTATGAATTATAAGCCGCGTTATGAATGAAATATTTCGTATCGTAACTTTCCAATTACATCCTAAAGAGATTATATTACTGATATATTATATCTTATTACTTGACGCAACAAATATATTTGACATAAAACGTTTTTATTAGTACACATCTTGTGGATAAAAGCACCCTGTAGTCATGGATATCTTTAATATGCTTTTAATCTTGAAATGTTTCTTTATAGATTTAATCCAATCGGGTAGCGCTGGGTTTGAGCCTGGAAAATCATGTGCTCTGTTATCGGTGGATGACGGACCTGAGACGTTGCACAGTGGTACTGTAAAGCATTTGTAGTTGGGGGGGGGGGAGCACTTTCAGGGAGATATTGTAAAAAGAGGATACGTGCCTTCCTCGAGAAGGCTGCTTGGGGCTATAAATAAGGACTATATCCCACTGGGGATTGATTGAAGGTAATAAAAGCACACTATTCACAATAAAACACTTTTATTAGTGCGGTTTGAGCGTTTCAGGATAAAGCCTTCGGGTAACTTTATTTCAGTCGAGATTCTAGCTCCTTGATCGTTTCTGGCGGGACATACTATATTTATAACTATATTTCTATATATGTAATAACTATATTTCTATTGGGTGGCATATTTCTTTTTAATTGCATAGCAACAAGAGCATAAAACAAATAGATAATTAACAAAAGCTTATAAGATATACTCATATTCGCTTATCTCCCTTAAGGGGAAATCTACCATTGACGTGATGACAAAGTTTCGAAGAATGTCTTCAAATGGCCATCGGTCCTACCTAGGTAATGACGAAAATGAGGTCCGCTCTAAATTGTATATATTGTATATATATATATATATATATATATATATACACATATACTTCTCTTTTACGCTCTTACGGCCGAATTATTGTATGCTCTTTACAAACTCAATAATTAAACGTCCTTTGCTAAACGAAAGAATCGAATTCTTTAACTGCTGAAGTCGGACCTGTGGATGGGGTGTTTGTAGGTGGAAAATCGAAAATTCGAAATGTTTCCGTTACTGTGGGTTGGATCTAAAATTGCATAGAACCAGTGTCTCGAATATTGACCGAGGCATTTTTAAATAAAACAGTAAACCCTCACTACTACTCAATAACAAATCCGTTGATATGCCTTGGAAAAATTTGTTCCAAGCTTAAGTATCAAATATGGTATTTCTTTACTGTGTGACATAAATATGTTCGATGTGACGTCTCAAGATTATATTTTCTAGAGTGTCCAATGATCGATAGCATACTCAACATTGAAATAATTTACTAAAAGCTTGAGATAAAATTTGATAATGGTTGCAATTGGGCCTGGAAATGGGTTAAGAAGAGTTAAAATAAAAAAATATAATATAATATAAAAAAGTATCTTCTTTATTATGAGCCGGAACAGAAAGTGTTATATGCAATCTCTTTAATCATTTAATGTCCTACATCTACTTTGTTTTCAGTGTTTAGTTAACCCCTGCTCTTTCTGACGAGATTTTCACTAATCAACAATTGTATCACTAGTCATCTCATGTCCAACTTAAATTTGAAGTTGTGGTTAAATAGGCTTCTTATTAATGAATAAATATAAAATCGAATTTGAGATGAAAACATTGGCGTACAAATCCAGCACTTGAGAAATCTGCTTACTGTACGCGGACCTTAATATCAGTATTCCTCTCTGTTTCCCTGTTATAGAGTGGTATATTCAGAGTTATTTACACTTTAAACTGTTCACATCTTGCCGTTATATTACTTAACGTAGTTTAGGAAAACAGTTTCTTATTATCTTGGTAGTCTATAATCAATATCATAATTATACTATAGTAGGCAACTAAAATAATACCTTTGCTTTCCATTTTGAGAGGGATATGTTTTCGTTTATGAGCTATAATTATTCCACTTGAGGATACTATCCAGGATGTATGGAGTTATTACAAAACCTGTTTTCATCCGATTGATCGGTATCAGATTAAAACTTGTTATGTTTACTTTACTAAAATACTTTGATAACATGAGTGATATTAATTTTATTCTTTTTTTCTACTGTTTAATAGTCTAACAGTTATAAATTTTACTTCATCAATACTTAATTTTTCCTGTTAGAGGTTCAAACCTATTTTGCGCAATATCTAAGAACATTTTGTTGTCTTATACAGATTTAAGTAACAGGCCGAAGTGTGTCGTTTTCTAGTAAGAAGATTCCCGTAATTTTCTATTCTTCAGAAATGGACTTAAATTTTCCAGTGTCCTTCTGGACTTCCCACGAAGGCCACGTTCATTGGTTGGATAAGATGTTTGACATTTCGATAGAGCTTAACTAATGCAATGTAACAATAAAAATTCAAGCTATTGCGAAAATGGAGACATCTTGCTTTTTGTGCACATAAAAGGACAAAATCATATAGAAATAAACTTACAAATAATTTTATATGTAGTTAGTATACTAACTTTAATGTTGATGTTTTCAAATCCGAAAAATATTGTGAATTAAGATCAAACTTACCGAGTCTGTAAAATATGTGTGCTATCTGAATTCAAGTAAACGTAGTTGTTGATAAAACTAAAAAAATGGCGAGTTCGATTCCCGTCTGGTCACTAGGAATTTATTTAGTTATGAATTCATTAATTAAAACCCTTAGTCCCACCCTCGTTAGAAAATGGTGGTTACCTGTAGATAACCAGTCACAATTAGCCAACGTAGCAAAACGTGGGCGTTAGTAAATATTAATAAAAACTAAATAAAAATTAAATAAGAAGAAGTTACATTAGGAAACAAACAGTTCGAAATACTCATAATCTGCTTTAAGTAGGATCCTTTTGAGGTTTTTACCTCAAATGAAATCTTCACCTAGTGATGAAAATCAATCAAATTTCTTCGTATTCGCTCTGAATATTCAAACCCCTTGAAAAGTGTTTGTTGTATATTTTGGAAAATTGGGGCCATTTAATTATATTGGTATTTACTAAACATGTGCATGGAAATTAGCTGGTTGTAGATCAATTTTCTTAACCTGATTACTTTGATATTTCGGTGTTTAATATCTATCCAATTTTCTCAATTTTGATTTTATTAATCGAATTATCTTATGAAGTTATTTAGTGACGAAATTCATTAAATAACATCCTAAAATCCCACCCTGGCTAGAAACGGGTGGTAACCTGTAGATAACCCGTCCCAATTAGCCTAAGTTGCAAAAAGTGGACGTTAATAAATAATAATAATAATAATCTTATGATCCATATGGTTAGCAAAGGAATGACCATATATTTTTAGTACTCAATTACATTTATTGAGAAACAAAAGTTTGGGATGCCCTAATGGGTTGCTAAAGACATCCATGTAGACATGAGATAATCCACGTAGCCGATATTTATTTTCAAACATAATTGTAAAAGTTTTTATAGTTTATAATGGTCTCAATTCATAAAACAATACGTTAATATAAGAAATAGTTTTAATAGGAATATGAATCTACTGAAAGAAAAGAAAAGATATAAAAACAATAATAAAAGAAGATTCGTAAGAAAAAGATTATAATCTGAATAGCAATGAAAATTTAAAACAATTATTGGCCATAAACGTGGCTATTTACAAGTCTAAGAGAGTAAAAATATACTCTGGGAAGAGTGTTGTCCTAGCCCAGTTCGTTTATATATTTTTTCCTTTTGTATGGTTCTTCTGGAGCCGAAGGGCGCCTCCATCGCATCGGACTTGGCTAGGACTAATGCATATGTTCATATACGTTAATGGATGCAAGTTAAAACTATTATGTCGATGGAATATAGGGCGTTTAACGCGTCTTGAAGAACTGTGTAATCTCACTGATTGAAGAAATGATAGATTATTATCTTCCTTTAAAATAAATAGAGATTTCTTCTTTTCTAAACTGGCCTTTACAAATATAAGCTGAGTGACAGAGGAACGAATCTGTCTCGGTGTACACAGAATGCATGCTTTCCTCTACACCGTGTTTAATTTAGACGAAGTGCACTTTCAGAGCAACATCTCCATCTTATCATATTCTGAGGTTAACGTGTGAGTTAAGGCGTTGCCCCTAAAATCCTTGATACGACTAATTGAGGGCAATAGAAATTAATGTAGTGACGAACTCATTAAATAAAATCCTTACTCCAACAGGGTATCCTGTTGTTAAATCGTTCTTTTAACTAAACAACATAATGTGGACATTAATTAGTAATAACATTATCATATTCTTTCTAGTTCCATTCCTTCTAGAAGCATATTTCAATATTTTATTTATTAATTTTGTTTTTCTTTGCAGCTGATGGGATGACATACAGTTTTGGCGTTTTTCATTATGAGCTGGTGAAATATTTTCAAGAAACAGAAGCAGCAACGTCATTAATAGCATCAATTTTAGTCGGCGTCACCTTGTGCACTGGTAAGACTTTAATTATATATCTTTATACTTTCTATTAATTTTTCTATTTGTTTGTTTATTTGGTATCAGGCAATTGGAAAGTTTAGGCACTTACACATGTAAGACTTGCAGAAAAACTCAATTTTTTAAAAAGCTAAATAGTTTTTTTGTTTTATTATAAATTTAATTCCGTACTGGTTACACATTTGGATATGATTTTGTATTATTTGCTGATATAAAAACAACCAAGAGAGGAAAGATGTTGAGTAATGGGGAGGTTGAAATATCCAACTGTAGAAGGCCTCAACAAAATAGGCGTGTTCTAACTAGATCAACTCTTTTGTATCAGTATAAAAATAAATAAAACTCAATTTCTGAATACAATGATCTAATAATAAAAATGTCAATTAAATGTTTCTAATGTATTTTGGTAAATAATAATAATTATAGTTAATAACCACTCTTGATGTCTCGACCTCTTTGGTACAGCTGGCGTGGCCTGTCTTGGACCTCCTTGGAATTATGTGGTGTGAGGTATACTACCGGTCCCTTCAAGTCGGTAAAACTCAGACAAAATATGTCTGTCTGCCCTGCATGTGTCACACTGACGTCTTGGAGAATGCGGACGAGACCCAAACGGACGATGGAGAAACATAAAACCAAACAGTGCATTAACTATAAAACTGAACTCCTCAGCAGGCCCTCGGCAGAACACTATACACCGAAAGCAGATCATCTGTACTTATCGATTATCGATAATTATTGATTACCGACACTGCCGACTTAGAGCTATGAGAATTTCCGCTGCAATATTATGATATTGATTGCAGGTACTAAGCTCGTGTAGCAAAGATTTAAGGAGCATGGACAGTCACAGGCCTTCCACTCATCATTGACCTTGACCTTCCCATTTCAGTCTACCCCATACCACTGACCTACTTTCCTAAAGCTCCTAAGACCCTTCACTAAATACCAATAGCGACGGAGGCGTCTGTAGCATGACCTGAGCACCCCAGGTCCATCAGTGGGTTCCGTGAGTGGCGAGCGATCTGCCAGTAAACGGCCCTCACTCCTTGAGCATACGCTATACATGCTCAGAAGTGAGCTTTATCCACCTCACAGCCATCTTCTCTTCAGCTTCTCAGCCCTCCGTTGCAGGACACCTGAACAATGTACCACCATAAAATGATAAAGTTTAAAATCCTATTATACGTAACCCTCTTACATTGTATACCTCGTATCGAAAACATTAATTAGTAATAATGTATATTAATTAATATAATAAAATATTACATTTTTAAAAAAAATCTGTAATTGATAATTTATAATAACAGTCTGGCGTTAATGACAATGAGGGTGAATACGCCACAAAACAAAAAGTTTTAAAATTTTTATCCTCTCATTTTTGTGCCTTACGTGGTTGAAATAAGACGACTCCTACTTAAAACTGTTTACCATACACCTTGAATTAGACAAAGCTCATCCGCCTATTTTTTAGGTTTTCTTTGACTTTTTTAAGTTTTTATAGATTATCTAGGATGCCAAAAATAACCTATAACGGATTCCATGACAACATTGCCATGGCAAAGCATTGAGCGTTATATTAATACAATGGCTTTGACTGTTTTATAACAGAAAACTTGTGGCTCATTTGTTTTATTAATACAGAAATGGAGTTGAACGATTCGACGGACAGCGTTACTAGTGGTATAATAGAATGTACTGCAGTCAAGAACTTTGCCACAGGAAGTGAAACTGATGAAATTGACGTAAAGGAATTTAAGAAAGATCTCGAAAGAGTTGTGCTCAGAAAGCTTGAGCTTGGGCGCGAACCATCATTCCTTCTTTACCCTGGTTCTGCCGATGTACCTGGAACTTTGGAACAAGTACATTCTAGTGACAATCAAAAAACCGGCTTCATCAAGGAGTTAATAATGCCCAAATGTTACGGAGAATTAGCCGAAAAATCTGTAGACCCTGTTGAAGTACTTGGAGGACTTCCTGAAGCCTATGGACGCATGATAGAAGAAGAATACCTTGACAGGAAGTATACTATTTTTGCAGTCAGTTATAAACGTCGCGAGGAGCTCCAAACCCATATTCAGATAGCAGAAGATGCGCTAACTGCCCTGCGGTCCAGTGCAGGTGACAGTACCACAACACTGCGTAGCCAAGCGAGAGATGTGTTCCAACGTAGGGCAAGGCTTAAGATGGAGGTGAACAAGTGGGAGAAAGAGGCAGAATCATACAGATCTGCTTTAGAAGACCAAGTCCGCTACCTTACCAATAAACTATCATTCAAAAAGAAGGAATATGATGATCTTATATTTAGGTTGAATGAAAATACTACTGTCTCTAAATCGTGCTCAGACATGCTAATTTATCTGTTTGGCTCAAGAAGATAACTCAGAGTATAGTCTCATCTTAATACTGTAATCAGCAGTGCTGTACAAATAAAATAGATGTATATGTTCTCTTAAAGAAATAAAATCCTTTATTCGTCGGATAAAAATCTCTGTAAGCTATATAGCTGAGTGAAAATATATATCTAATATTAAAGCAATCAATGTATGGAGCAATACTTTAAATGACCAGCGTAATCTGTTTATAAGATCAATTCCTGTAAGTTCAATAAGTTACTCTGTGTAGATTCAAGTAATACTTCTTTCGAGCTGCTCTTCGCACATTACTATCCCAAACAAAACCCGTGAGATGGGTGATGTTTTCGAAAACTAACTTTCTTCGCCTCCAAATACATTTGTGATGAAATTGTTTTTTTGTTTTTTTAAGGTATGCCCAAGAAGCTCCACCCTCATTTTCACAATTGCCTTGATGCGACTGTAACTTTCACTCTACACCATTTCGAATATCCGTACTACAAATATTAATTTCTTGTTGGACGAATTTATTGTGGTAGACTGTCATCCAACTTGGGCCTCCTACTCCAAATCGGCATTTCCGTGACTTCTAATCTGTAATCTCTATTGAAACAGTCCAAATTTTGTTTCACTAAAGGAGACAATCCAATCGAATAATTGGCAAACATTTTTTAGTATTCACACCCGTTTGATAAGTACCTTTTTGTTTTGAAGAGTCTTATTATAATGATTACGATCATTATAATAAGACTCTTCAATGTCATCATGATTTGATAACAAAATTTGTTCAGTATTTCGAATATAGGACTTCTATTTTTTGATTCTTTTCTACGGTTTTGTTGTGGTAATTTTAATTTCCTACAATTGTTCAATACATTTTTTTCTTAAATCAAATTTTAAGATACATGTCTTTTTCTCAGCCTCAGCACTCTCCTACTTATTGTCTGATTTTTACTATAAGTAAGTGAACACACCAATTTCTTGTTATTTTTCCTTCTTAAATAGTGAGAGAAGGGAATAGATGAGTCCAGGGTGTCAATCCTCCACGTGGGAAATTTCCATTACAATTATAAACTTCAACCCCTGCGTTAGAGACTTTTCGTTATTTCCTCTTCAGTAAATGTATTCCAATAAATAAGCCAGCAGTTGCCAACTTACCTTCCTTTCACATTAATTTACAAAAGGCTGTCACGCAGGGGCTGCGAACTAAGCAGATTTCCATCATGCTGGAAAGACGCCCGGTTCCATCACTTTTTATGATATATTTTCCATTTTTAAGTAAACATTTCCTCACTCAGGGGCTGCGTTACGTTAGCAGATTTCCCAGACTTTAGAGCATCAGTAGTTTAATAAGGTTGGTCCTACAACATTTTTCGATACGTCACATAAAAGAGATTTTTAATTTCGAAGTCACCCTTCTTTATGCCCTCCTCCCCTTTTCCTAGTTATATTTTAGCCATTATCAACTAAGAACTTACATGTTGCATGAAACTTTTAAATATCAAGTGTGCTCTTGATTAAATAAGTATTTTCGAGTTTAAAATGTAATATCTTTATTGATGTCATCATCACTACGCATGTATCTCACACAGTAAAAGCCCAATAAAAAGAATATAAGGTATTTAAGCTTCGACTAAAGTAGTTAATGCTTGTTTTTAAGATCACATGAGTAGGAGTAGGGACATAATGAAGGATGAAAAAGTGCAAATTGAAAAGAAAATGTATATATCTCGGTTAATGTTCAAGATAGTGATAAAATGTATAATGTGTAAACCCCCTGGTTCGATTTCTATTATGAACCTGATTTTTAATTTTTCATTAAACGTCTAAATATCGAATTTGGAAACGATCAATCAAGAATCAAGAGAGACTGTGGACAAAGAAATATAGGCAAAACACGCACGCCCACACAAACACACACACACA
The DNA here is from genome assembly GCA_019009955.1 of Riptortus pedestris. Classification (NCBI taxonomy): domain Eukaryota; kingdom Metazoa; phylum Arthropoda; class Insecta; order Hemiptera; family Alydidae; genus Riptortus; species Riptortus pedestris. The sequence continues at coordinate 99,829,905 of CM032230.1, read as the reverse complement.
GATAGATAGATACATATATTTGTCTGTATTCCCTCCAGGGTGGCAATTTTTGTTTTATCGTTACCAAACTCCACATAAGAGATTCATACAAAATTAAAGATTGAGTTCGTTAATAGTTGAAATCAGATCAGTGGAAGGGGGGGGGGCGTTAGAGGAGGAGGATTTCGAAAATTTTAAATATATCCGTTCTAAGTAGGTTCGAAATATTTTATAGAACTAATCTATTTTGCAATCTTAATGCCTATAAATGTTGATATTTTTTTTTTATCATTGATATTAACCGAGATACCTGGGACGGGTTATCTACAAGTTGCCACTCTTTACTAGCCAAGGTGGGACTAAGGGTTTTAATTATTGAGTTCGTCACCAAAGAAAACCCCTTGAAAATATTTATTTGATGTATAATCGGATTTCAAATATTTCTTTGATTTCAGTCAACACTAACGATCATATTCGTTATTTGCTTAAACCAGACCTGGAATGGGGGGGGGTTCATGTTGGGTGGAAATTCGATAATGCAAAATATACCCGTTATTATTAGTCGTATAGTAAAATGTTTTAGAATCAATCTTCTTCTACAAAGATTGGTGGTCTACAATTGCTGTTCTAAACATTTTTTGTAACTCGAAATTATGCGAGTTATTCCAATTTTTGTTTGCAGTCCTCATTAAACCCATTTTTCAACTCAGTAGTTTTTTACACTCAAAATAGGGAATATGTGGTGAGATGAGATAAATATTGTGTCCAGCACTGGGGATTCTGCTTAGTTTACGCAGCTCCTGCGTAAGTTTTTAACTTTTTAAAATAACAGAATTACAGGTATGTTGTTTGATATATTATTAAAATGATCACGTATTTCATCATTATTTAATAGTGTAGTATTTACAGGCTACACCTGGTATTTGATCTCGTAGACAGGTAAACCTGATTTTCAAGAGACTGAACAAGGGAATAAGAAGGTCACAGGGATATGCAGTGGTTTCCCATATTAAATATGAGCCCCCATATACATAATGTGTGTTTTCCCAAATAAAATACCCCATATTGAATAGTAGTCGGTCTTTTTATGCTGTCCACTATATGTGATCTACATGCAATGATAAGCCTTATCAGACCTTCCCATTTGGGTGTCCGGCAAATTATTGTCCTATTTTTTTAGCACATTTATCTTTTCCTCCTCTGAATTTGTTTATTATCTGAGTTTTAATTTATTTCTCTTAAGTAATGTCAGCTATTGAGGTTGTACTAAACATGTCTCGCGTATTGTTTGCAATTGGCTGCTGTGCACATAGACCCTTTAACGTTGGTGAAAACATGGTATTTTAGACATTGCTCTCATGGAATCATGTGTGTAATTTATTCCAGTGGTAACACATCTTAGGATATTAAGGAAAAATAAAAGAATCACGTGAATTTCGAATTAAATTGATGAACAATTTCTTCTTAAATAAACGACTTATAATTTTCAACTAGAATTGCAGTGGTAGTGTTATTAGTTCACTATAGCTACGAGCTACGAATTTTCACTAGCTCACTAAGTTCGACTTTTGGACAGAAACCTTTTTTGTTAAGTACGTCGAAAATCCGTTTTAGCAGATTTCCCTTAAGGAAAATCAGTTATTGAGGTTGTACTCATTCTTCAAATGATGGGCATTCATCATGGGATCCTACCCAGGAGATTACGAAAATGAGGTCCGTTCAAAACTGTATATATATATATATATATTTGTCTGTTACCGCTCTAGCGGTCGCAATTTTTGACTTATCGTTACCAAACTTGATATATCATCGTTTTATGCAAAAAGACAGATCAAGTTCGTTAATGGCTAAAATCGGACCAGGGGAAGGGGGGGGGTTTAGAGGGGGAGAATTTCGAAAATTCGTAATATTTCCGTTATTATGCGTCGGATCGAAAAATTAGAGATTATATAGAACCAATCTTATTGCAAATGTAATGTTCTATAAATGTTGTTATGTACTTTTTTTCACTATCTTGATTATTAACTGAGATATTTACATTTTTTAGTTTTCGGTCTTCAGTAAAGCCCCACTCCTACTCATGAAGCACTCAAAGTTATGAAGCACTTTATATTAAGCTTAAATACCAAATATTGTTCTCATTGAACGTTTACGTTTTGAGATAAATGCAAATACGTGGCACACTTGGGAAATCTGCTTAGTTAACGCAGCCCCTGCTTGAGGGACTTTTGTTAATAAATAGTTTAGTGAAATTCCAAGAATTGTTGAGCCTCCTATTATGTAATGTCACGACACCAAAGGGAACTTGACCAGTTGACCTTCCCACCAAAAGAAGTGGACTGTTGTGCCAAATATTTTCATTTTTGATAACTGTATCTCATAAATTCTCAGGATATCAAGAAATATGCCAGTATCTCCACTTAAAGACTTCCTTTATCAGTAACGTTTCACTATTCTGGTATCCTGGTAGAGTCAAAGAAGGTTTAAGTTGACAGATATACATGCTCCACCGTTTAATCTCCGTTGTATTGGAGTCAATAAAATTCAAATTCCTATGAAATCACAAATAAAGTACCCAGTTCTAACATTAGATGAGCGAAAACATGACACTAAAATGACGGAAACTGAGTCGATGTTATAGACTCCCACTAAGACTGCTAGACATCAGATCTAAATTACTACTGACTAATAAATTATTGATATAGGCAGCTGTACTGAGACCGATATGGACATAAAGAGTAGAACTTTGGGATTCCCCGAAATTCCCAATCTAAGATGCTGTAAAAAATCACAGGTTTTCTATTTTACGTGTCCAATTTACTAATAATAATGACATCTGGGGACACCGATTACCGTGCGGGTTAAGCCGTGGCTACATCTACTGCCGTCAGTAAGTTGAAGGTAAAACTAGTTGCAGGTTCGATGCACTCCAAGGGTGAAACTCAGTTTACGAGTTTGCTACCAGAGCGCGCTAGTGCTGCTGCGCTTTTGGTCCAGCGGACCGTAACGAATATGAACTGATCACTGACTTCATGAGACAACTCATTCCAAGTCCTTCTTAGGCCAATGGGGAGTTGATTCCTCTCCACGCGATACACAATGATCTCTATTCATACTGGGAAGTAGCTAAAGATCTCAAATGCCAATAATGCACAACGGAAAAGAAAAAAATTACTTCGAATTTGTCCACTCGCTCCCGAAATACCAATATCAGAAATTCCATTCTCTCCTTCCCATACATTCCAATCCTCTAGTCCTATCACTTTCCTCAACCTAAATTCCCCGAAATCCAAGACGACGATTAAAGCGTAAGTGGCCTCGAGATCTCTTTATGAAGTGAAAGTTATGAATACAATTATTTGTGAAGATAATAGAAGAATAGTCACTGCGTGCTTTCCTACTACGTCATTCAACTTATCAAATTAATATGAACACACAATACTTTGGTTGAATAATATTACTGTAGCAAATAAAATAAGAACCAGCTAAGTACTTTCCACCTCCCACTATCATTGGAGTTTAAGTTGCCAGTGGACAGCGGTTTTTTGCTTATGGTCTGGTTATAGGTCCTCCACTACGGCGCATACATCATGGTGGAAGTATTATCCTGATAAAATGGAGGTACTGCCTTTATATCCTGAAAATCCTGATTCGAACCTCCGTCAGCCAGGTTGAAGATATCCATCATCAAAACGTTCTAATTGCTAACAGAAATCTAATAAATATTATATTTCCTCAATACTGAGTCATGATCCTTTTCTCTTTAGAACCTACTCTGGAGCAGATTAACAAATCCACTATTCCTAGCCATATTATTAATTTTCCGATAAAAATATTTTGATATAAAATGCGAACCCCGTGTTACCCGTTGTTGACGTTTTGAAATAGAAATGGTTTCCTGTGGAAATATAATTGTTTGATACAAAAAGTCAAAATCATCTCGTCATATTCACCAGTAATACAAATGCCCTGTAACATGAACAGTAAATTTCATTTATTTTACCGGAGATATAAACGACGAATTTATGATCGTAATTGCTAATATCCAGAAATTAATTGGTATAATAACTTTTTCCCGTCGAATTATAAATATTGGATTAATTGTGGATAGATTCCATTTATCAAATACGTCATATTATAAAGATAGAACATAATAATATTTGTTTAAGGTACTTTGTTGTAATAACCATAGAAGAATGTATGAGGCGTTGCCGGAAGTCGAAAATAATTATAAACTTTGTTACCCGTCTTTGTCGGTTGATATAAAACAGTTCAAATCGCTCATATTAACAATGCGTATTCCCTTGACACATATACAAACAATTTCCCAATTCTATGTACGTGTTTTCATGTAACTCGAATAGTCTGGCGCCCGGAAGAGGAACATCAAAGTTTTGAATTAACGATTTAGGTTCAAAATTCTTTCCAAAATATTGATGAATATATATTTTCACGCCGAAGCAACCGCCCCTCCTGGTTGAAAATTCGTATTCTCATATGCCGTATGCTGTACGAGTATATTGGGATAATTGATTCACAATTATTAAAATTCGTAGAAATCTGAGTAGTTTTTGAGTGATTGAGAAACAAACTGGCGGGTAGACAGACATGATATTGCCAATGATGCCAACGTTCATAGAATGGTCTGTAACGTGAAAAAAATAATTACCCCCTTCAAATTAAAATAGAAAATCAGACAAGCCTTCGAGTTTTATTTATATAGATTTAGAGTGTGTAATGTAATATTTTAGCAGAATATGTGAATCCTAGCTATCACACATTCTGAGCTCATGCAATTTTTAATACAATTCTGTTTTCCTCAACCTACCGAACACACGATGATAATTCGTACCTATTGTACAATCACTCAGGTTAGCCATGTGAGTTGGGGTGTTGGTCTCATTCTCACTTTGTAAACCTGTCAAATTTTGATTCTCTCCTGGCTAGAAAAAAGTGGTAATCTACAGATAACTCAAAATTAGACTTAATGGTATAAAGTGAGCATCAATAAATAAAAATAAAATTATTGCATCACATTCTACCTTTGCTTAATCATAAAAGTTTCAAATTTGCAGGATTGCGTACAATTTATTAGTGAATGTTAGTGGACTCTATCTGCCCTGCGCGGCGGCCCAATTTTCAACACTAGGTCAGCCCGGAAGGTCAACACCCATATCGAGTCAAACCGTAAAGCCCGAAAGCTTGTTCTGCTCGTGAGGGCCAGTCGGACAATTTTTAGGTACTTTATAAAAAGAAACTCAAAAATTCCAAATTATTTATTTATTTGGTCCACGTTATTCTAGTAGTGCTAATCGTAAAATGAGTTAGGCGAGGCTCATAGACCCGCACATCTCTTTGATAAAAGATCAAACGGCTGCTCTCATTGATGACGCAATCACGACCCTACAGTCGACAAACCGCTAATTTAATAAGGGAACCTCAAAGATTTACCCTATTAGACCTTTGAACAAAAATAATTAACAAGTAAATCAATATTATTCCTTTTAAAGAAATTCTATCATTATTTGGAGCTCAGGTTAGCGTTGGGTCTATATGTCAAATATATTTCTGCTTAGTAAATAAGCTATGCCCGTAGATTGGTTAGTAAGAAAGAATTCTATCACATTTTGTGCGTGAGGGCGAATCCCTTAACCCAATCTCTTGGTTTTGGCAAATGAATGCAGATAATTCAATGTTTATGTATGTGTTTCTTCGAGGGTAGGCAGCTTGTGCAAATAGATACTCCGTAGCTGTATATATCTAAGGAAAACACCTTATAGCTGCTCCTTAAAGGAAATTCGTTGGTTATGACCCGCATAAAGGGCTTTTATGAATAAGCCTATGGAGATTGAGGGATGAAATTAATCTGCACAACCTTCTTTCTTTCCAATACCAAAATTGGATTAGCTTAAAAGCATATGTGGCTCGGGTTAGCCATGTGAGTTAAAGTGTTGCCTTTAATCTCACATAGTAATCCTAGAGTGGTGAGCGCGATTCCTGTCTGGCAAAGGAATTTATTTAGTGACGGAATTCATTAAATAAAATCCTGACTGCCATCCTGGCTAGAAAAGGGTGGTGAACTGTAGATAACCGGTCCCAATTAGCCTTAGTTGCAAAACGTGGAAGTAATAAATCTTTTTTTAAAAAAAAAAAAAAAAAAACATTTTTCACGTCAAACTTCATTTTTTCTCACAAAAAATGACTAGCCGTGTTAACCGTCATTTTCGGGTTGAAAAAGAAATTGTTTGCTATGGAAATATATATATATATATATATATATATATATATATATATATATATATATATATATATATATATATATATATGAAATCATATAATCACTAAATAATCCCACTATATTCATGAATAACACAAATTCCCTTTAACTTTACCAGTAAATGTGCAGTTATTCATTTGTGACAAGATACAAGTATTTATGTTCAGAATTCCTATTATCCGGAAATAAACTGATATAATAGTGTTTCCTGTCGAAATAAAATGATTGGATTTGCGGAAGCACTAAATAATCCATTTATTTTCATCAAATTAGTCATATTTATTGATATCATACATGAAGAGTAGAATGTCTTATGACAAATTTGTAACAAATATTGACGAATTTATTATCGTTCGTGAGATTAATTTCCCGGCACATAATCTATTTAACTATATCCTCTTAGTACCCAGAGAAAATGTATGATTATATTTTATTCGGGCAACCTGCTGTAATACCATAGAAGAATGTATGGGGTTTTGACCAAACTCGAAAGCAATTAGAAACTTTGTCCGTCTTTGTTGGTTGATATAAAAATTGTTTCCCCTGGAAATCTAACAATATATCCCAGGTTGACTAAATTCATTCCATTAATAAATATGAAATACATATTCACGTTTTATTAATATCCATCAAATTTCATAACTTGTCTGAGGCATTCTTATAGAACACTAGTGAGCAAATCGAAATTCAAAGCCATGTTGATTGTTTTTTTCGATATTCATGGGATTGTGAACCTTCACTGGGTTCCTGAAGGTCAAACGATTAATCAACATTACTACCTTCACGTTCTTGCTGAACTCCGCGAAAGAATAAGGAAAAAACGACCTGAATTGCGGAAGGACAAGTCATGGGTTCTCCACCAAGACAATGAGGCCCATTCCGCATTGTCTGTTAAGAGGTTTCTAGCCAAATTCAGCATCCCAGTGTTAGACCATCCGCCTTATTCGCTTTATAAAGCTTTTCTTCGCTTATACCATGGTTCATTTACGATAATGGCTTAAATATAGCTCGGAAAGGGGGGATTTCGAAAATTCAAAATCCCTCCGTTATTATGTATCGGGTCGAAAACAGTTATAGAACCTATCCTCTTCAACTATTGATGGTCAACAATTGTTATTCTATACATTTTTTCGTAACACAAACACTGAGCGAGTTATTGGTACTTTCTTGTTTTCAGGACTCAGTAAACACCCACTTCTACTCATCGAATTTATAATGTTAGTTTCCAGTGTGTCATCTAACGCGTAAGATATCTGATTAGCTTACGCAGCCTCTGCGTGACGGCTAATAGCTATTCCAAAACTAGGTACAATCTCGTTAAATATTATTGTCTTTACGATGGACCAAAAGCTGAGTTTATTATGCTAAATGTTTAACCTAAAACGTTCTGCAGTGGTGAGGTGGTCATTTTTAATATAAATGTAAAACCCAATCTACGTTTTACATCTTTCTCGTTGCTCGAGTTCTCTATCTCCCAGTTAAATCAAGCTGTCAGTTGCAAATGCTGCCATAACTAGCCGACATTTTTACAAGTTTTTCAGTTGAATTCCTTAAACTTTTTAGTTAAAACTTGTCTTCAGATAGGGCACTCAAACGAATGAATTCGCAGGGAACCCTATTGCCACCGTCCAAACATTTCCTAATGGATAAAATATATATTAGTATCTGACTGGAACTGATATTGCGCTAACCAAAGTTGGGACTAATCAGTTTTAATTGCAGATGATTTTACTCTCCGTCTACTCCTTGGTTACTACTAATTGAGTTGGTGTCTTTTTTGGGCGTCGGTACTTAAAGGCCATATCTCAGGGTTGCTTAAACTAAGCACATTTTCAACGTACTGGAATGCTTCGTTGATCATCCATCTTACTATCTATTTCCTATTTCTCCCATAGAAAGAAGCCAATGCAAACTGATAATGAAATGTACTCAGGGAATGAGATTTTGGTGGCTTTGTTACTTAGTGTGGGATTCCTGAAGGCTGAAATATTTCGGTTAATAAGAGGAATAGTGTATTAAAGAATTGCAAAAAATGTAATGTTTAATTACTGTGGCTCTATAATCGGCTAATAATAATGGAGATATTTTCCTCCCCCCGCCCCCTATTCCTGATCTGATTTCATTCATTAACAAATTGTTGAATACAACGGTTAAATATCACATTTTCATATTGACAAAATATAAATTTTTAATTTGTGACGTCACACTTCACATTTTTTGTGTATATCATATAATGATATCTTAAAAAAAGTTGTCGTCACTTAAGTTTAGAATTATATATATCTCACAATATATTATGTTAAAAAGAATATTTGGTATTTAAGCTTGGAATACACGTTTCATTTTATTACTGGCTATAGAATATTGTATGATGGGGGTTTACTAAAGGTTGAAAATTAAAAGATGAAATTATCTTGGTTAATATTTGGGGTTGGAAGAATTAAGTGGACTATTATTTATAGAAAATTAAGTGCTCAACAGTATTGGTTCCAAAGCATTTTTCGATGTGAATCATAATAACAGAGATATTTCTGGCCCAATTTCAGTCATTGACGAATATCGTGACGATTGACGATCGTATGTTGAAATAAGACTGTATTGCGTATGGTATAAATGAAATATTAAAAATAAAGAATTGTTAATATCTCTAATACTATTATAAGTTGGATCGAAAAATTGTATACTCTTGGTACATTAACCAAGTTGTATTCAAATATAATGTTCCATATTTTGGTTTACACGAATATGAGCTGAGGCATTTCTATCTCTTTTCTTTTTCGTCTTTAGTAAGCCCCCACTCATGCAATTTTCATATAGAACCAATGTACAATTAGGTATTCTATATGAAACTCATATTTCAAGTTTTGTTTATATATTGTTCTCATGAAGTGAGAAATATGTTGATGACATCTGTGTGACGGAAGTTATGTTCTTACCATGCCCAATTATAAAATGGAGGCAAATAGTGTTTAGATTTTGGTGGTACTTTGGACGGGGAGTTTGGCTGGCAGAATAAATGGATTTGTGGACGACTGAGGGAGATAACGCAATTCCAGCTTCTAACCACCATCCATTTACGCTCCCAAACTTTGCTCCTGCCAATCTTCTCATGTGTGGCATTAGTTGTTATTTCACAGATTTGAATGCTCCTAGGGAACACTACATTTTGTAAACATTTCCTGAAAGGTGTGAGTGAACACATGTTTATGTAAAGGATTAAAAATTTGTCTCCAATTTTAAATCATCCTTGTTCATGATTTAAAATTAAATTGGTGAAATTAATGAAATACAGGGTCCCCTTGCTAAGGGACCCTGTATTTCATTATTTTTTTTATGGCGTGACAAATTGTCAGCAAATGATTAATTATTTAGTTGTTATTATTAATCGTAACGCACGTTGTAAATTTTATCGTCTGTATTCGTGCGATAGAAAAATATGGAGCTAGTACTGCTAATTCATTTACTTCGTGCTTGAGTTGCTCTATAAAATTTGCTGTTACTCTTCAGTAAACCCCACTGTAAATAAATAAGGATAAATCCTGAAGCGTAATTAAAAGCTAGGATAATTCCTAGCTTAAATGTGGCTAATATATGTAAATGGCTTTATATATATATATATATATATATATATATATATATATATATATATATATATTGAGTAATAAGTAATATATTTATTACAAAAAGAAACATAAAATATGATTTTCTATTTAAGTAGAAGATTTTTTATAAATCCAATTGACTAAAAGAAGGCAGTCATATTGCAACTTAGTAAATATTACAATTATTATAAAAATTTAAGTTACCTAAAGATATTAACAAGTACATAATTTTATATATTTTTTTTTTTAATCATATTTTTAATATGATCACATGTAAAATAGGGATAAGGGCAAAGGCATTTACTTGTCTTTAGTCTAGCCTGCTGGGCCTTAAAAATGCCAAATATGGCTTTCAACGAATCTTTACTATGTGAGATACATGGAAATATATCTTCTTCGATTAAACTTTTACGTTCCTAACTCAAAAATGTTCATTTGAGCAATACGATTCTCGATATTTAACAGTTTCTTTCAGCACTAAAGATCATGTTCGCCAATGACTGAAATCGGACCAGGAAGAGGTTTTAAGCCCCAGGAGGGGGGGGGGGTTAAAATTCAAAATATCCGTTGAGTTGGGTCGAAAACTTTCATGTCAATGTTGTTAGACTTGTTATGTGCTACATTTGCCATTCTATATTTATTTTCGTAACTCGAATATTAAGAGAGTTAATCGGAACTTCTTGTTTTCAACCAGCAGTAAAGCCCCCACTACTGCTCACTGGATATTTGCATGAATAACCATGTCACACTGAACATCCCATGCCCCGTTTATATCTGTTCCTTGTTTACTTTGGCTGCTTACCACGTCAGAAATAAAGAGTAGGCGACTCTATGAAATCACCAGTGGGGCATTACAGCAATTGAGAAATCTGCTTATGTTTACCCAGCTCCGGCGTGGGGCGTAGTTTATTCTCTTCTTCTAAAGGACTCCTCGACACTTAGTATAGTCCATATCGCAATGACAATAACATCCTTTTATGGCAATATTTGAGCCTCAGAATTTTGAGCATTTGTTAATTGTTAATTAATCAATTGTTCCCATTTCCAACCCTGTTCTTAAAACAATAAAGGGACAATGTTCAAGAGATGAGGTGGAAGGGAATCAATCATCTTGCTTCAGTCCTTATACCACTGTGATCATTCTCCAAGTTCCCCATTACCACTATCCCATGTTTCTTCATGGGTCAAATCAGCACAGTTGTTATCCCAATACCATCATATCTAAAACAAAAATGCGTCCTGACGATGGAACATCCAAATGTTAATGTAATACTTATTCATGTTTTCATCACCTCCCTCAATGAAAAGATATTATATAAGACGCTGAACATAAAGACCCAGTGAATTGTACAACACTAATGAATAGAACTTCAAGTACCAAATTCGAGATTGATTCCTCATTAAATTTAAATTTTTTTTAGTAGGCCAGGTCAGCTACTGGGTTATGCGAAATACGATTTATGGTTTCAATAGGATATTATTAAGTGGCTAAATAAAAGAGTTACACCCTGGTTAGAAAAAGGCTGTAACCCGTCCCAATTATCCACAGATGCATTGAGTAGACTTAAATGAATAGCATACGTATTCCATACAAATCTAAAGAACTTAGCATGTTTTTACAATTAGGTAAGCAGAATACAATGAAATCGCGTGATCTTTCACGGCAATCAAACGAAAATTACGGCCGCAAGAATGGTAAAAAGACAAATATATACCTAGACACATAATACTTCATTCATCGCCCATTGCTTAGAGTTGTTGATCACTCTGTACGTAAAACTCATATCGCGAATCCCTTGAGGCCCACTCGGGCCGGTTAAACATCTCTAATATTTGCAATGCTTACCAAAAATAGATACTGAAATAGGATAGTTCGTGATATTTCTAATGGTGATTATTAGATAGTCACAAGACAAATGATGTTTCGATCGATATTTGAAGGGTGGGTCTCTTCCAAAAATATCTATTTGACTATTAGGAAAAGAAATTAGTCATAGGTCAGGCAACCACTCAGAGATATTGTCCATCTGAACCCTAAATAAAATTGTAAATTATCTATTATGACAATGTGTATTAAAAATACAGGTAAACACAGCTATCTTATTTTATCCTTAAACTATAATCTGAAAAACATACACACATTGTATAAAAAATGGAAAACAATTTACACAATTTTATTTGGGACATAAGTTTGATCCAACTGGGATTTGAAACCATTTTCAACTAAGGATTTTTACTATACTGACTTATATCACTTTCTTCTTGTAAGAAACCGTTCCGAGATTAACGTAACATAGGGGATTTCTGGTAACAGTGGAGATTTTATAACAGGAAATTATAGTTATATTCATGTTTTTATGTAAAATAATTTTTGTTTCCTAAATATTTTTAGCAGATGTTATAGTTATTTTCATCACAAGTACGGAAACTGAGTGTTTCGATACGAGGTCTATTTTTACGAGCGAGGCGAAGCCGAGCTTGGAAAACTGACCGAGTACCGAAAAGACAGTTTCCGTAAGAATAATGAAAATTACTTTTCATTACACTGTACAACAACCTCAAGAAATTACTGAAATTAATTAAGCCAAACAGGTTTATTTTTATGGTAGTTATGAAACATATGTCAGAACAACAAGGTTACAAATTACATCTTTATATTGATATTAATTGTGCAATTATTATTGCCGCTAATATTAAACCCTTTAGGGGGTATGTACGGCTTGTTGATTACCAAATTATTGGTTGATGTCGATTCAACAGCATCGATTTCTTCATTAAGATAGTCATCTATTGTGAAGAACATCTCTTCATTCTTTAAGTCACTTATTAAACTTTTTCCAGAAACTTGCCTTGATGCCCCAGGAGTGTTTTCTTGATAACTGAGTAGCTTACTGGAACAACCCAACTTCCTTCTTTTGGACTCGTCAAGGTAACCCTCGGCTACGGTAGATGATTGCCATCCACCGTGACTTTTTAGGCCCAGAAGATCACCTCCTCCTTCAACAAACATCGTTGCGGATGATCTTCTTAGAGAGTGTCCGGTGTACTCCTCCGGGTTTTCAAGATTTAAGAACAGTGCCACCTTTTTGGGTACAGATGCGAAAGTATGGATCCCAATGTTTTGTGAGCTACAACTCCCATTACGATAATTTATAAATAGCCTCGATGATTGCATTTTTGATGGGCGAAGGGCTTTATATGTTCTATAAAGGTCACAGGGTTCAAATGGACAGCTGTCATTAGTTATTGTAAAACTTCTTGCTTTGTGATTTTTCCCAAGTTTCAGTGTGATAAATTAATAATTACCTTTATCCTTAACATCATTGACCTCCAATTTTAAAAGATCATCTGACCTACAGGCTCCAAATATGCCGAACGTCAGAATAACTTTAACTAACAAACAATTTTCATTTGGTGCCTCAAGCATGAACTTAATAACGTCTTCGGCTGTTAGTATTCTTGATTTTTTCGGAACATATCCAACTTTCTTCCGCTTTAGGAAAGCATAACATTTAATTATTATTATTTATTAACGTCCACTTTTTGCAACTCAGGCTAATTGGGACGGGTTATCTACAGGTTACCACCCTTTTCTAGCCAGGGTGGGATTTTAGGATGTTATTTAATGAATTTCGTCACTAAATAAATTCCTTTGCCCAGGCGAGAATCGAACTCGCCACTCTTGGTTTACCATATGAGATAAAGGTCAACGCTTTAACTCGCATAGCTAACCTGAGCCCCATAACATTTAAGAAACTTAGATAAATCAATACCTTCTCTAATTAATAGACAACTTTTAAGCATTGAAAACTAGGACCATAAAGAAGAGGGGCTGTAGGTTTTCGACGATTCCAATAAGTAGGCCAGTATCACTTCTTCAGAAACAGTACCAACAGCTCTTCTTTCTTGCCAATCATTAAACCACTTATATTCTGCCAAGTATCTCTCGTTGGATTTTTGAGGTATTAATTCTCCTATTGCTTGCTGCGCTTCATTCAAAATATCTTGTGCTATATCTTGACACTGGGACATCTTTTACGTTCGTCTCACACGTATTCACAGTACAACTATAACAATTATTTAGTCAATGTTTAGTAACACAGGTTACGAAGAGTTAAATGAAAAAATTAGGAATATTACAAATACATGTGTTTGATTCCCGCCAAATTTTACCGTCCTAGTACGGAAACTCTTAGTTTCCGTACGCAGATCATGCATAGAAAACACACGTTTTCTAGTCAGTGTATTGAAAATTCTTTTATTCTCAGAATATCTATGAGTTCTAAATTTTAATCTATAAAGATCGAAAAGATGAAATGTTTGAAATTAGTGCAACATCCTCTGCCACTAAGTGTTAATATTATTTAAACTATATTTTCATACTCTCAAAGCTTTATAATAGTCCCATGATCAGAACAAATAGACTACAAATTCTTAAGATGTTTAACAATAATGACTGCAGTGTTTAGCTGTACCTTTTAAGAGAAATATTGGGCTGTAAAATAAGTTCGTAGCGTTTTTTACTGGTGATTTCAATAAAAACTTCAGATTCTTGTCAATTTGTTTAACTCCGTTAGGCGCGGGTCACCTATGGTGTGACGATGGAGAAATATGTTGGTAAAACTACTTCTTAGGGCAAAAATAGAGTTAAACAAATATAAATACTTATCAGGACAAATAGTAGAACTATTTAAAAGTTAGCAAAGTAACACTAATGAATAGGTCTTACAACTATCAAAAATATTAATTCATTTCAGGTAACATGAAGCAATTTATGAACTATGAATTCTTTAGGTACTACTTACTTAGCTACTAGAAAATTTATATAAATATAGTATAGTTTAGAACTACTTAATCATTTCTACAGGAATAACGAATAGAAAACATTTAAGATAGAAAAGGAAATTAAAACGTTTCACGTCGAATCTTTTAGTGCCATCTAGTTCTACTGAGGTGAGTTTCTTGTCCAACGTGTTTCACATATAGTCTTTTAAATTCATTCTCGCTCCTCTGTATGTGCCAGCTAAGCAAAGAAGGCCTATATTGGCTTTTATTTCTGCGAGGTCCGTCTCTTTGGCATCCTTCTGCCTAGAAAATTCTGGCTCAACGATTTTTATAAATTCGTTTGTGCAGTGCACAATACAATAATCGTCTCATCAAAGAGACAGAACCAGCAGTCAAGTTCATTTGTAGCCTCCTTTGCTGCCCCTTTCACTCCCGGAAGGTGTGTCAATAAATTTTGTTTTCCTATTTTACGCAAAGGAAAAGGGGGTTTCCTCCACTCAAAACGGTCGACGATCTTTTTTTTCACATTTTTAAATGCAACATATTTTTCCTGTGACTGCTCATCCTCCCCATCACTTTCCGATTCCACGTCACATTGTTCAGCCTCTGAGATGTTCCAAGCCTTCTTCAAATTCCGAATCTGTGTCGTTTTGCATGTTATCTATCGTCTTCTTCGAAAGGATCCAGTAATGCGTAGTGGAGTCTACCAACGTCATTTTGATTACTCAAGTCAAAAGTACGTATTTCCTGGTGCATTTTTTCTGAAAAAATGTTTTAAAAATTCATTATTAGTCGCGGTCACCTCAGAGGTGAATTCCCTATTTTGTAGGTATTTTTAACTATTCAAAAACAATCAAGGCACTACAAACGTCAAATGATAAATATGACTAAGATAAATAGATTAAATATAGAAATAAAAGAAATTTAAATACTTACAATTTTGGTCGCGGTGCACCTGTGGGGGGATTTTATCACAAGGAACGCACTGTGTACTAACTTCGAAGGTCAAACCTAATACTGTTTTGAGGAGGAAGGGAAGCTATAAGCATTGCTGGAGGCGGAAGTCGATGGATCCACTCAATCGGAAGCTATTGGAACAACACCTCACCGATGCACCTGTCAGGACTCCCGACTAACGGAGGGTTAAGCAATTATATATGACCCTTTTGATCTAGTACATGTTACCATCTTCCGTCCTCCCAGAACGTCTCAGATTTTTGTGCTCCTCCATGTGCGTTTTGAAAGGTCCAGTGATAAGTGAAAATCTTTTGGGGCAAGATAGGGTGGGTATGAATAGCAAGATCACGGTGCCACTACGTGAAGATATTTATGTAAATAAATATAGACTTTAATCTTTAATTTAATTAAATATTTTTATTTTATTATATATGTCTTATTTTTATTTTATTACATAAAATGTTTTATTCATTTTATAAACATTTAAAATTATGTGTCAGGCATTCCTGTCGATTGGAATTTCTTCTATTCTCTAAATTGTAATTTGTTAACCTCTATGTTGCAGGTCCTATCTCGTCAGCACTGGTGAACAGGTTCGGGTGCCGAGCTGTGACTGTGGGCGGGGCATTCATAGGCGCCCTGGGGCTCACCTTATCTGCATTTGCACAGAGCGTAACTACATTGTACTTCACTATAGGCATTCTCACAGGTAAATCTGCAGTTCAGTGTGTTTTTGTATGGAATGCAAATTCATAGTAGATGGAAGTGGCAGAGATTTATAAAATCCTCAAAATGCATTCCTGAAAATTCTTTGATTTTCAACTTTCTTAATGCTTATGTAGCCACATTTCATAATTAACTAAATGTTGTCTGATAATTTATTGTACCTTTTCCTTGCTAATTCGAGGAATTAAATAGAATTTAAGGAGACATATTATTCAAACGCCATTTAATGTACAATGCACTTGAACGTTTTTATCTCTGAAGTACATACCAACAAATATCCATCCATCATTAGTCAGATTAGATAAGAGTTCCAATTAATGTTCTACGTTAATTATATTCTTGTAGCGGTACTTACAAACACAGTGCAAGCTCCACTCCTCCCAATTTGTTTAACTCAAGAGAAAAATGTTGGCAAATTTCTCTTTTAAACCGTTTATTGGAAAGACAACTCTCATTTTCTAATATTACTCCAGAAATATGCTCTTTGATGGGGTTCGTTTTTATAAAATAAATTAATTTTTATTAAAAATATGTCCGTCCATATTTATCCTTTAAAATCGGATTTCGGAAATCTTCACATATTAAGTGTTTATGTATACATGTTTATGTATGTGTGTGTGTTTCTATTGGTATTGCTCTGATGGGAATTGAACCCATGGCAATAAGTTAACAAGTTTATTTAGACAAGCTCTACAAATGGCTAACCTGGAGCTGTATATGATTTGGGCATGACGATGAGGCGTGTCCAAATAATGACCCAGCGGCTCAACAACTCAACGGTTATTGTGTTCAGCGGAAATGTTCAAAATAGATGTATCCTTCCTCGGAAACGTCCTAGGCGACTTTCCCGACCGACCTACAGGAAGCCTAGGGCGAGTGTAGGAAGGCTGGACACAAGATGAATCCCTTGAAAAGCCGGAGTGAAACGGAGCTGCTGTAGAGAGGAACACTACACTTGTCCACTTTTCTGAGGAAATTCCTGAGTATTGTAAAGGCCGGTCCAGACGCTCCGTTTTGCACAACGTTTTGTCTGCTCAGTTCAAAATGTTGCAGATAAAACGTTGCGCGTGGACTGGAAAACTGGGCAGTTTTGAACCCATTTCGAAGACGGTACAGTTTTAGTAAAACCGAGCCAGAGAGCATAGATTTCCTTGAACTGCGTAGACAAGTCGGCGTGTGTAGACGGAAGCACCGTTTTCCGATTCATTTTGATACTCAGTTTCAATTCGTCAGGCGACAATGGCTGACCATCGGCAATGTTCTAAGGAGTTTTTAGCATATTTTATTGCTCTGTATGAAAGTTTCCCGTGCATTTGGCGTGTTAAATCAAAAGAATACAATGACAGGGATAAGAAGGGGGAGGCGTATGAAAGTTTAGCAAATAAATTTAAAGAATTTGATGCAACGGCAATCATTTTCATAGCTTCATCACAGCAATAATAGCCTTTCATGTGCTGATATTGTTGTTCTCATACAAGTATTTTCTTTGTTGATATGCGGTGTCACTAATTTCAATAAATAAGTATATGTGTCAACGTCCATTCGCAAGAAGTTCCGCAAATCAGTAGGTTCATCACGTAATTCACGCTATAATTTGATATGGGAAAAGTGCTTCCTTTTTAGAAGCCACTTCCGCGACCACTTTGAACACCGGGTACTTCTGAGATGTTGCAATCTTTTTTTTTTTAACAAGACACATCGCGAAAATCGACCAGAGTAGTACCTCCTCCATGACGTTCTCACACAAAACTGAGCAAAATCTACAGATATGTCTGTGCCCTGTGGACGCTATACAAATTGCAACCTTTTCATTCCGTCTTAAGACTGCGCAGACAAAACTTTGTGCAAAACGGAGCGTCTGGACCGGGCTTAATGTTGGTAGTGCTGGAGATTTTCCTGCGAGTTCCGCTACATATGTAGTATAGACACTGCCGGTCATAAGTTTGGGAATACGTCATTTTTTTGGGAAGATTTGAATAATATCAAACAAATTAATCCAAAACAAAAGTAGCCTTTAATAAAACAAAAATATGTCGCTTGCTGTCTTTCCCAATGAGCGCATGCAAGTAGCTCTGAAGATGGAGACATTAGTCTTTGAAAGCGCTTAGCGCAGAAATAAACAAATTGTGAAGAATTGGACGTTTTTTTTTCTCTCTCTCCAAAACAAAAATACGTGAATGAACAATTTATTATATACATACAATAAACAGTCAGTATCATTCTTGGTGAAAACACAATTTAAAATATATTCAACACCAGTTGTAGTTTCTTTTCGTCAAAAAATCCTACGTCGCTTTTCAAAACGTCTTTGACCACTCTAGATTTTCTTTCTATTAGTTTATCTGGCAAATTATCCCAACAACTTTAAGACGCTCTCAAACGTGTTTTTGTTAAGTTGATGCAACGTCTCTGACCGTTCTATCAAGTTCTTCCCTAACGATCTGAAATGGATTGAGAGCCAGCCAATTCATATTTTTCAAGCTACCATAATTTTCTTTTTCTTGCAAATGCCCTTTGCACAATTTTTGGGAGTGTTTTGGATCAATATCCTGCTATATAATAAAATTAGAACCAATTAAATGAAGACCAGAAGGAATTTCGTGGTTTTTCAAAATATCTTTATAGTTTTCTTTATGAAGTATTCCAGTGATTTTTTGTACGAGATCCTCAAAGCCTGAGAAACATCTCCCACAAATGAACTTTTCTGAAGGTGTGCGACGAACCATAATCCTACGATTAGTTGCTGAAACTTTGATTCGTCTGTCCAAAGATAGTCTTTCTTCTGGTTAGTAGGTCTTAGCGTGGCGGCACACCCCAATAAATTGGCTTCCTAGTTTTTTGTGTTTTTTTTTCACGGTAGAAAGAGACACCAATTTTTCAAGGCGCAGTTTGCATCAGCTTGAATTTTGGGACCGTGAGTCTTCTATTCCTCTTGCAATATTAGACGAATAAATTGATCTTCCTGAGTAGACTTTATTCCAGCCCTTCCAGATCGAGGTTTGTCTTGATGAGAGTGTCTCTTCATAGCGAGCTATGGTTTTATGCGCTCCTGTTTTCGAAAGTTTTCTGTTTGTGTAATGTGTGGATTGCGTGTGAATTCTTTCTTTTTAACCATGCTTATATGAAGAAAAAATAAAAATAAACATAAATTACCTGTGCAGTGAACTTCTCACAACTTTGGCAGTGGAGAAACCAATAAATCAAACTAAGAATATAATTTAACATCTTATTCCTCTTTGGGGATTACAAAGCTGTAAATAAAACTCCTTGAAACAACAAACACATTAGTAGTTTCAGTGATAATTAGATTAAATCAAATTATGTTTCTGTTATTTACGATTGTCCCAATCCTGTCTTTCTAATAGCTAATTAGCAAATTTGCTTATAAAAACAAATAGTAATACTATACTTATATTTTATAACTATGCATTCATATATATTCATATTAGGTAAAATTGATATTTTCAATGATTAAAGTAAATTAATTTATATAAACAATAGATGATCTCAAACTTTTGACCGGCTATGTGTATGCGTGTGTGTGTGTGTGTGTGTGTGTGTCTGTGTGTATTTATAATACATAAATATTATTTAGTAAACATTACTTACCAAATGATTTCTTCCATTCTATCACATAGCATGAATAGTCCTTCTATCATTTTCTTAAGTTTGTATGGGCGATTAGTGGAATATAAATGTATTTACGTATGTACATATGTGCGTCAATTCTTATGCGTAGAATTTCAAATACTGCCCAATCCTGATTTAAATACTAGTTTACCTTAAAAAATCATCAATTATATTACCTTAGCATTAGGACTTATGAGTAAAATTCAATACTTTTCCTGCATTCTATGGTAATACGACTGAGGCGGAGATTTCTTACACAAAAAAAGGTAAGAGACGCGATTTTTGTCAAATTGTGTCAAACGCACATCCTATCCTCAGCAGTGGTTTTCTTTAAAGTAGATCTACTAAATGTTAAAGATAGTAACCGTTGCAGGTGTATTCCTTCCCATAAATCGTAATAATAATTTATCCTACAGTTTTTATCGAAGATTAAGTTGTATTATTATGTATTAGCTATTAGTTCTTGACTTAATTATAATCAATTCCCACGGTAATTCATTTTAGACATAGGTGACATATATTAAACTAAGCAAAAACACATGCTATAAAGACGAGTTATTTGTGCTTTTATTCTTCAGTAAACCCGCAGTTTTACACATTCCATTTTTATTTATAAATAGAGAATTTATGGTGAGATGAAATGAGATGTGTGCTATACCAGCACGGGGAAATCGGTCCTATATTGTGTGAGTACTCATTTAATAATTTGCGTAGATAATGCTAGCATTATTAGAAGTAGGTACCTGCGGGAAAAATATACTTTCCTTGAAGTGGAGTCTTCTTCCGTTGTTATTTTCTGTGTTCTCTATAAGATTTTGTCTTCTAGCTGGTTGCGGTGATCCGTATATGATGGTAGCTTTGCGGGAGATGAAAGACTGACTGTAACTCTGTAACGGGTGAATCCCAACTGAACTTGTCCGCTTGAAACCAGCCGGTGCCTTCTTGAGCTGCAACGTAGTTTCCGCTGTAGGCAACAGCCTTGGTGATCTGCATATGTGTGGTGGGTTTGTGAACTCAGCGAGCGCGGGAAATTCAATTTAAAAGACGACTGAACACTGCTGATGTAATCTGTGTCGCATTTTTTGGATAAAAATTTGAAAATCTTTCTCTACGAACCCCATATTAGCTAAGATATTGGTGAATATATGTTATGGCATTGTTGTCACCCCCTAACTGAGACATCGAATTCTCATAAACTCTCTTTATTTTCTACCTTGGTGTGATGAAAAAATTGGTGGGTTTAAGCAGACAAAAACAAAAAAAATTCAATTTTGGTGCCATTGTATTTAGTCTCTATATTTGGTGCGGCTTTAGGCACTATTTTACTACATTTTATCAATCCAGAAGAGACTCAAATTTCTAACCTCGTTCTTGCTCCTTAACTCATATTTGTTGGGTTTTAAGAATTAAAAGTATGGCACACTATGACTATTATTATACATCAAGGAACATCTTACTCAAATGCTGCGGTTCGTACTTATAGAACAGATTTCTCCACGAACTTTTTGATTAGAGAGGTAGGTTCACATGAGCAAAAACATGGAAGCAGAATAATCTCAATATTCAAATTGTCAGTATTTATTTTACGTATGTCTTTCGATTTTACATTCAGCTTGTGACCATTTCTAAAATTTCAACAGAAATCGACACTTAAATGTATGTTACTATTTTCATATGAAACTAAAGTCTAAATTCGTTAATGGATGAACTCTGACGGGTGGGGGGGGGGCGGTGTAGGTGAAGTTTAGAGAAATGGAAAATAATAAATATATTTCTATTTGTGTGTGTCGCACCAGAATGATAGATTATTGTTCTATATGTTCGTCGGTTGTTCACGTAAGATGTAATGTTTCAGGAGCTGGTTTGGGATTGATATACTTGCCGGCGATTGTGTGTGTGACCATCTACTTCGAGAAGCTGCGCAGCTTGGCGACGGGCATAGCAGTCTGTGGGTCTGGGATGGGTACCTTCATCCTTGCTCCAGTCACCGAGTGGTTGGTGGACGAGTTCACCTGGAGAGGTGCAATGGCCATCACTGGTGCACTCATGCTCAACTGCATCGTCTTCGGTCTCCTCTTCAGGCCGCTCGAACCAGATCCTGAGGACTTAACCACCACTACAATTGTTCTACAGACTATGAATGGCGTACAGGTTAGTTGTCATTTCAAAATTTAGTATAAGTTCCTCAATGCCTCAGTTCAGGTGTCGGAAGTCCTCTATATATTGAGATGCAAGTAGTTGATGGTTGACACAAAATGAACACTAATATCGACATTCTCAACAAAATGAAAACCTGTAAATGTCATGTATGAATGATATTAATAAACCTTGGATGAACAAAAAATGCCCATTTTCCTCCTAATGGCGCATTGTAACGAAAACAGGTCTATCATGTTCATCCAGATTGATGGAAATCCCCTGCCATCCAGCATCCCTGAAAGAGATTAATAAACTTCATTCGGAGTTTCAAGATTTTAGTCCAACAGTTACGAGGTTTACAGGGTTCAGCGTCAGTTAACAGGGAGATTTAGATATAAGCCAACAAGATATTCCAGAAAAAAATATTAAGGAGGGTAGAAATATTCCAGGGTGAGTGTTCAATTTGAAGGACTTCCTTACGATGGATAATTTCCTATATCTAAGGTTCAGCAGTGATTCTCGTTAACTTTTAGAGGAAATTTAGTGCGTGCTATAATAAGAGGGGGGATCAATGACGCTCCGCGTGTTTAAGAAAAACGAGAAAGTAATATATAAAAATAGAAACATTATTAGCTGTTATTATTGCTAGATAACTAATTAATAATTTTGGTAAGCAGAAGAAACATTCTGGTACAATTGAATCCCCCTTCCCCCATGGAATAATTCATGTTGTCTGTCTGTTAGGTTGGCTTGAGCTTTGCGTCTATCTTCTCTCAGATTCAAACACCTAATTAATGCTTTCGTAATGTTGGGTTGCAGACTTCCAAGGAACCCCAGCCCATTTTCTTGTTAAATTGATTTTTTTTGTAAAATAAACAAATATTTTCAGAACTTTAGAAAATTAAAGGTTTTTTATTTTTATTTATTTAATTTTTTTTTTTAAATTTCTGAAAGATCACTTACAGGGCCTGGAGATTTATTCGCCAATATCTATGTTTTTACAGAATAATCTGTTTTACATTCTTAGTGGCTACATCTCAGTTGTCCTTTGGAAATGTAATTTGTGGTCCCTTTTTACATGTATTTATAAATTTTCGTTTTTTGAAAACTTATGGCTGTTAAGATTCTTGAGTATAGTTCTATATGTGGTTAAATACTATTAATGACAGCGATTTGTCACTGTTCTTGATTTCGCAGTGCAGGACTATTGATATTTTGTTCCTGCGATGTTTACGAGTTCATTGTAGATTTAAGGGGGGGGGGGAGATCGGGTTTCATACTTCCAAAAATTTCTTCGAACTCTTTCTTGTTCCTTCTATTTTGAGGTAATAATGGCGTCTAGGGTGTACTACACTAGCATTAATGAATTAATGTGCAATAGATTAAAAAGTATATTTTTACTGTCCTGGAAAAACAAGCTGCTTTTACTGCCTTCCATTCTTGTGCTAATCTATAATTTTCTTCCCTATACCATCGCAAGTATTATAAAGTATTAAGTTTTCTTAATCCGTGTTTAACTAGATTATTATTATTGAAATGATTTATATCTTATTGCCTACGCAAATGAACAAACAAGCAACTTGAATCCTTTGCTGGCAAGCGTTTATGATCTCTCTGGTGCTTCGATTCTTGTTTTATTTGACTTAGAAGCACCATCTTGTAGGGTGGGATATTGGCTCCAGCTTAAATAAACGAAAATGTGCTTCCCCTTAATTGTCTAAAGGGCCTAAACTACCTTTCTCCTATTCTAGAAAGTTGAAACATTTTTATTGAAATGGAAAAAGGTCAGTCAATATTTCCACTTTCGGTAATAATAATTCACTTGTTGGCAGACATGTATAATGACTACATACAATTAATAAATTAAAAACTTGGTTAGAAAAGAGTTAAAAACACTTGTTCTCCTCCTTTGCAGAATAACGCTGTTACAACGGTAACCAATAAGCGACCTCACAGTATCCACGGCGGTCTAAGTGGCAGCAGTAGGCTGACTCTTTCCCAACCAGCCCTGACCGGAGACCACAGGAAGTTTGGCAGTGTTGGTGTCATGAACAGAAAGGATATCTTCTACAGTGGAAGTCTTGCACACATACCACAGGACAAGAAG
The DNA here is from genome assembly GCA_019009955.1 of Riptortus pedestris. Lineage (NCBI taxonomy): Eukaryota > Metazoa > Arthropoda > Insecta > Hemiptera > Alydidae > Riptortus > Riptortus pedestris. Next base: position 99,805,703 of record CM032230.1, on the reverse strand, counting down.
TACGTATATATAGTCAGTATTGCTTCTCCTTTCTTTTAGAATATTTCCGTTAATGCCCCACCCGGAAACGGAAATCTGCTAATGAGAGTTTAACCACCCGCGATTTTCTAAAAATTACTTCAATCGAAGCCAGCTAGGAGGTGACGAGAATGAGGTTCTTCTAAATGTTGTGTGTGTAAATTGTATAGAGTGCATGTAAGTTAAGTTAATGCATATATATAAACACACACATCTGTTACCGCTCTTACGATAGTTATTTTGGTTTTATCGTTATCAAACTCGGTATTTAATTGTTTCGTGTAAAATAAAAGAACAAAATCTTTAATATGGAACTAAGGAAAGGGAGAGTGAGGGTTTAGTGGGAAATATTGAAAATTCGAAGTATCTGTTACTAAGAGACGATTTGATAAATCATTTAAAATCAATTTTGTAATTTTTAATTTTCGAAACAGAGAAAACATGTACAGAACATCTATGTTCTGTACATGTTTTCTCTATGTCGAATATGAACGCTTCATCATCAGTGCCCTGCTCGTCACAAGAATGCTAGTGTGGTGTTCCAGGTAATCCTTGGTTTCAATAGCATCCTTATGAAGAGCAGGGCACTGATGATGAAGCATATGCCCTGAAAGCGCTCAGGTGCATAGAATAAATAACTCTGAAGGAACGAGAACTTTGATTTCTTAGCTGAGATACCAAACTCCTTCATCATCCAGCACCTCAAAAATGGTTATTTGTTTCTGTTTGTTTTCAGCCTTACGAACCCCCACCCTTTAATTAGCTGATAAATCGTTAAACGAAGTATTATTCCAAAGTATTAAAGGTTTAGTAATTCCACAAGTTGTTGAGAGGTTATAAGAAACAAACACAATTTTCAGGTTATAAAAAAAAATTGACTCTCATCTAAATAATAAAATATTAAAGTAAAAAATAATTTCAAAATACTGATAAATGTATTTCGCTCCACCAGACACAATTAGAATGCATTGAGTTTAAGGATAAATTTTAGCAAAGATTATAGTTTCCGTGCTCTTCCGGATCACCACAAACGGGTTCTGTTTAAGACTGAGATATTCTACTGATGTATGACGGCTTCTTTTACGGCAATTTCATAAAGGTAACACTGGGACCGGACATACCTAGAAAACGCCCATTTTGATACTTCAATTCCCGGGAAGAAATCATTGGTTATTTATTTATATTGTGTATGGTTCCTCCGGGTACCAACCCATGTGCTACTACATCAAATTTGTAATATTTAAAGGCACTGTTTCGCATGTCATTATTTATTTTTCGCCAGCAACTCGGTAACCAATAACTGGAATTTATCGTATTATAATACAAAAAGTAACAACCAAAATCAGACAGGACCGGCGGGTATTAATGTGAGTTTTATTGAAGCGTAGCTTTTGTGTATTCTTTGATCACACAAGCTTCCCACGTGCTGGATGACGCAATTGAATTCGCCAGCGCGTCATTTACATGTATCAGACTATTTCCTTATACATATTAATATCATTCAATTATCCATAATTTTCTTAATATGAATATCATTAACTCTTTGGTTGTAATAGTGACGTCACAAAGAAGAAGGACATATTTTTCACTTTAATGGAACATATTTATTTCACAATCATAATAAAACTACTTACCTAAGTCGTAAAATAATAAAATAAACTACTAAGAGTTGTATCAACAAGTTACTAGCAATTAAAACTTGCAACAATAAAATATTACTACAAACCGTAGTAAAAAGCGTATTTAAACAGGAAAAAAGTCCGTCACGCAGGGGCTGCGAAGGAAGTTACACAATAGAGAAATCTCCATACGAGAGCCGAACAGTTACGGCAAATGGCCGAACTAGTTTTTGGCTGGAAACTCAGTCGTCCGATACGGCCCAAATTTAATAAAAATGCAAATATCTCGGTTAATATTTAAGATAGAGAAGAAATGTATAGAACAATATTTATAGTAAATTTAGTTTACAATAAGATTGGTTCTATACAATTGTTTGATCCGACGTATGGTAACGGAGATATTTTGAATTTTGGAAAATCCCCCCCTCCCCCGATTTTAGCCATTAACGAACTTGATCTATCTTTTTGCTTAAAACGTTTAGAGCGTTAACAGACATATATATATATATATATATATATATATATATATATATATAATTTTGAACGGACCTCATTTTAGTCATCTCCTGGGTAGGATCGATGGAGATTTGAAGAAAATTTTCGAAAATCGAGTCATGAGTACGACCTCAATAGCTGATTTCCCTTAAGGGAAATCTGCTAAAAAGTCTGCCACATAAGGAGCTGCGTTAACTAAGATTACCTCGTGCTGGTATAGCACTCTTGCGATCTCATCTCATCACATATTCTCTATTTCTATGTAAAGAAAACCGATGATTGGAAGGGGGTGGGGGGCAACAGAAACTGAAAATAAGAAAGTACCAATAACTCGCGTTATTTCGTACTTGAGTTACGAAAAAATACGTACAACAACTATAGAGCTTTAATAGATTATCAAGGTCGATTTTATAACATTTTACGATCCTACAAATTATGACAGGGATATTTTAAATTTTCTAATTCCTCCCTCCACTAAACCCCCCTATCCCAGGTCTGATTAAGGCAAATAACAAGTATGATCGTTAGTGTTGACTGAAACAGGTATTGATATAATAAATATTTACAAGGGATTTTCTTTAGTGAAGAACTCATTTAATAAAACCCGTAGTCCCACCTTGGCTAGAAAGGGTGGCAACGTGTAGATAAACCTTCCCAATAGGCCTTAGTAGCATATAGTGGACGTTAATAAATAATAATAAGGTAAATCTTAATTGATGAAGCCATCATTTGCACGTTTCTCACATAACTTATATTCCTGGTCCGATTTTTGCAAATCACTGATATGATCTTTATCATATCACCGCCCGGCGGTTGTTGTCCAGGCTACACAGCTATAAAAAGACACTGACGATGGAGCGCTGACTCCGAAAGTACACTCTGCATAAAATCAAAAAGTCCGTCACGCAGGGCTGCGTAAACGAAGCAGATTTCCCACGTGAAGTTACATCCGAACTAGCTTTCGGCGGGAAGCTCACTCGTCCGTTACACTTAATAAAAATGCAAATATCTCGGTTAATATTCAAGATAGAGAATAAATGTATAGGACAATATTTATAGTAAATTTAATTTGCAATAAGATTCGTTCTATACAATTTTTTGATCCGACGTATGGTAACGGAGATATTTCGAATTTTCGAAAATCCCCCCCTCCCACTGGTCCGATTAATTCCATTAACGAACTTTATCTGCCTTTTTGCATCGAGTTTGGTAACGATCAAACAAAAATTGCGACCGCTGGTGTTAACAGACAAATATATATATAATTTTGAACGGACCTCATTTTCGTCATCTCCTGGGTAGGATCGATGGACATTTGAAGAAATATTTTGAAAATCGCGTCATGAGTACGACCTCAATAGCTGATTTCCCTTAACCCTAGAGAGGGCGCGCCTTCTTGACTTTCGAAATTGGTCACGTGGGGTGTGCTACACCCCAGATACTGATTTTTTTTTTAATATGAAGGCTTTGAAATTTATTTATTTTGAGTTAAGGCCATTTTAAGGGCTTCATAAGGTAACTAGAAATAATAAAAAAATGATGTAAAAAAATGTTTTAATAACAAAAATTTAATTTTTAGAAATAAATGAAAAAAATTTGAAAATTAAAAGAAGAAAACTAAAGAAATTTTTTAATCAACTTTAAGTCAAATTGGATGGTTTTTTTTTGTGTCAGTCCTTTAAATAGGCATTATGGAACACTGAAAATTAAATTGGAACACAATCTTTACATAGAATATTTGCATGATCTTTCATGCACACAAAAGCACTGCACTTTACACACTGAGTTGTCGTCTTTCTGTCTAGTTTACGAATACATTTTTCACATCGCTTTTGTATTGCAGGAACTTGTTGTTTAGAGACTGAGGGAAGGTTTCCGGGTTGTGTTTCTGCAATATCTTGCCCTAAATACATTTTAATTCTCACAACCAATTCTCAAGGAAGGCAGGAAATAGTGAGGCGCTGGCGGATAAGTGGAGTTGTAAGATCCTCGCTTAGACCTCTCAGGAATAATCTTCTTAATATTTTCTTTTGATTGTTAGAAAAATATACAACCTGAGCATTAATTCCAGCGATATCAAGGAGGTGGAAAAATACAGCTAGTGGCCATCTGTTCGTTTTGCGGGCAAGTGAATAATTCGATGCCAGTTGGTCAACTGTGTCAACCCCTCCTTTTGTTTCATTGTAAAAACATATGATTTCGGGCTTCAATTTTTCCCCCGATGCCTCATTTATTTCCATTTTATGATGCATTGAAGACACCAAGAGAACAACCTTGCCTTTTTTGGGAACATATGAAAGCAATGTGAGCCCGGATTTGCTAAATACTAATTGGCTTGAATGTACAACTTTATTTTTGGTTTGAATGAAGGATGGAGGGATTTCAGTTTTGTTTTTTCTTAGTGTCCCAACTGCTGTCAACTTACACTCTTTCAAAAGATATTCAACAAGAGGAATACTGGTGAACCAATTATCGAATGTAACATTCCTGCCAGTATTCTTGATCGGGGTAACTAGTCTCTTCACGACATCACTTGAGCTGTTAGAAATATTGAATGGACCTTCGGGCTGCTTCCCACAATAAATCTCCATGTTTTTTACATAAAATGATTTTGAATCTGCAAGGGTAAACACTTTTATTCCATACTTAGCAGGCTTTGATTTTATAAATTACTTGAATCCAAAGCGGGCTCTAGTTCCCCAAAGTTGCTCATCTAATGTTGCATACTCAGAAGCATATAGGTTGTATAGGTTTTTTTGCAACTTAAATTGAATTCTTCAAAAATGTCTCTAATTGGTGCCAATTTATCTGTTTTTTTTCTTTCTTCCCGGTCCTCTTTATTATCAAACCTAACACATCGCATAAGGAAAAGAAATCTTTTTTGAGACATTGTACACCTAAATATTTCAGGTCCGTGCTTTCCCCATAGTTCATCAGTATTTGTGTGGGAAGATTTAAAAACACCAGCCATGTACAATAATCCAATAGCAGCCTTTAGTTCAACAAGATTCGTTTCATTAGCATCCATATCTCTTTCATAATTTTTCTGAACCCTCAAAATTTCTATATTCGTGAATTGAACTATTTTTGGAGCATTTCATCTGTAAAAAAATACGAAAAAGTTTCTAGGGGTTGCTTTTTATCAATAAAAGAAATATTCGTTCCAGGGAGATGAGTTACGATGTTACAGCTTCGCGTTCTTACATTCTGTTTCGGTTCCTTTCTTGACCACTTATAGTTCTTACCTTTACCCAGAAGATCTACTCTCTCAGCAAGGGAAATATCTTCTTCATCTGTTGAAGGGTCTGCACTTTCTTCAGAGTCCGTGTCTTCATGCACTTCCACGTTGTCATCCGTTTCACTCGAGCTGTCGTCACCAAGGATTTCACCAACGCCTTCCGTCTGGTCTTCGTTCAACATTTCCATTATTTTACTACACTCTAAATCACTTGGCATCCAAAGGCTATCAATTATTATTTTTTCAGCCATAATGCACCGTAAAATATGGATTAGAAACACTTGTATTATATTAACAAAAAACTACGTCGAAAAAAACTGAAAACTTACTCAGGTCACGTGGGGTGTGATCTACCGCACTTGGCCAAATAACCACGAATGTGGAAGTGTCAAGGTGAGGGCGAGTACTGAGGAAAGGAGGGCAGAGGGTGTCAGGAAGGTACCAGGGGTGGGGGGACTGGAGGTTGAAACATGCATGTCTGAGGCAAGTTAATGTTTTGTCTGGGGTGTGACACCCCGCGCTACCACTCTAGGGTTAAGGGAAATTTCCTAAAACAGTAGAGGACAAGTCCTTTTTATTGATCCTTATCAATTGGTTCCTCTACCGCCCAGCATATTCCAGAGATATATTTTTCCCTTTATATAAATTCTCTTCTGAAATTGTTCGAATAACGAAAGTAAAGTAAAGTGTAAAGTTCTCGAAACTAATCAATGTTTGTTGTACATATTGTATTTTTACCACACTTTGTATTTTATTTTATTATAACCGTTCCTTTTCTATCTGAATAAGGCCCATTAAAATTTATATTTTCCAATTCCTCCAGTATTACTTCTCTGTTTCCTGTTCTGACCTATTAATAACTTCACATCAAGATCTGCATCCAACTAATACATACATACATATATTACAATCCATTGCTCTACGATCAATAGAACATTAATTATTACTCCATTCCCCAGCATATTAGATTTTTTTTTTTAAATCATTTCCTTGCGTTTAATTATCCCACCGATAGCCATTACTGTTTGTCAACTAAAATGTTAATTAGATTTAGAATAGGACCTAATTGTAGCTTAGAGTTTCGATAATTATGAAATTATTTTGACATTGATTCATACGGGGATTTTTTGAAGGCTAAATTACCTTTAGAATGCAGTCACTCTTTATGTAAATAGCGCCTTGCCTCATTTGAAGATATGTGCCTAAGTGGCATAGACTGTAGTTTATAACGTCAGGAGCCATTGACTTTGGAATGTGTTACTCACATGATATAAAGGAGAGAAGGATCAGTTTGGTCCTAATGGGGCATGTAGATCGGTCGTATACATTACCAACTGCCTTAATCCCAATCCGATAATCTTGATCCGCTCCTCATAGCTTCAACTTACTCAATGTCATTCATTCCAAAATGTTTTGTCTCTGGTTTTTATCGACTGAATCAATCAATTACGAAGTGACTTCTGAATACAATATAAATAGTAATGAGAACATTGTAAGGAAAAAAAAGTTCTTCTGGATGACTTTGTGGCGTGTTTATTTAAAAGAGTTGGCTGTTTACGTTGAACAACAAAAGGAATAGTAGTTAATGGAGAAACATATTGGAGAATGACGGATTTCTGATGTTTTTACATTACCAAAAAATAAAGTCCGTCACGCAGAAGCTGCGTAAACTAAGCAGATTTCCCACGTGAAGTTTTACAATAGAGAAATTTCACAAGAGCCGAGCAGTTAAGGAAACGGCCGAACTAGCTTTAGGCGGGAAAGACACTCGTCCGTTGGCCGTCCAGATTTAATAAAAATGCAAATATCTCGGTTAATATTCAAGATAGAGAATAAAAGTATATAACAATATTTATAGTAAATTTAATTTGCAATAACATTGATTCTGTACAATTTTTCGATCCGACGTATAGTAACGGAGATACTTCGAATTTTCGAAAATCCTTCCCTCTAAACCCCCCCCCTCGGCCGATTTCAGCCGTTAACGAACTTGATCGTTCTTTTTACATAAAACGACTAAATATCGAGTTTAGTAACGATCAAACAAAAATTGCGACCGCTAGAGCGGTAACAGACAAATATATATATATATATATATATATATATATATATATATATATATATATATATATATATATATATACATACAGTTTAGCACGGACCTCATAATCGTCATCTACTAGGTAGGATCGATGGACATTTGAAGAAAAATTTCGAAAATTCCGTCATGAGTACAACCACAATAGCTTATTTCCATTAAGGGAAATCTGCTAAAAGTACTTAATCACCTGACGATGTGTTTAGAAATATTTACATTCTGTATTTTAAAATAAATCAGTTAAAAGATAAATCCAATGTAGTGGATTTTCAATAACTAAACACCTACACCGAAAAAGAAAACAAATGTCCTATACTCTCCCCTAATCCATTTTTAATAATCAATATTTTATTTAAAAAAAGAAAGAAAAGAAAAGAAATCCCATTTTAACAGATTTCCAATTTTTTTTTTTTTTTTTTTTTATCATTACAATCATTTAATGCAAAAAGAAAAATCAAGTTCGTTTATGGCAGAAATCGGATTAGTGGGAAAGGGGATTCCGAAAATTTGAAATATCTCCTTTATTATAAGTTGGATCAAAAAATTGTACATACTCAATCTAATTGGAAATTAAATTACCTATAAATGATTTTGTATACATTTTTTCTAACTTGAATATTAGATATTTGGAGTACACACTCCTTTCTGCTCATCGATTTTTACATATAAATACAGAATATGTGGTGAAATGAGATCACAGGTGTGTTATACCATCACGTGGGAAATTGCTTAGTTTTCTGCAGCCCCTGCGTGACGGACTTTTTTATTAAACTTTTTTTTATTAGATGTAAAGTGAGTAGTGTGGCAAACGCCCGCAAACTAAGATTTTATTGATTTAATCAAACAATGCATTCTTTAATGATGGCACTCAACTCGCTTATATAGCCATTGTGAGAGTAGCTAAGCCCTTAACTGGCTGATGCTTTGCTGTGGAAACGCTATCAGTTGCCCCTTTGAACCTGTTAATCTGCAACCTGTTCTAGGATAGTTTTGGCCTTCAGCAAATATTATTTTGAAATATAGTACTTTCATTTCTGATTTACATCTTTACTTCATACTGCGTGTGAAAGTGGTACTTTCTCATATGGTTACTAGGCTCGAAAGAGATCCATTACTTACTGTACTAGTCACTGTAATAGTATATTACGTTACTAGGGCCGAAAGTGGCACTTTACGTTGAGAGATCGTGTTTGACTGGCGAGGCGAAGCCGAGCCTGTTAATTCGATCGAGTATCGTAAAGTCACTTTCTGTACGAGTAATGTACAATACTTTTCATCACGAGGCAAAAACGGCGGGTATTAAGGCGGTTTTTAACTCGTGAATCTTTTAATAATTAATATTTCCATTATTGGTAACAGCTGCTTCACCGTAGACATAATAAAAAACACTTTATTTAGCGAAAACTTTCGTCCCTAGGCGTGTAAAGTCATATGTTTGTCACTTAACCTCCTGCTAAATTTTGAGATCTGTAAAGGCCTACTTTCCTATCTCCCAGCTGGTATCGAAAGTATCTACTTTCCAATCCGAGTAATGAAAAGAATCTTTACAGTATCTAGACACCGGAAAGAAAAACATATGGTAATGACACTATGTTAATAAAAATATTTGAGGTTAGACTTTGTTTGTTAATTTGGTATTTTATGGCCGAAATGAGTGATGTTTGGTGTAGGCCCCAAGATATTACTGATGAAGCTGTAGACCAACTACTTCCTCCAAAATCTCGCGGAAGATATGAAGGTGAATATTTTAAATTTAAGGAATAGATGTAGACCAAAAATGTACAACTAACTCATAACAGAGGAAGTAATGTTAGCATATATTTTCGAATTATCCAAAACATATAATCCAGCCAGTTACAGAAGAATAATAATTATTCAAAAAACATATAATTCAATCAGTTACAGAAGAATAATAATTATTCTTCTATTCTATCTATTTTAATTGAATCAGGAGCGGATATTCTAACTATGAAAAGACATCCTCAACAGTTGCCGAAGGATATATTGAAGACTCAAATAAAAAAGGAAGTTAGAGGTTGCTAGCAAAATGTTTTCTGATTATCAAAATAGTATTCCTCATACATCAAACACAGAAATTAGAAATAGTACCAAAAATTCTTTAAGTAACGCCGATACATTTTGCACGGTTGATGATCTATTTCAAGACTCTCCAGTGTATCAGGATAATGAAAAAGATATATGCTGCAAACGTGACCTTAAATTACCACCAAAAGCATTTAATATTAGTAATAATAGCAATTGTACGATAAATAAAATAAATAAATAAATATGTAGACTTTTAGCAGATTTCCCCTTAGGGAAATCAGCTATTGAGGTCGTACTCATGACGCGATTTTCGAAAACTTTCTTCAAATGTCCATCGATCCTACCCAGGAGATGACGAAAATGAGGTCCGTTCAAAATTATATATATATATCTATATATATATATATATATATATATATATATATATATATATTTGTCTGTTAACGCTCTAGCGGTCGCAATTTTTGTTTGATCGTTACCAAACTTCATATTTAAGCGTTTTACGTAAAAAGAGAGATCAAGTTCGTTAATGGCTGAAATCGGACCAGTGGGAGGGGGGGGTTTAGAGGGGGGGATTTTTGAAAATTCAAAATATCTCCGTTATTATGCGTCGGATCGAAAAATTGTATAGAATCAATCTTATTGTAAATTAAATTTACTATAAATATTGTTCTATACATTAATTCTCTATCTTGAATATTAACCGAGATATTTGCATTTGTATTCTGCGTATGGTCACCAATAGGCTATGTTCGGAGTTTCCGACGAGAGCTCTGGCGGCCATTTCCATAACTATCGTCCCTCGTGAATAGGTTTGGAGGTTAGGTTAACTGTTTTTTGGGCTAGAAACTACTGGGTTATTACGCCCTAAATAATGTTTTTTAGGTTTAGAGGTTTCTTACTACTACAGTTGTTATTAGGCAGATTTCTCTATTGTAAAACTTTACGTGGGAAATCTGCTTAGTTTACGCAGCCCCTGCGTGACGGACTTTTTTATCAATTGAACTTAGTTCTAAACCATATGTTTTCCATCGTGTATAACCTAATTTTTTTTAATAAATGATTATTCCAAATAATATTAATAGATATATGTATTTTATTTAAGTTTGTTTCAGTATAAAGTAAAATTATGTACTTCACACGTCCAGAAAGTGACTACAGTACTCGGTCTAATTATCGAGCTTACAGTAAAGAGCCGCTTTCTAGACTAGTGAAGTAAATAACTATTGTTGTTCATAGATAGAATTGTTTTTCAATAAGAGTCTCAAGGGAAAAAATTGAATAAGTTTTGATCAAAAAAGAAAAAAATAACGCTCTAAACTATGGTGCACAAATAATTTGTTTGATGGCTTTGTATTTATATATGAATGTGTGTTATTGTATATCACCCACTCACATACAGGAAATAATTTTTGAAAACCTCACTGTTAATATAGTATCCGCTTTATTTTTAACCAAAACAAAAATCAATTAGGGCTAATCGGGACAATTGCACAATACACTCTAAAACGATTGAGTTAGTGTTTACAATTCTCAGGAAACAACTGTGAACAAACACGTTCAAAGAAGACTTATGACCTTAATCAATTTAGCTATTTGTGAGAAAAAAGAAAAAAACATTTTTAACTAAAATAAACGTAATTTGTCTTCAAATTTTTCTCTGCAATAAAGTTGAGATTATTTATCTATCAGGGCTCGAGTTAGTGATAAAAGAACTAAATTACTAACAAGAAATATGTATTTATTTATATTAACGTCCACTTTTTGCAACTAAGGCTAATTGGGACGAGTTACCACCCTTTTCTGGCCAGAGTGGGACTAAGGATTTTATTTAATGAATTCCGTCATTAAATAAATTCCTACTTCGCCACTTTTACCATGTGAGATTAAGGCCAACGCCACAAACAAAAAAAAAAATAAGCAAAACATGAATACATGACGAGAGAAATTGAGATCGCAAACATAATGGATAGGAGGCAGGTTTTAGCAGATCTCTCCTAAACCTATCTACCATTTAACACTACAGATCATATTGTTCAAGTCGAAATTGGGACTAGAGGGAGGAGGCGGTTAAAGAAAGGGGAATTCGAAAATTCATATCTTATTATGAGTCGAAACGAAGTGTTATATCATCAATCTTAAACTACTACAATCCTTATTGTATGCTTTATTTCGTAACTCAGATATTCGTTCGTTCTTGTTTTCAGCCTTTAGTGAACCCGCACTTTTTCTCACCGGATTTTTATTTAGAAATGGAGAATATAATGTGAGATGAGATCAGTAGTGTGGCATAACAGCACCTGGGAAATCTTATTTTCCTCAGCCCTTGAGCGACGGACTCTTTTCCTCCTGAACTTGTGAGACAAAATTGATGAGACGTCATCTGCAATTGTCAGCCGAAAGCGAGTATTAGAATAGGAAAGGCACGTTGGTTGCTATTGGAGCGCCATTGGGCTGTAGAATTGTACTATGGATTTATCGGCTGTCCATCAACTGGGCCCTATCAGGTAGGGTACAGGCCACTCAATATGCCAGTGACGGGGATAGAAGTGCCACTGAGGGCTCTCCTAGTCAAGTGGCGCTAGGGACTCATGGCATCCCCGAAACACCAGATACCATGCCTAATACAACTAAAGAAGGTTTACTCTCTTCAGTTACTCCCGTAGAAATAAATTATAGTGATTGTGGATTCCTTCAATTACAGGGAAATAAATATAAAAGTGCGTCACGCAGGGACTGCTTTTGTAAACTAAGCAGATTATATACAGTCACTACTGATCTCACCTCGCCATATATTCTCTATTTCTAAGCAGGGCCCTCGTAAGGGCTACTGGCGCCTGTGTGCAAAAAAGGATTTTGGCGCCCCTTAAGGCATTTTGAATTATCTTTTTTTTTATGGTAGGTAGGTGCTTGAAAAAAAGCAAAAAACTGAAAAAAAAAGTCATATTTATTTTTAGACTAAAATATCAAAACGAAACAAACAGAATAAAATCTAAATCCCTAAAGGATGGCGCCCGTGTGCATTGCACACTTTGCACATATGGTAGCGGGGCCCTGTTGCTAAGTAAAAATACAACGAGTAGAAGTGAAGATAAGTGTAGAACTGAAGCCTGAAAATATAAACAATTCGCTTAATACGAAAAAAAAAGTAATAGAAATTAAAATTTCTAGATTTTACGCAAGATTACATCTATAAAATTTTTCGAATTTCCCTCTAAACCCCACCATATTCGTGGTCCAATTTGAGCCATTATCTAAACAAATGTAAGTTAAATATCGAGTTATAAGCGTTGTATGTAAAAATAAAGAGGCTGAAATCGGGCGGGGGGTTTTAGAGAGGGAGAATTTCAAAAATTCGTAAATCTTCTTTATTATACGAGTAAACACCCACTCCTACTTGTGTCCTAATAAAAATGTTATGACAAAATTTTCTTTATTCTAAGCTAAAATTCCAAATATTGTTACCATGGGACCTTTATTTTGCTAGATACATGCAAATTCGATATGTGCTGATGCGTTCTTGTTTTAAAAATTTCATTTGATGTATACGATAGCCCATATTAAACACTAACGATCATATCTACAAAAATCGAACCAGGAATAGTGTGTGGGGGTTTAGAAAATTCAAAATATCTCCGTTATTATTTGTCAGATCATTAAATGTTATAGAGTCAATCTTGTTAAACTATTAAAGCTCTACAATTGTTGCTCTATGCATAATTGACTGTGTAACTCCCTGCCCCCCTCCTTCTACTCGTGGGTTTTTTTCTCCATAGAAATAGAGAATATGTGGCAAGGTGAAATCACGTGTCATAGCTGCACGTGGGGAATCTTCTTAGTTTACTCAGCCCCTACATGACGGACTTTCGTTATAAAAATGTACACTGACTAACACTCTAAAAATAAGCCTACCTGAACTAAAATGTTAACAGCTTCAGTACACTAATATATTCATTTGAGTGCTTTTGAATAGTATACGCTAGAGAATTGGATCTAATCATTAAAAAACTAAAACTGTATAGGAGGTGCACAGAATCTTGGTTAGACTTTGGTACAACAATTGAAACTTGTATTTCATTTAAATATTTGTGATGAATTAGTGACTGTGTACTCACTCTTCCCTTCAAGGTTTAGGAAGCGTCGCTTGTTAGAGTGAAGTGCTATTGTTAGTTATTTTAAAATTCAAGCTCGTTTCCTTCCTCTTCAAAATGGATGTAAAGTAATTAGCTACATAGCAACACGTCCCTCCTTCAGGATCCAATTTTAGCAGATTTCCCCTAAGGGAAATCAGCTATTGAGGTTGTACTCATGACGCGATTTTCGAAATTTTTCTTCAAATGTCCATCGATCCTACCCAGGAGATGACGAAAATGAGGTCTGTTCAAAACTATATATATATATATATATATATATATATATATATTTGTCTGTTACCGCTCTAGCGGTCGCAATTTTTGTTTTATCTTTACTAAACTTGATATATAATCGTTTTATACAAAAAGTCAGATCAAGTTCGTTAACTGTTGAAATCGGACCAGGGGGAGGGGGTTTAGAAGGGGAGAATTACGAAAATTCTTAATATCTCCGTTATTATGTGTCGGATCGAAAAATAATATAGAACCAATCTTATTACAAATTTAATGTTCTATAAATGTTGCTATGTACATTTTTTCACTATCTTGATTATTAACTGCGATATTTGCATATTTTAGTTTTTGGTCTTCAGTAAACCCTCACTCCTACTCATCTCATATTAATAATATTCTATTATGTTATGAAGCATTTTATTTGAAGCTTAAATACCAAATATTGTTCTCATTGAACTTTTAATTTTTGAGATAAATGCAAAAACGTGATGCACTTCGGAAATCTGCTTAGTCAACGCAGCCCCTGCGTGACGGACTTTTTAATTTCACCTCCTCCTAACCTTAATAGTAATATATGAAATATATTAATCCACATATATATATATATATATATATATATATATTTATATATATATAAAACCTCTGTCTGTGCATTGATTTTTTTCGCGAAATTTCACGATTACTTTTCGTTTCACATGTCATTGACACCATAACTGCATTTTGTTTCTTTGGTGTCTGTTTGTTTGTTTATTTGTTACCTTTTCACGCATAAACGGCTGAACCGAATTTTATGAAACTTGGTATGTATATTACTACTAGCCCAACTTAGACTTTAGGCTATATCAAAATTCTCTGAGAAGAACAGGCAGGAGTGGGGGTTGTAAGGAAGGCCTGAAATTAAAAATAGCGATATTTCGTTTCCTATTGGTTTTTTGACAAGTATGAACGTAACAAAAGTTGTTTATTTTGTTATTTAGAGTAACTTTTGTTATATACACTTTTTTCGTATACCGGATTATAAACGAGATATACGCGGAAGTGAACAATATTATTTGCCAAAAAAGACCCAACCGAAATAAATAAACAAAAATTGCGACCGCTGGAGCGTTAACAGACAAATGAATATATATATAATTTTGAACGGATCTCATTTTCGTCATCTCCTGGGTAGGATCGATGGACATTTGAGGAAATTTTTCAAAACTCGCGTCATGAGTACGACCTCAATAGCTGATTTCCCTCAAGGGAAATCTGCTTAAAACTCGGTATGTGTATTATCACTAACGCTTTCATTATAAGCCATACTAACCATTTCAAGGGACGGGCAGGAGTGGGGGTTGTAAGGGAGGCCTGAATTTAAAAATAGTGGTATTTCGTTTTCTATTCGTTTTTCGGCAAATATGATCAAAACAAAAGTAGTTTATTTTGTTATTTAGAGTAACTTTTGTGATATTCATTTTTGTCTTTTAACAAAGTATAAACGAAATATACACTATAAACTAAAGCGGGAGTCAACTATTTTATTGGGCGCTAACGATTGAACCGAACTTAACAAAACTATCTTGAATATGCTGGATGGTAGAGGAACCAATTGATCCTGATTAACAAAACTAGGTATGTCAATTAGCATTAATCCTTCCATGATTATAAGCTATATTAAAATTTTAGGTTAGAACGGGTGTGGGGGTTATAAGGGAGGCCTGAAATAAAAATTCGCGATATTTCATTGTCTATTTGTTTTTCCACAAACATTCACATAACCAAAGTTGTTTACTTTGTTATTTAGATTAACTTTTTTTTTTTTATACATTTCTCCAGGAACAATGTGTGGAGTAAGTAATTTGCATAGAAATATTGATATGCTCAACAATTCATTCCAATTTGAACTATCAGGTATCTCACCTGGAAAAATTAATTCAAATCTACGTTAATATTTTGTCCTTAATAACTGAAATCTATGCATAATGCACAGGAGACGGAAAATATGACAATATGGAGGACAGTGAAATCTTACTCATTCAATGCTGATTTTTCTCTAGTAGTACTGGGTGTTAGCTTATTCAGCTTCTTGGGCTATTAATAAATTACTAAATTAAAGACCAGTCATGATTGATATGTTCAGGAATAACCACACACCTCAGCTGTATTTGGTCTAATGAACTATTGTTACAAATGGAGAGAAATTTTTTAGCTTCTTAATTGTAGCCCGATAATAATAATAAAAAAAGATAACATGCCTCTTTATTTAATACTAAGTGAAATTGGTCCTCAAATATGGACGGAAGTAGATCTAAGAGTTTTCAGAACTGTGAATTTTCTCCTTCCTTCTATGGTTACACAAATTTAATAATAATGCTACCTAAAATTGAACAATTTGTATTCCATAACTGACTACATTCTGTCATCTAAATAATCTCTTTGGACAAACATATTTACCTGTTACTCAATCTTAATGATAGAAATAAATTAATTGAAAGTGCTTGCCAGGAATTCTCAATGATTAGCCAGTGCCATTAAAAAATCTACACTAAGAATAATGAAGACGTTTTGGGGCTCATTAGCCATGTGAGTTAAAGTGTTGGCTTTAATCTCACTTGGTAAACCTAGAGTGGCGAGTTCGATTCCCGCCTGAGCAATTTGAATTTATTTAGTAACAAAATCATTAAATAAAATCTTTAATCCCTGGCTAGAAAAGGTTGGTGGTAACCTGTAGCTAACCCGTTCCAATTAGCCATAGTAGCAAAAGGTGGACTTATAATAATGAGAATTCGGCGGGACCATTGTCACGCCATCCAGAGTTGAAATACTGGGCCTTTTTTTTTCTGTAATTACTTGACTGAACCTGAGAGCTACAAGTTTGGGAGTAGTATCTGAATTTGTTAGAAAGTATAAAATATTTCCATTTTTAATGTTATAACATTATTCAAATAGCCATTCTTCTATAGTAATTAAAATATTTTAAAAACAAAGCTTTAACATCAACCGTCATCTGTATAATTTTTATTTTCAGATCAGGTAGCTGGATGGAAGCAAAGCCAGCAGAGCAGAAGCCACTCATGGGTAATACAGACGTGGAAAATGGATCAGGCGAAGCAATGTGTGGGCCCGACTCTTCCTCCATTATATCTAGGATGCTCGACTTGTCTCTCTTCAAGGACCCCATATTTCTTGTATTTGCATTTTCAAACTTCTGCACCTCACTTGGCTTTAATGTGCCTTATGTATATATTGTTGTAAGTATATATATCTCTAGTGAAATTATTACAGAATCATGGACAGAACTTATTTTAAAAGAATGCAAAGATGTCTAATAGGTTGTGTTCACATATTGCAAACACTGGTATCTCAAATATATACAATGAATATTCATGTATGTATCAAAAATGAATAGGCAGCTGTGGTCCAGTGGTAAAGTAAGTATGCAAGAGGTTCCAAGTTTAAACTCTAAATATTATCGAGTGTTCTGATTAAATTTCTATTATGCCCCACTGGTGCCACTCAACATTGCATGAATATTGAGTAGCTGCCCAAGAAAGGGAGTAGCTTTCTTCCACCTTTAATGTCTCTATAATTCGAAAGGAAATGCATCAAGTTGACCTCCCACAAAAGGCGAGCAGAAAGTCTCAACCCTTCTTGTGCTATTGGCATTTAACAAAAATCAGAGCAACTATTTATTATCTCTCTATATCACATATTCATTGCATATTAAAACTTGATACCAAATAATAGGAGGACGGAGAAAAAAATTGATATTTAATCAGTCATTACTTTATTTTTCATTCTGCTTTAATATTTCAGCCTTTATTCCAATAATAATCAAAATGGAACTTGGAGAATAAGTACTTTTTTTTTTTTTTTATATTTGAGATTGTAAATGTTGCATGGAGGATGGATAGCAGGTATCATTTTCTTTGGTGTTAACATATCTTAAAAGAAAACAATTTCAGAATACTGTTTTTATAACAACAACATTAAATATATGAAAAGCAGGTAAATTTGTCCTCAGTTTATATTTGCTATACAAAATACATTCTAGCATGTAATAAGGACCCAAAGGGGGGAGTTTGTATGATACTAATCTAGATATAAGGACTATTTTCCTCAACAAAATTTTAAAAGATTTAGCTAACATGAAGATAAAAAAATTAATATATATGATTTTAAGTAAATAATCATGAGAAACATATTTTATATACAAACAAAAATTATAATTTATTGCAATTAAAAATTAACATTAATGATTTATATTTTATATGAATCTTTCATTGCACATTAAAATGATTGTATTGCTTATGAAAAATATAGAGCACATAAGGCAACTTAAAACATTTGAGTAGATTTTTTTAACTTATATTTATTTATATAATATTTCAATAACTTTGTATTACTAGCTTAAATATGATTTTCGAAGAACATTTATTATGTGAGATACACAATCAGTACACAATGTTGCGTGATGTCACCAATAACACTTATCTATTTTCCCAACATCATATTCATTAATTGCTGAGAGGGGGGGGGGTCGAAAATCAAAATATCTCACTTGGGTCAAAAAATGTCATAAAATCAATCTTGCTAAACACTTAATACTCTACAATTGTTGTTCTATACACGATTGCACAACTCATATATTAAGTGATTTATTATTTTCACCCCCTTCTTGCAGCTATATTTTTCAGAAATACATTTTCCCTTGCAGATGGATAGATTCCTTGAAACTTATTGACTGGAACACTCACAAATGGAATTTACTCCTATGAAATAATGATTTCCCAATTACAAATACTTGAGCATCCTTCCTTAGTATTAATCATATACATCTTATCATCAGCCTCTATCTGCTGAATAGCTCCAGGAGTCCCTTCTATCCCTGTAAGCATGAGGTACCCATATTTTTAAGGAACTTCAATCTTGAATTCTTTGATTCAGACTAACCTTCTTAAATGTAAATTTTGTCTGAAATCATACCTCTCCCTCCCAACCCCTTAAATTCCCAAGTCTATTGCTGACATATTGAAAATTTCCTCTGTACACATAACAGACTGACCACTCTCTGGGTATACTAGTTTTTTTTTACTTATCTCCTTAACTTCATTTGTCATACCGCTTAAATTTTTGATATTTCTGTTCTGTGTTTTGACAACACTTTCTCAGTTATCTTCTGGTAATCCTCTTCACTCATGAACCCACTTCTTATTCTTAAAAACAATCAAAAACCTGTTACTAAAATTACTGGTATTGATATCACGACATATAAATCCCCCATGGATAGTAAGTAGAAGTAGATTACCATGCACTTGTGCATGGACAGGAAGAACTGAGTACTACTAAAAAGTGTCTGTTAACTTGATTATTCTGATATTTGTCTGACTGGAGGATGATTTAAAATATGAAATTTTGATCACATTAAAAGCATTTGTGGGGGGAGGGGTACTCTACCTAAATCCTCCTTGGATAATGGATAACTGGGGTTGTACCTAGAGTTGATCAGTCATTCAGTAAATCGCTAAGGCCTAAAATGCCAACTGAAAAGAAAAGTGTGTTATGTGTGTGTTTAAATATATTTTATAAATGTCATTTGTACAACCTTAAATAATAACAAACGTTTCCTATAGTCTCAAGCTGAAGAAGTGGGTATACCAAAGAGGGAAGGGAGCTACCTGCTTGCTGTGATAGGAATTGCAAATACCGTTGGCAGGATTATCCTTGGCTATGTTTCAGACAAACCTTGGGTGAACAGGCTCTGGGTCTACAACTCGTGTTTAACTATATGTGGTATAAGTAAGTACTATATATTTTATTTCTTTATACTCCTTTCTATATAACATATATCTTATATTCAATTATTACTAAATTATTAATTAATTTATTACTAAATCATTCTCACCTTTTTCTCCATGAGATCTAATTATACATGTATAAATGAAACACCATAAACACCTGATACTGATAAAAATTTATTTGTTTAAGGTACGGCATTGAGTTCATTCTGTACAGGGATGCCTAGTTTTATCCTGTATGCCTCATTATTTGGCTTCAATGTTGGGGCATATGTTGGTTTGACATCAGTTATCCTTGTAGACCTTCTCGGCCTTGACAAGTTAACAAATGCATTTGGCCTGCTACTTCTGTTCCAGGGCATCGCCTCACTTGTAGGGCCCCCAATCACTGGTATGCCATTTATTCAATTCATTCATTTAATTAAAAAGTGCTTTTCTGCCCCTAAAATTAATATGAGTTTTGAAAAATATATCATTTTAACGTAATTTTAGCTAGAAATGTATTTCAAACTTAACATTAAATACCTATTACATTTAAGATTATATGAAATTAATTCTGTCCAAAAAAAGCACATAACATGCATGTTTAATTATTTAATGTTTAAGTAAGATGTTTAGAAATCTATTCATTTAGTTACTCCTATGTAAAACATAACTAAAAAAAATCAAATGGTGTAAAATACCAAAAAAAGACAAATTTTGCTTGGCACCCTCACAAGGCTTAATAAATAACAGATCAAGCGATTTGATACTGTTCATATTATAGTAGTAAACAGAAGAAAATGGAAACATTGTGAATGCTATTATTAACTAATCTAAAATTATATAAAAAATAACATAAATAAGAAATTTATTTAGTGACTAACTCACTAAATAAAATCCTTGGTTCCATCCTGGCTAGTGGTAATCTGTAGATAACTCATTCTGAATTAAACTAGCACCTCAAAGTGTTACAATAATAAAAATGAAACATGTTTTACACAAACTCACATGTGTGTGTCTACATATGAGCAGACTGGTATCACAAAGGTAAGTAGAACAAGACCAAAATGTAGAATTCACCGCCAAATGGGCAATTAATACAAAAAGCCTTTCCTGAGCTAACCTCTGCCAACCCCTCCAACCATTTATTTATTTAAAATGCTGATACAATGGTAATTCATCTTGGGGGGGGGGGAATAAAAAATCTTCCAAAGGTTATATCTACAGAAATAGATGAATAATATATGCCTCTGTCGTTTAACATTTTCAGGGTTTTAATAAAAGTTCAGTTCCTCCTCTATAAAAATATATTTCCATGCATTGTGCTTTCTGGACAGGACCAACAAAAAACAAACTGCAGTCTGCCTAAAATATTCTCAACAACAAATTTGAGAAATCATTCTCTAAAAACTTTAGTTAAAATAGGTATTAGGTAATCATCTATGTAGAATACTGAGCCCCAGTCATAACAGATCTTTTTCTTTTCCATAAATACAAATGATTTCTAATAGCTTGAAACTAGATATTTTTGTAACATATATTGAAGTCACTTTTCTTTCATATTTCAGGTTGGCTTTATGATGCCTCAAAATCATACACATTGGGATTTGCTTTTGCCGGTGCTATGATCAGCATCAGTGGGCTCATGCTCTTTTCCATCCCAGCTATCCGAACTTGTATAGTGAAAAAATCCCCAACAAATGGCGAAGTTGTTACCAGCAGCTAACAAATGCTAGATATTTCATGTACAAAGAGCAGTAATGTTTACAACATGCCTTCCAAGAATAGTTGTCGATTTAGAATTTGGAATCAACAATTATGAAAAGTTTTGACCTTTATTTTATTGAATTGATTTTTACTTAGTCTGTGACTGTGAACAAATTTAGTCTAATGTGTCATGACCAGGTACTTAGTAAACTAATGTTGATCATTTTTTTTGGTTATAATAATTATGAAATAATTTAAAATATTTCATACACTCAATGTTGGAATATAATTAATACCTCTCAATGCATGTTACTTCACATTATCATGCAGTAACAATAGTATTTTGATATTTATGAATCAAGTAGTTTTTCTTCCCAATTTCTGTAGTTGTAAACTATATTTGGCTTTCAGTATTATCAAATTTACTTTTATAATTATTATAATAAAATCATATATATCAACAGAGTTTACTAAGCTGTCAACCAACATATTTGTTACATATTCTAAATATTGACTGAGTTGTATTTTGGGCACATTCACATATCATAATTTTATTCTTACATTTAGAAATTATGTAATTAAGTGTTATAATTGATATTAGAATGTTCCTTCTTGTGACAATTTTAAACCACCTTGAGTTGTGATAATCAGGAAAATAACAAATATTTATCCCACTTATTGACTAATTTTTTTTTTTTTAAAGAAAAATTACAAATACTAGCAATTTTTATCACATTCTCAACTAGAACCAAACATTTTAAATTGTGAAACAAAGTATTTTGTATTCTTGAATACTTCGGTTTTTAATTTCCTTTTCATTTGGGTCATGATAGACCAATTTCAAGGGATGGGTCACATTGATTTAATATTTGTTGAAAAATATTCAGAATATTTAAAGGTAAAGCATTCCTTGGTTCAATGTTTAGTGTCTAGAAAAAAAAAGTATTAAAAAATAAACAAATAACAGGTAATAAACCTGTTTGAAGAAATTTTGAACATAGTTACCACTTCTCTGATCCTTTCCTAATTTATTTATTTTCAGATTGTTATATTGTTATTTTTTATGGAGTAAAAGAATTGTTATTTAATATTTTCTTCTTAGATTAAATTATTATGGAATATGTATAGTATTTAAATTTGCCCATTTGAATCAATGTTGGAATTACTATGAAATAATTCTAATTCTACTCTCTAGAAAAAACAGATTTCACAAGAAAGAACCATTAATGCTTAACTCATTTATAATTAAACTTGAAAAGGTCGTAAGGCATAAATTATATTGTGTTCATCATACCTTATATATCAATTTTAAAATACTCACTCCTTAGATAAACATTTTGCCCCACTTATATCATAATATTTAGTAGCCTCTTTCTATCCTGAAGCAATATAAACGTGCAAAACACGGAACCACACACATTACAAGCAATTGTGAGAAAAAAATAAATAAGATTTATCTAATAATAATAATGTAAACAAATTAACATATTTTTTTTTTTTTTAATTTTGCCCAACTAAAATTGATTGATACAGATATGCATTGATACAGGTGGTTGCAATTGAAGGACATTTTCAGCTTAGAATAAAAACTCTGTTTTTTAAAAGTTTTTCGCCTCCTGTAAAATTTATGAAATCTGAGAGTTCCATTCTAAGCAGATGACAGAGTTTATCTTAAATTGGAAAAATACATTTTCTTAACAACTAACTGAATGGGGCTGAAAAAAAAAAATTGAATGGATTTGTCTTTTAAGATTATTATTAGATACCTTGCTAGAACCTAGGAATAGATAAAAAAATATTTGGTAACAAGAAGTTTACAAAATTGAAGTTCATTTTATGCTACTGCCCTTAAAATATATATATAATTTTTTATTTCCTCACACTTTGGCCATTTAGTAACTCAGTTACAGGTTCATTTACAAATTTTAAATGTCCCAAGCCTGATTCATTTGGGCAGGTTTTTATATTATTATTTTACTTTAGTCATATATTAGCAAGTAAGTTTCAACTGTGATGGCTTATGAAGTGACTGTTTAGAGAAAAGAAAGAAAAACAAAAAAAGTTACCTGTGCCATATTGTTAATTTTCTTTCTATTTTTAATTTATTATTGACAATACCTCATAATTAATTAGGATATATCAGACAACCTTTTTTTTTTCTAATACTACTTTAAGTACAAAGTGTTGACAAATTTAAGAAAATGCCTTAATAATGTGATTTTGAATATTATTAAGATATATTTTGTGAATAAACAATTGAAAATAAAACAATTCAGTTTTTTATAAAGAAATTTATGGTGTATTTAGTGCTTTAAGCTTTAACTACAGTAGTAGAAACAACCTAGGTAGTTTTAAAATAAATTATAATAATTTATACTGATGCATTAAAATTTTAAGTTACAATTACTATTACATTACAGTCATTCTTTTAAATTAAAAAACTTCATTTAATTATAGAAAAATAATTCTGGTTAAAAATGTCTTCTGTAAGGAAATTATACTGGCTATGATTATTATTACCAATCGAAGAGACGAGCACACAATTATTTGAGGGGGGGGGATTGACAATAAAATTACATGCCACTCTATTGAATGATTATAATAAATGTATTACGATTTTCATAAAAATACTAATCAATCAGGGCCTAAATATTTTTAATTGCTTTATTACTGAATTAATTCATGTCTCTCATGAATGTTTTATTTTTCTTGTGTACTTATCAGAAACCAATACTAGCTTTAAAGCAATAGCACTAATTATATATATATATATATATATATATATATATATATATATATATATATATATATATATAGAAGAAATATTGGGACCAAAAAGGAAATAAAAGAAATTACAAATATGTAACAATGAATATATCTTTATTACATTTTACTTTAAAATATCCTAAAAAAGCAAATATGTATTATGAAAAGAAAACAAGGAAATAAATAGTTGAAATGTGGTCATAATATGTTTTATTATAAGTTCCTTAAAGTAAGAATATAATATATAGGACATATTTGTAATTTTAAAATACTATGGTCGCTTAAACATTTTTTCTTGAACAAATTTGGGAACGTGTTATAGGAAGAATTTATGAACAACACAAGGCATACAAGTTAATGAAAGTTATAAAGGTTAAAAGAAAAGTGACCACCTGTACGTGGTCACCACCTGCACCTGTTGGTAGAGGCCATCATCACAGGAGATAACCTAGGCTCAACTGGTTCACAATTTCAAGAAAGAGCGTGTCAAAAATGAAACTCAATCTGACAGATGATAGCCTTCTGCCACAGTGAATCAATACATAAATTTACAAACAAATATATATATATATATATATATATATATATATATATATATATATATATATACGTACATAGAGCTGGAGAATTGATATTTTAAAGCTTAACTGTACTTACCACTTTCTAATTCTTCTAGTTGATTTATTGGATTATTACACAAATAACTTACCGAGTCTGGAGCTACTCATATTTTGGTAGATGGATTTTTAAAAATATAAATTTTGGCTCTTCACTTTATGAGATGATCTAGGACTTCAACTTCTGGTAATGCATCCTGCCTCTCCCAATTAATGTTGTCCAACAACTCCTAATATTTCATCTTGTTAAGGGCCTTTATGTAAATAATATATTTGTGAATTTTATAGCCATAGGCTCCAGACCTTGAGTTTTCTTTACTATACTTCTTATGAATAGAAGATTCGCTCAACATTATTTAATTAACATTATTTTAGGTTGAAATTTGAAATAAGATTTATTCTATTCCCATCATCCCAAAAAAAAAAATAAAAAATAATCTATAATTAAATGAATTATTGTTTTGTTCATTTACCTTCTGGTTTTATAAATTTATAAGGGATACACCAGTAGTAGTTTGTTATATTAGAGGTCTTCCATATTTATATAGCTGAATAACCAAAAAAATAAAATAAATAAATAATAATAATATTAAACCGTGAGACTACTGAGAACCAGTTGTAATTATTCTAATAAAATGACATATCATTTATAAGGCTGTAGCAGACTGCACTATTATTTATTTTTTAAGATACTCTTGTACAAATAAAATTATTTTTGTTTTGTACAAATAAAATTATTTTTGTTTTGTACAAATAAAATTATTTTTGTTAATAGTAAGAGATATAATATAAACTGGATTCTTTTATTTGTTTTATTTTCTTTTATTGGGACCAAGTTCCTTTGATTTTTTCCTTTGTTGAAGAAAAGAATGATTCTTGTTCCAATTTAAATTCATGTTCCTCGGTGTATAAAAATCATTAAGTTAAAAGAATTTTTTCCTATGTATTTTATTGTAAATATTGTATTTTTAAATAAAGTAATTTTTTAGAGTTTAAATATTCTGGAGTATTTTTACCATTTGAATACCTATTACCAATTTTTGATTAAAACCACAAATCAAAATTCTGTTTTAGAGTAGAAAAAAGAGTGGGGGAGAGTTAATGATGGTTTATTTACATTTCTTTAGTGTTGAATTGTTGTCAGATCATAGATTGTGGATCTATTGAACAGAAAGAAGTATGAATGACTAGTTTAATATATATAGAAGAAAGAAAAAAGTTTTATTTTGGTACAACCTCGGACGTAGTTATTGCACCTAAACTATAATGGGTGGCTTCGCTTGAAGGAATGATATTTCCTTACAAGTTGTTGAAGGTGAGGAGCAACCTCCAATTCCCTGTGGATTTGGCTGTACCTAACAAACTAGGACTCAACAAGCTCTGGAAGGACAGGAGTTTCTGTTTGTGTGTGTTGCTGATGCCCAACCACACTGGGCATGTGTTTGTTAATAAAGCCAGTATAAGTATTTTGTAAAGTAGTGTTGCGAGTCAGTTTTAGTGGTGTATTTATTAATGGGTATATTTGTGCAAGTCATGTGTCAAAATGTACTCTGAGATGGCGGATGCTCTGATCCTTTGGTGTCCAAGGAATTGAGTGATGACCAATTTTCAGATCAGAAAGATCTTCGTTCTTGAAATGACGAAGAGCAAAAATCTTGGCCTGCATTTTGGGGTTCAACAAGAGTTTCCACTTCTTGAGACCTGGATGGCTGCTCTTTGGAAATAGTGTTTGGGGGTTTGTCTTGAGCGAGGAGTGTGTCGTCTGCAAAGTTAGCTAACACAGAATTTTCCAACTGCAGGATGTCACTACAGTAGAGGATGTAGGGCAAAAAACTAAGTATGGATCCTTGAGGTACGCCAGCTCTGATATTCCAGTTCGCGCTAAGTGTGTTATTTATTTTAACTTGGAATGTTCTTTCTTGTAAGAAGGATACAATAAAACACTATAAAGGTATGCTGGAGTGTTTGTTATTCTAAGTTTATGGAGCAGAATACTTCTTATTCTCGAATTCTTGTGTGATGACTTCCTCTTTGAAGTTGTTTGTGGAAAACTATGACGTGAGCGTGTCCCCACTTCTCCGGAAAGTATGCTCGTCTGGAGCAGGCATTAAAGATTCTTGTTAGCAGAGCAATACGCTTCTTCAGTCCTGCATTGGTTATTTGATCGCCAGGAGATTTCTTATGTGGAAGTTGAATAAGTAAGGCCATTTCTTTGGGGGATCAAAGTCAGTGTTGAGGTTCGTCAGTGTGTATGAAGAATGTATACATAAATACATACATACATACATATATATATATGATAGTGTTAGAAAAATTAAATACATGAAGATTAGCTGAGAGAGTCTCGTATTTGGGAAGTGCGAGGTAGATCAAAGAAGCCGACAGAGAGTTGTGCTCCTACTAGTCCCTTCCAGTCCAGACGTCGAAGGGCCCACCCAATTCTCCGTTGATGTATGCCGACGACCTATATAAAGAACCGGCCAGCTGCGAGCTAGTTCTTCTTGGAAGATTGTGCCTACCGGCTGCACCCCTGCCTTCTCCTGGAGTTCTTTTCCAGTCTCAGACTGTGGTACGGAGTAAAGAAAATAGTTTGCCTCTCCAAAAGCGGTCAAGCCGTGTCCTCCGGATGGCCACGGGAATTGGTTTTGACCGCGAATATTCGGACCCCTCAGGTCAACCTATCAGCTGAGGTAAGGGCTGGTAGTCGTCTTGTACAGAGCACCCCTCCCCACCCGCTATGTCCACTTCTTCAAACGGCCCTCCTGAGGGCCAACCACCCGCTCCTCCTTCTTCAGAGGAGCTTTTCCCACCCATCTCAGCTAGGCGACCCCGTAAGAAGGCTCACCCCATTATTAGCCCATCGCAATGTCCCCAAGAAAGAGGTACGCAAATGGCTTCTTGACATCTCTAGTAGGCCCTTCCCCAATTACCCAGCGCACACCTACTAGGCACCCTCCCTCTCCACCTACTGAACGAAACACCAATGACAAACCTCCAACCGCCATCTTGCCCCCTACCAGCAAATCCCTCACGGAGCAACCGCCCTCAGCCACAACCGACAAAAGTAATTCTCCAATTATTAACCCTCAACCCAGCACATCTCCCCAAGCTGACGCTATGGAAATTGCCGAACGTTTTCAGCCCCTACAAAAACGCCCTCACACCGACTCCGAAGGCTTCCAGACCCAGGGCAAGAAAAAGAAGAGGGGGAAGAAGGGCTCTCCCACCTCTACAAACACAAATCCCACACAAACCTCCAACATTTATGACCCCCTCAACACTATTCCAGAAGAAACCAGCAAAAAGAAGAAACCCCTCCCCAGGGACACCTACCAACCTTCAGACGTAACAGTCCATCATAAACGCAACAATATAGTAGATTTCCGAATCCACCCGGGGAGATAAGGTTACTCCCAGACACCCCCGAAGCACACACCAACATATTAGATCTCCTTCGAAATCCAGAGGACAAAGTTCCTCACCATACTTTGGCCACACGTGGCACAAAGAGGAACAAAAAAAATTCCTCATCCTGGGTTTGGACATTCATCATCCCATTTCCGAAGTAGCCCTAGAACTAAAACACATCAAGCTCATGAGTGTGATGCGCATGAGGCAAACTAACCCTGACGGCACGAAACGGGAAATCGGGCCTATAGTGGCCACTTTCGCCCCAGACTATAACTTTAAAGATCACCTCAAGTAAAAGAAGACGATCAACCACGTGTTGATCAAAGTCAAACCTTACGAGCCTGAACAATCTGTACCGCAGTGTCACCAATTTGGATACACCAAGACATATTGCCACAGACCTCCGAAATGCGTCCGATGCTCAGGTGAACACCTAGTTTCAGAGTGTGCCCGAGAAACAAATAGGTTAAAATGCGCAAACTGTACCGAAGTCCATCCAGCCTCCTATAGGTCCTGTCCCTACAGAATAAGGTTGGAGCACCAAATTCAGGCAAGACGCAACAAACAAGCCCAAATAGTAGAGCCTACTTTCATACCCGCTCCTGCACCCACAAACAACCCATGGACGAGCAGCAAACCCGCTGCCTCCCTATTTAACTTTAATCAACCTGCCCACGAACCAACCAGCAACCACAACAACCACCTGTTCAACAATACCCACCGCCCACCACCAACCTCTACGGCATACCACCGTGGGTCGACGAGCTGAAGGACAGCATCAAGGGGCTCGTCGCTACAGTACACAAACTCCTCGACTTTCTCACAGTTGTCATGACCAAATAATGGTCCGGTGCCACAGCCCGCCAGTCCGAACTTGCTCGTTTTAACCCCACAATCGTGGTGTTAACTGACACCCGCCTTACCCCCGGTAAGCGGTTTGCAGTGACCAGCTACCACGTCTTAAGAGATGTCATCGACGGTTTTATCGACAAAACGGCGGGAGGAGTAGACATCCTCGTGAGATATGGCACACCCTTCAAGAACGTCGAATCCATCCCCCCCATCTCCCTGCCAAAAAAACAACACCTCATTACGATAAAAGTCCTCCTAGCCGATCAACTGTACACCCTTACCGACGGCCTAAGGCCGAACCGGTACTCTTTCAAGCCCTGTAAGATCTCGCCCAGACTGACAGAAGGCACATCATTGACCTGAACGCCAGACATCCGTCCTGGAACAACGCTCACACCACCAAGCCCGGCATTGCGATTTGGAACTCAAGGTTCTCCGTAGTGCACCCTAATGCCCAAACTTACAGAACTCTCCACTTTATGTCTACTATAGACCTCCTTTTTTCTTACCCGCACCGACTTTACGAGCTGCGAGGTGTCCCTCCTAAGCCCACTTCCTACTCGTATCACACAGCGGACTGGAAATATTACAAGTCCGAGATGTATGACGAACACCGGAGTTCAAAACTATCAGTGACGTCCATAACCTTGATGAGAAAGTTGAGGAGTGTACAAGGATTAGCATCAGCGCTGCTATCCCCAAAGTCCATAAGCAGCCGCCTGGATTAAACTCCCCCCCCCCCATGATCATACCCTTCAGCTCATAAAACAACGCAATGACATTAAGAACAAGTGATACCGTACCAAAAACCCCAGCCTACGGCCTGTCCTGAACTCGCTCACTACCCTAATGACCCAATGGAAGACGGCGCAGTGGCAAGAAACCCTCAGACTGACACACGGGGATCACCACAAACTGTGGAAGCTGGTCACCAAAAGGCGAGCTGTACTTCTCCAGTCTGACAAGGGTGTGATGAGTCCCACAGCTCAGGCCGAGAAACTGGCGACATGTCTACTGTTTCTCGGTCAAGAACTCGTAACAGCGAGGAGGCGCCAAGGAATGAACCTGAAAGAAATTTCATGTTCTCCTCTCCGAAGCAGCTAACCGCTATCCTCCGTCGCACGAAAGGGGGTAAATCCCCTGGGTTGGACGGAGTTCAGTTTGTGCTACTGCGTCAGCTCCCACGACGGTCACTCTCCTACCTCAACCATCTCCTTAACTCCTGTCTCCACCACAATGGAAACACGCCATTGTGGTTCCTCTCCTCAAACCAAATAAAAACGCCTTTCCCTTACCGCCCCATAAACCTCCTCCCACATATCTCCAAGGTGCTGGAGAAAATCATTCTTGGCTACTTTGTTGATTTCTGTGAGGAGGCCAAACTAATCCCCAACGAGCAGTCAGGTTTCAGGCCTAGGCACCCTACACCCCCTCGTGCGAGTGCAATCCGTCGCAACACAGAACCTACGAAGAAAACCTACGGCTATGATTTCAATAGACTGCATCCAGGCCTTCGATTCCGTCGACCACGCGAAACTGCTTAACATTCTCAGCGGTAAAAATTGCCCAGAACAACTCTTCTCCCCCATCACCTCCTTCCTAAGTAGCCGCACCTTCCAAGTGAGGGTCG
The DNA here is from genome assembly GCA_019009955.1 of Riptortus pedestris. NCBI lineage: Eukaryota > Metazoa > Arthropoda > Insecta > Hemiptera > Alydidae > Riptortus > Riptortus pedestris. Next base: position 99,775,077 of record CM032230.1, on the reverse strand, counting down.
GTGAATCCCTCTCAACCACCAAACCCCTCCCAGTACGGGGTCCCTCAGGGCTCCGTACTATCCCCCTCCCTCTTCACAGCCTATACCGCTGAAATCGTGGGTCGACGGTATCCAGGCAATAAGGTGCTAGCCTATGGCGATGACATTGCCATATTAAGCTCATCGATGAGGCACAAAAGAGCCCTTGTACTCGCCAAGGAAGCGTGCCAGGATATAGCGGCCAGGCTGCAAGACTTAATTAAACATCAGGGTCAACCCTTCAAAAACAGACGCCCTGGTCTTCGATTTCTTTCAGAGAACTGCAATGCCATCAGAATTCACCCTGAATGATACTAAAATCCCTCTATCAAGGTCAATTTGCTATTTAGCGATACATCTGGACCGCCACCTAACCTTCTCCACACACACAATGCGCAAAGTTGACTCCGTGAGGGCCAAATTCTCGTCGCTGAACCATCTCCTCCTGTCCCTTACCCTCAGGCTAAAACTTATGATCCTCCGCGGAGTTATTCAACCCGCCCTACCCCCTAACGGCTCCCCTCTACTTCGATACCTCACTAAGACCTCCCTAAACAGACTTACCAAAATACTGTTGCCCGACGCATTGTTTCACACTCCGACGACAAACTAACTCCAACATCCACAACACCATTGCCAAAAGACACGCTAAATTCTTTGATTCTTTACACCAGATTATTATTAACCCCTTTATAGTACACTCAGACACCACAGCAACCGGTGAATTGGCAAAGGGCTGGCATAGACGAGCCCTTTGTCGATGTCATCGCTCTTGCAAACATCGAAGGATGGCCCTAGTGGAGATGTCCTTATAGTCAAATCGTACCTCTCCTTTTCACAAAAACTCGCAGCAGCGCCCTTAGTATCAGAATAGGTTTATTTTAATTTAGTGTTAGTTTAGTATTAGGTTAGACTAAAGTGGCGCACTCTCTCATATTTATCATGTAAAACACAGCCTTCTTACGCTTCGCTCTCCTTTGATGGGAATCTTTCTTCTTTTCCTTCTTACCTACTCCTCCTTTCCCTATCTTCTTCTTTCGTTTTCTACTATCCCACCTGACACCGCCAGATGCCAGGTCAATCCACATTTACCCTACGCTCTTACACCCCAAAACTTTCACAACCACTGCTTAAAGTAGAGCGCATCGCTCAGTACAAGGGGACTGACTACCAGCTCAAACCCACGCAGGACATAACAAGGTCCTGCATCTCTAACTTTAGAGGCAATCTGGAAAAAAAAAGAAAAAAAGCTAGTTCAGTTTATGATCAGTTGTCTCGATGGTCACATCAGTGCTACAGTGCGACAAAGTATTTTTATGTGAAGAAGTGTTGTGCCGTGGCTGTAACAGTGCAGTGCCGTGTGAAGAACAGAGACGCTATCAGAGCATACTGTGAGTAGCAATTAAGAATAATTATCCAAGTGTATTGAGCATTGTTAAATAAATTGTGCAGTGATAAAAACTGTGAAACTTGTGTGTGTTTAATTTTGCAATGAACTCTTATTAAAAACGTTTATTACTGGTATTGTAATAAAACGTAACAATATATATGTATACACATCTTAACAATTCTGTCCTTCCTTGTCTGAAAAGTGCTCTTCCACAGTCGGTGTTAAATCTTAAATATCCCTAAAATAACTTCGTGGCAAACGTGTTTATGGGCCCTTACACGTATGGCATACCTCTGGCCCTTCAGGATTTTTAAGTACATCGATCGGGACTAAGAGACTGGTTCACATGCCACCAATTACATTTTGAAATGCCTCCTCGTGGCAAATGGGGGTTGTTCTAGGTCCAATCAAGACGTGAGAGGTGTGAACGGAGGAGAAACGCTGTTCAAGGGACATCTGGTATTTGGGTTCTTTCTCTGTCCGAGTGTTGCCAACCTGTTTTCGAAGACGACGGAAGTGTGTCAACGGATTGGTTTTTACCGATTGGTTTTTTTCCTCACCAGTCGCTCGATCTTGTAGACGACTTAATCGTGCCTAAATTGTCTCGGCCTAGGAAGTGCGCCTACAAGCGCGATTCTTGCGCCACCAATTGTTTCCCTATATATTCTAATTCTATATTTTTTTTATTTCCCCCCTGTCAGTAACATATAACAGTAACATCATCGCCCAGTATTTCAGACAGTACTTCTTAAGGGACTTTTTGACACTGTAAGTGTGCAAGTTAAGAAAATTACTTGGGTGATACCATCAAGCAGTCCCCAATTCTAAAACATTGTAGTGGCGAGGTACTCGTGAACGTGATTAATAACACACATGAAAAAGCTATTTACAAAAATTGAATAATGATGGCCGCACTTCAGTTGTTTCTGCTTGCCTCGCAGAAGGGCCCTCCCGTAACATGTTATAGAATCGGGGTTTCCCGAAGGTGCCGTTGCGCATTAGAAAATTCAGAGCTGGAAAGACGAAGATGGCATAATAGTCGTTCGCTTAAGCCATCTCCATCTCCCGGAAAATGGGCTAGAAGAAAGTCGAAGAGGAGTCCAATAAGGGTGGTCCTGTAATCTCCTTTAATAGCACATCCCCCCCCCCCCCACAAGCGAAGAATTCATCATCCAAGGTCTGTGTTTTGAATTCCACAATGAGACGATACTACTACCGTGGATCACAAGATTGGTTTACAGAAACTAGAAACCTTCAAGACTTTCTCCAGAAGTAGTTGATGAGAGTCGAGGAACGTCTTCCAGGAACTGTAAACCGTGAAGACCGTTGAGAAGCCTACCTCTTCTTCCATCAGTCCTTGGGAGGGTGTTTGCCACCCAGCGGTCGAAGCCTTTTATTTTATTTAATATTATTATTTATTTTTTAAAAGATCATAAGTTTGTGAATTATATTTAGTTCTAAATACAGTCCGCTAGAGAAATGCAACCATTAAATTTTTACTGATAAAATTTCAGTAATAAGTGACTAACAGGCGAGTTGAGGACGGAGCAGCAACACTGCTCGAAGTACGGGTTGTCCCCCGATGTTCGGGCACTGTGGAATACCGTTTTTGTAGACCAACAACATTGATCGAGAAAATGGGCAAGATTCGTTCTGAAAGGAGCATCGCCAAAACGCACGGTTGATGCTCTACCAATTCCTTTCGCGGACATCTGGAGGCGGGTTTTGTGTAAGAATCGCGAATCTGCAAAAGACAGTTAGTCCACCCGGATAGAGAAAGAAATTTGACTTTCAAGCATTCGGCGAATCTACTTGATTCGCAGGAAGGGTGGAACGATCGGTATATTTGTTGTTGCTGAGTTTCTTTCATGATTTGATCGTGCGGAGGAATGGAGCCAGGGAATGTATTTGAGAGAGACTCCGGCGCATCATATCCTTGGACGCGAACAAGCCGCAGAGCTCAGTCACTTTCCTCGTTTGCCAAGACCTTCCTGGGTAAAGTAACTCCGCAAGGTGTTCATGCATCTTGGGTTCCACTAGCCTAAGTCTACAGTTTTTCTCTAGTTGTTCTAGAGCAGATACATTGGCAAATCAGGATTGAGGAGTTACTTGATCGTGCATCGTATGTTGGAAGCGTATGCCTCTTGTGTATGCTCTAGTGGCCATCGAGATTCAGATGTCTTGTTGAGCCTATTCAGATATTTTGTAGTGGAACTGCATTGGTAGACGGGTACAGATGAAGTTCTCTATTTCTAATATGAAGCGGGAGACGTTAACTGTGTCCGGGCACCTTGTCTGCATTTAATTTAAAGGTCACTTATAACAGAACAAACTCAATTAACATTTTTAAAAACGAAAGAGAGAAAGAGATTTGCTGTCACTTTTAGCAGATTTCCCTTAAGGGAAATCAGCTATTGAGGTCGTACTCATGACGCGAGTTTCGAAAAATGTCTTCAAATATCCATCGATCCTACCCAGGAGATGACGAAAATGAGGTCCCTTCAAAATTATATATATATATCTCTATATCTATATATATATATAGATATATATATATATATAGTCACGTTTTTCGTACCAAACCCAGTAATACACGTTTTTAATAAGAGGACTTTTGGATTGCAAAATTAAATACTCGCAAGTTTCACAGTTTTTGTCACTGCACAACTTATTTCACAATGCACAAAAAACTTGGTAATTATTCTTAATTACTACTCACAGTATAGACTGATAGCGTCACTCTTCTTCATGGTTACACAGTCCAATAAATAATTCACTCACGGTCACTGAAATATGCAGAAAGACGGCACTGCACTGTCTTAAACACGGCACTAAACTGTTACTTACAGCCACGGCACAACACTGTTCTTCTTATAAAAACACTTTACCGCACTGCACTAAGTCGCACTGTAGCGAACATCAAGACAGGTGAGAATAAAACTGACTCGCTCGCAGCTTGCTGGTTCTTTATATAGGTGATCGCCATACAGCCTCAAATGAATTCCCGGGCGACGTCTTGCTAGAACGTACTGGTAGGGGCTAGGCCATTCTGTCAGCTTCTTTGACCTATATCGCACTTCCCAAATACGCGACTCTCTCTGCTAATCCTTCATTTTCACAACAATATATATATATATATATATATATATATATATATATATATATATATATATATATATATGTCTGTTAACGCTCTAGCGGTCGCAATGTTTGTTTGATCGTTACCAAACTCGGAATTTAATCGTTTTATGTAAAAAGGAAGATCAAGTTCGTTAATGGCTGAAATCGGACCAGTGGGAGGGGGGATTTTTGAAAATTCGAAATATCTCCGTTATTATGCGTCGGATCGAAAAATTGTATAGTATCAATCTTATTGCAAATTAAATATTGTTCTATACATTTATTCTGTATCTTGAATATAAACCGAGATATTCGGCAGTTCGGTACTTTCCGAAGAGAGCTCTGGCGGCCGTTTTCGTAACTGTTCGTCCCTCGTGAATAAGATTAGAGATCCCTTACTACTACACTTGTTATTGGGCAGATTCCTCTATTGTAAAACTTCACGTGGGAAACCTGCTTAGTTGCAGATCCTCCCTGCGTGACGGACTTTTTTTGTATAACGAAGTATATTCAAGAAACATGCAATAGGGTTCTCAATTTAAAGGGGGCAAAATAAAAGACAGTATTTTGAAACGGGCATTAAAATTAATCATTTGTCACTAGATTTTACATTTCCACAGTGTAAAGGTGAGAATAAATTGCCTTGACATAATTTAAATGTTATCCTTATTTATCTATGTGACGTAGTGAGTCTATAAGCTCACTAAGCTTTAAAGGTTTAGTTATCTTGGCTGTATTGGATCAAAATAACACTAGTTTAATTAAGAGGCCAACTCAATGTTTAAATGTTCGCAATGTTAAACCTCCTTCAGTATGAATGTCAATTTTTTCTTCTGTCTCGCAGGATTTTTATTTCAATAATTAGGAATTCAAAGTAATTCCTTCAGCTACAGTGCAATAAACGAAATCTACAAAAAAAAAAAAAGTCTTTTGCGCAGGTCCAGTCACTTGAGCTGTCCATATTTCCCACACTCTGATGATATTATTTCATCATGTATTCTTTTTTTCTCCAGCCAGAAGCCTACCTAGTCAGCCTAGCAAATGGTGGCTGGGGATGGGCGCATTTGCTTCTCAAATGATTCCTCTAGATCAGGGGTCTCCAAACTACGGCCCGAGGGCCACTTCCGGCCCGCGGAGGCTAGCATACTTGAAAACTAATTTTAGAGAACATATTTTTTATGGCAAATTAAATTTAGCTTACTGAAGTATTCTAATTTTATGTTGAATAATTATTAATATGACATCTACATTGATACGTTCATGGGCTAACTACTCATAACATTGTTGTAGGCTTATTGTTATTGTTTTTGTGATAAGTTGGATAAAGAAACACAGAATTGTAATGAGTAAAGACATGAATAATATGCAGAGAATTTAACTTCAGTACATAATAACTAACAAATTATTGAAATGAATCCAACTAACATTTTAAATAAAAACATAACTTATAACAAGCATAATAACATATGATAATGAGATTTATGTAATTGAGATTTTCCACTGACAATAGTTTGTAGTTGTGGATTAATTTTACTTGTACCAATTATTAAAAGATATTTAAGATGCTCATCAGTTAATTTAGATCTGTAAACATTTTTTGTGTACTTCATTTTGAAGAAGGTCTTCTCACACAAATAAGTAGTACCAAAAACAGAAAACAGCCCACGAGCAAATTTATGCAAATTATCAAATTGTGTCAGTGGAAGACTTTTATAAAATCCAACAAAGATGAGTTTTTATATATGTTCTTATTTATATCACTGCACTGTAGATCAATCATTTCCATTTTAAGTTCCGGGTTTTGGCCCTCGGAACTTACTGGAGTAATCAGTATGGCCCTAAGGCTGGAAAGTTTGGAGACCCCTGCTCTAGATCAATTAAAGAATAAGCTGTACACGAGATATTTGAAGCATTTTTACTCAAAGTACAACAGTGTCGTTTTTATTGGACATTTTGAATGTGAGCTGTTTGTTTGATGTGTATAGATTTAAAGTCCTAAACTACACCATTTTTATTTTACAACATCACAACTCGTAAGGGCTGAAATTGGCCCAGGAAGAGGGAGGGTGTTTAAATGGGACTGAAATCGATTTTATTTGAAAGATATACGTCTGATTAAAAGATATTATGCAACGAAATGTTGCATGTTGGAAATTTAATTTTATACAACTATTGTTCTGTGTTTTATCTTACTCGAATATTAACCGAGTTATTAGTATTTTGTTTTCATTTTTAGCCACATATCTCTTATGCTTTTCATTTCAGTTAAGTCCAAATTAAATTTGACGTTGTGGTTACACGGGAGTTTAACCTATTAAATATTAGAGTTAATAGAGGACCGAATTTTGATTTATCAGCGTAACTATTGAGAATTTGCAAGCATTGTTTTTTACAAATTTTTCCCAAGGCTTAAAACTAGTCATCTCAGGTAAAATATACGAGGCAGAGAAAAAATGTAAACAGAAATTATATATTTCGATGTCTCATAATTAGATCACACCTCGTCAGCTGTTAACGAAAACATTTTGCACAGCACGTTCACATACCGAATTCGGGTAACGATAAATTAAAAATAAAGCGCGTTAACAGACAATTGATTTCATATGTGTGTGTATTATATATAATATATTAACAGACTAGGATTGATGGGTACATCAAGAATTGTTCGAAAATCACGCCATATCCCCAAAGGATAAGTAAGTTACAATTAGTTTGTGGTGATCTTTATCGAGTAATTCTACAAGTATGAATTAGTGATACAAAAAGAACGCAGTTGCCACTTCTACAGAATGATTTTGATTTCAATATAATGATAACTTGAAGTAAATTATACAAAATGGTTTTACAATATTTTTAACATTTTAAGGACGTACAGTAAATTATAAGTTGGCTCAGGTTAGTAAACCTCGAGTGGCGAGTTCGATTCCCGACTGGGCAATGGAATTTATTTAGTAATGAATTCATTAAATAATCCCTGGCTAGTGGTAACCCAATTAGCATAAATTGCAAAAAATGGACTTTAATAAATAGTAATGTTGAAAATATGCAGTTATTTGAAATAAAAATATTTCAAACCGACATCATATTACATGGAACGAGTGAAAGTACGAATTCTTAGATCAACAGTTCTAGTGAGGGGGAGGCATGCGCACGTAAAGATTCCTAATATTTGGTTTGATAAAACAATCAGTATGCTATGGGTCGAAAGGTAGATAAGAAGCTAGTCAGCCCACCAGATGGTGGCTGGGGATGGGTGGTTGTACTTGCTTCTTTCATGATCCATCTCATCGGTTCGTATTTTCTTTTCTTTTTTTTAAACACTTTAGTTTCATATTTCTTGCTAGGGGAATCCTTCATCAGTAGAAGTACGAACGAATATAAATATATACAATATATATATAAATCAATACAGCACATTAAAATATCGAAGGCGGGGGGATTCATTTCTTGAAACACGAGTTCCTCTCATTTTTTTTTTTTACTTTTAAAACGTCGGTGTAATATTTTTGCAGAGATATTTTCAAAGAAGCAAGTATATGATACGGAAAGCATCGTAAGAACTTACATTATCAAGTGACATTTTACCACAGAGGACCAAAACCTTTTTATCATGCTAAAAATGTATCACATGTTATGTACAATCGTTCGGAAATTAAAAAACAAAAAAATATAAATAAAATAACAAGCTTTTTATGTTAGCTACAACAGGAATTAACGACGAAAGTTAAGGAGATATTTTCTCTATGCCTTTTAAAATTTTAAATCCAAGTAGAGAAATAAACAGATATATTAAAAATCCTCTCCGGCTTTGTATGGAAAAGTAAATACCTCTAACATGTTATGTAATCATTTGGTTGCTAATCAGACAATTTCTAATTTGAAGAAACGTATTTTATGCATCTTATATTCTTAAGAGGAAATATTCGAAACCGAAGTACATAATTCTTATACTTACATGTTAAGTTCATCAGGGGAGGGGATTCGTTGAATGAATTATTCTCTGGAGCTTACGCAGTTAAGTGAAAGTATTTTAACGTCGAAAATACGTAAAGCAAGGCACTGTGTTAAACTAAGCAGATACAAACCCCACTTCACAAACTTTTCACGATTTCTCTCATAATAAGAAATTTGTAAGCAGGACTTAAAATTTTATCTAATATGAGATGATTAGTTTTGAGAGAATTTCGTTTGGTAACAATCTAACAAAAATTGTAGTTGCTACATTATTAATAGACAACAATAAGAATAATACCGTCATTTGCATGGCCATCTGGGAAGGCAGGTTCGAAAAGATTTTTCTTACAACGGGACTCGACAACAACCTTAATAGTTGAAATGGTATTTTTATTTACAAATAACGTATACAGGAGGAATTACTGCCTGGATCCTGTTAAGGTGCCGAGCCATGGAGATGTCTGGGAGCCTTGGGAAGTAAAACCTGCCAAATATTTGCAGTGCTCGACCTCTATTGGGGTATCAGTCCCCATCTAAAATACTAGGAATTCATTTGCACCAAATCACCAATACAAACCTCAACCAACACACGCTCACCTTCAGCAACCTCCCCAACACAGGAAACCTATTGGAAGTACTCACTGCTACCCCCAGGAAATGACCTGTCCCTACTCCAAATTGATTTCACCAGCTTCCAAAACTTGGTGCTCCCATATTCAAGCTCAGAATTTGAAGGATGGCTCCATTAATGAAATGACCTGTCCCTACTCCAAATTGATTTGCAACATGGAGCTATCCTTCAAAATTCTGAGCTTTGGAAGCTGGGCAAGAAACGATCCATGCATATATGCGGAAATATGTGAAATTCCTGTCGGTTGACTCACAGTCTAAAACTGCTACTGAGGAGGCTCCTAGGGGGCGTGCACGACACATTTCATGCGCATCTCTCAGGAGAAGCTTACTGCAACCATCAGACGCACCAAGGGAAACCCCCTGGTCTGGACCAGATATATATACGTACTCCTGCGCCAGTTGGCAATTCCTGCATCCATCCTGATAAACATGGATTTAGATGTTCCACTCAGAAGACCCCAAGTCCTTAGCCTACCCAGAAGTCTCAATTCCTGCATCCATCCTGATAAACATGGATTTAGATGCTCCACTCAGAAGACACCAAGTCCCAAGTCCTTAGCCTACCCAGCAAGTCTCCTCAATTCCTGCATTCCTCAAGGCTCCTTAAATTTCAATTTTCATTTAGCCTCTACTTGGCAGGAGACCTTCAATCACCTCATTCAAACCAAAACAGAGATAAACCCTGCTAAAACCATCCAGCACTTAATTTTTTTTTCTTTATTTCGGACCGATAAGGCCTCCAACCGACACTACTCAGACTCAGTACTGCAAGCTACCCTACTCTGCTGAGCCTCTACATTTAGATTTAGAGGAAAAACTTCCTTTGAGAGCCTAAACTTCCTTCCGGAGTCTGAGATCATTAGGCACACATCCCTTACCCAGTATATATGTAACAGTCGAACTAGAGTCTAGCTCAGACAATCCAGATGACCTATACAATTATTTGACAAACCTATTTCTCTTTCCCTCTCCCCTCTCAGAAAACTGGCAAGGCACCCATACCTGTGACCGAGTAATGGTGTCACCTTTCCTCAACGTAACAACCTTACACTTGCAAAAATAAAAACAACCAAATAATCATACCAGAAGAACGGCATCATTCTTTCTTCTACTATCTCTTTAATATTATCTCTTCTTTCCCTACCCTCTAGATCCAAGGAATTAGGGAAAATATAGGACCCAGCTTCCCATCCCTGACTATACCAAACCTACCCAGTTTCACAAAAGAGAAAACATTTTCTGTAGAAGTGAGTATGATATCTCTTGAGAAACACATTCATGAGTCAAAAGCACAACCAAAGTTTAAGAGCCCAATCCACAAAAATAACAAAACATTAGTGTCTGAAAAAAAAAAAAAAAAAAGATTTTAGGACTTGTTAGGAAAATCCATCATCATCAAGGTTGGTTTTCTGATTTTTCTTAATGAAAAAGATGTAAATTACTTTCTAGAGTGGGGATGGTCTTTGCTTTCAAAATCCACTGTTCGTTTATTTTGGCAACTGTGATGCTCCAGGAGTCACTCTAGTCAGTTTGCCTAGTTACTTTATCAGGCAGGTTGAATATTCCCTTCAACCATATTTATGTATTTATTTATATAAACACTGGATTTTGAGTGATTTACATTGAGAGACGAGATTTTTTATAACTCATTTTTTTATTTATTATTTTTGATATCTTTTAGGTGTCTGTGCTTGTTGGTCCCATAGAAACATTACAGATGTACTTGTGATATTTGAAGAAATACTACCTATTTTGGGTTCGCAAAAAAATAAAATAAAAGGGTGTATCAAAATGATAAACCGGATATATTAATTTTTGGGATCCAAAAAAATACAATACAAAAAATGTACCCTTGTTTTTAACACAAAAAGCAAAAACAAACCAAGTTTTGTATAATCAGACAAGTGCTGTCTGAGATTCTTGGTCTCGAAGTAGTGACCCAGATTTGTGCAAAATATGCAGACACAAGGAGATTGGCCTGCCATTATTTCCCAAAACTAATTAACTTGCCTAGAATAAGAATATTGTGAATACAGCTTTTAAGAAAATGACAATTTTCTTTTTTTTTTTTAAGAATCATTTTCTTGGGAAGTAATTGCACCTACAAATATGTAACCAAACCAAACAGGTCCCAGATCTCAAGATATTAAAATTAAATCAGTTTGGGAGGAAGATACATGTAATTTATATATATTACATATTGTTTGTTGTAGTATTCCATTAGAAAACTCACTTAAAATATTCACAAACTTTTGGTTCATATTGTACTCATTTTTATACAAACTGAGATTAACATTATATGCTTTAACAACAAAGTACTTTTAATCTATAAACCGTTTTTTAGTTGTAATGATACAAATAAAATAAAATATAATAAATAAAAAATAACATTTGTATGTCATTGAATAAATCTTTGTTTGCTAATCTCTTCCTGATTACAATGTCATTCACATGGCCAAACTTTTGTAGGCACTTTTCACCCAATGCACCAGTTAGAGGTGGGGCCACCTAATGTTCATCAACCACGAAAAAGAATGATCACCCGATGAAAACATAATTTCATTGGTAATAAAATTAATCACAACCTGAAGTTTAGAAAAGACATTCTATAATTTGTTTCTTTTGTTTCAGCTGATGGAGTCATATTCAGTTTTGGAGTATTCCATCATGAGCTTGTCAAATATTTTGAATCATCCGAAGGAGCAACTTCACTAATAGCATCTATTCTTTTAGGATTTACATTATGTGTAGGTAAGCTCCTAAACTTCAAAAATAATGGGCTCACAAATTGTCACGTTCTTAGAAAAGAGGTTCCATACAGTGTCCCAAAACTGAATTGTGCTCATGATAATGATCACCATGTAGGGGGATGTCAATAGGGACTGCATTAACTAAGCAGATTTCCCATATTCTAGTATGAAATACTCACTATATAAGTAAAAATATGATGAGTAGCGGTGAGGGTTTTACAGGAGGCTGAAAACAAGAAAAAGTGATAATATACATGTTCTGAATAAATGTATAAAGCTACAATTGAAGAGGAAGAAGAACAAGATTGGTTCTATATAATGTTTTGATCCGACTCATAATAAAGAAGATAGTTTGAAATTTGGCTCCCCTCCTGCTCGATTTCATTCATTAACCCATCAGTTGAATTAAACGGTTTAGATCAAATAAACATTTTCAAGTCAAAACTAGAAAATCTTAAGCTTCATTACAGGAAGTACTGCATGTATCTCACTTAGTAAAAGTTTAATGAAAACAATGTTCGGAATTCAAGCTTCGAATAAAGTGATTCATGATATAGCAAATAATTAACATGAGTGGGTGTTTACAGAAGGCTGAAAACTAATAATAGCAATCTAAGTTAATGATGAAGAAGTGAAGAATATATATATATATATATATATATATATATATATATATATATATATATATATATATATATCAATTCAATCTGCAATTACATTTATTGATCCAAAAATAATTTATGTATTAATTGTAAAAAAAAGACATTGTCATAACTACATTTCTAACAAACTATTAGACCCACAACAGGAGTTACCAAAATCCTTTTCCCCCAACAACACTCCCTACAAATACTGAGTGGAAATAAAGGTAAAAAACTATTGTTTTACCACAGTCAATATTGTTTTATTAAAAACAGGTATTGTGACATAAATCCATAGGCCATAATTATGAAGACCAAAATTATTTACTTTTGGAGGTTTCCGATTCTTATTCTTTGTTGTAATTAACAACAATTATTTTAGTTAAATATAGACAGTTATAAATTAGATAAGATGTATAGGAGAGAAGATGAACGAATGAATGAAGTTGAACGATTGATCAAGAGCTGCATGGGAAAAGAGAAAATTCTGTTGCGTATAACATGTTTTGGGATATATATGTATTTATATATGTACGCCTAGTAGTAGTAGTCATACTATACTCACCAAAATCCATAAGTTCAAAATAGGATTTTCTAGCCCTCCTCTACCTTCGAATATATTTGTAATGAAGTCGTTATGCCTAATGAGATGCCCAAGAAGTTTCACTCTCCATTTTTCCATTCCCTTGAACTTTTGTCTTGTGCATTTTGCCCAAAAAAACCACTATGAAACGAAATATCGCTATTTTTAATTTCAAGCCTCCCTTACAACCGCCACTCTTGCTCGTCCCTAGAAATGTCCCCTGTTTATTATCATGCCAGAGTTAGTGCTAATTCACACTCCGGGTTTTCTTTAGTTCAGTTGAGTCTTTTGTGCCAAATATACAAACTAAGTTTCATAAAATTCGGTTCAGCCGTTTATGCTTGAAAAGGTAACAACAAAACAACAAGCAACAAATAAACAGCTACAAATTCCAGATATTGTGTCTATGGCATGTGAAACAAAAAAGTATAGATATATATCCTAGTTAGGATTGATGGTCACTTCATGAAATTTTTGAAAATTTGTACACCTCAATAGGCGCACAATTTCCTAAAACATTTGGAAACTTTATAGGAGGAACTTGGTTTCAGATCTTAAACGGAAGTCATGAATTCAATTGTTCCCAACAATTTTCCATGAAATTTTTGAAAATTTGTACACCTCAATAGGCGAACAAATTTCCTAAAACATTTGGAAACTTTATAGAAACTTGGTGGAAGTTGGTTTCAGATCTTAAACGGAAGTCATGAATTCAATTGTTCCCAACAATTTTCAAATGACTCTGAAATTTTTAGTATAAGGAATAAAATCCATAATTACTTCTTTATTTCACCAACCCTATTCAGAACAATTTATTAAAACACATATAAAGTATATGCCCTATATAAAATATGCCCCTATAAAAATAAATTAAATATAATTGAGGCAAATTTAATTTGTTTGAATAGTTTGAACAACTACCAATTTATCTTATTCTTATTTCAGGTCCAATTGCATCAGCACTGGTAAACAGATATGGATGCCGGATGGTGGTCATTGGGGGAGGAATGATTGGTGCATTTGGTGTAATAAGTTCTGCATTTGCTAATAACATTATCACTCTTCAAATATGTATTGGTGTCATTGCTGGTAGGTAATTTAAGATAACTTAAATTCTATTGTATATTTTTTATACAATTATTTTTTTACTAATAAACAAAACATTAAATGTGCCAAAAAGATCCCTATCAGCATTTTTTTGTTTTATTTTAAAGAATTTTGAGATATTTTTGAAGAGTACTCAGTTAAACCTTCCTATAATGTTATTTAGAGGACATTGAAAAAATCCACTTTCCAATGCCTTTAACCTCAAGGCCACTGTCAAATAAATATGGGTAAAAACAAATTTTCAACAACACTGTTGAAAATTAAAAAAATATTAATGGGCAGAGTCATGGAGAAAGTAGTTTCAAAATTTTGGGAGAAAGAAACAAAATTGTCATTTAGTATGAAACATGAATAGGTCATAATTGTCTGAAAATTAAATTTAAGACCAAGCATCTTCGATACATACAATAAGAGTGAGCAACAGTTTTAAGCAAAAGGAGGTGGGACCGTAATATTTCAATTGTTATTAATTCAAACTAACCCCATATGTAATTAGGTAATTAATTATTGCATAGTTCTGTTTTTATATTTATTCTTGAAGATTGACTTAAAATTATAAAACTATTTCTATTGCAGATTTAGGTAATGGTGAATAATGAGTGAGCTTCTCTATTTTAATGTTTTGAGAAGGCTTTTGAGGTATTTTATGGAAAGATTAAACACACACAAATTTAAATAAAATTATTTTTTATAGGCACCGGACTAGGCCTCATATATCTTCCAGCAACAGTCTCTGTAACAAGTTATTTCAATAAAAAACGTAGTTTGGCAACGGGAATATCTGTTTGTGGTTCAGGAATGGGCACATTCATAATGGCACCAGTCTCACAATTCTTAGTTCAAGAGTATGGTTGGAGAGGAGCAATGGCACTTTCTGGAGGTCTCCTTCTTAATATTGTTGTGTTTGGTCTACTCCTCAGACCACTAACAATAAACACGGAATCTTCACATTCGTGTTCAGTACACAAAGTTGAGGTATGTTCTTCAATAAATAAACTGATTAAAAAATGAAATTATAATTACGTTATTTTATGCTTGTTTTACTCAGGTAGAAAAATGGCTAATTTAAAAAAAGAAAAGAAAAGAAGGGGCCTATTATTGTAACTCATCAAGCCTAGGGGCTGAAAATTGTAACCAAGAACTATGGCGGATTTGTTTTAAACATTGGTTACTGAAGTATGCCAGTGGGAGAAAATGTTGCACACCATAAAGTGTAAAGAGAAGATGCTCTCAGAATCAAGTAATCCATTCATTGAAAGGACCTAGCAGCATTCGCATAGAGGAAATGGGATTGAGATTGTTACAAAAGCCTGTTCTTTCTTCTGTCTTTTTTGCCTGTTGAGTCCAAATAGAGTATGAGTTTAAATCAAATTGAGCTTGAATGATGTTTGAGTTTATAATAATAAGAGATATCTTTTTTTATTACTTTGCCCATTTAGAAAAATATTATAACATAAAAAGAAAAAAAAACCATTTATACAAAAAGGACTAGATCCTTCATCATTGTTTGAAGGATTTTTGTTTTTAGAGTTTAAGCTTTAAGGTTGGTTACGAATAATCATAGGTGCTGATGTAATTATGACTAATAAAGCAGATTATACTTTTCCAGGGACTTAGCTAGCCAATAAGAATTGAATTAATGACTAAAAAAGGAAGAACTAATGACTTAGTTATCAAAGAGTAGACCAATGTCTAAACGTAAATTAAATTCTACATTTTTTTTAGAACTCATATCGCTCTTTCCTGTCAAATTTGTGGCATTCTTAACCAATGTTCAGTTACAAAGAGCTTATAAATTTATTTATAATGTGGAGTTGCACAAGGGAAGAGATAATTGGGATGATTTAAATATTTAATAAATTTATATACAAGTGAAGCAAAATTGATCATTCAGTGACTTAGAAGACCTGATTATCTATTTACCCAGAGCTCACTCTATTTTGTCCCCCATCCATTACTTGATGATCTTAGCATCTTAATTAGCAGGATGGGAAGTTAATTCAAATAAAGGAATAAAAAGCCTTCTGACTTAGGCTAGAAGCCAGGACTATTTAACTTCTAATATATAATATAGGCTGTAATTCGCAGAGTTCAGAAGAGGAACGAGAAAGTGAGGCTAATGAATCACATGGATTAATAAACACACAGTTAACGAACAATAAACCTGTTGATCTGAATCAAGAATGTTCAACTACCATGCTGCAGAAGTATGCAAGTATTAATTTTTCATTGTTATTTAGATTTAAGTTATATTTAATTATATTATAATTAATTAATTACGCCTTGGAAAATTAATTTTCACTCTAACTCAGTCAAGTTATATTCCATTTCATGTATAATGTAATTACAGAATAAATCAAGAAATTAAGTATAACAGAATAAATCAAGAAATTAAGTATAATTATATTATAATTAATTAATTACGCCTTGGAAAATTTATTTTCACTCTAACTCAGTCAAGTTATATTCCATTTCATGTATAATGTAATTACAGAATAAATCAAGAAATTAAGTATAACATATTTGTTACTATCAGTTTTAGTTACCATTTCTGACAACATTTAGGAAATTGATTTCTCAAACCTCTGGTATATTTCCAATTCAATATTTTTTCTAATATTTATTGATGCACTACCTATTTCTTCTGAATCACTACTTCTTAGATTTTATTTTCAAAATTACAGCACTTTGAAATAGCTTGAACATAAATTCGTGCATTTGAAGCTGTTTTCCACAGCCACATTTTTTACTGTTAAACCTGGTTACACAGATGTGACAATTAGTGTAAAGTAATATTTCTGTAATCAATTCATTATCTGTAAATTTTGGCATAGTTTCATGTTGATGTTGCTTCTAGCCACAATCCATTGCTTTTAATCTGTTACTGAGCTGAGTTTAATAGTATGCTGTGTATGATTTGTCAGGTCTTCAGTTAGTAAATGTTTTTTTCAATTTAACCCTGGAGCAGTCACGCGGTTGACAATTGTCACCCACCTGCCAATTTTTATGAGTCATTCCCTTTCACTAACCCCCACCATTCTTTCCCTTCCAGTTTCTTCCAACTTCCCTATTGTTCGAATCTACAGTGTCGTCTTACCCTTCAGGTAAGAAAAGTATTCCACCTCAAACTAGTTTGGTTGACAAGTGTCCCCCACGCGACCTTTTAAGATATTTTACCGGTAAGTAATTTTTTCTTTAGCAATTTGTTTTATGAGATAGATATTCACCAATTTGTTATTCTTCATCTATATCGATTGCTTTCTTTCAATAGAAATAATGCCTAAACACTATTTTTTTATTTACATAGATCATGTCACAACCAAAGAAAAGAAAAGTGGAGTACTCATCAGATCCCAAAATTTGGCAGCAGTGGCTCCAAGAATTATTGATGAAGAGGAAAAAAGCGATCCCGAAGAATCGGATTCAGGAGAGACAGATCATCTAAGTGTTAGATGCTAACTAGTAGATGCTAAAATGACATATACGTTCAACTTGGAAACATATGTAGGTGTTCAACCGGAGGGTCCATACCGGTTGAGTAATTCTCCCTTAGACGTTGTACTGAGATTGGTGGAACCGGTAATAGGATCCCCCAGGAATATAACTGGAGACAATTGGTTCAGCAGTATTTCAGCGATCAATGCACTTTGTATTTACAAATCAAATTCAAAAAATAAAGTTAGCAGAAGTATATTTTTACAAAATTTGGCATGGGAAATGGTTAAACCACAAATTCAATATAGATCTACAATATTGCAACTACCCATTGAATTAAGGCGCCGGGCATGTATCCTTCTTGGTACATCAATGCAAGGAGCCAGCATCAGCAAAAGGAAGAGAAGGTGCTAGAGGACCTTGCCATGACTGTGGGCGACAAAGAGATAAAACCACAAGGAAATGGTGTGATAAATGTGAAAAGTGGATGTGCAACGATCATTTAAAAAGTGTTTGCCAAAATTGTTTTTAAAATATTTGTATATTTTAATAACTTTATGATATTTCTTATAGTACTTAAAAATGCTTTTGTTTGCTTTTACAATATATTTTTCAAGTTATTTCATGATTGTTTTTATTTATAAATCTTTTCTACCATTAAAGTAAGACATAAAGATTAATGATTAGGTAAGTAATTAAATTATAGGATACCAAAAACAAAAATCATTCTGTGGGTGACACTGGTCAACCATGCGACCATTCATGTAACTGTTAACCGCGCGACTACTCCAGGGTTAAAAGATGGTTTCTTGATAATTCTTTAATTTTTGTTATTTTAATGTGATATTTCCTTTTGTCACTTATACATAGACATGAGAATGTCAAGGACCGCACTGTCCTCCCTGAAATCAAGGAGGGATTAAGCCACAAGTAATCTATGGATTTCACTGTGGAGCGAAATAACACATCCAGCTGGGTTTCTGGCATGCATATACAAATGAACAAACATTTTGTCGATCCTAGAATGGAAATGTTTCTTTATCTGAATGTTCCAACAGTGGTGGCACCATCCTCGAAGATTTACTCGTTCTAGGCATCCATCATTGATGCTACAGAAAGAGCAGGTTGTGAAAATCTGTCAACCAGTGTCTCCTAACTGTAAACTATGAAAGGCGAACAAAATTCTGTCAACTCAATCTCTTGGAAGAAATTTTAGGAGCATATTTGTACCCCATGGTTTTGGTGTAAACCCCATCGTTGGGTTTTGCTCACCACATTTTCAGTTTTTTGAAAAAATAATCACTTGTGTTGGTAAATTGATTTATTACCATAATCAGGGGTCATAGCAATGGAAGAAAAAAATATAGGAGTTAAAAAGAAAAAATATAGGAATGAAAAAAATATAGGATACTAGTTTGTTGGAGAAACCTGAATATATATTTTTTTAAAGCAGTTTCCAATCAGTATATGAGATAAATCTCATTATCTTACAAATCTGTCACATGGAACCATAAATAGAATTCAAAAACTTTACAGTGTTACACCTAAGTTAGAACGTTACATTATTAAATAATACAAAGTAAATTCATTGAAAGAAAAGAAATCAAGCCTAAGTATAAAAAAAACTTAACGTACTATGTTTTTAGAACAAACTAAAAAGTTGAAGCCCATTGACAGTAATGTATTTGAATTATTTTGTATAGCCCTGTAAAAAACCTACAAATGCCACACACACCATTTTCAATTGGGTCACAATGTCAAATTCTAAGCTATGTTCAAAGTTTCAAGTCTCTATCAGGAAGTTACTTTAAAATCAATTACAAGATTCCACTCAAATAGACATACAAGAAAAATGAGTTAATAAAAACACAGTAATAACATAGTAATAAAAAAGTATATTTTGACTCATTAAAAATAAGTTAAAGGTATCAGTAAAAACATCAATATTTAATAAATACAAAACATTCATAAACAGAACTTTAATAATGTACTACATTTTTGCTGACAAAACATATGCCAATATTACAGATGATGAAAGGAAATAAATCCTATTTTCTATTTTTTTTTATTAAGTTGCACTTCAACTTTTTTTTAGTTCTTCTCCCTTTTCAGTAATCTTTTTATGCCCTGACTGTAGAAGGGCTTGTGCAGAGCAAACTTCTGTCATATTATTATTTTGAACTGCTCTTGATAGTCTCGTATTAGCTTCGCCAATTAAAGAATGGCTAGAATCCACTGCTTTTTGTAAATTTTTTTTTTTTTACTTCTAAAGTTTTCAATTCATCATCACATTCTCTCTTATACTTTAAAGCCTCTCCTCCTTCTCCCTCCTTTTTAATTTCTTCTAAATAATCTTTATACACCTTGTGGGCTTCTCTAAAAGATTTTAACATCTTGGGAGAGACTGGAATTTTCATTATATCACCACCTCTGCTTCTGATTTCTGCTTCAACTGTACGAAGACTGTTAATTGTCTTTTCGTTCAAAGAAGCACGAGAAGTTGTCACATATCGACGATTTACAGAAAAACCGCGTTCAACATCAACTTGAACCATGATATATGCTCAATACTGCTTTAATAAGTTTTGAGAGGTACGGATATTTGATACTGCCAAAATCATCAATTCGTTTGGTGCAACCTGAGGGATTTTCTATATTCACTAAATCATTATCTGTTTCCTCATTCATATAAATTTTCCATTCTTCACATACTTTATCAACATCCTCTTTCTTAATTACAGAAGGCATCTGTTCAGCAACTTTTGTTACACATTGTAATGAACGTTGTTCACGCTTGACATACGGATGTAAAAAATGTATATTTTTTAGCAATTCGTTATTTAAAGGAATGTGTTTTAATAAGTAATCAATGACAGCAATAATGAATTTTTTTGCTTCCGAATAAAAATATTTCCTATCATTTTCTTTAAGCTTCTTTTTTTGCAAGAAAACCAACAGATATCTTTTCCCCTTGCAACATATTATCAGAATTTTTTAAGTCGAGAGAAAACAGCAGTTTGGATATAGATTTCTCTTGCATTTTCTCAGGCTTTACAACTTTTGTTAATAGACTTTTAATTAACTTGCAAAGCTCATCATAAAGAATACGAATCATTGGTTCTTCTACTTGCATAATTTTTAAAAAACTTTCGAAGCTTTCGTCTACTGATTTCAGAAAATGTAAACGAGTTAAAGTAGAAGAATCATTAAGAACAGATCTCAAGAATTGATATGAGTGGGATTGCAACTGGCTCTTGATTTTGCTTTCTGGTATGATTTTCAAGAAATATTCTTTTAAAGCTCCCCATTGGTTGATAATCCTAGTGATGACTGGTATCAGTGTCAGCCACCTATTACTCACAAATCTCATTATCATTTCTTGCTTAATGCCGACTTCGATTTGAACACCTTGGAAATCTTGGCGCGATGGATATTTATGCAAAAATTTAAATGCAGCATCCAAAAAATCTTCAATATTCCAGTGGTTTGCTTCATGAGTCATAGCATGCTTAAAAGAATTGTGCACTATATGCAGGTTACAAGAACCTACTCTGATAAGAGGCAGACAATCTCTATCATGAAGTTCTTGTTCAATTTCATCAAGACATTTTCGATTAACAGGTGGGCCATCAGAGCTTACTTCTAACAATTTCTTAACTGGTAATTTATCAAGTGTAAGAGCAAAAAATGTTTTGGCTTTTAAAATATCTGCTGTAGCGTGGCCCGGTTCAAAAGCACGCAGGAAATTATTAACGATTTGATTCCGGTCTTCATTCCAAAATCTTATATGTATATCCAGTTGCTTCTTTCCATTATCAGTTGTTGTCTCATCGAAAGACAGAGAAAAGAAGTTATCACTTCTAATTACAGAAGAAATTACTTCATCATGGAAGTATGGTCCAAGGCCGTGACTTATTTCATATCCAATTTTTGCAGGACTCATAGAAAAAGATTGGGCAATTTTACTATCACTAAAGGCAAGTATTTAGTTATGTATTGTGGAGTTGTGCATTTTTGCATAGCATGTAACAATTTAAAACAAATTTAAAAAAATATATATATAGGAGATATAGGAGTTGGCATGAAAATATAGGAGAATATCTGCCAAATTGAGTAAATAGTTGTGGACACAAAAAGTTGCTGAAATAAATCAACCATTTAATTGTCAGTTCCTCAGTCGTGAACATCTCTTTCTCTCATTTTTATATACATATAAATGAATGCAAATACTTAATTGCAATGATATAATTATATTGTATATACTTGTTTCCAGTTATATTTGAATATATTTTGAGGCATGACAAAATATAGAACCCATTTACAATTATTAAAAGTTATTATATTAAATTTTATGTTATTAGGCCACCAGAAATGAAGCCGGTAGATGAAAAATCTCTGCTTGACAACAAAATGACAAATACTTCAAGAAGTGATCTGTGTTCTTTAACAACACATTCTTCAAATAGTATTGCCAAAATGCTTGACTTCACTCTGTTCAAGAATCACGTTTTCATTTTATTTTCAGTATCCAACTTCTGTACATCTCTTGGATTTAATGTTCCCTTTGTTTATATAGTAGTAAGTAAATGATTTTTTTTAAAGTATTTTCATTAAAGGAATTATTTACAGTTAGATTATGTATTTATTTTTTTTAAATGGAGTGACTTTGCTTCAGGCGGGCTTATATATATCTGAAATAACCTATCAGTAACATATATTCTGACCAATGAATTTGAGAAGATAAGGCAAGTGGTATGGTAACAGAATCATTATTTGGTTAGTGAAATTATTTTATTTTATTTTAGTATTTTTCTTTTATTGCAAAGTCACTCCAAATAAACGTTTACTGAAGTAACTAAAAAAAACTGTTTCAGTCTCAAGCTGGAATGAGAGGCATACCAGAAAGGGATGGAAGTTATCTCCTCTCAATAATTGGCATTGCTAACACAAGTGGCAGAATAATTTTAGGTTACTTCTTCGACCAAAAATTTGTAAACAGGTTGTGGATTTATAACTCGTGCTTGGTCATTGGAGGACTGAGTAAGTTAAAAAGAATATTTTTGGCATATTTTAATTTTATTATTACACTTTTAAACAGCCATTTAGATTATTAAAGTATTTTAATTGTTTTATGTTTAATATATAAATTTTAGAAAGGGAATGGGAAAGACAAAAGTAATAAGCTTAAAAATTGGGGCGGAAACCCAAGTATGATTTCTATTTCTTAGCAACACATATTTATCTAATTAGCAAGTCACACTGAATGAGGCCGATGGAATCTAAAGAGATCATTATTTCATTGATAATGCAATAAGAATGTGTGAGTGGAATCATCAAAACTGACCAAAACCAATTTCTATATACACCTCTTTTTTTAGCTATTGAGGTTGTACTCATGACATCATTTTCCAACAATATCTTCATATGTCTATCAGTCTACCTAGGAGATGCTGAAAAAGAGGTCCATTCAAAAGAATATATATTTTATATATAATGAAAACGACTATTAATTAAACCTATTGTGGAATAATGCATGTGTGAGCCCATGCGTGCGAGTATGTATGTTCGTGTACCTTTGTGCGTAAAACTGAGTCAGAGTGATAGTGAGATGAGATTACTAGCTTGTGATTCCAACACTTGGGAAACCTGCTTAGTTTGGGCATGACTTTTTTTTTTATTATCTCCCCCTTCCCAAAAACTCATTTGTTTTCAACAGATAGCCAATTAATAATAAGAAATTCAAATACTTTTCTCTAATTTTAAATAGCATTGCCATGCATTTAGGAGAGGAAGTAAATTCAATTAACAGAATAAAAATAATGTAATAACTATTAATAATAGATTACATTTTCTCTAATTCAAAACATTTTTTTAAGGTACTGCTTTGAGCACATTATGCACTGGTGTGGCTGGTTTTGCGTTCTATGCCGCAATATTTGGTTTCACAGTAGGAGCTTATGCTGGTTTAACATCAGTGATTGTAGTTGATCTGCTTGGCTTGGACAAACTTAGCAGTGTATTTGGTTTACTCCTCCTTTTCCAGGGCATTGCAAATCTTCTTGGTCCACCAATAACAGGTATGCAACCATTAATCAATGCACAAAGTGTAGACAATACTTTTTTGAAGATTATTTAAATAAATATGAAAAGGAAGTTAAACTTCACTAATTAGAAGGGGTGTCAACATTATTTTATTTCCGTTCAATTGATCTTTCAACAGGAGCACAGTGGTAATAATAAATGAAACACAACATTGTGAAGTCTGAAGTTATTCTAGAGTTTCATGTTCTAGACTAAATATTTATTTGATATATTTCATACTCGATACATGCCATGGTTAAATATACACTGGAATTTAAAAATTATATTTGGTAATGGCTGAAATCGGAACAGGAAGAGTGAGGTAGGAGGTGGAGGAATAAAAAATTCAATAGATCTCTTACCCTGAATTGAATTGTTAAATGTTATAATTGTATTCCCTACTATTGTTTTGTACATGTAACATCTAACTCGAAGTTCATAATTCCTTAAGGGAAATCAGCTATTGAGAGGTTGTACACAAGATGTGATTTTCAAACAATTTCTATATACTAAAATGAGTTTCACTCAACACACACACTAAATGTGAATAGATCTTACCAGCCAATCTATGGTTACTTTTTTACTAAGCGGTAATATACTTGATATATTTTCCCTACACTAAATGCAAACATAAGCATAAGAGTCAAAAATAAGTCTACAATCATAAAATTAATAGGAATAATACGTCATTGTGCAAACCTGTATCCAACACACACATATTTAGAGAGAAGGATATGTATTTCAATGGATATAATTTTTGTCATCCCGTGAAAATTTTCAAGACATTTTTTGAGTACAGTACTCAATAGCTAATTTTCCTAAAAAGAATTGGGCTAAAAAGCGTCAGATGTATGAAAGGATGAATAAAAATATTACCCTCTTGATTATTGATTTAACGTATTTACAGGATGGATTTACGATTCAACAAAATCTTTTACACCAGGATTCATAGCAGCAGGAGCAGTTATCACAGGAAGTGGTCTATTATTATTCACATTGCCAACAAACAAAGTTGGCGCCTCAAAAAATGCAACCCCTCAAAGCACTGCCTGAACATCAAGGCAGTTATATAACTATACATTTGGATTCATGTACTGTAGATCATAAAGTCTCTTCTTAAACATTTTTGTTTAACCCTTTCTATTATTAGGTAGAAATAAGACATATTTAATTTTTAAGTTTTTTGTAAGATATTTAATCTCAACAATAATATAATATTAAATCTCACAATCATAAGTCCAATACCCATGTAATTTTTATACATATATTTATTTATATAAAATTATTTTTAAGATGATGTATTTTTAAAATAAAGAACAAAAAAAAATGAATCCCACAATAATATTCCTGTGTGTGAACCTTTCATAGCCAATACATCATTTACTTCAATCAATTTTAGCACAAACACAGAAACAGTTTAAAATAGAATCAGGAATAGATAGTACAAATATTCTAATTACTGATAATTTATGGATTGTTGAAACATATAATTAGAACGAAAGAGCTTGGAAGTATCCAAATCTTCAGGGCTAAAATAATGAACAAATTACCTATTATTCTATATAATATTATATTTAAGTTATAGATATTGGCATGGGTAACAAATAAATTGGAAACTTTAGGAAAAACAATCAATTTCATGAAAACAAAACAAGATAAAAACTGAAATGAATAAGAAAAAAGTACATGGTTTTTAGTAGAATGAAGAGCCTATCTCACTTATCTAAGTGAATGAGGACTGAGAAGGTACGAATGTAGGTAGATGCAAGGTTAAAGAATTTGGAATAAGAGCTTCAGATATATTGGCATAGCTGGGAGATTTTTTTTTATTTAACTGTTTTACCTGGTGCTGAGATTGATGATCAGAAATGACTTGTCTACAATAAATTGATTTCTATGTCTAATAGTTTTGTCAAAATGAGAAGTTTGGCCAGTACCTGTTTATATCCGTTTAAATTTTGCAGGAGGGTAAAATCAGGATTTGAGGTGCTGATTGGTTTTCCCTATGTACACTACGTTAAAAAAAAAAAAAAAGGAGTAAGCACGATACCTGATAAATAGCTTGCAAAGTTTAAATCATGGAATAAGGACATCGTGGAATAATTAACAGCTCAGTAAAATATAGTCTTCTTTAACAGAAGAAAATCTAACTATTCACCAATGAGGAGGGGCTGAAGACAATGTGACATGGTGCCCAACCAGGCTACTTGAATGTTGTTTTAAAGATGAATTTCATTTAATTTATTTATTTAAGTCTACTTTATGCAACTGTGTCTTGTAGTGGATATCTACAAGTTACCACCCTTTTCTAGAGACGGTGGTTTATTTTATTTAATGAGACATAAACTGAATGAAGAATGTATCCCAAAGTATAAGTACTATATTATCTCTAATACAGTCAACTTTGCATATTGATTAGCTATGTATATCAAAATGCATGAAGAAAAATCTTAGTAAACCGCAGTAGGTGGAAAATATAAGTGTAAATGCCCAAAATGTCATTACATCCAACGGGAAATGCCATGGAATTGATATTTTATAATTAGCCATAATAGTGTAAAATAGAAAATTTACTTACAACTTCGCCAATCAGAACATCATTAAATCGCCCAAATAGTCCATCTCCATCAAGAGTTGTAGCCAAACAATAGGGTATACATAAGATATTTTTTGCTTTCACATTTCTTGTTGTCATTCAAGATTTATGAGTTTTAAGAGAGGCAATTATAACACACTGTGCTTCTGCTGTTATTGCTCGATACTGGGTAACAGGTAGCTGGTATGCACTGGAATGAAATATTACAGTCATAATAAAAACTAATATAGTATTTAGAAACTAAAAAGCAAAGCAAATTTTATTTTCAAATTCAAATTCATTGAAAAAAGTTAGTTTACCATTTAACACCAAGAAATCAAACACCCTAAATATTCTAACCAAGAGTTAATAACTTGAATAAGAACTTCTTTAACCAATGCACATTTGAAAAATATTAATATAGATAAATAAAATAAGGTAAATCCTTTAATATTACCCTCCTATTAACCTTCATATTACATGAAAAATGGGAATCATATCATTAAGCAAAGTGAAAGCTTGACTTATTTGATCCTATGTGAAATAATCAGGTAGAATCACATGAATACACAAACTAAGAAACAACTGTAGAACAAGGTATGCTGTGCGAACCTACTTAATATGAATATTTAAGGGTTATATTAGTATAACTCACACGGATACGTGAATAAATATACAGCAAAATAAGCCCACTGCTAAATTCTCTGAATAATATTTTCCAACAGTATTATAATGACTGGACAAGGGACCATCACTCAGGAAAGGGGATTACTATTTCGAAGTTTCCGCTAATGCCATATGAATATTATTGCTTACTATTCATAAATACTTGTAAAAAGCCCCTAGAAATTAGTATTTTGTAATTAAAAAAGCAATACATTCTATTAATTAATAAAAATTATTATAAACCCTTCTCGCAATCAAATGTTGAGCTCGTTAACAGAGAATACATATGTATAATGGTGTGAATTGTAAGTGATTTCCCCGGAATATAAAGTTTGCATTAATTTATTTACTTTTTAATTCCTATATTTTTATCATATAATACATACGAGCAAGATATAACGCACTAATATCCAGTAACATTTATAGAAACTGTACAATCATTCTCTATTATTATAAGTAAAACATTGTAATTGGAAGAATACTGACGAATTTATGATTATAACTGTTATCCGACATTGGTTGGTCGAAGTAAAAATAGTTTCCAGTCGAAATTTACATTAGCCACTAACGTGGGGTCAATTTGGGCAGTGAGAATATTATATATAAAGTCCGTCACGGGCTGTATAAACCACAGTTGGGCAAAATTTAGCTAAACTTATAGCTAAAAGCTATAGCTAAATTAGCTTTATCTATAATGTACTGTGAACTAATAGCTTAGCTGTTAGCTGTTTGCTTATAGCTAATTCTTGTAACTTAATTAGCTATTAGCTGAAATAGGCAACCAATTTTTTTATAGCTAGTAGAATTAGTTATTGCTGTAGCTAATAACTGATTAGTTTTATTTGTAGTTGCAACTAAAAAACTAAGAAATAACATAGGAAATTGGGGAAGTTTATTATGAGGGTAGATAATTGAACCCCGAATAAAAACAAATTCAACGAATATTAACAGAAAAATTTATTAACAATTGAATTACATTTTGGAAAAAAAATAAAAAATAACCATTTTAAAATACATAAGCAACGTAACTTAAAATACTTAGAACTAGGAAAACAATTTTTTCCAAAACATTAACTACAAAAATAAATAATGACATGAGCTAGTACGATTGAATTAAATTTGTTCACTTATTCAAGAAATTAATTAAAAATTACAATATACGTTTAAAATAATATTCGAAAAAACTTTAGAAAAACTTAAAAAATAATTCCCTTCTACGCTTCATTGAAAATAAATTCATTGGCTTTCAATACTACTCTTATTTCGAAATTTTTATCTGTCAACCTATTTGCTTTCGGCCTGTTAGTAAGAGTTGCAAAAGAAAAAAGCCTCTCTACTGGTGCCGAAGAAGGAAGGGGAGTGTTAAACTTCATGAAGACTTTCTTGATAGCCGGAAAAGCGTCCAAACTTTTGACATCTGTTAGTCCACAGCCGAAATAATTTAAAATTTCAATCTGTGCTTTAGCTTCATCATGATTAGTGACCTCTAGTTCTTCGTTTACTCCGAAATCAAAGAAGTCCATGAATGCAGGAGTTTTTTCTCGATCTGCACGTGTCGATAGGGACGGGGTGTTCTCCTTAGTTGAAGCTAATATTTCTTGGATTACAGCATTCTTGAAAAGTTGTAATATTTTTTCTTGAAATTGAACGTCAACGCATGGAAACCACCGCTTTTTGAAAGTAGGATGTGATATAGCTGCTAATGATGCTGATTCTGATGTTACAGAGGTTAGACTAAAGAAATCATAAAATCTTCTTTCCACGCTCGATGTATAGATTGCAAGTAAAGGAGTGCAATACAACCATGATGTCTCATTGAGCAAGTGCAGTTTTCTTCGGAGCGCTACTAATCCAGGAAGGAGCATGCCAAAGAAAACATTTTTTTCACCTTGGAGGATATCGATGATAGAGGCCAGGGGTTCTGAACACTCAATATATTCGTGTATATACAAAAAATCCTCCTCAAGAAGCTGTTGGCTGCTTTTTATTTTTAAATTTCGATATAGGTGATGGATTTTATCCTTGATGCTGTATATCTTTTTAAGGGATTCAAATAACGAATTCCATCTCGTATCACCTGGTCTCGGTAACGTGTGTCCTAATACTTCTTGAATTATTTCCGCGGTCTTCGGCCTGGAAGCAAAACTCCATAGAGCACTGCACTTACCAAATACATTTTTATGACGTTCAGCTAAATTCGGATGTTTTTTAAAACCATTAGTTACATCAGAAGTTGCACACAAATGTAAAGTATGTGAGGCACATCGATAATGATTTGGCAGAGTTTTTTCCATTACCTGGGAAAAATGCTCGGTATTGGAAGATGCTTTCGAGGGAGATGCACTGCCGCTTTGTTCCATAGCTACATCATCCTCAGAGTCTGTTGAGCTCTGTGCAAAGTCATTTTCCTCAACATTATCAAGGAAAAGGCACGGTTCATTTTCAGCACTTATTTCTATAACATTTTTGTTTATACCAAAAGTTTTGAACGCCTTTACAAAATTCGAAGCATTATCTGTAATCGTAGCCCTTATCTTTGAGCAAGTTAAACCAAAACTCAAATGGATATTTTGTAATAGGGAGGCAATTCTGTCGTAGGAGTGGGTTTTCGAAAATCGTTTACACGCTAAAGCCGCGGATTTTCTTTGATAATTGTCATCTATCCAATGGGCAGTAACCCCAAAGAAACTTCTTCGTCTCCCTGACCATATGTCGGCAGACGTACAAACATAATCGACGTTTTTCAGCTGGTCCTTAACCCGTAACCACAGACGTGAATTTGTGTTACATAACCACAGACATGGAGTCAAACTGACTCCATGTATTTCCTATGTCATTTACACTTTTCTATCGCAACTTTTATTCATTTATTTATTTATTTTATGTATAATTAAGGGATATGAACAATTAGGGGTGGAAATTACCACATTTAGTAAATCAGAATTTTACTTAAGACTAAAGAATTCATAAATACCTGCTCAGTGAGTTATCAAATTAAATTGTTCTCAAAGAGTTATTTAAATTATTGGCTTAAAAGTAATAAACAATGTTCTTCACTATAATTTTAGATACAGATAATGTAAAATATGACTCTCTTACAAAATAAAACTGCCCTACTTCAAACAAAATTGTTGCACTCAGCTAATGAGCACTGCCCACATACTGGACGATTACAACGTCTGCATAATGTGCTGGTTTTTCTTTTCCGTTTTTAGGGCATATACAACAATATTTTCTAGTTGCCAGATTGTCTCCACCCGATAATGTTTGCTCCTCTTCTTTACTGATTGATGTTCTCACTTCGTGGCGAAGTCGAGGATTACCTAATCTTCTCTCTAGTTCATAGGTAACTAGTTGTTTTGCGAGATTTTTCATGAAATTAAGCCTCGTTTGCTGGGGTTTATCACGTGTAGCTTGGTGAAGAATAAATACATTGACAGCGTTGATGTCAAAAATGCGATACATGATTGAGAAATCCTTTGAGAAACCATAAATACTACTTCCAACTTCTCTTATGGGGTAAAAATTCTGGTGGTATTTCCCATTTATTCCTTTTTACTGTCCAACGTAAGTCAATTTCTTTTCCTTCAGGATTTTACCAAGTTTAAGTGATGAGAACCAATTATCTGCAGTTATATTCCTATTTGAGCCATAAATAGGAGAAGTCAACCTCAGCACTGATTGTGTTGGTTTCTGTAGCTTCCTTTCCTGTTCTGACAATAAGATTAGAAGGTATAAAGAACTCTTGTTGCATTTATATACATAAAAACTTTTCCCAAGTATACAATTTGGAGGAAGAAACGTACCAATTTTGTATCACACTAACACAGATGTGGAGTCAAGCTGACTCCGTAATGCGCATCACTGAACTCAGAAACAAATAAGTGACAAAGAAACAGATGTGTAGCCTCGACAGTGCACGTGCAGACTGAGGAAAGACTAGTTTGAAGGTACTGAAAGCATGGTACGGTTAACGGAAGTACAACAATGTGAAACTAATGAGTATCTAAAAATGCGGAGTCAATCTGACTCCCGTCTGTTGTTACGGGTTAATATTATAGTTGTTTTCATTATATAGCTCTTCTACTTTTCTTACAACAGATCGCCGAGAAGGAAGTCGAAGTCCAATGTCTCCTATGCCAAGATCATCCATGATTTCTTTTAAATATTTGTCTTCAATGGCTCGAAAGGGTATCATTGAGTGAACTATAAATTTGGACATTTTTACTTCGAAATCGTGTTGAGCCAGGTCATTTACTTTTGAAGAAGTCATATTTCTCGGTCCCTGTCTACTAGACTTATTTACTTTTTTTACATCACGCCTCCGTTTTTCTTCTTCCAAATGATTTTTGTAATCTTTAAAGGTTTCTTCGCCATGTTTTCGTTTCAAATGCGATATAAAATGTGTGTTGATTGTCTAGTTCCCTTTATTTCCATTTTACATATTTGACAAGCGGCGGTGTATTTATCGTTTGTAGATTTACTTTGGATTAATTGATAAAACTTACCATCTAAAAAAGTCAATGTTGGCTTGATTTCACTTGTAACAAATAGAACGTTTTCACTATCAGCTGCATCAAGTTTTGAAGAGAAAGAAATATTTGAACAAACAGAGTTACAGGAACCACCTTCACATTCCATTGCTGACTCCATCTCGTACTGCATAAATCTTTCCCTTATCGTAAAAATTGAATGAATTTTCTAAGGAGAGGTAAACAAAAAATAGGATTATATAGCTTGGAGATCGCACAAATAAATATTACTCACAACTCTAATAAGGTTCCAAAGGTCAAAACGCACAAATAAGGAAATAATTAGCTGTTAGCTATTGTTTGGCAGCTAAAGCTAAAGTTAATTAGTTTTAGTTGTCCTGACAGCTAATTTTTATAGATTAAAAAAATTAGTTGTTCATGGCAACTAACAGTTAATTTAGTTGTACAAATCAGCTATGTATCAACAGTTAATAACTAAATGAACTGCATTTTTATCGCAGTTAATTATGCAACTAATTAGCTGTTTAGTTTAGCCTTAGCTAACTGAAAATTAGTTAACTAATGCCCAACTGTGGTATAAACTAAGCAGATTTCCCACGTGCTGGTATAGGACACTTGTGATCTCATCTCACCACATATTCTCTATATATATGTAAAAAACTGACCAATAGAAAGGAGGGGGGGGGGGTTACTGAAGGATAAAAAAAAGAAAGTACGAATAACTCACTTAATACTTGAGTTACGAAAAAAACCTACAGAACAATTGTAGAACGTCAGTAGCTTAATTCTCATTCAAAATATCTCCGTAGTTATGAGTCGGGTCGTAAAAGGTTATAGATTCAACGTTGTTAAACGGTTGGTGCTCTACAATTGTTCTTCTATACACTTTTTCGTAACTCAAATATTAAGCGAGTAATTCGCAGTTTCTTGTTTCGGACAGAATTGGCAGAGATCTCTAGTGTGACATAACACCACGTGGGTTCTTGTGATCACATAAATCTAGTTTTTATTATTTATTAACGTCCACTTTTTACAACTAAAGCTAATCGGGATGGGTTATCTACAGGTTACCACCCTTTTCTAGCCAGAGTGGGACTTAGATTTTATTTAATGAATTTTCTCACTAAATAAATTCCTTGCCCAGGCGGGAATCGAACTCGCCACTCTAGGATTACCATAGTTTTCCGTCAAAAATAAATCTAGTTCCGGTCAAAATAAAACGATTGTATTATCATAGCACCTAAAGAAAACATATGATACAATTTTGCTGAGGCATTCTGTTATAACACGATTGAAGAATTTTTGAGGCGTTAAATACTGAAGTATGAAAAGTAAAGTATCAATTCGCTCAAATTAACAATACTTAGCCTCTAATACAAATCCCAATTCTGTTCAGCGTTTTCATGAAACACGGATAAAGTTTTTGGTGCCCGGAAGGCGGAAGTTAAAGTTCGTAAATAAAAAAGTCAGTCACGCAGGGGCTGCGTAAACTAAGCAGATTTCCCACGTGAAGTTTTACAATAGAGAAATTTCAGAATAGAGAGTCAAACAGTTACGGGAACGGCCCGAACTAGCTCTTTACGGAAACTCACGACTAGACCCGAAGTTAGCCGATCTCATCTCAGAAGCTGAAAAAAGAAAAATGTAAATATCTCGGTTAATATTCAAGATACAGAATAAATGTATATAACATTATTTATAGTAAATTTAATTTGCAATAAGATTGATTCTATATACTTTTTCGATCCGACGTATAGTAACGGAGATATTTCGAATTTTCGAAAATCCGAAATATCTCCGAAATATCTCTTCACTGGTCCGATTTTAGCAGTTAACGAACTTGATCTTCCTTTTCCATAAAACGACTAAATATCGTGTTTGGTAACGATCAGAAAAATTGCGACCGCTAGAGGTAACAGACAAATATATATATATATATATATATATATATATATATATATATATATATATATATATATATATATATATATATATATATATATACAGTTTTGAACGGACCTCATTTTCGTCATCTCCTGGGTAGGATCGGTGGATATTTTAAGAAAAATTTCGAAAATCGCATCATGAGTACAACCTCAATAGCTGATTTCCCTTAAGGGAAATCTGCTAAAAAGTCCGTCACGCAGGGGCTGCGTAAACTAAGCAGATTTCCCTCGTGAAGTTTAGTAATAGATAAATATACATACTGCTAACACAACAACACCGTGAATAAATACAAACGGAAATAAATGGTTCATCCAATTTCAATAACCTGCCGACAGGAAGCGTTAGGTTAGAAATGTAAACAAACGGGTCTGACCTCCTCACACCGGAAAGAAAAACAATTACTGAAATATATCAGAATATAACACATTAATTTTATTGAGAACTATTTACTATATCTACTAGTGTAATTTATAATGAGTCAGAATAATTTTTATCTCAATCAATAAAATTTTAGTAGTCCAAAACTTTAAGATGGGGGGGGGGGATTCACCAGGACAAATTTGCATGTATATCGTATAATAAAGTTCTATTGAATACAATTTTTGCAATTTAAAATACCAATAATGTGATTTATTATGTAGCAGAGTATTGTTTACGTTCATGAGTAGATGTGGCGGTTTGCTGAAAACTGAAAAATGATAATATCTCGGTTAATATTCAAGATAGAGAATAAACGTGTATAACAATATTTATAGTAAATTTAATCCCCCCCTCTAAACTCCCCTCCCTCTGGTCCGATTTCAGCCATTAACGAACTTGATCTGTCTTTTTACATAAAACGGTTAAATATCGAGTTTCGTAACGATCAAACAAAAATTGCGACCGCTAGAGCGTTAACAGACAAATATATATGTATATATATATATATATATATATATATATATATATATAATTTTGAACGGACCTCATTTTCGTCATCTCCTGGGTAGGATCGATGGACATTTGAAGAAATTTTTCGAAAATCGCGTCATGAGTACGACCTCAATAGCTGATTTTTCTTAAGGGAAATCTGCTAAAATTACATTCATGAGACCTGGTGACCCCCCCCCCTCCCCGTCTTAAGGTTTTGGACTACTAAAATTTGGTTGATTGAGATAACAATTATTCTGACTCATTATTAATTACAGTACTAGATATAGTAAATAGTTCTCAATAAATTAATATGTTATATTCTGATATATTTCAGTAATTGTTTTTTTTTTCCGGTGTGAGGCGGACATACCTGTTTGTTTACATTTGTGACGTTTCCTGTCGGCAGGTTATTGAAATTGGCTGAAACATTTCTTATTTTCGTTTATATTTATTCACTTAATATTCACGGTGTTGTGTTACCAATATGTAGATTTTCTATTACTAAAGTTTACTTCACGAGGGAAATCTGTTTAATTTACGCAGCCCCTGCGTGACGGACTTTTTTAGGCAGGATGGGACTTCAAATTTTATTTAGTGAGTTTGAATTTAATGATTTCAAGAATTTTATTTTACAGTACTGAGTATCAAGTGCAATCTTATGCTCAGCAGGGTATCTGTTTATTTATTTTAAATCAAATGGGTTTCTTGCAGATATTGCAACTTATTTGTTATACCTTATATGAAATAGGATTAAAAGCCTAAATTCAAGTTTAAAAAGAATAATAATTTTAGATTGCTTATAGTAGAAGTGACTTAAACCAAATACTTTAATTTTGAGATATGAACGGCTGAAATACAAAGTAGTGAAGTCCTTTAAAAATACTAATAAGTTGTTATATTTGAGATTCTATAGGTTAAATATGTCGCATGACTTATTTCAAGCCAAAGGACTCTCAAAACTACTGTAAAGTCATTGGTGAACATCACTAGACCTGGAGCTAACAGAACACTTCAAAGCAACTTGGGATGAAAATATTTATTTACACAAATTAAATACATATCACAGTCTCACATTAAATAAATAAATTATACATTTCGTTTATATATACAAACAGGTTTATCAAATTTCAATACATGACAATAGTTTTCGAGCTAAAGGTACTTTCAAAACAATATATAAAAATTACTTCACGTCAATTTCATTCTTCGGAATTTTAGAGAATACTTGATTAGCAATCTGGCTGAAACCCGTAGAAAGTCCTTTAGTAATTGCTGGTTTTAATTCGTTGATGATTTCTTCCCAGTTTTCGTTCAGAAATAAGTTCATGTTATCACCTATGAACATTTAAATATTAGTCACAATTCAATAGTTGCACAAAAAAAACATAAATACGACATACAAAATTTCACAATTAATAACTTGATCAAAATTTCTAATTCGTTAATTATTAATGTTCACCTTATGCTACTGAAGCTAATTTGGACGTGTTATCTATAGGTTATCAGGATGGGACTACGAATATCATGAGTTCGTCACTACATAAATTCCTATTGCTAGATGAGAACCGACCTCAAGACTCTAGAAGTGTGATTAAGAAATAAGAATTACCCAGCCATTAATACAACTCCTATAGGCTAAATATCAGTATGGTGACTAATTTCCAAATTTGTTTGAATAGCGAGTCAAACTGTTATGGCATGGAAGTACGAGGACATACGGAAACGAATGTTCCGCTTCATTCGAGTGGCAATTTCACATACACGCGACTCTCCTTAGCCGACAATCACTTTAAGTAGACTTGTTTATTTGCAAGGGCGTTAACTCACCTTTCGTGTTCAAGGGCCAGTATTTATGACCATTCAAAATTGGAGACAAATATATTGCCCCCAGGAAACTAAATACTAAATTTCAGCCAACATAAAAACTCCCTTGTACTCCCATTAAACTAAATAAAATGTGTTGAAATTCATTTAAAATAATTTCAATTCAAAATGATGTACATCACAGTTCCATCAGATGAAAACAAATTATAGAATATAAATCACAGATCTTTTTATGATAACAATAAAAGTCCTATACAAATATTCTGAATCTCCAATAGGTACAGAGAAATCTGCACTTTTTCTTATCTTAAATAAAAATCATTCAACAGGGAAATAACCTTTAAACATCATAGGAAGTGAAGCATTCTTGAAAATAACATCCGCGGACGTGATTTATTTCTACATATAATTATCCCAAGAACGGAATGAGAAACGGAATATTTTTTTCTATATGAGAAACTGCACTTACGTATTAAGCAAATTTGCACTAAAATATTTTTTCTCCATTTATAACCAGAAATATTTGTCAAACAGTAGAGATATGGGAAGGGGGCGGGGATTCTATAATGCAGTCTATCAATACTTGTAATCCAAGGCAAGTGAATGATTGATAACCTAATTGGAGTATTGTCACACCAGGTGCCTCTACTGTTTAAGCACAGCTGTTCCAAGTATTCCCACTCAGCCTACCTTTAGATTTAGCAAGGCACATGAGTGGCTGATCAGCAAATCCAAGTATTCCTACTCAGCCCACCTTTAGATTTTGCGAGGCACATGAGTGGCTGGTCAGCCAATCCAAGTATTCCCACTCAGCCTACCTTTAGATTTAGCAAGGCACATGAGTGGCTGATCAGCAAATCCAAGTATTCCTACTCAGCCCACCTTTAGATTTTGCGAGGCACATGAGTGGCTGGTCAGCCAATCCAAGTATTCCCATTCAGCCTACCTTTAGATTTCGCGAGGCACATGAGTGGGTGGTCATCCAATCCAAGTATTCCCACTCAGCCTACCTTTAGATTTAGCAAGGCACATGAGTGGCTGATCAGCAAATCCAAGTATTCCTACTCAGCCCACCTTTAGATTTTGCGAGGCACATGAGTGGCTGGTCAGCCAATCCAAGTATTCCTACTCAGCCCACCTTTAGATTTTGCGAGGCACATGAGTGGCTGGTCAGCCAATCCAAGTATTCCTACTCAGCCCACCTTTAGATTTTGCGAGGCACATGAGTGGCTGGTCAGCCAATCCAAGTATTCCCACTCAGCCTACATTTAGATTTTGCAAGGCACATGAGTGGCTGGTCAGCCAATCCAAGTATAAGCACTTAACACCTCTCTACGATTTTGCAAGGTGCATGAATTTCTCGTCAGTCTAAGTATTATCCATTCAATTCTATTTGAATTTAGGTAGATCAATACTTTAGTATATTCTAATCACCACAATACAATCTCTCGGATGCTTGTGTTTTAATTAAAACTGAAAAGGTGACTAATTTATCACGTTCTCAATCTTATATTTCCTCCAAATCTAAATTTACGAGTCTTCCCTCAGGACAAATCAACCCTTTACCTTTATCGACGCCTGGTTACACTAATAAAATCAATCTTGAATAAATTAAACCAAATCAAACTAAATACAATTCCATTATTTTTTTTAAAGAAAACAATAAGTAGTTGATCTGAATATATAAAATATTAAAACGCGAGCATTAAGTACTTATCATACTTACCTAAAGCTTTATCTCCGTTGAACAAGTTTTCAAAATGCATTTTTACTTTTTGTGGCTTCATATCAACCAAAAATTGAGTAACTTGAAAGAATTTCTTTCCCTTGATATCAACTTCCTTTAAAGAAATTTTATTCTCAGTTGTCATATTATCTGAAAAAAATAATGACATTTTTATCACTCATCTCTTAACATTTATCAGAGCTAGAAAGAGAAGTTGAAATATTTTACTGCACAAGTGGTAAACACCGAAGGTCTATAATATTTAAAAGAGTAAAGCTGGTTTGAGAGGAAAAGAAAGCGATAAAAACGAAACCTATAGAAGTTGTAAATGGT
This sequence comes from Riptortus pedestris, assembly GCA_019009955.1. Taxonomy (NCBI): domain Eukaryota; kingdom Metazoa; phylum Arthropoda; class Insecta; order Hemiptera; family Alydidae; genus Riptortus; species Riptortus pedestris. The sequence continues at coordinate 99,736,889 of CM032230.1, read as the reverse complement.
AGTTATATTTTGCTCAGGAACACCCACCCGCAAGTGCTTCAGAATAAGAAGTATTTATTTATTTTTATCTATCCATAGTCAAATATGATTTTTCATAGTCCCTCGAGACTCATGTTCTAATCAAAACCTAGATTAGGCGTTCGATTCCCATGTGGGCAATAGGAATTTATTTAGTGACGAACACATTAAATAAAATCCTTTGTCTCACCCTGGCTAAAAAAAGAACCTGCTCATACCCGACCCAAATAGCCTTAGAGTATAATTTGTACATAAATAAATAATAATAACAATCATATTCTAATCAGTAGAGTGGCGAATATTCCGAATGAAAATAAGTACTGGGGTGCACTAATAGTTCTCTAATAGTGTTTTGAAATTATTTTTTTTTTTTTTATGCTCAAAAGATTGTTTCTCATTTACTGCAATTTTCACGGTGACGAAATTAAAGATGGGGGGGGGGGAGGTGCATTTAAATCATAAATGATTCATCATTTTGCTATTGTATTCATATCAAAGTAGACTCAAATGCCATTAAATGGCAGATGCAAGACATTTTAGAGTGCACTGTAATAATTACAATACAGAAACATTAAATCCAATCAAGTAGCTATCTTGCTGCAGGCACGGCTATTACTATACGTATGCTATTCATCATATCTGACATTAACAAATCCTTGGACGGCTCTCTGTAATTATATATGTCCATTTTTGTTTTTTACAACTTTTTATTTCTAACTTTTATCATTTTATTTGTTCAATCCAGGCGATGCAAGAAGCCGGGGAAATGTATTGCTGCATTGTTTTTTGCTGAATGCAATTAATAAAAAGGTTGGACATAATTTAATATAAATATATTGATAGACATGCATATATGTATAATTTAACTACGCCCACATTATGTTCAGTTGAATAAACTTGATGTATATTATCCGTTCGCACCCTTTTCTAGAAAGTGGGGACTAAGGATTTTATCTCCACCAAATAAGTCTTCATGTCCGATAGGAATCGAACCCAAGACTCTAAGTAGTCACGAGTTTACCATGAGCTTGGTTACCTTCTCCCTAATACACTCGGCTATATAGACTCACATTTCACACTTAAAGATAGTACCTATAATTATGATTGGTAAAAGTTATTATTATAATTAGTAATACTAATTGTGGCTGGAATTTGCAGTTTTCCATTTGAAAGATGAGTCTTTAATTTGATGATTAAGAATGGTTTCTCTTAGCCTTGAATGAAGAACAATTAATCACTGACTTGTGAAAGCATCATGGACATACTTTTTTTACTTGTTAATTGAGACGCTGCAATATAATAGTAATGACAGTAGGAAATGTGACGTAATACTAGTAATCAAATAAGACTGAAAGCCTTATCGTTTATACTTATTTGTCATTATATATAATACTCTTATATGTATATGTATATGTATATATATATATATATATATATATATATATATATAAATTGGGGGGGGGAGGTATCTAGAGGGTCAATTGCGAATATTCAGCAGATGGAAACAATTTTTGAGCTGGCCTTTTAAAATAACGTAATTCCAGATATATTCACCAAATCAATAATCTCATATCAATAAATATTTTAATAGTTGAATTCTCTTGGTAATAGAACAGATTTCCCTCCATGGAAATCATCTACTGAAGGCGTACTATCACGAAAATTTTCAAAACCTTGGATAAATATCCACCTATAGTGCCTAAACGATGAAAATGAGGTTCATTCGTTTTTTATATTCCCGATTTTATGTGTGTGTATATATATATATATATATATATATATATATATATATATATATATATATATATATATATATATATATATATACTTGTAATAAGCTAGGCTTTCTCTAAGGTCACAATCAGCTTCGAATAGCTTTTGGGGGTTACTGGAGTTTGGGAAGGAGATCCATTTTCACAGGCTTTGTTTAACCTTCACCTTAAGGTGGCAATCCGGAGAAGACAATCTGTTTCAGGTTGCATCGCTTGGACAAGGCTTACATATTACAGGAAATTGACGTATTTTGACATGGGTGCTGATTATTGCATTGGCGGAAGTGTGAAAAAACTAGAGCGAGGGGCGACGACAAGCAAGGCTCACAATAAATAAGGACAAGGCAAAGTACATGAATCGACATGATAGACGGCAGGTCTTCAGTCGTTTTGGGAGAGTAAGCCTTTGTTACTTTTACATCATTCATGTATTTGGGAGAATGGTAACAGTGAGCAGCTGCTGCAGGGACCAGATGCTTCTACCTCTTTCGGAAAGTAAAACTAATGATATATAGAACAATGATTAGTCCAGTAGTCAATGTTCCACTGATACAGTGGACCAATTTGGTACCACAGCCTGAAAGGTCTTTGCACTGTAATCACGGAATTCGCAAACTCGAGAACACAAAATGATTTCTACCGCGGAGTAGCCATTTTAAACACATGACGTTTGCCAAGCAAAACAGAAGACAACTGACATCTAATATGGCTCTAATATAAACTTGACTATGTATTCTACAATAGCCGAGCCGAGGCCCAGCGACCGATAGTTTGGACAAATTAATACTTTGTAATACGTATATTCTTTTTGAAAGACCATGTATTTTGAGCCGTTAAGTAGCAGTACAGATGGCATATCGCAAGCAACTCAAATGGAGGCAGATGGATGTCTGGATGGCTACCGCACGGAATGGTCAGAAATTATGATGACAGAGGCCCAAGGTCTCATAATCGTCGCAGCGCGAACAAAACTGTTGGTTTAAACCAAAACACTTAAAATAAACAAATGAGATTAAACAATTTATGAAAATACTTACACCATGTAAGCGAACATTTTCCAGTACCAACAATAGGGAGTACTAAAACTTTTCCGTTGATTTTGTATGTTCCATCGGTTCTTACTTCATCGTTGAATATTTTTATATTTAATGTCTTCCAATCATTGCTGCAAAGATACAAATAATGTAGCTAGAAACTATTTTGTTTTTAACAAATTAAAAACTCTGAAGTATATATATATATATATATATATATATATATATATATATATATATATAGAGAGAGAGAGAGAGAGAGAGAGAGAGAGAGAGAGAAAGGTAAAACTTACGATGTTTCCAATACTTTGGTAGTAGACAATCCTTTGAAAGCGAAATCTTTCAGATCGAGTTTGATGGATACTGGACCATTTGATTGGTTTATTGACAGCATTTTAAACACCAGGGGGTCTACTGGTGTAATGTGGAGTTTTTTGTTGCCTAGAATAAATAAAAAGTATTTAACTTTGGCGTTATGTATTTAAAAAAATATTCAATGTAAGATGAATAATATAAATAATCTATATTTTTTAAGGAATGAATATATTTATTAAAAGTTACCGTTGGCAAGAGAAGAGATAGACGTTTCAACCTGCTGCCCCAAGCATTTGGAGTAATCGTTTGAGGTGGCTTTGCATGCTTTCCAACCAGGTGCTGTAAAGTTATACATGAGTTAATTTATATACAAAGTTGGCGAATGTTCTATTTTGACTCCAGATTTTTCAGAAGTTTTTCAAAGTTAACTTATTTATTACCAGTTACCTCCAGTGTTGTAATGTAATTGGCTCACCCCCGAAATATAACGATTGAATTAAATTAAGTAAGCAATAAAATACTTCCTTTCCAATGAATATGGAATACGTCCTTTCTGTTCAGAAATTTGTTTTTTTACGGTGAAGTATGATGTGAGGAATGGTTGAACTTTCACGACTTAATATTTTATGTAGAACTAGTGGACCCGACAGACGTTGTCCTGCATGATATTTCAAGCGATTAGGATATTAAACAAAGGATGAAATGAGAGTATGGATGAAACAAGTATGATAATAATTTCATTATTCTTTATTTTGACATAACAACAATTTTTCTAAACACAATTCGTTATAATCAATAATGTTCATATTGGAAAGAATTGTGGAGGATATCAATAGTTCTATGCAAATTACTTGCTTCACACAATGTTATACGAAAAAATGTTTAAAACAAAAACTACTTTTAATAATACAGAAAACAACTTTTGGTATGTGCACGTTGGCCTAAAAACAAATAGAAAATGAAATATCAGGAATTTTTTATTCAGGCCTTAATATAGCTTATAATCATGGAAGAATTAATGCTAATTTACATATAGAGTTTTGTTAAGTTCGGTTCAATAGTTAGTGCCCAATAAAGTTGTTGGCTCCCACTTTACGTTTTTAGTGTATATCTCATTTAGACATTGTTATACGACAAAAGTGAATATAACAAAAGTTACTCTAAATAACAAAATAAACAACTTTTATCCTGCGCATGTTTGCCGAAAACCCGATAGGAAACAAAATATCGATATTTTTAATTTTAGGCCGCCCTTGCAACCCCCACTCCTGCTCCATCTGCCGGGCTGATTTGTGAATCTAAACCATGCAGGGCGTCACCCAAACGCATACAAAACAATTCATTCAAATCGGTCCAGCCGTTTAGGAGGAGCTGATATCAAACTTGATTTTTAAACGTTTTATGGAAAAATAAAGATCGAGTTCGTTAATGACAGAAATCGGATAAGGCGGAGCGGGAAGGGGTTTAGAGGCGGGAATTTTGAAAATTCTTAATATCTCCGTTATCATATATTGGATCAAAAAATTGTATAGAACCAATGGTATTGCGAATGTAATGTTCTATAAATGCTGTTATATACATTTTTTCAATATCTTCAATATTAACCGAGATTTTTTGGCGTTTTTTTAGATTTCAGTAAACCCCCACTCCAACTCATGTCATATTAACAATACGCTATTATATTATGAAGCACTTTATCTGAAACCTAAATTCCAAATATTGTTCTCATTGAAGTTTTACTTTGGGGATAAATGCAAATACGTGACGAACGTGAGAAATCTGCTTAGTTATCTTAGCCCCTACGTGGCGGACTTTATATTGTAGCCAGGGTGGGACTAAGGATTTTATTTAATGAGTAGGTCATCACCCCCCCCCCCCTGTTGCTATTGCCCAGGCGGGAATCGAATTCGCCACTTTAGGCTTACCATGTGAGATTGTGCCATCGCTTTAACACACATGGCTAGTCTGAACCCCTAGAGAAGTATATGGAGAGACGAGTAGTGGGGCACCAGTACTTGGGAAGTGTGCTTAGTTTGCGCAGCCCCTGCGTGACGGACTCCTTACTAATGAAAATAGTAGAGTACTTACGGAGGGCCCCAGATGCAAAGGCTGCAAGGCCCAGAGTGAGTGTGATCGTGAATATCATGTCGGAGGTAGCCCAGAGGTGACTAATGAATACAGGACTAGTCTCGGCTATATAAAGGGAAGGAGGGGGGGTTGTCCTTCCAGAGCGGTCGTCCTCTTCCTCCTTCCTTCCTCTTCCCTTCATTAGCAACTTTTTAATACTAGAAGTATAAATTCTTCCTAAATATCTTGATTATTTCCGGCAAGGGGTTTTGTAGACAGGCTTAGTGGGTAAAGCTCTAGACTTCTCTGCTAGAGGTCAGGATAGAATTCGCTGATTCCACTATATATTTTGGTAGATTTATATGCCTTCAGAAATACATGCAAACATGGACGCACGCACCCAAGCAGAACAGACCAAAGCAGGAAAGCACACAAAGCATGCACGCATACTGGAAGAAGGCACCCAAGCAGGAGCGCGTACTACAATGCACCCACTCACACAGACACATGTGGTAGGAAGGGGGGGGGCAGAGAAGAAAAATCGAAATATCTCAATTTTTGTTTCGTCACCGATATTCATCAAGCTCGTAATGGCAGAAATCGGACACGGGCGAGAGCGACATTAGAGGGGGAGATTTCAAAAAATCGAAATATCTCCGTTATACAGCGGATCGAAAAATTGTATAGAACCTATCTTATTGCAAATTTAGTTTCCTATCATGCTGTTTAATGAATCGTTTTCATATCTAGAATATTGAGTGAATTAATTGTAATTTTTTGAATTTAGCATTTCTTCTTCCCCCACTTCTTATTATTTTATGAGTCATTATGAGTAGGATCAAAATATATTACGAAATTAATTTTGTTAACTTTTTAATGCTCTATAATTATAGAGCCTTGTTATTTACATATTCCAGTTACAAGTATTTTCTAGATTTCACCCTACAATAAACCCCCTCTACTACTCATCGAATTTTGAACTAGAAATAGAGACTATATGGTGAGCTAACATACTAGTGTGTGCCATTCCAGCACGTAGGAAATCTGGTTAGTTTACGTAGTTCCTGCGTGACGGACTTTTTCCTAGTTGGCAGTCGGTATTTTAAAGTTTGCTCAATGTCGTGTCGTCGGACATTACTTATTATGAAAAACAAGAATTAGAATTGATGAGTTTACCTCACAGATCTAATATAAGCAGATTTCCCTTAAGGGGAACGAATTGTATAGTGATGGAGTCATTTGATTTCAACCGAAAAGGCTAACGTTGTCTTGCTGTTTCCTTAGCATACGCATCGAACTTTTCTTCATTTATGTGATGTCCTCTGGAAATCGCTTCCAAAATTAATGTTAGTCTCATTATTAAATGTTAATCTATTCCTGTAATCTGGGCGGATGTTTTGGGATTGGAAAAAACAAAAAAAAAACATCTTAACCAGTGGCGGCTCGTAGCTAAAATTAGCGGGGTGCTTCTCCAGAAAATATTTAGCCTTTGTTTTAAAATTGTGTAAAAGGATACAAACATGTATAAAAAAGAAAATTTATTTAGAAACTTGATAAAATCTTAAAACAACCAAATCAAACATTTTTTACTTACTTTAACCTAAATTGTTACAGTTCAAGCTTAATCTATTTGGTCGGGGGGTTGGCCATGAATAAATAAAAAAAAATATTCGGTCGGCACTGCGGAAAAGATAGTGCTCTCTCTCCCTTGTGGAACTTCCTGTGTGCGCATCGCACAACAGTTAAAACACCTTGCCACTGGCACTGTCAAGCGTACAGTTCCATACAATGATTTTTGTATCTTTTTTCATAAACTGGGGGATGGTTATTGCATTAAGCTTAAGGATTATATATTATTCAAGTATAAAGAAAGAATTAAAGAAAAAGGCTCATTATATTAAATGCTATAGATAACATCAAGTGGAAATTAGGGGTGCTGCAGTTCCACAGTGCCTATACGCGAGCCGCCACTGATCTTAACGTCATTAGTGTTTCCAAACCCTTGCTTGGGGACATCGACAAGTAACAATACTTCTTTTTTGACCTTATTTTGAATTTCCTTTTTAGTTTCTTCCACTATGCTTTTGTCTTCTTCGCCTCATATTAGCCATTTTTGAACAGGTAAACTTTGTTTGAACTTCACAACAAGTTGACTCCTACAGTGTTAAAACTTAAACCATCGATCGATACGGCAGATTATATAAGGAAACAAATTCTTATATAAGAAAACAAAGTCAAGATATTACTAGATTACTTAATCCGTAATAATACTATCACGCCATTTCCTATGAGTCCGTTTCGCTACTACAGTAGTTGTTACATTATTACCATGTCGATTCCAAAAAATAATGCCGCAAAAAAGCGCATGATTTTCCTTCTAAGATAGTTCTTTTATTACATTGTCTATCTTAAGGTAAGAAAAAAGTTACCTGACAAGCTCCGACAAGCCTTTAAAACTCTTATTCGATTTCAAAATTATTCTATTTTATTTTTGTATTAAAAGAGGAAAATTATATTTTTTTAATATGTGCTTTGACATAAATAATTATAAACTATATGTGTATCGAAAGTACTTACCTTAAATAACAACTGGATAATAGTTTAATTTAATGGGAAAATAAAACTAGAAAGAAAACATATAGTACAAACATATTCAGATACAATCTGGGAGCAACGGTACCTTAAATTCATCTGGTGATAGAAGTCACCTGATGCGGTTATCTGTTCTAAAGTAGATATCGCTGGACAGGCCTCTTTATCAGCTGTCTGGAGATATAAAATTTTATCGTATAAACTGAATTTAGATATTGACGTTTTTGGTCAGAATTCTCATACAAATACTCCACTGTGCGCCGTTTATTTTAAGGAGCCTCTCAGTATACACCAGACAGGGCCTACCAATCCAATATTTATTTGCGAGCATTTATTATTTAGGGGTACCTGGGTCTCATATAAAACAAAATAAAAAAAATATTAAATAAATACCTGAGCTAATCACAAACTCCAATTACAGATACCCCGGGCTGAAAGAGGTCCGGCTAATCCTTTCACACTTAAATCACAACAATTCTTCCGAAACCATACCAAGTACATCGACATATTTCCTGTGACACACGCTTTCGAGCCTGGAAAGTCTGAGTTCTATGAGAACCTGTATTTCTCAAGATGTTGGAATTTATCAAGAGACATGTCAAATTTAGCATTCAGTATGTAAATTAAAATAACAAAATCCAAAGTACTAGAACGATTCCATGGTTCGAATCCCCAGATGAAAATCGGAAGTAAAAGATTTGGACAACGTGATGAACGTCCAATCAATATTAATAGAGAAAATGACTCAGCAAACTGCGGACACCTGCTATCTCAAAAATATGTGCAGTTAATCCTGAGGAAGCTAAAAAAAACAAACAAAAAAACAGAAAATACAGTTTCGAATGGCTAATCCAATTCGGACTCATAAGTACGGTGACTTCCTCCGCATAACCGGGTAAAACAAATATAAAGGACAGCTGCCCCTCAGTTTGAGTTGAAGAATCTTGCAGCACAACTAGCAAAAGTCCGTCACACAGGGGCTGCGTAAACTAAGCAGATTTCCCACGTGAAGTTTTACAATAGAGAAATCTGCTTAGTAATAACAGTAGCAGTAACGAATCTCTAAACCAATTCACGATAGACGAAAAGTTACGAAACGGCCGAACTAGCTTTCGGCGGGAAGTCCCGCATATAGCCGACCACACACAATACAAATGTAAATATCTCGGTTAATATTCAAGATAGAGAATAAATGTATAGAAAAATATTTATAGTAAATGTAATTTGCAATAAGATTGATTCTATACACTTTTTCGATCCGACTTATAGTAACGGAGATATTTCGAGTTTTCAAAATTCTTCCCCCTTAAACCGCCCTCCCACTGGTTCGATTTCAGCCGATAACGAACTTGATCTTTCTTTTTACAAAAAAAGACTAAATATCAAGTTTGGTAACGATCAAACAAAAAGTGCGACCGTTAGAGCGGTAACAGACAAAAATATATTTATATATATATATATATATATATATATATATATATATATATATGGCTCTAACGGTTAAACCTAACTTAACTGAACTCGGTATGTGAATTAGCATTAATTCTTCCATGATCATAAGCTATATTAAAATTTTTAGGTTCAAACGGGAGTAGGGGTTATAAGGGAGGCCTGAAATATAAATTCGGGGCATTTCATTTTCTATTTGTTTTTCGGCCGGCAAGCAGATAACAAAAGTTGTTTACTTTTTCATTTAGAGTAACTTTTGTTTTATAATTTTTTTTGTAAAATAAGGTATGAAGCAAGTAATTTGCGTAGAAATATTGACATGCTCAACAATTCTTTCCAATATGAACTACCCAGGTACGTCACCTGAATAAATTAATTCAAATCCATGTTAAAATTTTATCTTTAATAATTCAAATCTATGTTATTTTTTAACGTCAGTAACAGATTGTACCATTCATGATAAACGCCAGTTAGCCTTTAAGTGTATTTAATGCTTATTTAATTAAAACGTCAAAATTATTTGAACAAACATTTTTAGTATTGCGGAGATAATGTAATCAGATTTGTTAATATAATTTAATGTATTACAGGATTGATATCCTAAATGAGTTGGCACCACTGGGCATAGGGAGGTGTGGGGTGGGGGTTACTTCCTTTGTCGTATCTGTTCTGCCGCTTCTCTGCCGACCCCATATTAGTCTATGTTTACATGATAATTGATGCTTACACTTTTAGCAATGTAGTGTTATTCTCAGGAATGTGAATTTGTTTAATAATCATAAATAAATAATTTAAAAAAGTCCGTCACGCAGGGGCTGCGTAAACTAAGCAGATTTCCCACGTGAAGTTTTACAATAGATAAATTTCACGAGAGCCGAGCCGGTCTAGGAAACGGCCGAACTAGCATTTGGCGAGAAAGTAACTCTCGTCCGAATTGTAAACAATCAGGTTAGCCAGCTTTTACCGGAAATAAAATAAATTACGGAAATATATTTGAATATAAGTTATAAATTTTATTCATAACTATTTATTATATCTAGTACTGTAATTGATAATAAACCAGAATAATTTTAATCACAACCATTCCAAATTTAGGAATCCGGGAAGCAAATAGAAAGAGGGGGGGGGGAGCAAAATACGATTCAGACGGTTATGAGATGTTCACATGATTAAGGAACAAGCAGGTTAGCCAGTGAAGATTTACAATAGATAAATATACATACTTCCGTGAATATTAGTGAATAAATACAAACGGCAATGAGAAATCTATCAGTGAATTTACAATATAAGTTAATAATCCCTACAACGGAATACGGCCAGATTGTAAACAAACAGGTTAGCCAACCTTGTAGCGCAGTATCGATAGATAGACCGGAAAAACAAACAATTAAAGAAATATATGTGAATATAAAATATTAATTTTATTAGAAACTATTTACTATAGTTAGTGGAGTAATTTGAAATGAATCAAAATTATTTCTATTTAACCTTTATGTAGGGATGTGAAAAATATTTGACAATTTTAAATTTCACCTATTACAATAATAAAAATTTTTTCAGAAAAACAATTGACAGAAAATTCAAACTTTAATTATATAAGTAACTTTCAGCGAACATTTTTAGCAGATTTCCCTTCAGGGAAATCAGCTATTGAGGTTGTACTCATGACGGAATTTTCGACGTTTTTCTTCAAATGTAATGAGGTCCGTTCAAAACTGTATATATATATATATATATATATATATATATATATATATATATATATATATATACGAGTATATTCGTCGTATATTTGTCGCTCTAGCGGTCGCCATTATTGTTTAATAGTTACGAAACTCGATATTTAGTCGTTTTATGTAAAAATAAAGAGTAAGTCCGTTAACGGCTGAAAACGGACCAGTGGTAGGGGGGGTTTAGTGGGGAGGATTTTCGAAAACGCGAAATATCTCCGTTACTATAATTCGGATCGAAAAATCAATCTTATTGCAAATTAAATTTACTATAAATATTGTTCTATACATGTTTTCCGTATAATGAGTATTAACCGAGATATTTGTATTTTATGTAATGATTTCTGCTTTTAGTAAACCCCTACTCCTACTAGGGACATATTAATAATAAGCTGATATCTAATGAAACACCTCATTATTAGGTTAAATACAAAATATTGTTTTCAACAAAGCTTTATTTTACGAGGTACAAACAAATACGTTCTGTTGAAGCCCGCCCCCTTTTTTCTTGGACTCAAAAATCTGAGTGAGTGAGATAGAAATTATTTTGATTCATTTCAAATTACTCCACTAACTATAATAAATAGTTTCCAATAAAATTAATATTTTATATTCAGATATATTTCTTTAATTGTTTGTTTTTCCGGTCTATCTATCGATACTACACTACAAGGTTGGCTAACCTGTTTGTTTACAATCCAGCCGTATTACGTTGTAGGTTACGTTCTATTATTAATTACAGTACTAGATATAATAAATAGTTATATGAATAAAATTTATAACTTATATTCAAATATATTACCGTATTGCTTTTATTTACGGTAAAAGCTGGCTAACCTGATTGTTTAGAACTCAGGTTGTTTTGCTATCAGGAAGGTTCTTACCATTTGACTTGCCCTTTATTTGTTTACTTAATATTCACAGCAGTATTAAGTCTTACAAATAATGAATATTCTGTGGTACTATTTAGTGTTGGTGTAATAAGTGTTCAGAGCGCTGCTATCATTAACGGTAAGTCCATCTTTTGTGTTCTTGTTGTTTTTTTGAGATTGAATTGTTTTTAATTTAATCTCGGAGCCTAACGGACGAGAGTTACTTTCCCGCCAAAAGCTAGTTCGGTCGTTTCTTTGACTGGCTCGGCTCTCGTGAAATTTCTCTATTGTAAAACTTCATGTGGGAAATCTGCTTAGTTTACGCAGCCCCTGCGTGACGGACTTTTTTTAATTTAAGACAAAGAAATGGTTCATTTTTTAGAGGAAAATTTTTTAAATCTTATGAAAATTTTAAAGTTTATATTAAAGAATAAAAATACATAAAAAGAAAGAAAATACTTAATAATTATAATAAAAAAATGTGCAGGGTCAATTCTTGTAGCAATTTTTGCAAAGCATAACTTGCAAGATGGTGCTTTGCATTTGTCACAGGTCTGGGTTGTTTTCTGATCCTTATTTCTTGGGCATGTAGAAAATCTTGACTGTGATTTTTTAATTTTTTGAGTACTTCTTGCAGTAGAGAGTTTTTTTCTTCATAGTTTTGGATTATATGAGAAATACAGTCTCGAAGTTCACGAGGGAGTCGTGTGTTCAAAATTCTCCTTTTCATATGAATGACAACCATACTATCTTCTAAGAGTTTATTGAACATAAAGCGGTCAATTTCATCATGTTTAGGGAAATGACTGTAAATTATGAATGCATTATTAGTACTGAAGTCCAATATTCCATAAAACATGGTCAAAGTCCAGCGGTTATATCTTCTTTTCGAACTATACACGGAGCACTTCAGATCCAAATTGTCCACCCCTCATTTGGTGGAATTATAAAATGAAATGATATCAGGAAGGCCGGATATAGGGTCACATTTTTTATCATGATGGGTTAATGACAACAAAATTACCGCTTTGGATTTCTTTGAGACATACGATACAATTGTAACATCCTTTGTAAATCCAAATAATGACGAACCAACAGAACGTTTTTTGTCAGGTAAGAATTCTTTAGGAATTTCCCTTTTATTAGCACGCAACGTTCCGACTACAATCAAACCCTTTTTCCGCAAATTATCCACCAACTCCATGGATGTGAACCAGTTGTCACATGTCACGTTGCGGTTTGTTTTGTATATTGGTTCACATAAACGTATAACCGATTGGGTTGGTTTCTGGAGTTTACGTTTTTCTGGTGGTAAGTCAAGCCATCGCTATCCTTACCACAGTATAAGTAAGCATTATACAAGTAACTGTTACGGGCATCAGTCAAACAAACTACTTTCAGGCCGTATTTAGCGGGTTTGTTTGGCATGTAAACTTGAAACTTTACCCGGCCACGAAATGGTATAAGGGACTCATCTATGCAACAGTTTTCCCCAAGAGTGAAAACTGGCTGAGAGTTTCAGAAAAATTCTGAAAATATAAAACTGATGGCAGCAATGGGATCGGCTAGTTTCCTTTCAGCTCGAGTCTTACTATCATCAAACCTCAAACATAAGGTAATAATAAAAAATCTTTTAGCACTCATCGTCGCTCGGAAAATATCTCTCCCATGCCCATCATTTGCGAACAGAGATATTACCCGTTCACGACCACTTTTCATAATGCTGGAAAGAATAAGCAAACCGAGGTATGCTCTTAGCTCAATCAAGTCTAAGGGTTTCAGTTCAGGGATGTGGGGAGAACTCCACTGTTCCTTATATGACTCAATTTTTTCGTTAGTGTGGGTCATAATAGTTGTGAGCATTGAATTGGTAAATAGCAAATTCCATACCTCTTCAGGTGTTGCGGTTTGCCCCATCTCCTTGGCCTGCCGACGTATTCCAGGCAAATGAACAATAATGTTATGTGCTGGTGCTCTTCTTCGCGTGGGAGGAGCTTGGGACCACTTGAATCGATTTTTGCCATAGTAAAAATTCGAATTCGTAGAACTGTCACCAGATTCATCTTCGGATGATGACAAAGGTTCTTGCTCAGATTCTGAATCGTGGTCGCTAACGATAATGCCATCTACATTTCCTTCGTTCTCGCTGTCCTCTAAATCTGACAAGATTGCGTCCCGTTGAAAATTTGGGGTTTCTTCCTGAATATATCGTGAGGTGGAAGTTTGCTCATGACTTTCTGCTTCAGAAGAGTCCACAAAAGATAAAGCTTCTTCATTATCCAAACGGTCAAGTTCTTGAAGAATTAAACTCGCGAAATTAGAATCTCGAGTATCAAAAATATCGCGATCACGCTGCATGTCGATAGAGCAAAACGTTTGTCACTATTGGGACGTGGGGTGCTGGGCACCCCAAACACACTAGATATGTGATCCGGAGAAGTGGCAAAAGAGAACTGAGCTACTGAATTGGAAGGTACCCGCGGGACAGGAAAAGTCAGGAAGGCGAGAGGTTCTAGGTTTGTTTTCATGGGAGTAGTGAAAATTCTAAGAACGCATGGGGTGCTGAGCACCCACGTACCTACATAAAGGTTGAATCACTCAGATTTTTTAGCCCAAGAAAAAAAGAAAGGGGGGGGTGGGGGTTAAAAGAACGTATTTGTTTCTAACTAGTAAAATAAAGATTTGATGAAAACCATACGATGTATTTAAAATAGTAATTAAATGGTTCGTGAAATATCAGATTATTATTAATATGTTACTAGTAGTAGTGGGGGTTTAATGAAAGCGGAACTCATTACAAAAAATGCAAATATCTCGGCTAATACACATTATACGGAAAATATCTATAGAACAATATTTATAGCAAATTTTCAATAGATTGATTCTATACAATATTTGGATCCGAAGTAAAATAACGGAGATATTTCGAATTTTCGAAAATCCTCCAACTAAACACCCCCTATCACTTGTTTGATTTCAGCCATTAACGAACTTGATCTTTCCTTTTACATAAAAGATTGAATATCGAGTTTGGTAACGATCAAACAAAAATGCGACCGCTAGAGCGGTAACAGGCAAATATTAATTGTATGGTAACATTAATTCTTCTATGATTATAAGCTATATTAAAATTTTGAGGTTAGAACGGGAGTGGGGGTTATAAGGGAGGCCTGAAATAAAAATTCGCGATTTTTCATTGTCTATTTGCATGCACATAACAAAAGTTGTTTAATTAGTTATTTAGAGTAACTTTTGTTATATACACTTTTTTCGTATACCTAATTATAAAGGAGTTATACGCTAAAAATTATAGCGGAAGTCAAAAATTTTAATTTCCACAAAAGACACAACAGAAATAAACAAAACTCGGTATGTGAATTAGCACTAGCGCTTTCCTTATAATAAGCCATACCAACATTTCTAGGGGCGGGCAGGATTGGGTGTTATAAGGGAGGCCTGAAATTATATATAGTGATATTTCGTTTCCTATTGGGATTTTGGCAAATATTCACATAACAAAAGTTGTTTATTTTGTTATTTAGAGAACCTTTTGACATATACACTTTTTTCGTATACCTAATTATAAAGGCGTTATACGCCAAAAAGTGATAGCAGAACTCAACAATTTTATTTGGCACAAAAGACTCAACTGAACTAAACCAAACTCAGTATGTGAATTAGCACTAAAGTCTTCCTTATAATAAGCCATACTAACATTTCTAGGGATGGGCAGGAGTGGGGGTTATAAGGGAGGCCTGAAATTGAAAATAGTGATATTTCGTTTCCTATTGGGATTTTGGCAAATATTCACATAACAAAAGTTGTTTATTTTGTTATTTAGAGAACCTTTTGACATATACACTTTTTTCGTATACCTAATTATAAAGGCGTTATACGCCAAAAAGTGATAGCAGAACTCAACAATTTTATTTGGCACAAAAGACTCAACCGAACTAAACCAAACTCGGTATGTGAATTAGCATTAACGTCTTCCTTATAATAAGCCATACTAACATTTCTAGGGACGGGCAGGAGTGGGGGTTATAAGGGAGGCCTGAAATTAAAAATAGTGATATTTCGTTTCCAATTGGGGTTTCGGCAAATATGCACATAACAAAAGTTGTTTAATTTGTTATTTAGAGGAGTTTGCTCAACAATTCTTTGGAACTACCAGGTAACTCACCGGGAAAAATTATTTCAAATGTTTGTTAATATTTTGTGCTTAATAATTCAAATCTATGCATAATGCACAGGAAACGGGAAATATGACAATATGGAGAACAGTGAAGTCTTACATAAAAAAATAATTTTATTATTAACAAATCCACAGAAACGACGGGTATTTAAACTAAACACTGGGACGGGTAAATGTCAAAATATTGTGCAAAGTAAAGCCTTGCCAAAAAATACCATCACCATTCAGCCTCAAATGAATTCCCGAGCTAAGCTGGGTGTCTGAGCTAGTTTGCGTAGAAATATTGATATGCTCAACAATTCATTCTTATTTGAACTATGAGGTACCTCACCTGGAAAAATTAATTCAAATCTATGTTAATATTAAGTCCTTAATAACTGAAATCTATGCATAATGCACAGGAGACGGGAAATATGACAATATAACAAAATATAAAATATGAAAATTTGGAGGACAGTCAAAACTTACATAAAAAATTAATTTTATTATTAACAATTGCCATCAACGGGTATTAACCCTAAACACTGGGACGGGTAAATGTCAAAATATTGTGCAAAGTAAAGTTTTGCCAAAAAAATACCATCACCATTCAGCCTCAAATCAATTCCCGGGCGAAGCCGGGTATCTTAGCTAGTTCTCTAAATAAATCCCTATTGCCATTGCGGGAATCGAACCCACGACTCTAGGTCTACCAAGTGAATTAAGATCAATGCCTTAACTCACATGGCCAAACTGAACACCTCATATGGTATTAGAAATTGCATTGAAAACTATTTCGGTTACAAACCTTTGGTAGTCATTAATTGTCAAGGGTAGGGATGTATCGTCAGAAGTGTTTTTCTCACGTCCCTCCCTAGAGCTTTCTATTCAGTTGACATCAGTTGACGCACATCCTACTACATGTAAACAACTTAATACTATAGAGGAATACGTGCTTCCAACCAGCAACTCTCTATGTATGTTGCATAAGAAGTACCCTCATTTAGGAAATCGTTAGAATCACATTTTCTATATGATTTCTCATCAAAGGAACTACAGTGATATTGGCTTTTTCTGATGGTAAAGTAGGATTTTATTAATAAGTTTCGTTGTATAACGTTCTTCTATCTGACGCATAATAAGAGAGAAAATTCTTGATTTTACCTCCTTTTTCTTTATTTCATCTTCATTCCTGGTCAAAATATCTCAGCCATTAATGAATTTAATGTGTTGGATTTACATGATAAGTTAAAATATAGGGTTTGCAGAGATCAACAAAAATTGCGGCCGACATAGCACTAACGATTATATATCATTAGTTTCGTTAAAGTACATGTATATGCGGTACATATACATTGCGAGTGCGTGTATATACTACATGTACATATATAAAAAAGTCCGTCACGCAGGGGCTGCGAAAACTAAGTAGATTTCCCTCGTGAAGATTAAAAAAGTCCGTCACGCAGGGGCTGCGTAAACTAAGAAGTTTTACAATAGAGAAATCTGCATACTGGTAACACAATACCACCGTGATTAAATACAAACGGTAATGAGAAATCTTTCAGTTAATTAAAATAAATTCCCCACTGAAACGGCTTCTGAATTGTAAGAATAATTTATATTTTAATAACTCAAATTTTAGTAGTCCAAGAACTAAAGAAGGGGGGGGGCGGATGAACAGAACGTAT
This sequence comes from Riptortus pedestris, assembly GCA_019009955.1. Lineage (NCBI taxonomy): Eukaryota > Metazoa > Arthropoda > Insecta > Hemiptera > Alydidae > Riptortus > Riptortus pedestris. The sequence continues at coordinate 99,719,178 of CM032230.1, read as the reverse complement.
TTGCATAAATCTCAAAAAGTAAGGAAGGTAAGGTAAGGTTAGAAACGACAGATAAGGTTAGAAGTAGCCTCCCACCTGAGCCGAGCAATGACGGAAATGGCCGACCTAATCCGAACTATACCCGACCACATACTTCATAAAATTGCAAATACCTTGGTTAATATTCAAGATAGAGAATAAATGTATATAACAATATTTATAGTAAATTCAATTTGCAATAAGATTGGTTCTATACAATTTTTCGATTCGATGCATAATAATGGAGATATTTTGAGTTTTCGAAAATCCCCCCTCTAAACCCCACCCCTCCCTCTAGTCCGATTTCAGCCATTAACGAACTTGATCTGTCTTTTTACATAAAACGGTTAAATATCGAGTTTCATAACGATCAAACAAAAATTGCGACCGTTAGAGCGTTAACAGACAAATATATATTATACTAGCTGAGATACCTGGCTTCGCCCGGGAATTGATTTGAGGCTGAATGGTGATGGTATTTTTTTGGCAAGGCTTTACTTTGCACAATATTTTGACATTTATATGTTATATGTTATAATGAAAGCGTTATTGCTAATACAAATACCGAGTTTTATTCATTTCGGTTGAGTTTCTTGTGTGTCAAATACAATTGTTGACTCCCGCTATCATTTTTAGCGTATAACACCTTTATACTTCGGTATACGATGAAAGTGTATATGACAAAAGTTACTTTATATAACAAAATAAACAACTTTTGTTATGTGCATATTTGCCGAAAAACCAATAGGAAACGAAATATCGCTATTTTTAATTTCTGGCTTCCCTCATAACCCCCACTCCTGCTCGTCCCTAGAAATGTTGATATGGCTTGTTATAATGAAAGCGTTAGTGCTAATACATATACTGAGTTTTATTTATTTCGTTTGGGTCTTTTGTCCCAAATAAAATTGTTCACTTCCGCTAAAGGTTTTAGCGTATATCTCGTTTATAATTCGGTATACGAAAAAAGTGTATATAAAAAAGGTTACTCTAAATAACAAAATAAACAACTCTTATTATGTTCTTATTTGCCGAAAAAACATTAGGAAACGAAATATCGCTAATTTTAATTTCTGGCTTCCCTCATAACCCCCACTCCTGTTCGTCTCAGAGGATATTAATATAGCCTAAAGTCTAAGTTGGGTTAGTAGTAATATGCATACCAAGTTTCATAAATTTCGGTTCAGCCGTTTATGCGTGAAAAGGTAACAAACAAACAAATAAACAAACAAACAGACACCAAAGAAACAAAATGCAGTTATGGTGTCTATGACATGTGAAACGAAAAGTTATCGTGAAATTTCGCGAAAAAAATCAATGTACAGACAGAGGTTACAATTTTATATATATATAGATATATATACACACTAGCTAAGGTGCCTGGCTTCGCCCGGGAATTTATTTGAGCCGGAATGATAATGGTATTTTTTCGGCAAGACTTTACTTTGCACAATATTTTGACATTTCCCCGTTTCAGTGTTTAGGGCTAGTACCCGTGGTTGGTTTGGTATAAAAAATGAAATATCACGAATTTTTATTTCAGGCCTCCCTTATAATCCCCACTCCCGTTATAACCAAAACATTTTAATATAGCTTATAACCATGTAAGAATTAATGCTAATTTATATATTCCGAATTTTGTTGGAATCAGTTCAACCGTTGGCATCGAATAAAATAGTTGACTCCCGCTTTAGCTTTTAGTGTATATCTCGTTTATTATTTGTTGTACAACAAAAGTGAATATAATAAAAGTTACTTTAAATAACAAACTAAACAACTTTTGTCATGTGCATATTTGCAGAAAACCCAATAGAAAACAAAATACTGCTATTAGCAGATTTCCCTTAAGGGAGATCAGCTATTGAGGTCGTACTCATGACGCGAGTTTCGAAAAATTTCTTCAAATGTCCATCGATCCTACCCAGGACATGACGAAAATGAGCGTTAACAGACAAATATAAATATATATATATATATCTATATCTATATATATATATATATATATAGATATATATATATATATATATATATATTTGTCTGTTAACGCTCTAGCGGTCGCAATTAACGTTTGATCGTTACCAAACTCGATATTTAAACGTTTTATGCAAAAATAAAGATCAAGTTCGTTAATGGCTGAAATCGGACCAGTGGGAGGGGGTTTAGAGGGGAGGATTTTCGAAAATTCGAAATATCTCCGTTACTATACGGCTTCATTACAACAAGCCATGACAACATTTCTAGGGGCGGGCAGGAGTGGGGGTTATAAGGGAGGCCAGAAATTAAATATAGCGGTATTTCGTTTCCTATTGGTTTTTCGGCAAATATGCACATAACAAACGTTATTTATTTTATTATTTAGAGTAACTTTTGTTATATACACTTTCGTCGTATACCTAAATATAAATGAGTTATACGCTAAAAATTATAGCGGGCGTCAACAATTTTATTTGGCACAAAAGAATCAACCGAACTAAATAAAAGTCCGTCACGCAGGGGCTGCGTAAACTAAGCAGATTTCCCACGTGAAGTTTTACAATAGAGAAATCTGCCTAATGACAGCTGTAGTAGTAAGTAACCTCTAAACCTATTCACGAGAGGGACGAATAATTACAAAAACGGCCGCCAGAGCTCACGGCGGAAAGTCCGAACATAGCCACTGCTGCCGAGCACATGCAGAATACAAATGCAAATATCTCAGTTAATATTCAAGATAGAGAATAAATGTATATAACAATATTTATAGTAAATTTAATTTGCAATAAGATTGATTCTATAATATTTTTCGATCCGACGTATAGTAACGGAGATATTTTGAATTTTCGAAAATCCCCCCTCCCACTGGTCCGATTTCAGCCATTAACGAACTTGATCTTTCTTTTTACATAAAACGATAAAATATCGAGTTTGGTAACGATTAAACAATAATTGCGACCGCTAGAGCGGTAACAGACAAATATATATATATATAATTTTGAACGGACCTCATTTTCGTCATCTCCTGGGTAGGATCGATGTACATTTGAGGAAATTTTTCCAAACTCGCGTCATGAGTACGACCTCAATAGCTGATTTCCCTTAAGGGAAATCTGCTAAAACTCGGTACGTGTATTAGGACTAATGCCTTCATTATAACAAGCCATGCCAACATTTCTAGGGACGGGCAGGAGTGGGGGTTATAAGGGAGGCCTGTATATAAAAAAAGTCCGTCACGCAGGGGCTGCGTAAACTAAGCAGATTTCCCACGTGAAGTTTTATAATAGAGAAATTTCAGAATAGAGAGTCAAACAGTTATGGGAAGGGCCCGAACTAGCTCTTGACGGAAACTCACGACTAGACCCGAAGTTAGCCGAACTCATCTCAGAAGCTGAAAACAGAAAAAATGCAAATATCTCGGTTAATATTCAAGATACAGAATAAATGTATATAACATTATTTATAGTAAATTTAATTTGCAATAAGATTGCTTCTATATAATTTTCGATCCGATACATAATAACGGAGATATTTTGAATTTTCGAAAATCCCCCTCCCTCTAGTCCGATTTCAGTCATTAACGAACTTGATCTGTCTTTTTACATAAAACGGTTAAATATCGAGTTTCGTAACGATCAAAAAAAAATTGCGACCGCTAGAGCGTTATCAGACAAATATATATAATTTTGAACGGACTTCATTTTTGTCATCACCTGGGTAGGATCGTTGGACATTTCGAAAATCGAGTCATGAGTACGACCTCAACAGCTGATTTCCCTTAAGGGGAATCTGCTAAAATTATTCTGTCTTAGACATGTTAGTGTGTAATCCTATTTTTCGTGCTGATTCCAAATTTGGACTGAGATTTTTCTATCAGTTTAGTCTCCCTAGGACAACCGGATTAAATGGGGTTTAACAAATAACTCGGGAATCAAAATAGCCCGTCACGCAGGTGCTTCGCAACCTAAGTGGATTTCCCTCGTGAAGTTAAACTATAGATAAATCTATATACCGGTATACAACCGTGAATATATACAAGCGGTAATAAGAAATCTTTCCCATCCCGACGGGAAGGGTTTAAACAAACAGGTCTGCTAACCTCTCACCTGAAAGAAAAACAATTACTGAAATATATAAGAATATAATATATTAATTTTATCGAAAACTATTTACTATATCTAGTACTGTAATTTATAATGAATCAGAATAATTTTTATTTCAATGAATCAAATTTTAAGAGATCAAGAACTTAAGACGAGGTGGTCACCAGAATATATTTGTATGTATCTCTTATAATAAAGATCTCTTAAAAACAATGTTTGGTATTTAAGCTTCGAATAATGTGGTTTATTATATAACAGAGTACTGTTCATGTAGCATTAGAAGTGGGGGTTTGCTGAAGGCTGAAAAATATCTCGGTTAATATTTAAGATAGAGAATAAATGTATATAACAATATCCATAGTAAATTTAATTTGCAATAAGATTTTTTCTACGCAAATTTTTCGATCCGACTATAGTAACAGAGATATTTCGATTTTTTTTAATTCCTCCTCTTGACCCCTCCCCCTGGTCCAATTTCAGCTGTAGGTAGGATCCATGGACATTTGAAGAACAATTTCGAAAATCGCGTCAAGAGTATGACCTCAATAGCTGATTTCTCTGAAGGGAAATCTCCTAATAAGCTGTTAAAATGTACATTTGACCAATGTTCTGGAAATCTTGCCCTGAGTATATCTACAGTAGCAGATTTCCCTTGAATCTGTTAAAATTGTGAAACTGCAGACTGATGGGTGGTGGACAGTGCAATTCTATAATAATAGCACAAAGATCTCTCCCCCCCCCCTAGTATGTGTAGTAGTATGATATGCCCATGGATGAGTTTTCTGGGTAAAGAATCAATGACAGTGGTTTATAGTTTCAGTGCAGTTTTTGTGAAGATCAATGCAGTGGTGTGTTTTGAGAACTTCAGTAATAGTGATTTATTGTGCAATAAGAAGTGAAGTACATATTGAGATTATTAGTAAAGAATAATTTACCAATTGTGAAAAAGCCTGTACTGCATTGTCAAATAAATTTTACAGTGATAAAAATGCTTAAGTTTATGTGTTTAATTTTGCAATCCAAAAGAACCCTAATAGCCAATGTTTATTTTTTTGCAATCCCACTTCTGACACCAGTTGTTACGTTTATTAAAAGAAAAAAAAATAATAGACCGCCACTCCCCGCAAGGTGCACCTTAATTTTCTTTGTACTTAAATATGTGATTAACTATGCTTAATTTTAAAGTACATAATTTTTCCAACAATGTATAGAATTTGCCACCTAAACTTCCAAATAATGGGAAAGTAAGAAGGAAAAATCAAATGGTCAAAAAAGTTTAAAATCTAGGCCTTTTTAGAATAAAATTTTTATTTCAAGAGTCAATAAATAAACTCTCATTTCTCATGCATAGAGAATCAAACCTATGCTCGTTAAGCATTTAATAATTTGACTTGTGAAACAGAAGCTTGTAGATTGGTAAACAAAAAATCTTCTGCATCTTTTCCTCAAAATATTATTATATTGAGCAATCTGTAATATGGCCGCAATAGTAGTTTTATTAAAACTTCATATTTTTTTAAAAATTATTTCTTGAGTTTAAGCGTATGCTAGAAATAAAACTTGTAGAAGATGTTATAAAACTAAATATTATCAGACAGACAACTATCTAACAGAATTTAATACTCATTTTTGATATAAACCATTCTTATTTCAATTCATTTATGGATAACAGCTATTCTAAAGATACATTACTCCGTGCTATTTGAAATATACAAAAATATATTTTTAAAAGTGTGTAACATCATTTATCTGGTTCCATCCAATTTAACTTTTAATATTCAATTCATTCAAATCATTAATATAAAATGTTGCAACAAACACCGTGACAATGAAGCATACTTCTTAAAAATGCTTTCTCGCTATGATAAAATATTTCTTATTATACCATTACAAACTAGTTATGGTATAAATAAATTAAGGAGTAAAGGTTCTTAAAGGAATTAAGAAAAAATCTGATAAATACTAATGAGACTTCAATTCTTATATTAATATTTTACAATGCATTCTAAAACAGTTCTAATGCATAACAAGCACATAATAAAATACAAAAGAACAACAAAGAAAAAATGAAATGCATAGTTTTTAGGTTTTTATTATATACATTTATTATAGGAATTCTAAATATTAAAGAAAGAAAACTATTGTGTTGGGAGATTAAGAAGAACATTTTGCCCAGAAGGTAGATAAGAGACCTGTCGAGATCTAGACAGCTGATGAGCAATGTCTTCAGCAGCTTCTATTTTTCGAAGTTCTACAAGTCCCTCACCAGCCTCAGTGAATGACTTTGCTAGAAGGAGAGCAGCCTGGGCATCACCTTCTGCAGTAATAATCGATGCCTGCTTTTGTTGTTCAGCCTACAAATTTAAATTCAAACATACATTAGTTAATTTTATATTAATGAGAAGACCATCAAAAAAATAAAAAAATTATTGCAAAATTAAAATAAATGTGGCAATTTTAATATACTTATTTATTTATTAAAAAAAACACAAAAAAACACATTCAATACTGATATTCTAAGCTATAGTTCCTTCAAAAGCAGAAGAGATAAGATAATACCCATAACTTTTAATTAACTTACATTTAGAACCACAAGTATTATTGCGTTAAATTTATCGTTACTTTTCTATTATTTTAATTATATATTATGTGAGTTTTATTATTGAAAATTAAAACTATAATTGAAGAAGAAGTTAAAATAATTTAATTTAAATTCAGTTACATATAAATATACCAACAAAATAATTTAATTTTTTTAAATGAAAATATATATAGGCAATTTATCAGACAATTCAACGAGGAGAGGGGACGTAGGAGCTATCCTGAAAAATGAAAAGAAAGGCTTGGTTCTAGATCCTAAAGTCCGTGTTGTTAGGAACAATAATCAAGTAGAAGAGGTAGGTAGATCAAAGGAAGAGGAGAAAATCAAAATATCTCAGTTATTATACATTGGAATGAAAAACTGTATAAAACAAACCTTATTTCAAATTTAATGTCCTATAAAAATTGGTATATATAATATTTCTCTAACTCATATTAACCAAGATAGTTGGCATCAATAGTTTAACATGATTGATTCTATAACAATTTATGATTCAATTCATTATAACGGAAATATTATTAATATTTAATACCCCCCTCCCCTCTATAAACCCTTACTATTCCAGGTTCGATCTCAGCCACTGAAACGGTTAAATATTGAGTACTGTATAGATTAAACATTTTCGAGACAAGAGCATAAAATCTTGATTTAAGATGTCATCACACGACATATTTGCATGTATCTCACAAGAAAACAAATTTAGTATTTAAGTTTAAAATGAAGTGGATCATAATATAACAGCTTATTGTTTATATTACATGAGTAGGAGTGGGGGCTGAAAACTAAAAAAAACCCAGATATCTCGGTTAATATTCATAATATGGGAAATATTTATACGGGGTATGGCTATTAAATAACGAGACTGACGCTGCTACAGAAGAAGTGTGTATGCGCCAAACGCCAGCAACTAACAGCTGTTATCGTGAAGCTTCCTCTTTCGAATATAGTGTCTCTCGCTTCTGTAAACAAATCAGTACAGCCGTAGCCTTCGTTCGCATTAGAGTTGTTTTTTTGTTTCACCGGAAAAATGTTAAGTGTAACAGTAGAGCAACGATTTGTTGTGAAATTTCATGTGAAACTTGGAAAAACTGCTACTGAAACTTATAATTTATTGTAAGAAGTGTATGGCAATGAATGTTTATCGCGTGCATGTGTTTTTGAGTGGTTTAAGCGTTTTCAAGATGGCCGAGAAGACGTTCAAGATGATTCACGCCCGGGTCGCCCTTCCACATCGAAAACGGATGACAATATCGAAAAAAAACGGTAATCTGATTCGATCTGACCGTCGGTTAAGTATTCGTGCGATTGCTGAAACTGTACGAATTGATAAAGAATCCGTACGGCAAATATTACATAACAATTTTAACATGCAAAAAGTGTGTGCCAAAATGGTGCCTAAAATTCTCACATTTGAACAACTGGAAGCTCGCAAAAATGTTTGTACTGACACTTTGAATGCCATTGAACATGACCCAAGCTTACTGGAAAGGATAATAACATGTGACGAATCATGGTTTTTTAATGTATGATCCTGAAACAAAGCGCCAATTCATGCACTGGAAGAGCCCATCTTCACCGAGAGCCAAAAAAGCTCGAATGAGCAAATCAAAATTCAAAGCAATGTTGATTGTTTTTTTCGATATTCATGGGATTGTGAACCTTCACTGGGTTCCGGAAGGTCAAGCGATTAATCAACATTACTACCTTCACGTTCTTGCTGAACTCCGCGAAGGAATAAGGAAAAAACGACCTGAATTGTGGAAGGACAAGTCATGGGTTCTCCACCAAGACAATGCGCCGGCTCATTCCGGATTGTCTGTTAAGAGGTTTCCAGCCAAATTCAGCATCCCAGTGTTAGACCATGCGCCTTATTCGCCGCATCTTGCGCCGTGCGACTTCTATCTGTTTCCTAAGGTGAAATCTGCTTTAAAAGGAACAAGATTTGAGTCTGTTGAAGCTGTGAAAGAGGAAGCGGCACGCGTCCTGAAGGACCTGACAGAAAAAGACTTCCAGCACTGTTTCGAACAATGGAAGGTTCACATGGAGCATTGCAGGGATAAAGGAGGGGTGTATATTGAAGGTGATTATAAGTAAAAATGTATGAAATAAAAATAAAATGTTTTACAGCGTCAGTCTCGTTATTTAATAGCCACACCCCGTATAACAACACTTATAGATAATTAAATTTGCAACAGGATTGGTTCAACACAATTTTTCAATATGACATAATAACAGAGATATTTCAAATTTTAGAATTTCCTCCCTCTGAACCCCCCAGCCATTCAAACTTAGTTCATATTTGAATAATGGGTACTTATCAGTTATCAGGAGGCCATCCATTTAAAGGCTATTATTAAATTATAATTAAAATAACACTTTCATATAGAATTTGAAGTTTTAAACAAAAATTAGTAATTAATTTTAAATATATATAGCTCACCCTTTCTACAAGAAATCTGGCTCTTTCAGCGTCTTGCTGTGCAACCTGTTTTAACTCTACAGCTTGAGTAAATTCTTTACCAAACGTCAAATGAGTCTAAAGCAAAATAATATAAATATTAGAAACAGTTGAAGAGAAATTAATTATACTTCTTTAAGGAATTATTAACAATTTTGATTAATAAATTTAGTAATTGAATACATAAACAATTAAATTGTGACTATTTGAAATACAGATTAAAAGAATTCCAATATAGCCAATAATAAGGCTAATAGGCTTTATTTATTGTTACTACAAGTAAAGTTCTACCAAAAAGTTTGATTGCATAGTATAATCTCAAATTATATTAAATTAGTATGAAAAAGAAAATTGTTTGTTCATTAAAAAAATAAAACATATACAAGGAAAAATAAAACATACCAGTGCAATATCGTCAAGAATGACACCAAAATGACTTGCTCGTTCAGTCAGTTCTTCATTAACTTTCTGTGAGACTATTTCTCTCTGAGTAATCAATTCACCAGCATCAAACTGGGCCTGAAAAATAACCATTAATATAATTTAACTTAATGTTAACAGAAATTAAGAAATGTGATGAATTATATTTTTTTTATTTATTTATTTAAATGAGTTCCGCAACACCGACGATTTACTCATAATTCAATTGTGCACAAAAAAGCGAATAGCAAAAAAATAAAAATAGATGGAAAAGGAGTAAACTATGGTGGTTTTTGATATGATCCATTGGCATACCAGTTTTGTTATTGTATATGGAAACATAAGGGTGGTGAAAATAGTATAAATGAAAATATAAGTATTAATGGGAGAAAGAAAAAGAAAGAAAGTAAAAATATTTATTATTATTATTTATTAACGTCCACTTTCAACTTAGGCTCACTTATCTACAGGTTACCACTCTTTCTAGCCAGGGTGGGATTTTAGGACGTTATTTAATGAATTTCGTCACTAAATAATTTCCTTGCCCAGGCAAGAATCGAACTCGCCACTCTAGGTTTACCATGTGAGATAAAGGTCATCACTTTAACTCGCATGGTTAACCTGAGCCCCAGAAGTAAAAATAATAATAATAATAAAATAAGGAAAAACAAAGAAATGAATAAATAAAAAAAAGGAAAAGAGAAAACAAAAAAAAAATTAATAAATAAAAAAAGGAAAAGAGAAAACAAAAAAAAAATTAATAAATAAAAAAAAAGGAAAGGGAAACCAAAAAATGTTGATGAATTATAAACAAAACTATCAACTAAATACCTGAGGAAACGTTAATATCGAAAAATATTCGACATTTCTATTCTTAATAAATTTTCTGAAATAATATTTTTAAAATGTCACAGTTAGCTAAAATAACCTTGTTAATACCGCCTCTCACAAAAATAATAACTGAGAAAAACTAAGTTACTAGCTAACAGCTCGAAAATAAGCAGCAACCACTAGACTGACATAACCTAGACACCGACAACAGTGAAAGAGAAAACCAAAAAAATTAATAAATAAAAAAAAGGAAAGGGAAACCAAAAAATTTTGATGAATTATAAACAAAACTATCAACTAAATACCTGAGGAAACATTAGAGTAGAACAAAATATTCTACATTTATATTCTTAATAAATTTTCTGAAATAATATTTTTAAAATATCACAGTCAACTAAAATAACCTTGTTAATACCGCCTCTCACAAAAATAATAACTGAGAAAAACTAAGTTACTAGCTAAAAGCTCGAAAATAAGCTGCAACCACTAGATTGACATAACCTAGATGCTGACAACAATGCTCTATCATCTTCTCATATTATACTTACTGGTAATACAGTTACTAAATGCATCTTAAAGAAATAGATAGGTTCATAAGAAAACCTCCCAAAAAGGACTCCTGGGGAGGAAATAATTTTATGAAGACTATCTAGCTCACCCTGACACAAAATGTACTTGGAAATGAGATGCAGAATTACATGATACACATACTATATATTTTATACAAGGTGTAAAACTTTCCTTTAGGAATTATTTCAAAAATATCAGAAATAATATCTTCCAACTATAATAAATAGGAAAAGAGCACAAATAACTTTTATTTGAGCATTGATTTAAAGGAAATCAATTCCACTGCAAACAGTTCAAGCAATTAAATCATTTATCTTTAATTTTAACAAGTCATTAAACATTAATTATGAGTACATATAAAAAACAAAAGCATTAAATTCAAAAAAAGCAATGATAAGCCCTTCAGACATTTTAGAGACAATAGCGCATCAGCTTTCCTTAAAAAAAATGGCAATTTCAATACATTTTCCATAAATGTCAACGAGGCAATTATAAATAATTATTATTATTTACTAACATCTGCTTTATACTACTTGGAATGAGTTATCTACAGGTTATAACACTTTTCTGCGCGAATATAATGTATTCATTATGGGCAGTTCTTACACCATTAAATGACAAACTTTCAACATGAACATGAATGAGATATGTAAATAAAAATTTAATAAAGTTCAATACTCAACAAATGGAATGAAACCGCTAACTAGAAATAGAACAACAAAATTACTACTAGTAAAAATTTATATAACTGTCTGTATTTAAACAATAAAAAATTAAACTTACAACTACAGCCTTCAGTACTTCAGTCGTGATAGATGGTAAAACTCTTTCATCATAATCTACACCAAGAATAGTGTATATTTTAGGCAATTGATCTGGCTTTGGCCGAAAGAGTATTCTAAGAGTGATGTTAACATTCTGTAAATCTAAAACCGAAGACAAATTCATACTCATTATTTAGAATACCTTAGAATAAATAACTCACAGTTATCAATTTACCTCCCTACCTTTGCTTCCAGTCACCACAGGAACGTTTCTAGGCCTAGAACGAATGTCAAATATAATGGGCTTTTGGACCCAAGGAATGAAAAAATGTGTACCTTCACCAACAACATGATTTTTTACTCCAGTAAATCTATCAAAAATGACAGCTCGGTAACCTCCATCAACTAAAAGACAAAAAATAGAGTTTCCATTAAAAAAAAAAAAAGGGAAAAGAAAAGAAAGAAAGAAACAATAAAGTATTCATAATGAACAAATAACTCACCATTATAAAGGGCTGAATTAACAACACCACCAACTAAAGCGACTCCAAGCCCTAGTTGGCCAAGCCTATTAAAAAATTGAGTTGCCATATTCTAAAAAATATACCTGAAAAAAAAGAACTGATTAATAATTACGTAAATGAAAGTGCAATTCATGTAACATTTCACTCGCGTGTATTAAGCCGGGTAACCTAACCAACGGCAAATTCAATGAAATAAGAAAGAAAACGATTATAAAACTTTATGAGGCACGTTAATTCGTTTAATATTGAAATAAATTCGATTTAAAATACTACTAACCAAAATAGAAGAAAACGTGTTCCCAGTTCTTCTGCAACCTCTGCTAGTTATCAAATGCCAAGGGAAGGTTCCATAACCATGAGAGGGATCGGTCTGAGTAGGTTATAAATGATTTTAGTTTAGTTATTATGGGACATTTTTTTGTAATTAGTATAGTTTTTCTATTCAGTTCTTATGAGGCTGGGTGTATTCCTCGAGATGAATACCACGAAGAGCTCTTTATTAAACCTCTGGACGGCTTTGTATATTCATACTTTCAATTTAGCACAATTTGGGAGACATCACTCAAAAATAATTCTTGTAAGTCTTTTCCTTTAATTTTTTTGTATTAATTAATATTTCTTATAAGAATAGCATAATTTTTGTTCCAGTTGACCATTGCCACTTATTTCCTAGACCAATGGGTGAAATTATCCAAAGGCATAATGTTCAAGAACTTCACATTTCTCTTACAAAAGGGCTTTGGAGATATGATGCTTGGGGGTATCCTGTCAAATCTGCACCCCCAGGAGCAGAATTATGGGCATGGTTCAACCCCAACACTACTAAGTAAACATTACATTTATGTATACACATTTGTTTTATATTTTATTTGAAAAGGATATTGAGCTATTTTTATTTTTAGTATTGATATGAAATGGCGAGAACTTACTGGAGCATTGTCTGGCCTTCTGTGTGCCTCATTAAATTTTATTGACCTGCAGAATACTATCAGCCCTAGGATTTCATTGAGACCCGAAGGAATAGATTCTAAACTTTCACAGACTGATCCTAACAACCATAAAAGGTTACGATATTCTAGTCTGCCTCGAGAAATTGTTTGTACTGAGAATTTGACTCCATGGAAAAAACTTCTACCTTGTAATTTAAAAGTGAGTATTATGCACATTTAAACATAATTTAAGTCTGAATTTAAATTTTGTTCTACAAATTCTGTATGAGCTGTTCACGATACAAAAATTCAGATGTATGTTAGCTTTGAGAGGTCACTCTTTAAGGTTTTAGGTCTTATTATTTTGAATATGTAATAGGCAGATGTAAATGAAGTAAAACATATCTGTTCTACACCATATCTGCCACTATTGTTTGAGAAATTGTAGGCATCTATATATTGGTGAGCTACTGGGTTGCTTAGATTACGTGAGGTGGAAATATTTAGAGAGACAGAGAAATTATAGAAGAATAACCTAAAACTTTTTTTTTTTTACCAAATTAGTTATTTTATAGTGAAGTGGGCTAAAATTATTGTAACGGAAATAATAATATAGGAATTTATAATTTTAAGATATTACCTTAAACTTTTAGAAATGAAGAAAGGTTCATCTAGTGAAGAGATTTTTGAACTTTAGAAGTAAATTAAAATTTCTTTCTGAAGTACTAGATTTCATGGGTATTCAGGTTATATGGCTCTTGAGTCATCATAGATTCGATTACTGCATGAGCTGAATTTTTTTTCGTGACCTTTCTTAATAAAACTGTTAGTTTCACCATGACAAGAACTGTGGGGGAGGGGGGTGGCAATATCTAAGTACTCAACCCCTATTAGTCTTAATATCATGCTCGTTGCCAATTAACAAACATTCTTAAGTTGACTTTATTTTCATATTCATTTTCAGAGAGGCCTAGCAACTCTTCTTAACTCTGATAACATTTACAACACAGCCTATCATTCTCTGGGACTTCATTTTAAGCCAATGTGTATGGTAAGTTTTTTCCTTTAATTTGCCAAGAATTAATGAACTAAAAATTAAGTCAGTTTCTTATTCTGGTTTTATTTGCTAAAAGAAAAATTGAGTTATTCCGGATCAATAAATTAGGCCATTTTTCTCTATAAATATTTGGGACTGGGTTCAATTGCAAAGCCCTTGTTCCATCTTCAGTGCCCACTGATACAAAACATACATAACTTCAGTCACATACATGATAAATGAGCAGTTTAGGAAAATGGCCCATTTTTTAGATCCAGTTAAACACGTTTCTCTACTATCTAGCATTTCAAGAAGGGAGATTGAGATGTCTAAAATTTGAGCTATTAGATTAAATGGAGATCTTTAAGTAAAGTATCAATATCAGATAAAAGTAGCTGAAGAGTATCATTTTTTCATTCTTGAGTGGGATTTACAGAAGGATATTACTATTAGGTCTGTGATATATTGGGTTGTTCAAAAGTTACGTTCGATTGCTTACATTTGTATATCTTAGCTGTATTAAAAAAGTGTTGACACTTTTTTAAACCCATTATGAACATGTTTGTTAAAAAAAATCACTCGTTTTTTAATGCTTTTTTGGTTCCTTTTGACTGTAAATGTAAAAAGAAAGGAATAGATTAAATTTCGGGGAATTAGTCCCTAAGAGCACAAAATATGATTTTTTTTTTCCCCCCGCAATCATGGCTACATTAACTATAACTTTTACGAAAACTTAAATATTTTCAAACATTTCATTCTTGAATTGTTCACATCAAAATATTTGCCAAAACCAAACTCACATTATTAGCTGTCAAATGATGGAAAAGAATGAATGATGAATTCAGGGAAGTAGCAATTATAGTTTAGAATAGAGATATTCTATTACTTAAAGCCACATTTTTATTTAGTATCATTTATTTAATTTTAAATACATAGTTTAAGATGATATTTGGCAGTAAGAACTCAACTCAAATTTATATAATTTGTTTGTTTCTTATTTTCTAGATTCATTATTTAGGCAATATTTTTTAAACAAAATTTGGTTTCTCAAATCGAACATTAGTGTAGAAACCCTTTCATATTATTCTTTCAACAAGCCTATTGATTTTAACCATGCCTGTATTTTGTCTTTTGTTGATTCAAACATATTTTAATATTTTTTAAAAGTGATATTGAACTGTTTCAGGACTCCAAGTGTAAGAAAAGAGGGATTGAACTTATTCAGACTGTATCTCTTGTGTATGACCTTCTAATAATTAGTGAAAACGATCCCCAATGGTCCATATTACGACTTTTTGGTCAAGGCCTTGGTAAATCTTGCCCTTTGGCCAAAACGGCAAAAGTTTATATCGATATCTCATCAAATCAGGTGACTTGCAAATTAGTATAGAAAATATCATTATAATACCATTTACTAAGAATTTCTTCTTGTATAAATGAATTAGTATTTCAGGGAATTTTTATTATTGTTATTTTTTTTTTCAGCTTTCAGAACATTTCTCTTTTCTTTTGTGTTGTAATTGGCCTTTTTTTTTAGATTAAAAATTCTCTTTGCTAAATACTATGCTGTAATTTTTCATTCATACATGCTTTGTAGGTTTTCCACGTTTCATCTCTCAAGCAAGATCGTGGTTCAGACTATTTAGGTTTATTGTTATTATTATTCCTTTTGCTCATTTCTGCATTTCAATTTACTTACTAATTTCATTTTTTGTAATTAGTAAAATTATTAATTATAAATGATTTACAGAAATATATACTGAAATAATATTTACAATTTTTATTTATAACAGTTATATCATCGTTTAAAAAAAACTTATATGAATGAGGGTTCAAAAAACAAATATCATATCTCATTTCTTTGAATTTCATTTACGAATAAGTATTTTTGCTTTACAACAATATATACGTACATCCATAAATATTATTATCTAATTTTATATATATATATATATATATATATATAAATTCATTACAACAAATGACCCCCATTTTAAGATGTTTGAAAGAGTAACCATTCTGGGCCAAAAACTATAACTTTTTTTTATTGTAAAGAAGAAAAAAAGTTTTTGACCCAGACAAAAAAAAATATATATACTCACACACGCGCACGCGCACACACACACACACACACACACACACACACACACAGACACACACACACGCACGCATGCACATACACACACTTCATAGTTTAGTGGCACGTGCCACCAATAAAAACACCATTTTATTCAGAATTGCCCTACATGTAATATGACTCTTCAGGGGGAGTTAAGAAGTGCTCGTTCCTTCTTTATATTTGTGGAAATGACCCGTCTTGACTGGGATGGCCGTTGAAACAGTTTCAAAAATTTGGAGTGCAAATACTTTTTTCTCAAACAGTATATTATAAATTTGTTGAATAAATTGTAATTGTTCTTTTTTAGACTGGTCCAAGTTTTACTTTGAAGCCTAATGGTTATAAAGTGGAAGTGAGTAATCGAGGGGGTCAGTCCACTAAACTTGCCGTATATGACACAAAAGCAATGGGCGAAGGTGGCCTTTATAATATAGAAGTTCGGTACTCTAGAGGTTCATTGTCAGTTGTAGAACATCGACTACCACCCATAGTTTCTGTGGACAGGGCACTTACAGGTAATTTTCATTAATACTCTATTAATTTACGGTATAGCTCAATAATTTATTGTAATAATTGGTTTCCATTGTAAAATGGAGGCAATGTATCGGCATTTAACTCTTTCCAGGTGAGAAATTTCTTTGATACATTAAAAATGGAATAAATAATAAAAGAAATGGGTTGAAGCTTGATGGAGTATTCATACACAAATCCTTTTTTTCTTCTAGCTTTTATTGCATTATCAATGAAATACACTGTTCCCATTGGAAGAAAATAATTCTTTTTTATGGCAAGGGGGATTAATTGACAACTTAGCTTGTGCTCAACACATTTTTATGGATAATGAATGTTCTGTCTTATGTGTCAACTGAAAATTCATGGCTGGGCAATGGGTAGCCCTACCAAAAATAAATTAATTCATGTTTTACCAATTTCTTCATCTCCAAGGTTTAATCATTCTCGTTTATTAGATTATTACTTAAACTAGTTCATTCTTGGAGTTATGGGGGGGGACACTGCATGATCATGCAGTGTTCCCCCCCCCCTCCATAACTCATGACTCTCTTTCTTCTGTTTGGCTCCTTGACAAACAGGACACACTGTTCATGAAAACTGTACCAAGTGTAGTTTCTAGATACAACTTACTCCTTGCACCCTGCATGACTTGCCCCTTGGCAAAAAAAAAAAACAATAAAATATTTATGATTTGTTAAAATTGGGTTTTTAGTTTATCAGCTGAAGCTCATTGGTGCACTTGACTTACTCATAGAAAATGTTTTTAGAAAGGGTCTATTATAGTATCATCCAAAAGTCCAAGTCTAGAATGAGAATAGTAATAATAATGGGTCTTATTCAGCTGTTGCATCTAATAATAATCCTAGTAATATCAAAAACAGTTTTCTTTAAAAAGGCAGATTTCTTTCAATGCAAATCAGCTGTTGAGGTTGTACTCATGATGCGATTTTCAAAAAAAATGTCTCAAATGTCCATCGATTCTGTCTAGGAGATGATGAAAATGAGGTCCATTCAAAATTATATATATTAATTTTTGTTTGATCTTTCCGGTATAATTTAAAATAACTCTGTTATACATTGTATTGAAAAATTATATAGAAACAATCCTATTACAAATTTAATATTCTATAAATGTTATATACATGGTTTCTTTGTTTTCAATATTAACCAAGATACTGGAATTTTTTTTAGTTTTCATTCAGTAAAACCCCACTTTTAGTTATCACACTTTAAAAATAAGCGAATATATCATGAAATATTTTACCAATCATTAATTCCAAATATTATTTTCAAAAGATGTTTATTATATGAGATACATGCACATAGTTAGTTTGATGACAGCATCAATTAAATTTTTTTTTACCACCCATCAAATTGTCAAATTTTTTTCTGGAAATAATGTATTGTGATGGTGGATTATTGGGAGCAAGGCAATGTAGTGCAATATAAACTCTGTAAATTCAGTTTTTACTGCTGAGTTGATGGCTATGGGCGAAGCTATAAAGCTATATATAAGCTATATAGAACAAAAAAACAAGAATCATTCGTAATCTCTACCGACTCATACAGCTCGCTCCAAAGTCTTGCCAATCCGAAGTCACGTTGTTACCTCACAGACCTAGTAAAAGGTCAAATACAAAGCTCAGAAAAAAGCCTATCACTTATTTGGATTCTCTCACATTGTGGTTTGGAAGGTAATGAAATGGCAGATTTGGAAGCTCGTAGTGCTGGAGAAGATGGAACTATAGTAACTTTCATCTCCCCAGATGATTGGAAACAAGAGTTTCAAGAGCTCATATTTTAAAGGTGGAAGTCAGACTGGTCAAAAAAACATGACAATAAACTGTGACAAATCAAAGAAATTACTGAGTGTTGGAATACTGTAAGTAGAAAAGCCGAAAAAAAGAGGTTGTTCTTGCCCATGTCTGAATTGGACACACAAAATTAACACATAGGTATTTATTGAAAGGCTTATTCCCACCAATCTGTGGTTGTTGTAATGTCCACCTTATTGTCTCACATCTTCTCCTCAATTGTAAAAAATACAGTCTTCCAAGAAGAGCTTTGAACTTAAGAGAACTCCTTAGAGACGACGAAGAAGACATAAAAAGGCTACTGCTAATAACATTAGTAGATGGGGAATATTAAAATAAAATAAAAAGATTTCATCTTATCAGCTTTTCAATCCCATGCCAATAGGAATAGGCAGATTTAATCTATGGTCTAATATATATATATATATATATATATACAGGGTCCGGCAGTCAAACCTGACGGTTTTTGAAATGGGATAAATCAATAAGTTGTTGAGATATTTTAATAATTTTTTTTTTATTGTAAAGAGGAGAATTGGAAATTTAACATTCATAATAAAAAAACACAAAAATAACTTATATAGCAAAAACTATGTCACTTAAATGTTGACCACCATTTTCTCTACACTCTACAAGTCTCTTGGAGAAGTTAGTCATGACTCTGTCCAATGTTTGACGAGGGATCTCAAGAATTTCTCGCCGAATGTTCTCCTTCAGTTGGTTCACATTATTTGGTTTGTCAACATAAACTTTTCCCTTGAGGTACCCCGCTCAAGGTAAACAAAATGGCGCCCATCCCCACCCGCCCAGACGTCCCCACCACTACCTATACCCACTCAAAAACCGTCAGGTTATACTGCCGGACCCTGTTTTTGCTATATAAGTTATTTTTGTGTTTTTTTATTATGAATGTTAAATTTCCAATTCTCCTCTTTACAATAAAAAAAAAAATTATTAAAATATCTCAACAACTTATTGATTTATCCCATTTCATATATATATATATATATATATAAACTAAAGTATATCAATGTTTAATTTCTTAGGATATGGACAAGAGTTTGGAGGAATCAAGACAAGAATTCATAATCGATATAGGTCAAATATTAAAGTTATTCTTTTGGAGAATATTCCTTGGTTTGTATCTGTTTACCTTCACACTCTAAAGGTTTCGAATAATGGAAAAGAACTAAAACCAAGTAAGTAGTAAAATTTATCCTAATGTTAAGAGAATAATTTCAGAATAACTGTATATTTTATTAAAAGTTCTGTATTTTTAGTAAAAACGTACTATACACCTGGGAGGGAAAGAGAGAGACCATATCAGTTGGAGCTTGTTCTTGATATACCTCCTAGGTCTGTAACATCAGTTTGGATCCAGTTTGACTATACATTCCTCAAGTGGCAGGAGTATCCCCCTGATGCTCATCATGGTTTCTATGCTGGATCAGCATCTTTAACAGCATTCTTACCCATTGCAAGAAATTATACTGGCTTTCCATTTGACTCTACTCTCTTTGAATCAAGGTTAATTTTGTATTTAAATAGTGTATACAATTATGAAAAGAAGTACTTAATTAGGTATAGAAAAAAGAGTATATAAATTATGGTGAGATTCAAACGTCATAAATAAATCGATGGTTGGAACAATCTAATTGGAAAGTGCTTTACATTAGTTAGCTAGCTCCTTTATGATCTCAATTCTGTTTACATGAAATCTTTTAACAATTCTGATTATATTATCTTCATAATAGTAAAATCGTCATCTCAAATAATTTTCCTATTTATGAATAAAATAGAGTATTAAATACATTTAAGGGAAAACTGACAATTCTGATTACTATTTGGAAGGGGGGGGGTAATATACTTAGCTCTTCTAGTAACTTGTTACTGGCATTAAAAAGGAATTCAAAAGCTTAGATTTGTCGTGATAATTTATCAAAGTGAGGTACAACTTTAATGAATTCATGCTTTAGAGTGAATTGTTGATTATAACAATATTTCTGTGCAAATTACTTGGTTTACAATGTGTATTCTTATATGACAAAAACATATATAAGAGATATTATAAATGACTGAGAAAGCAATGTTTGTCAAAAACAAATAGGAAATGAAATTTTTCATTTTATGCCTTCCTTACAACCGCACTCCTGTTTGTCTTTAAAAATACTATATAGCCGAATGTCTAAGTTCAGTTACTGGTTGTACTCATGGCAAGTTTCCTGAAATTTGGTTCATTTGTTTAAACATGAAAATAAAATAAACATGCACTAAAGCTAAAAACTGTCGATATTGTTTTAATTACTTGTGAAATAAAAATTTGTTGTGAAATTTTGGGAAAAAATCAATGTAAATACAGAGGTTACAATTTTACAGACACACACATACTCTATTGAAACATTCTAGTTTTACATATTCTTATGATAATTTCTTTTCCAGCATTAATGCAACTCGCACTAACTATGAAATAAGATTGACAACTGAGACACTAATTATTTCACTGGCTACTCCAGATTTTTCAATGCCATATAATGTTATTTGCTTGGCTTGCACAGTTGTAGCCCTAGCTTTTGGGCCACTTCATAATATAACCACTAAAAGGTATTTAATTCAAGTATCATTATATTTTTATTATGCATTTATAGTTAATTGACACATTGATGTTCAGGTGCCATTTGTGTTTAAGTTTTGTTGTTCAGCATTGTATTGAAATGAATATCCCTACATAGATATTAAATGTAAGGTTTTCTATTTTCTAGCTGCTAATAACTACCTTTATCATTTCTCATTAATGTAAAATGATGTTAAAGTATGTTTTACGATAAACAATTATTGTGGCTATACAATCCTAACTCTAAACTGGTTAGGGGTTAATGAAAAAGAGCCGCTCTTTATATTTATCTTAAAGTTTGAGCTGTGGTGCTTCATTTAACTTAAGTCGTTTCAATGTCTGAGTGTAAATACCTCAGAAGATTATTACTTTCAATCAGTTGATTGAACTAGACTTTTCTAGAAGTTGTATCTTCAGCTTTATAGGCATAAATAAAACTTTGATTTTTCCCCCCTCAGATTAAGTTGAAACATTTGGCATACTTATGATTGATTGATGTATTAATATGAGAATAGAATAACTAGTACATTGATGGGTTTAATTAAAAACTTGAAACATACATTTTATTGTTTTGTTTTTTTCTTATAGATTTGTAGTTTCTGATGAAGGTGAGCGAAAGGGGTTAATACGAACTGGAATAAATCTCTTAATTCGAGTACTCCCTAAGAAGATTAGAAAAAATCAAACAGACGAAAAAACTGAACCTGAACCAGTACAAGAAATGAAGAAAGAAAAAGAATTTCAGGATGACGGAAAGGTTTTAAACTGTGATGAAAAAAAGGACAGATAACAGTAAATGTTTGAATTAGAATTTTGTTCATAGGAAATGGAACTTGAAAGTCCTTTCTGCCATACCAGACTGTCACAAGCCTCCTATTTATATTTAGTTACTTATGTGCATATTTTTCATTACTAATTTCTTGTTAGTAAATTTTACTTCAAACATGACACCTGGTATATCTGTAAAAGTTGCTTATTAAATGGTTTCAAAAGAAATATGCTTTAATGCTTATTTAATATTCTTATATTTTTCCTTCTTCTTCTTTCTTTTTTTAATGAAATTTACGTATTTATTGAAGTAAACATAATTTTCTTTGTTGTAGTAGACTTTTAATTATTTTTAGTTTCCTGTGAAACATTAGCTAGCCAAAGTTTTGATGATTATTATTAAATAGACAATACATTGCCTAATTTGTTTAAAGATGAACAATTTAAGGACACTGTTATGTTTAAGTAATATTTGTGTACATACACTATACTGTACAAATGACGATGTATAAAGAATTTGTTAAGTGTATCATGATATAATTAATGGTTTTAGGAATGGTATTATTCTAGGATTTATAATAGATTTTACTACACCTATAAAGCCGTTTCTATGTTCTGGCATTGTGTACCTGTTGTATTTGCTCAGTTGAGTTCTGAGCAATCTGGAAAAGAGTTTACCTGGAAACCTTAATCATGATTACTTCATAGAAATAAGTAATCAAAAATAGTCAACGCAAATGACAAGTAACTTATTTTATTATTATTATTATTAGAAATTATAGAAGATTGTAGGATTTTAAAATTATTGTGTGAGTAGTCTTTTGTATTTTTAATTACTTTATTTTGGATCATTAATTCAATTCACTCTACTGCAGGAAACAGTTAATAATTATCATTTCATAATCATTTTCTGAATTTTAAAGAAATATTTTAAATCTGTTATCTTGTTTAGAAAAAAGGAGAAAGACTTACAAATAATCAAATTAAACTTAATATTAAATTTACTGAAAAAAGAATAACTTGGAGCCTCCTTCATATCCATTTGTCTAATTTTCTTATTACATTCTTAAAATTCATTTTACAGTTAAAGTAATTTTTAACCTCAGAAGATGATAAAATATTTATATTTCTCTTCTTGTTAAGATGCCATGCTCTGTTTTCAATATTTTTTATAAATGAATACCTCTTAATCTTAGTTTATTAATCTCTTAATCTGTGCAGAACTACTCCATTTACTTTCTTGTATTCTGAATGTATGATTAATTTTCGTAACTACATCTTATGTATTTCTATTAAATCTTTGGCATAAAATAAAATATTTAAAAAAAAATTGAAAAATTGAAGCTTTTAAAGAGTTCTCAGGTAAAATTGTAAATATTTGGAATACTATTATATATGAAATTAAAGATTGCTCTCTATGGAGTGTGCTAATTGTACAATTGAATTTGTTAAATTTATTTATTTTTAAATTAGTGCTAGTAGTGTTATGTGAAAACACTTATAATGGTGGAATTATGAAAACACCAAAATTTAGTAGCTGAATAAAGTTAAAAGATTTTTAAAAAATGATACAAACATTATTTATTAGCTTTGCAGAAATTGTTAATTTTTTTAATAAAGAATACTTTACCATATTTTCCATTGCATTTATTTATTTAAAAATTTAGCAATACTTTATTAATTGCACCTTACTGATTACTTAAGAGTATGTTAGCCAAGAATAATTTCTTGTATTATGTGTGCAACATATTTTACATGATATTACTTTTACTTAAAATTAATGTAATTATTTATAAATATTATTAATATGTAAATTGATGATGTATATATAAGTATGTTGTAAATACAAATTTAAGTATGGGCCTATTGTTTCAATTATATGTTCCTAAATCCTATTTATTTATTTTTCTTTTTTTGGGCATTCATTTCAACTTTAAAGGTTTAAGAGCTTACGAAATAGGCAGTTTACTTGGAAGTTGCCCAAAATGTTCTTCTTTCCTATTTTAGTTTTGTCTCAGGGACAATTATTTTTCTACCTTAGTCTTTTTCTGACCTTTTGACGTGAGTGATCTACATACTTCACTTGACTGACACTTCCTTCTAGGTCAAGGTTGAAAATAAGTATTAACATTAGCTATTTTAATTGCCACGGGTCTTTTCTTCATTATTCTGTGGTAAAGAGAAATCCAAATATGCCAGTTCATGATGTATTGCTTTATAATGATATTATAGAAAGTTATAAAAAAGGTTAATATCTTTATTAATTTAAATATTTAATGACTTTTTGTTTTATTTTTTGAAATGTTATGGTGTTAAGAAACTGAAATAGCAAGGGGTTTGTTATACTATAAGATTGAATTCGTGGAGCTATGATGCATAAGTAACTAAAAAAACTTAGCTTATCAATGAAGCTGTCTGTCATTAATTTGATGTAGTTAAAGTTAATTACGGGATAGATTGCTGTAACTTAAATAAGAAGAAAGTATTAAGTTCTTACATTTATTTTACTTTTCATAAGTTTACTATATCTTAAAATTAGTTTTCCTTTCCTGTTTAAATTGAGTGTAATGGAAATTATTTAATTATGAAAAGTGTAACTATTGAATAATTTCATTGCTACTAATTAATTAATTACTGCAGTAATTAACAGTAGTTATCCCCCCCCCAAAACAAAATTTGCAAGAAATCAGAATTGTTAGATCTAGTTTTTCTTAAAGATTTTGTTTGTTCCATAACTTTTTTAATTTTTATGATACTCAAACCTAGAGGCCTGAGTTTCATTCCATGATGGGCATTAAAAATTTATTTAGTGATGGTCCTGCCTGTCTAGGAAGGAATGATGATCTCTTGATAACCCATCTTGATTATCTGTAGTAGTATAAAGTATATGTTAACAAATACAAATACTTTTAATGCATTAAATTATAAAAAATAAAATACACCTCCTCCCCCCCCCCCCCCTAAATGTTAATTCAAAGCATGCTCATTTTTTGTAAGATTCATGGAAGGATATGGATAACTGATGCAAGGTTGTATCGAGAGCAGTTATATGATTGCTGTGTAGGACAAAAACTTGCTGCATCAATGAAATGTTAATTAAAAATTGAACACACATTCATTTCTGTGATTTATATACTATTATGGTATTGGGTTAATAGATTAGACAATACTTTCAGACTATTTTTTATGAAAAACTAGTAATAAAGGCATTTTATTCAATAAGTTTTCATATATTTAAACGATTTCACATATATTTTTGTGATATTTGGCCATAGATTCATACGTTGTACATTGTCATGCTTTGTAGACATTCCCAGAATATTTTTACGCATCATTGGGAGGGGTGGGAGCTGGAAATGTATTGGTAAAAAATTACAAAATGTTTTTATTGAACATTTACTGAATGTAAATTGGAGAACATGAATGTAAGTTGCAAATGTCATAGATGAACTTTCTAGGTACATCATACTCTAGCGGCTACAATTTTTATTTGCTTGTTACTGTTCTCAATATTTGACAGTTTCATTGAAAACTGAAGATAAACTTTGTTAATGACTGAAATTGGACCATGAGGAGTAGAGGTTTCAGAAAGGGGTAAAGTTTTAAATATATCTATTATTTAATAGAAAAATGTTATATGATCAGTCTTGTTGATAATGTAATATCTGTAGTTGTTTCATTTTTCTCAAATTTGAATAAGAGGAGTTATTTGTATCATGTGTTGTATTTTAGCCTTCAATAATTCACCATTGCTACTTTTGGGATTTTTGCTTAAAGCTATTATGTTACTAAACATTTCATATCCAGCTTAAATTTCATAAACTGTATTCGTAGAGTTCTTATTAAGGGTGAAACAGAGAATGGAATGTACGTTTGATTTTTTTAGATTCTACTTTCAAGAAACATCTGCTCCTACTCATGTTATTTTCAATTAAGGTACTATGTTACTTATCATCTCATGATATGTTTCAAGTTTTGTTTATCTGGGGCAATTATTTAGTGATTAATAGAGTTTAGAATTTCCAGATTACATCATTATATACTTGTGCGAGACAAAACGCAATTCTGCAGAGGAGGTTCTTGCATTGGCCTTAAGAATCTTGAGCTTTGGGTCTAATGATCATGTTTTATTTACAGAAAAATCACAAAACAAAAATTCCTTGTCCCAGCATAGTAAACCTTAGTTAAAACAAGTGCACATAGAACCGTATAAGTTACTGATATGCTGTATTTTTTGTTTAAACAGGTGATTGGGAGACTGTTTTAGATATTCAATCTGTATTGAATGAATCTTATTTTCTATGGCCCAAGCCAACTAAAAACGATTTGATTTTTATCTCCTTATCAGTTAAATGCTTTCAAGCAAATAAATTAGTAAGCATAGGCTGTGGGTCAGGACTCTTGGAGTGGCTCATATCTGCAGCAACAGGTAATAATTAATAATCATAAGTTAGTAATATTTATCATATTGTCGAAAGATTTAAATAAATGTACTTTTCTAAATATATATTTTAAAATTTTTATTTACATAAAACTGGGAGTAATAATAAGAATAGAAAATAATGGTTTAGATTCATTTAATCACTCTCAGATGTTTTTTTTGTAAAAATGAGCAGAAGTAAAAGTGTGAAACCACAAGTTTCAACTGAAACTTCTTTTGCTGAACAAAACAGAAAAGCTGATTATTTTTTTAATTTAGTACAGAATGACAAGTAGCAAAAAGGCTAAATATTCACAATTTAGACCTATATGTTTCATTTGGATCTGACACCTATTCAGGAGCGTAAAAACTAGAACTAGACATCTAAGAGTAAGTAATTCTACTTTAGTTTAGGAAATATCCTGAACTGGAGACATTAAAAAGACTCAAATAATGTTGAGATAATTTGTTGAGTTATTTAGTATTTGACTTCGTCATAATCCAACAGTTAGTAAACTTTTAAAATGGTCAATAAATTGAAAAAGAGAGAAACAAGAAGATTAAGTTTACTAAACTTGAATCTTGCTCGATTCTTTAAACAGTGTGTGGAAAAATAAAATAAGATAAACTAAATAGTTGATATCTTGAGAATCCTTACTTTATAAGAAAGGGACTGAAAAAAACGCAGGGGTAAATATAAGAGGCATATTACTGTAATGATGAGCAGATTGATGTGCAGTAATGATGAGCTAGAAATAGTATGGATTTATAAAGGAGATGTGGAGGGCAACAGAATGAAACCTCAGCTTAAAATCAGCATTATTTCATGGGAAACTCAGTAGAAGTAAATATTCCATTATACATTCTTTATATTTCCTATCTCCAAAACAAAAAAAAAATCAGGAAAGTACATAAGCCAAATTTAAGAATTGCATTAATAGTTTCTCTTTCTAGGTTTTATTATCTAGAATTAAAATGATTGCATGTAAAATATTTTATTTTCTTGTTGCTTTAAATGCATTCTCTTTTGAAGGAAAATATGTGATTCCTGGAGTTATTTGTATTTTTAGTCTTAAACCATAAACATTTCATATTCAGCTGAAATTGGAAGTCATCTTTACATAAGGTTCCAACTGAGTGAAAAATAGATAATGGAATGTGAGATGGCATTATTTGCTAGTATTTTCAGCACCTATGTGACAGGCATTTATAGATACTTCAGATTTTTGGCAAACTAAAATATTGAAAAATAAACTCAGAAAAACAAATGAAGCTTTCCTACCTTTCAAATTTCATTCTCCAACATCTCACTACTAAAGTATACAGGAGGAGGATGTTTTGAAAGGAGAGGCTTACATGTTGACGTTGATATATATAAATATAAACATCAGCATGATAAGAAGTAAATATTGTTGATTTCTATAAAAAAGGAACAAATTGAAAATGATAAGAGCTACAGGGCACATAGTGATATAAGATCCTATAAGTGACCATTTGATGAAGATTCATGGAGGTGGCTGGAAGCAAATTAGGATAACAACAGAATGGATTACCTGGACAATTGCCACAGTTTACCTCTTTTAAATTAAGCAAATACTTGAGAAGGCACAAATAGAGCTGTATCACCTCTCTATTGATTACATACAGCTACATGACAATGAGAGGATAAAATAGCTGGTTAAATTGAAGAGTAGTACAACTCTGGGAGGAAAGTTTTGTAACGCCAAAATCAGAGCTCCCATTTCTGCCGGCTTTAAGGTTTATATAGCAGAACAAGATCTGCGGCTTCAAGACTAAAAAATATCAAGTAAAGAAAAAGGTCTAGGCAGACCACTGGTCATGCTAGAGCACATGACTAAGTTGCAATGTGTTCAAGAACTTAGAAGGGATAGTTACAGAAAGCAATAGTGTAACAAGTACAAGGAACAAAGGAGAGTCCTCCTGGTCTGAGAAAGATATTTGCAACTGCGAGACAGCAATTTTTAACTAATGATTTTCTATGGTGAGTTTAAGATAATCTGTGATAAGTAAGGCAAATCTAATGGAGAGGGACATGAAGAGAGATTAGAACCCACTAAAAGTTTTATGGTGCATGAGGCCATGCAGATAGGCCTGACAGAGTGAGGGAGGACACGGTCGCTGGGCTTTGCATTTCGATTAAATCAGAGCTGCAGAAAGAAACTGGATAGTCCTCTCTAAAAATGTTAGCCGAGGCACAATTGAGGGGTTTGGTGCAGAAACGGTGTAACCCACAAGTTTCCTGTTTTTAGAAAGAAGGAGTAAAAGTTAAAGAAAACCGTATAAATTAACTATTACAAGTTACACCACTAATGTTTTATTCCTGAATGGCACCTGAAAGAAGTACAAAAATGATAGGCTATAAAAACAATATAATGAAGTAACAAAAAACACAAAAATATTAAGAAATGGGTATTTGTAGGTTACACCGTTTCTGCACCAAACCCCTTAGTTCTCATAAAAACAGTAGCAAATACTTCTGAATCTGTTCAATGAAACAAATAGTGATAATGATAAATACATGTTTTCAGTGTCAAGAAATATGGATATCTGCATGCTTTGAGTAAGGCTGGTATCCACCCCCATTAACCACTAAACTTTTATAATTCTGTATTAAACGTTTGTATAATTTAACAAGGATAAACAGGTCAACCACCTCCAAGTATTTTCGGGGCGAACTGCCCCATTTTCAGTGCTCTGTGACACTTGGAGTTCTCCCTGAAATACTCTGGATTTAATAAAGAATTTTTATAAGTGGAGGTAGTTGACCTCCTCATCCTTCCGTTGATGATGGACCTGGACTAACCAGCCCAAATCTCGAATTTGCACAATTTCTTTATTTTGATAGAGGACCCCTCCCCCCCTTCTTCAAGGATAACAAGCTCATAGTATTCTGACCTGTTTGAAAAAAAATAATGATTACTTTACTAGTAGCTAAACAGTTCATGAAACCGAAATATAAATCTTTTTTTCAATGCTGTAGGTTTAAAGTTGGTGGGAATAGAAATTGATAAAACTTACTGGACTTCAAAATATGCAAGGGAAGCCTTTGTTAACCTTATATTTCCACAGGATGATGGATTTTTAAATGTGATCAGTGATAAAAATTCTGCTCTATTGTTTTGTTATTTCAACAATGGAGATGCTTTCCTCAAGTACTTGAATGTTTACAAAGGAAAATGTTTAATCATCATTGGTCCACATAATACGGGAAGGTAATGTAACAGGCTAAAATGGAAGAATTGAAAACACTTTTATCTCTGTGTATTATGAACTTTATTTTGGTATTTTTTCTTCTAGACACACTGATCCAGGTCCATTTGATTCAAACATTCCAGCTGAATGGGTTCTTTGGAACTATCGGGAAATATATGGGACTGGAGATGTAATTGCTATTTATACAAAACAATATTAATGATTTATAACTAAAATGAGCTGCTCAATCATTCCTATGTGTCAAAATAAATTATTACTTGGAAAGTGGATGTCATTTTTAAAGTTTAGATTACATATTTGTTCATCTTGTTCCTTATCAACCACTTATTTCTTTAGCTGGAACTTGTATTAAATATATTTTCATGTTGCTAAAAGCAGTTTGAAGAGTAATAATCAAAGTATCACCTTCCTTCACAGAAATTACTAATTACTTAGCAGTTTTCAAAGAACCAAATTACTATAATCAGATCTGAATCATCATTAAAAACCCCATTAATGAATATTTGAAGAGCTTGTAATTCTTTTTTTTATTTATAAAAGTTAATTTAAAAGCTACAATTAGACATCATTTAGCATAATAAAATATACTCAAATACAAATCACACACACACACACATACAGATGTACCAATATATGCATATACATAAAAAGGTAATTAGTATAATAAAAATGTCTGTCACGCAGGGACTGCGTAAACTAAGCAGATTTCCCACGTGAAGTTTTACAATAGAGAAATCTGCCTAATAACAACTGTAGTAGTAAGAAACCTCTAAATCTAAAACATTATTTAGGGCGTAATAACCCAGTAGTTTCTAGCCCCAAAACACAGTTAACCTAACCTCTAAACCTATTCACGAGGGACGAATAGTTATGGAAACGGCCGCCAGAGCTCTCGGCGGAGAGTCCGAACATAGCCTACTGGTGACCACACGCAGAATACAAATGCAAATATCTGGGTTAATATTCAAGATACAGAATAAATGTATAGAACAATATTAAATATTGTATATACTATAAATTTTATAGTAAATTTAATTTGCAATAAGATTTATTCAATACACTTTTTCGATCCGACGCATAATAACGGAGTTATTTTGAATTTTCAAAAATCACCCCCTCCCACTGGTCCGATTTCAGCCATTAACGAACTTGATCTTCCTTTTTACATTACATAAAACGATTAAATTCCGAGTTTGGTAAAGATCAAACAAAAATTGCGACCGCTAGAGCGTTAACAGACAAATATATATATATATATATATATATATATATATATATATATAATTTTGAACGGACCTCATTTTCGTCATCTCCTGGGTAGGATCGATGGACATTTGAGAAATTTTTCGAAACTCGCATCATGAGTACGACCTCAATAGTTGATTTCCCATAAGGGAAATCTGCTAATAACCTTTAAAAAAATGGAGAGGGGGACATAAAACCACCAATTGACAATTTACAAAAGGGGTGCTCACTTAAAAGATGTATGATATACATATATTGAACTAATTATTTCTTATACATACTGAATCAATGAGTCAAGATTTTTGGTATATTGTTTGATGGATATATTATTAAAATATTGCTTTAGTGGTGAAAAATTCTTTTATTAACTCTCATGTGTCCCATATTAGCCATAGAACAATTTACCCACTATCTTTCAGGGTTCTTTGATGCAATGAAAGACTTTTTATATTAGCAGAAAGATGCCAGTGATATGCCAATTTTCAGAGAAAGAAGAATAAGCACCTCCCTGGAAAGCAGTGTCTAACACATTGATCCCATTGAAAGTGTCACCTTCCTTACCTTTATTTATGGTAGTCTCTTCTATTCCCACTCTTATTGCTCAGTTAGGGTGTGACAGGACAATCATCCAGCAAGACATTTATTGCCTTCATCAATAGACATTAATGAGACACGGATTACATTAAATTTTCCAATAGCAATTGAATATATTGAAAATCAGTCAAATATAACACCCAGGAGAATACTAACAGAGAAATATATAATAGTTTTGAATGGACATCTATTTATCATCTCTTAGGTAGGATCAATGAATATTTGAAGAAATTTTTCAAAAATCACATCATGAGTACAACCTAAATATAGTTAATTCCCCCTTTGCTATATACCAGTCAGTCAGGGGGTTGCCTTACGATCTAGGAGAGTCTATTTTCACAATAGGACAGCAGGACCTTAGAGAAACACTCCACCATATTGAAGAAACCATCTGGGACAGTTGGCAGAGTCGCTGGACCAAATCCAGCAAAGGTAGGATGACCTACAAATTTTTCCCAGATGTCAGGACTAGAACTAAGTTGACGTGGTATGTCCCAGAGATTACTTCACCAGCCAACTTATGTGTTCACAGGGACTTCAAGCTCCACTTCTTTAAATGAAAGCAATCCCCATTGTGCTCCTGTGGCGAGCTGGATATGAAAATTTAATGTTAGTTGAATTTCATAATTATACTCTATTTCAATGACAATAAACTATTAAAAATGAGATTAATATGTGGCAGAAATAATCAGCTTAAAGTTATAGTATAGCTTATTTTCCTTCTCTTCTGTGGAATGCTGAAAAATCCATAGCATTTGATCCCTGCTGCCATTAGTGGCTTTCAGAGCCATATATGACTTCACTTGCATGCCCGTGTGTATTCACAAGTGCTATTACAACTCTCAAGATATTACATTCAAAAACGACATAACTAAGGGTGGGGTAAGATGTTAGGATCATAAAATGTTTTATATTGATTTAATAAAGAGAATATATAATAATATAGCATTGAAGTTTATTATTATTTGCATTAACCCCTCATCTCGAAAGTCATATTTTATTAACGAGTAATCAAAGTAAAAAAAAAAATTGAAAATATGAATAAAAAAACTATAAATTGGTATTCAGAAGAATTCATATATATATTTTTTTTCATTTAATTATACGTAAATACAAAATTTAACACTAAATATAAGTGTGTAAAATTTCATACATAGGAATTAGAAAACTGAAAAATGTAATTTTACAATAAGCTCAATTCTATCATGGAACTATGTACAAAATAATCAATCATTTAACAATTAAGAAAATACAAAATATAAGTGGCAAAATCCTTTTAACTAGTAGAAATAAAATATATCACACAATAATTTTTTTTCAGTCTCCATTAGTGAGTAATTATAATTCAATTTAAAAAAAAATCAATAAAGAATATAAAAATATAAATTTACTAACAGAGATAAATGAGTATCAATCTGCATTAAAAAACTACAGCATTTAAAAACCATTTTATACAATATTTAAAACATTTAGAGCAGAGAGAACTATCATTAAAATCCAATGAAACTATTCTAAAAATAATAATAAACAATATACTAGTTTTTAAATGTTTCTATAAAATTTACTCTTAGCAACCACCTTAACAATGACAATATAAAAATCAATCTCTCATAAAATAAAGATCAGTTATAGCTTAGTATATCAATGATTTTATACATTAGTGGATAAGGAATTACACAAGTTAAATAGTAGATATTTACTGAATAAAGTTTATAATTCAGAAAGAATGTATTTATAATACAACTTATCCAAGAGCATAGTAATAAGAATATTACTTCAATACCTCACCTATGCACTTAATGAAACACAAATTACCCTGCATAGACAATTTATGTTCCACAGTTCCCAGACATACATACAAATAGTTTAGCTGATTTACCAGTACAAATTAATTATATTGAGTTATCTTCTGAAGAAGTTGATGAATAATTTCTATCTGTGATATCAAGTACCCTATCAAATGGTATTAATTATCTCAAAATCGTGGGCTCATTATAAACACTGTCCAATACATATTCTAATGACTATAATATTTGAATCGTGATGTAAAATAAGTACAATCCTCAATTCCTGATGATGATATTTCGTTTGTTGTTCTATTAGCTACTTTATCACTTAAACCATCAATAAACCAATGATTATATACATACAATAATGCCCAAATGAAAGCCTTGTTTAATTTTAATAACCTAACATGACAGCAATTTTTATAGCAACCAAACAGTTTGAGTCTATATTAAGAACCCTCCCCCCTCTTGACTTAAAGTAGTGTGCCAATCCTAATCTTTACAATTTGGGACAAAGTTGTCCACAGATAAAGAAAACAAAAATTATATCCAACAATAAGATAATTATATAAGATATATCAATTAAGCAATAAGGCCATTGGAAATACAGATTTACATTTTTCCTCAGGTATATAGTTTTATTTATATAAAACACAAAATATTATCATAATCATACCAAATAAGAGTGTATCATTATCTTTGAAAACAAATATTAATTTTATTAACAGTTTTTAATTTTATATTCCATAGATACTGAAGAGTTCATACATTAAATATTTAGATTCCTGAGATTACTTAGGTTAAGTAATCATTAGTTTAAGTTCATGCTACGCTGTCATTGGAATACATTTTGAATACGTGTAAGGATAGAATAAGTGGTTTCATAAGAGTGGAGCATAATTAACCCTCAGCTTCAGCGATGGGGGCAATCTAGTCCCTCCCTGCAGAGCCCCTTGTTTACGTTCTAGCATTAATCATATAATTCCCATTCCAGTTGTTTTAATTATGTTTTCCATCCTCTAGGCATTTCACCAATATACAAATTTCGGCGCCTATCATCAGAATCCTCATTGTAATTGAAGTAGAATCACTTTCACTCACACCTGCAAAAAGTTCTAAACAAATTTCTTCAAGACAAAGAATTCCTTTCCCAGACATTTAAAAGCACGGAACTGTGCACTTGAAAAACAGAAAATATACTGACAAAATATGCAAGGGTAAATAAAAGGTGAAAAGTATCGGTACTTGAGATTGAAAAAAATGAATCCCTGTGGCATCTATCGGCTTTGAAGGACTCTGGAGCTTCTATAAACAATCAACAGATGGCAATAGTCGAAGAACTAATATATCAGCACGTCGTAGCAGTCTAGGACTGAACAAGACGGATTATTATATCCGCCCATAGCAACTGATATATCAACCCGTAGCTATTCTGGCACCGAAAACACGGGACTGATATATTAACTCATAGCATCCTAAGAGGTAAATGATCCGAATGAACGATAGAAGAGCTTTGCTGAAATAACTTGTATGAAAAATGTTTATTATAAATTTAATATAACTCCACCCCAGCCGACATATACTAAACTTCAGAGATTGAGGTTGGTATTAATTAAATATACCACTTATGTAACTATAAACCTGTGCTGAAGACTGCTTAAGAATTAACACAAGCCTAAGGTAACTAATTACATTTGAAACTATAATTGAAATCATTTAAATCATTTTTAAGAATAAACATAAAAGGTTGAGCCATGGAGATTTTTCAAGGTAGTTGTCACTTACAATGGATAAACAGCTAATTCAGAATCAATGCATTTATTTTATTTAAACGAAACTTAAAATTTTGAATTTTCTAATTATATTTCCTTTCAAAATATAAAATCCTATAGATCTGTGACAGATCTATGATTTTTCATCAATGAAGTACTTTCTTACTCCCAAAGAAATATTTTTGTTCTAATGTTATGTTTTCTGGAGCCATATAATTTCAAATTCAATGACACTTCTTAATTAGCTATTTATATATCACTTTCAAATGGATAAATCAATCATTTTCTCTATCTAGTTGGTAACATTTTTTAAGTTCATCAATAATACATTAAAAATATGCTTGTAAAATTAAATAGTCCATATCCACAAAGCAATTCAATTCTATAAAATACAACTATTGACGGAAAAATATTCTTTTAACCAGCTGAAATATATTTAAAATTCATATATACAATAATTTCAATTTCCTCTCACATTTAGTGATTCAATAGATATAAACTTTGTCAACTGTTAAAATAAACATTCATTTATCCATGAATTGCTCACAAATGAGTACGAGATGTCTCATTAATTCAAGCAACAAGTTTATTAAAAGAAATTCATTCAAATAGTATTGGCATAGCACCCTTTAGTTTTCCAAGCCTAAAAACATTTTTATTCACGGCCATTTTAGACACAAGCTCTTCATTAGGTGTCATAAGTATTCCAAAAGCTACCAGTGAAAAAGGTCAATTTTTTTACTGAGAGATAAATAAATGATACTCACTTCCCAAAAAAGTCACTTTTGAGGCTAATTTCATGAGGCATTAAACACCACCCATAATAAAACATTTTGAAAATTACTAAAAAAAATCAATTCCAATAATAAATGATGTAAGGTATCAGTTAAAGAAGTTCTCAATTAGCCAAAAGATTTTAGTGCTAACAGTTTCAGACACCATTGGTATCCTTCTCCAGAGTACTTCTTTAGGCAATAACCAACTAACCCCTAAATCAGTTAAAAAGTCTATCATGCAAGGTCTGAGTTAACTAAACAGATTTCCACATGTATCAAGTATTTACATTTACCACAAAATGTAAAAGTTCAATGAGAACAATATTTTGTATTTAGGCTTCAAATAATGGGCTTCATAAAATAACAGCTTATTGTTAATATGACAGAAGTAGGAGGGGGGGGGGAGGTTTACTGAAGGCCGAAAACTATAAAATGTAAATATCTCGGTTAATAATCAAGTTGGTGAACAAACGAACATAACAATATTCATAGAAAATTACATTTGTAATAAGATTGGTTGTGTACAATTTTTCGATCCGATGCATAATAGGGGAGATATTAAGAATTTTTGAAATGCTCTCCCCCCCCCCTCTCACTTGCCAAATTTCATCCGTTAACGATCATGACCTTTATTTTTACATAAAACGATTATATATCGAGTTTGGTAACGATCAGAAAAATATTGTGACCGCTAGAGCAGTAACATATATATAAAATTTATAATGGACCTCATTTTTGTCATGAGTACAACCTCAAGCAGTAAATCTATATCTGACAGATTAATTCCAATAATAGATGTGTCATAATATATTTTCCAGTTAATAAACAAGCCTATCTCAGAAGTATAAGTCAGTAAATGTCAATATGGATGCCTTTTGTTTAATACCTAGAAATGCCTCAATAATGACAATTCAACACAGAATGAGGTAGGCCCAGGAGAGCACAGCCTTTTAATAATTAGAGTTGTGAGTTCTATTGCTGCTGAGGAGGAGGAGGTGGCTGATAGTTATAGGGTGGATACTGGCCGCTGGGAGGTGGTTGCTGAGGTGGTCTGTACTGGTACTGGCCGCCTCCCGGATACTGGTACGGGTACTGTCCCCCTGGATACTGTGGTGTCTGTGTCGATGCTGAAGGGGCAGTCGTGTACGGGGGATAGCCAGGATAACCACCCGCACCACTAGAAGCGCCAGCAGTATATGATCCACCACCTGCACTGCTATACGTGTTCTGCCCGGCTTGTGACACAGGCT
Source organism: Riptortus pedestris (assembly GCA_019009955.1). NCBI lineage: Eukaryota > Metazoa > Arthropoda > Insecta > Hemiptera > Alydidae > Riptortus > Riptortus pedestris. The sequence continues at coordinate 99,682,047 of CM032230.1, read as the reverse complement.
GCGAAGGAGGGTAAGGCTGCCCGCCATAGTTACCTGCGTAGTTGCTAGCCTGAGAATTTACAGGTGGGTATCTAAAACATATAATCAGCTTCATTTAAAAAATAGAAGCCAACTAACAAAAATGATAAATTAGCACAGGGAAAAAAGAAACAAACAGGGAGACAACAAATTCAAATTATTAATGATTGAAAATGACAAGTGTGATTTTGATTGCAAACATAAAAGTCCATCATGTAAGAGCTGCTTTAACTAAACAGATTTCCCACGTGTGTCATGTATTTGAATTTACCTCAAAACGTAAAAGTTCAATGATATTTGGTATTTAGACTTCATATAAAGTGCTTCATAACATAACAGCTTATTGTTAATATGACATGAGTAGGAGGGGGGAGGGTATTCTGGGGGGGCTGAAAACTATAAAATGCAAATTTCTCTGTTAATACTAAAGATAGAGAATGAATATAACAATATTTATCATACATTTTATTTGTAATGAAATTCATTCTACACAATTTTTCAATCCAACTTATAATAACAGAGATATTTCAAATTTTCAAAATTCTCCTCTCTAAACCTAAATAAATTAACGAATACGACCTTTAGTTTTTATTGAGTTTAGTTACAATTAAATAAGAATTGCAACCGCTAGAGCGGTAACAGACAAAAGTTCATCCATAAAAACACTATGCACAGAAATTTCTTCTATTTTGAAATACATTAGATTGATAAGATCAAAATGGGGTTTTCTGGCACTGATATACCTATTACTTTAGCTCGCATTTCCTTGAAAAAAAATGCTTTTTCTTTTTTATTATTTTTTTATTCAAAATTAAGCAAACAGAACAAGCATACCACAAAATATTAAAGTCACAGCGCTGGGCCGTCTTTATTTTTTTTCAGTCAGTTAGGTCTTTCTCAAACTATTTCTTAGATTTAGAGCACTATTTTGAAATTAATAATATTCAAGGGTCATGTGAACCATCAGAAATTGAGAGGCACTCATTCAGACATTGAATTATCCCCATTTTTTTTAAGAAATAGGAAAAACTACGTGCGTTTGATAGAAGTAAAATATTTCAGTGATTTAACATATGAAATGACAAGTAATTGAGAAGGTGAAGGATTTTTTTTTTTTTTTAAATTTCACAGTATTAATTACTTAGTTTTGTACCTATGACTTAATGGCCTATCGTCACATGTTTTTTTCCCTCTGTATTCATTCACAGAATCTCAATTGTAGAATATCTAGAAAATGTATACACTCCAAAACTCTATGCAGGTTTATCTTTGTTTTAGCCACTCTGGAAATATCCATGGCATTTCCCTAATTTACACTAAACCCTGATCTTGTGTTGATGTGAATCTATTAGGCTTTGATTCAAACATTATAAAAGGGACCTTTCTCAACAAAAAAACTTCTAGATATCAATGACAAATTGGACTATATTCCAATATCTTATACTAATAATATATCTATATGCAAATGAAAGACAAAAGTTGTAATCAAGTTTTTAATTTCTCAAAACATTTTTTTTAAAGTACCCTTGTTGCTGTTGAGGAGGCTGGGGAGTAGGTTGTGTAAAGCCAGGCTGCGGTTGAGGTTGAGGTGGCGCTTGCTGGCTAACTGGTGGAGGCTGCTGGCCACCATATCCAGGGTAACCTGACTGGTTAGTCACTGGAGGGTAACCACCTTGGTAACCTGCCGCAGGAGGGGGTCCGCCTCCAGCACCACCACCTGGAGGACCGCCACTGTAATTCTACAACATGAAATTAGTGTTAAAAATATCGTGAGAAAGTTGATCCACATTAGAGTAGTAATTTTGTTGCTATTTAATCCAAAATAAAATTTTCATTCAAAAAGGGGAATAACAACTGGAAATTTAAGTTCATAATCTCTTCCGCCGGTTAGTGTATCAAAAAAACAAATTCTAAATCGAGTAATGGAACTTTTCAGACAGCATAATAAACTTCCTCACCAACCTCCCACAAAAGAAAAAAAGTCTGTCACGCAGGGCCTTGGTAAACTTAACAGATTCCCCTAGCGCTGGTATAGCATACTTATGACTTCATCTCACAATATTTCTTTATTTCATGTAAAAAAGGTCTGTTCAAAACGATATTTGGTATTTAAGCTTAGAATAATGTGGTTTATGAAATATCAGCTTATTATTAATATGACATGAGTACGAGTAGGGGTTTAATGAAGGCTGAAAACTAAAAAATCCAAATATCTCGATTAATATTCATGATAGAGAAAATATGTATATAACATCATTTATAGGCAATCAAATTTTCAATTAGATTGGTTATATACACTTTTTTAATTCGACATATAATAACAAAGGTATTTCGAATTTTTGACCTTACTTCCCTCTAAATCCCCCCCCCCCCAAGTTCGATTTCACCCGTTAACGAACTTGATCTTTCTTTTTGCATAAAACTCTTATATATTGAATTTGGTAATGATTAAGCAAAACTTGCGACAGCTAGAGCTGTAACAGACAAATAAAAATAAATATAAAATTTTGAATGACCTCATTTTCGCCATCTCCTAGGTAGGCTCGATTGACATTTGAGGAAATTTGACAAAAATCGTGTCATGAATACGACCTCAATAGCTGATTTTCCTTAAAGGAAATCTGCTAAAACATAGTAGTAATGTGGGGTATAAATACTATATATACACATAGAGATAATACATTTTTTGTAATTTACTCTGCTGCTCACAATTAATAAATAAAATTTTGTGAGGAACATTCATATTTCAATTCTAACACCATATAAGGATGAATACTATTCTAGGTTTATTTACCTGAGATGATGTGACTTGAGGTGGAGGTTGATTAGGATACTGATTATTGGGGTAAGGCTGTTGCTGAGGCCCAGGTCCAGGGTAGCCTTGTCCAGATCTATATTGCTGTGGTCCAGTAGGCATTGTTGGCCCTATACAAATAAGTTAGTAGTATAGTAGTAGCTTTAACAATTATATTACAGTTAATTATTATTTCAGAAATAAAAATAAGAAGACTAAGGAAGTTAACCAACAGAAATGAAATATTTCCCAAGTAAGAATGACAGAAAATCGAGCTACAATGGAAAAGGACTTGCTGCTATTCCTATTAATACAATAATTTTCTTTTCGTGTACAATGTGTAAGTAGTTTGAAGGCCGAGAGGAGCTGTTATTTATTGACCCTACCAACTTCAGAAGATGCTATTTCGATTTTTGATCTTAGTTCTCCTCTAAAACTCACTTTCGTGTTCTGATTTCAGTAATGGTTATATGTAGAAAGAAGGGGGAGGTGGGGGGGTCTTTTTTTCATCTCCTACATAGAGCCAATGACGTTATGAAGATATTTGGAAAAAAAAAATGCATAGTGAGTACAACCTATCACACAAACATACATAAATAAATGTGCAAACTCGATTAACCTAATGATTTCCAACATCTGATGTTGAATATTGCTTTTTAATTAGTTTCGAGCTGTAAGGTCTTGGAGATGGCAATTTTTTGTCAGTTTGTTGGAGTTTTGTGTCTAGAAATTCATTTAATAGTATGCTTCCTAATTCTTCCATTGTTGTACAATGGAAACAATCAAAAATCATCTCAGCCATAGCCATGCATTATTAATATATAAAAAAAAATACTTACTCTGTTGTGGCTGCTGTGGGCCTTGTGGAGGCATAGCTGGTGGACGGTAGGCACCCTGCCCAGGCTGGGGGAAGCAGGGTCCTGGAGGAGGAATGTCCCCTGGACCCTGGGGGCCATGCATATGATGTGGAGGCGGTGCTCCAGAAGGTGGCGCCACTCCTTGAGGAGGCTGAAAAGTAATTATCAACCTGAATCTTGCGTACTTCTATCATCAAATAAAATTTTTGTTGAAGATGAAATGGCGGAAGGCCAAGAGATGAAATAATGCACACATACACATGAAATATCTTCCAACTACACTCGCGGACAAAAAAACCGGTGCACCTACATTTTCGTCTACAATTTCTCAACTATACCAAAAATCATACCGATTTTTTTTTTTTATTGCTAAGAATTTATATAGGCACTGGGTAAAATAGAGAAAAACCAAAAAACAAATGAAGTAAGCGCACAATAAAATTTAATACACAAAAAGTAATTTTGGTAAAACAACAAAATAAAAAAATTTCTGAACGATTTCAAAACAAAAATTATGGGAATTTCTTTTACCTCGGTTTAGTACCGTGTGTTACCCCCTCTAGCTTGAATCACCGCCTGCAGCCTTCTCGTCATACTCCTGATGAGGTTGGCAACGTGTTCTTGCGGTATCCTTTCCCATTCCTCTGTTAGTACAGTTCTCAGTTCTTGGAGGCAAAGAGGAGGATTTAATCTGCGTCGGATGTTCACTTTAAGCTCGTCCCAAATGTGCTCAATAGGATTGAGGTCTGGACTTTGGGCTGGCCACCTCAGAGTGCGCACACCGATCTCATTGAGGTAGACTTGAACTTCATTTGCAACATGAGGTCGCGCATTATCATGCATAAACAGAAACTCCTCGCCAATGAATGGGGCAAAAGACATCACATATTGCTCCAGGACTTCTGTGATGTACACCCGAGGGTTCATTGAAGGCCTCTAGAACACATGGAGTTCAGTCCTTGCGTCTAAAGTGATGCCTCCCCACACCATAACTGATCCACCTCCAAACGGCACCATTTCGGCTATGTTGCACGCTGCGTACCGCTCTCCTCTTCGTCTCCAAACTCAAATCCGCCCATCTGAGCAGTGTAAGGCAAATCTGGACTCATCTGAGAACATAACATGGGCCCAGTCAGCCTCTGTCCAATTCTCATGTTCCCTAGCAAATTGGAGCCGCGCTACACGGTGTGCTGGAGTGAGTTGAGGGGCCGTCACTCGGACCCTGGAGTGTAAAGACATTTCCACAAGCTGCCTGCGTACTGTACGAGCACTGACATCAACATCCATGGCTCGTCGAATTCTCGCAGCAGTTTCAACAGCTGTCTGTGTTCGATTTCGTAGAGTCTGGAGCACTACAAGGCAGTCTTCTCGTGAGCTCGTCGCTCTTGGCCGACCCGAACCGGGCCTCCTTGTGTAGCGACCAGTCCCCCGGTATCGTATCGTTGGACCACCCTCCGGACTGTTGTCTCTGGAATGCCTAGCGACCTGGACACGTAACGTTGGCTTCTTCCATCGTCAACCAATGCCATTATTCTGGCAACTGTCTCCGCTGGTAAAACCATAAAAAAAGTTTTTTGTTTGCCAAAAATATAGGCAAGAACTAAGGCTATAAAAAGCAGGAAAAAACACTAACAAGAATGACAATAATTAACTGTTAAATGAACTGTGTCAGAGCCAGACGTGTACTAATGAAATGTGGATTACAGAATTCAGAAGTCTTATCTCCAACTTAATTCTTTGGGATCCTAATACCACTTTGGATTATTGACAAGAAAGTGTCAAGGTACAAATAGTGTCATGATAAAACCAGTAGCACGACTGATCACTGATAAATGTAGCATTATGTTTAAAAATGTAGGTGCGCCGTTTTTTTTTGTCCGCGAGTTTATTTATATTTCCAGAAGGAGCATAGTCATGTCTACATCTAATCGACTTGCTATTTATTAAAATATTTGATACACATGTTAAGTAATTTTGTTATCTTAGTTTTCCTGTTCACCGCCTCAGGAGTAAGGTCAAATCTTTTTATAATGTGTACAACTCCTAAAGAGGTGTCATAGAGGACGTGAACAATAAATAAGTGAAGATATTTTGCATTTTTTCATAAGTTGACTTTCAGCCATTTTATCTTCATAAAAAGTATGTATTTCTTATCAAATGGGTATATGGGTATATGGTTACAGTATGTATCAAGTCTCATTTTTTTCATCCAATGGGGAGAAGGAAAACTCTATATGGAATTCCCAGTATCAAGGAAAAAGGAAAAAAAAGAAGAAGTTAAATTGTAACGGTTTAAAAAATAAAATAAAAGTAATAAAAATAAAGTAGATATATAAGAAAAAGTCCGTCATGCAGGGGCTTCATAAACTAAGCAGATTTCCCATGCATTTGCATTTATCTCAAAAAGTAAAAGTTCCATGAGAACAATATTTGGTATTTATGCTTCAAATAATGTGCTTTATAACATAACAGCTTATTGTTAATATGACACGTGTACGAGCGGGGTGGGGGTTACTGAAGGTCGACAACTATAAAATGCAAATATCTCGGTTTATAATCAAGATAGTGAACAAATGTGCATAACAATATTCATAGAAAATTATATTTGTAATAAGATTGGCTCTATACAATTTTTCAATCCAATACATAATAACGGAGATATTAAGAATTTTCGAAATTCCTCCCCTCTAAACTCCCACTGGTCGGATTTCAGCCATTATTGAACTTGATCTTTCTTTTTACATAGCATGGTAACAGACTATATATATATATATATATATATATATATATATATATATATATATATATATATATACAGGGTGCTTCAAAAAAAATGTATACACACTTTAAACTATCGTAGTTTTCCCGCTCTACAAGGCTAATGTTATATTTCTTCGCCAGATGGCAGCATAATCGTCCCTCTATGTTAGATTGTCAGTTGGAATTTGTAATATCAACATGGCAGACGTAGGTTTGAGTTTTGAAGAACGTAAGCAGGTTATTAAGTGGTATTGGAAGTTTGAGAATGTAAATGAAGTTCAACGACAGTTGCAATTACACGCATACGAGACAAATTCGAAGTTCATGAAACAGTGTGTGATGTGCATAAAGGTCATTCAGGTCGACCTCAAACAGCTACAAGTGATGAGTCATCAACGGCAGTCTTGGAACTGTTTCAACACTCTCCTAACAAATCTTCAAGGCAAGGGGCATGTGAAAGAGATGTAAGTGCTAGCAGTGTGCTACGCATTCTGAAGAGAGGCAAGTATCGTGTTTATATTCCAAGGCTGGTGCAACAGCTAAGTGACGACGGTCCAGATCGAAGGTTGCAATTGTGTGAATGGGTTCAGGAGATGGTGATACGTGAACCGGGATTTATGGGTAGCATCATTTGGTCGGATGAAGCCCAATTCAAACTTAATGGAACTGTAAATAGGCACCATTGTGTTTACTGGGGTGAAGAAAATCCTCACATTACAATTGAAAAAGCTGTAAATTTGCCTGGTGTAAATGTGTGGTGCAGTTTGTCTTCAAGGGGACTCATTGGAAATTTTCAATTTGAAGGTACTGTAACTGGTATTAATTACCTAACCATGCTTGCTGATTCCATATTTCCTGCCATTCGTGCATTATACGGCAATGATAAGATTCAAGCCGTGTTTAGAGAAATCTCATTGGACGTTTTGATACGATGTACAGAATCAGTGGTGACTCGTACTCAGAATTGTATTGATGCTGCAGGTCACCAATTTGAACAGTATTAACATTTGTTATTTACGTTTCATTTACATTGGACTTTAAGCTTTCTAATTTCTTGAAAATTAACTTTGTAGAACGGTAAATAAATTTTTTATGGAAGTTCAAAGTGTGTATACATTTTTTTGAAGCACCCTGATATATATATATATATATATATATATATATATATATATATATATATATATATATATATATAATTTTTGATAGACCTCATTTTTGTCATCTACTAGGTAGGATCGATGGACATTTGAAGAAATTTTTCGAAAATAGCGTCGAGTACAACCTCAATAGCTGATTTCCCTTTAAAAAAACCTGATAAAACATAGTAGTAGTGTTGGGTAAAAAAAAAATATATTGCTATCGCATTGATAATTCAATGAGAGAAATCTGCTATAGCGATTTGAAATGACCTGTAAGGGTAGCAAGAACAATACTACATATTTTTGAAAAGAATGATAAAATCAGTGAAAGCTCATGAGAAGATACGAAAGATGAAATACATGTTGGAACTCAACCTGGTCACATAGTCCAAAATCCACCTGAAATTATGAAAATGTGGCACAAGTACAAGTAATTTTGAACTCTTGTAAGGGTTTTTTTAATGATTTGTAAAGCAATATTGAGAGTGGGTGCTAAAGGTTTTCTCAGATGAGCAGTAATAATAAAAAAGGAAAGATGTTTTGAGCTGTTAGAATATTTAGACTGGTTTATTTTGATGAGTAGTAACTATGGAAAAACCATCTCACTTTCGAGTACTGACCTTCTGTAACATAGTAAAGTGCCACAGAAATACCTCTCCTTGGACCAAAAATACCTGGTCTATTAGAGAAAAAAGGAAATTTTGCGCAGTAATAGTTGTTTTTTTGAAGGCTGCATAAGGAATATTACAATGCTTTCTCATGCAATGAACCCAATGTGTCACAAATCCAAGAGACACTGGGCAGGTGGAAATTCTTCCCTAGCAACTACAAAAAATTTCTCATGGTGAAAAACTATATATACAACGCCGGTTTTCAAATCCAATCCTTTCAACTATAAAAATGGAACATAAGGAAAATCATCCAATATAGAAAAGAAATTATTTTCATATTAACAATCTAAAAAGTTTGTTTTATGTTTACATTGGCCAAGTCAAAAATATTTATTCTCTTAGTTTGTACATATTTACTAAACATTCATGGCAAACATGCTTTAACAAAATTTATTAAAAGGAATCTGTTATCAAAATTAATAAAAGGGCAACCTTTGATTGATTTTTTAGTGAATCACCGTATTAGAAATTAGGTTGTGATTATTAATTCAAAAATTGAATGCAATATCCATAAAATAATAACTTTCAAATTTTCAACATATAAGGTAATTAGGAAACAAAAATTAACTTACAAAATGTTGAATCATTTCAGAATATAAGTAGTTCTAAATTCAGAAGTAACAATGTTCATTTATCTTTTGTATAATTGTAAAAGAAAAATTCCTAAAACACATTAGGTTCTTTAGGCAAAGAATAAAACCGATATTTATACTTCATTTCTACGAGCCTATAATTGGTAGCACATAAATATAAATTGAGCAATTTCTAAAAAAACAAAAAACAAATAGCATTTACTTTCAAATATGTACTTACAGGCAGGAGGGCTTGGATATTTTGACTTGCATCTGCTATTGATGCCAAATAAACGAGATTCCTGTGGAGGATCTGTTGATACCTAAAATAATGAATAATTTGTCAATGCAAAACGTTAACATCCATAAAACAGAATTGAGAATAACACAAAAAAACCTACTGTATACATTCCTGAGCCTTCCCTTTACTTTGATATTCTTGAATGGTTTGAATTAGTTGGCAGTTTTCGTCCAGCATCTTAAAAATTTGGTTAAATTATCAATTAAAAAAGTTGAATTCAAATTATTGAATTATTTTTCTTATTAAAAAGAAATTCTTTCAATCAAAATTACTTACCTTTTGTATCTGTGCTGGACTAGGAGGTTGCCTAGGTCCCCTGTTCGGCACAAAAGCAACAGACATAGCAGGAAAATAATTAAATTGTCTCTTTAAATACACTTATTCAGTACAAAGCAATCAGATAAACACACAGCTACAACAAATTATTTTCGGGCACGCAACAGAGAATCCTTTATGTGCACAAGCTCACAGACGCTAGACCCAGTAGACATATCGATTAACGAAAGCATAGAGGTCGATGAGAGTTTGAATAACAGTTTGAAGGAAATGACGTCATGCGCTAGCTCTAAGAAAAGAATAATTGAACAAGAACTGATTGTCCTCTATTACAAATTTTTGGTGAGAGTTGGATGAGAATCATTAATATCCAGTTAAATAAATTACCAGGCATTGGATATATTACTAAACTTATTGGAATTAAGTTTTCTATCCAATATAGTAAGCATTCATTAATATTGGTAGTTTTTGTACCCACGGTTAACAGAATTTCTCTTCATCTGGGTGATGATCTAGTCGTTCCTCCACAGGATAACAGCAGGAATACACTGCTTTGTGTTCGGTTCTCCCTCTAACTAAACACCTATTTTGTCCAAAGACAAAAACAAAAAACCTCATTTTGGGTAACTGGTATTAAGTACTATTCGATTTAATATAGAACTCAAACATTTTGACTTTATTTGGTACAAACAATTATTATAGAAGAATTTGTTATGTAAGGCTTCACTATCCACGATATTTTTATATCTCCCGTCACCTGTGTATATATATCTTTTTTTTTACAAAACATCACCATAGACCATATAATTCATAATCTTTGTAATAGTATTTTGTATTCAGAACTGTGTATGAATAAAAGTTTTTTTCCCCCAAAAGCTGCCCAAAAACGACATCATCTAATACCCATCTGTCCAAGGCACATATTAACCATGGTAGTGGCGCGGTATAATGGATTTGATGGGTAAATTTTATCAGCCAATTTGCCACCAATATCCAGTACGTCACAGGAGGAAATCAGAGGCTCAGATGGGATGAAGCCCTGGTGGAAGCACAGACAAGTGACGACAATACGCGATTTGATGAGAAATCCTCATCTGCAGCTGAAGTGGTTGCAGTTCCCGCATTTCTCACGTCGTTTGTGATAAGTCCTCGACCTTCGCCCGTCCGTTCTTACCCGAAGTCATGCGATTCGCTGTATTCACCTCACCACAACCTCAGCCATCCCGGTATACGCGGTACCCGCTGACTTGACGCAAAGTGGTATTTCTGGTCGAACCAGAACTCGGACATTGGCAAGTGGTCAAGGGAAGGCATCGCCTGTCAGAAGGCGAAGGTGCATTGACACACAGCCTCGCTACCTGATTGATATTTTCCCACCTTCAGCCAGATGCAAACGAGTGCACATTGAGATCATTGGCCCACTGCCCATTTCAGCTAGTAAGTTAATGGGTGTGCCGAGAAGTGGCATCGTACACCTTAAAATAGCCCTCACAACGCAGTTCAACAGCAGCGGTTTGAACACTCTGTTGGCCATGGTACTCCTGGGACTTCGTGCAACGATCCGCGATATCAATAGCATCGCAAAGAAGGTTTATGGTGTAGCGAATATTAAACATATGTTCAGTTACTCTTATAGACAGTGCTTGGTTACCAGAGTCAGTGTGCATCTCGAGAGTGCCTCTTTCTAAAAACATCGTGCTCGCTTCAACTTATAAACATTAGTGAACGGGAGTGCAATAATTACAGTGGCCGTAAGACTGTTAACGACAGTCAGGACCACAAAGCCGTGAGTTACATTTTATAATTGAACACTGAGTCCTGGGCGAGGTTATCAAGTGACGAAGGTTACGTCAGCACGTTTTTGGTTTTATTTTGACAAATGTAAATGTTTCTTTGTGTTTTATCGTTTAAGTTCATTCAAACATACTAACTTAACAATGGGTAACCTCTTCGACTGCATTGTGAATTGTTGGATACATCCAATCAACGAGTCCGCACAGAAGACTTCGAGGACAGTTAGAGGGTCTCTGATTTAAAGTCAGCCTCTCATGTTTTCTTGAGGGGCGTCACGGTACAGCGTCCGACCACACCACCTTATACTGAACCATACAAGGTTTTAAAAAGGTGTTCCACATCCTTCGTCTTTCAGTTACATTCAGGGCTCAAAAAAGTCACAATTGACATTGTGTAGACCAGAAAGGAGTGGAAACAGAACGGGGGCTCCTAGCCGCGAAGCCTTAATCCCCCGCACCTATCACACTTCCTATTTGGGAACACAGATAGGAATCGCCCACGCATGCCCGCGCACATACGTCCTCCTCGTATGTCACGAGCATGCGAGCGCGATCCCAGGGGAGGGCAGATCCCACTACCTAGCTCCAACACACAGACGACATGTACCTGTTTACCTGGCCCGTCGCCTCCGTGCATCGAACACACGACCGTTTTCTCCTCAGACAACCTCTCTCTTTCTCTCACTCATCCTTTCACTCAACATTCTCAACACCTCACTCGCTCCATCCTCAACCGCCTTCCTCGAATTCCCATTCACCAAAATCAAACCGTCATCCGCAAACTCAACCATACACCATCCAGCCTCATTCACCATCCTCACACATCCATCAAACACAATCTTCCAACAATGGGGACCAAGCACACTCCCCTGAGGGCATCCCATACTCACATCCTTTCGTACCACCCCAGGGCCCAATCGCATCTCAACCTTTCTCCCAGACAAATAATCACTCATCAACTCATACAACTCTCTTTTCACACCCCTTTCTCTCAACACACACAACACACTCGGCCACCACACTCTATCAAATGCACCCACCACATCCAAAAACACACCCAAAACATACTTACTTTCACTCCGTTCAACCTCACGCCTTACATCCCACATTGCGTCCTCCGTACACCTCCCACTCATAAATCCATACTGCCTCTCATGCACACTCTCACTAAACAGCCACTCCAACTTACACGCAATCATTCTCTCAAACACCTTCCCTAACACAGGCAACAGCGTTATCGGCCTAAACGCACTCGGATCATTCACACTCTTATCCCCACTCTTCAACAACGCTCTCACACGCCCCCACTTCCATCTACTCGGAAACACACGATACTTCACGCACACACCATACATACGTCTCAATACACTCTTCAACTCACACCACCCCTCTTTCAGCATCTCCACACATATTCCATCCCATCAAGGCGCCTTCCCATTCTTACTCTTCCACACAGCCTTTCGCACCTCATCCTCACTCACATTCCATCTCTCACTAAACTCAGGAACATACCTTCCATTCGCTCTCCTTACACTCTTCTGACTCTCACTCTCATCCACTCTGCAATCATCCGGTATCAGTCGATCCAACAACCTCCTTCCACTCACTTCCCAATCACACACACTTTCATTCTCTCCAATCATACCCATCACTCTCTTAGGGTTCCACTTCCCCGAAGACATCTTGTAGGCCAAGTTCCAGGGTCCCTCTTCCGCCTCGAGAAACTCCTTTCAGGATTCCTTCTTGACCTCCTTGATCCTCTTCTTGTAAGCTCTAAACGCAGACACTCCATTCACACTCTCACTCAACAACATTCGAAACTGATCCCAATCAGCCGACCTCAGACAAAACCTTGCACGCTCACCTTTCATTCTTCCCACTCTCTCACCTCTCAACACACGAAACAATAACACACAATGTGCACAACTGCACCATTCACTCTCCACACTCCATTCAGTCAACCTAGCACTCATACTCGCAGACACCACAGTCACATCAATCCAACTCACACCCCCAGTCGCACCCCGAAACGTCGGCTCACCACACTCATTCACTATCTTCCATCCCAGACCATTCACACACACTTCCAACTCCAACCCTCTATCATCCGTCACATCACCCCCTCCCCCACAACACATTCTTCGCATTAGTCAAAATTGACAGACTGAAATCGACATTCCTGCTCCTGGAACAAGATGCTAATTTCAGGTATAATATAAACTAGACTTTGTATTCGTTTCCCGAATACAAATGCCGAGCCGAGGTGGAGTGATCGATAGTTTGGACAAAATAATACTTCGTAATACGTATATTCTTTTTGAAACACCCTTTACATCTGACACAAACCTGTGTATAAACTGGTAGTTGTATCATTTCTTCTGTTACAATAAAATTGTAGCGGCGAGGTACTCGCGAATGAATAACCTTGACAGCTAGTCATAATTTCTATGTGTTCGCGAGTATCTCGCTGCTATACGTTGCTATAGAGAAGTCCCTATAACTTAGTGAGTCTTCTATCGGCATTCGCGTTGTGAACCGTGTTTTGGTTAGTGCGTGTTTATAAACTGAGAAATACCGGAGTCTGAAGTGCGGATGGACCTATTTGTTAATAACTTTTTCATATTTTATTTTACTGTTTTAATATATGTGATATAGTTAAATTGGCCTTGACTTCTTCTTTACGTTTCGCATCGCCCCTCCACATTGGTGACCCCGACGTGATTTCTACTTTACACGTGAGTACGCCATTTTAAATATGCACTCCAGTGACTTATTTGACTTACTCACAATGGAAGGTGATGAGATCGGGACTCCTGCTCACAATCCCCAGCCTGTTGAAGCAACTTCTATGGCCACTATTAAGTCTCAGATGCCAAATTTTTTTAAAGCTGACCCAGAGATATTTTTTCTTCAGTGCGAGACTGTTTTCGAGTTATACAATGTCCGTAACTCTTCAAAAAAATTTCGCCTTGTGGTTTCGCAACTGGATAGGGAGGTTATACGTGATGTTATTGACCACGTCCGTAACCCCCCTGATGAAAATCCATATTGGACCCTCAAGGATCATGAATAGCTTCGGGGAGTCCGAGAATGTCCGGATTAGAAAACTCCTCGAAGATCAACGACTAGGAGACTGCCGACCATCTCCCTTCTTGCGCGAACTCCAGCAACTCGGAGGTACCGCGGTAACGGACGAGCTGCTTAAATCAATTTGGCTGAAGGGATTGCCCAACGCCATGCAGATAGCACTTGCCGCTACTGAGCAGCAAGATTTAGCAAAGCTCAGTAACATAGCCGACCGCATTGCTGAGGTTGGTGACCCTAGAGCCTGCGAAGTGGGAGCATTGAAACCTTCCACTCCCTCTCATAGAGAAGATCGGCTACTGGACGCCCTGGAGAAACTCATCGAGCGAATCACAGCCCAGGAGACCCGCCAACAGAATACGACACCAACCACAGCACTACGCCGACGAAGTAAAAGTGGAGATAGGCAGTTATGCTTTTACCATGAACGATTTCGCGATAAAGCAAATAAGTGCCGACCACCATGCTCATGGAAGCAATTTCTAGTTCCCACTAAGCAGGAAAACTAAATTTAGCGACGGCTGAGGCGGAACCCGTCGCTAATAACTCCCATCACCGGCTTTTCATTTATGACCGGCAAACCCGCACCCGATATTTGGTGGACACAGGAGCTGCCGTATCGGTTTACCCCGTGACAAGAACACCAAAACTAAGCCCAGCGAATTCTCTTTATATGTGGCGACCGGCACCCCCATCCCAACCTATGGCGAGAAACTTATACAATTGGACTTAGGCTTGCGGCGGAAAATAGTGTGGCGATTCATCCTCGCGGAGGTAGGGCAACCCATAATTGGAGCGGACTTGCTCTACCATTTCGAGCTGATGGTGGACCTAGCTGGCTGCCAACTGGTCGACAGGATCACAGGGTTGACGACAAAAGGGAAGCCGGCTAACGTTCCAGCACCGACAATATATTCTGTCCCGGAAGGCCAATGGTACACCGAACTTCTCCAGAAGTACCCTAGCCTCACGTCACCGACCACGTTTACTAAGAAGCCGACTCATCCCGTCGTTCATCACATAGAGACCCGAGGCGCGCCGGTCACCGCGAAATCGCGAAGGTTACCTCCGGAAAGGTACGCGGCCGCGAAACGCGAATTCGAACAGATGATGGAGGAAGGCATTATCCGTCCGTCAAGTAGCCCTTGGTCAAGTGCGCTACATATCGTTCCTAAAAAGAACGTCGAAATCCGACCTTGCGGCGATTATAGGCAACTGAATGCCAAAACAATTCCCGATCGTTATGCCGTACCAAACATTGCTGATTTCAATGTCAACCTCCATGGGAAGCGGATCTTCAGCAAATTAGATCTGAGAAAAGCCTATTTCCAAATCCCTATAGCGGAGGAAGACATACAGAAGACTATTATCACCCCATTTGGTCTCTACGAGTACGTAAGGATGTGTTTCGGCCTACGAAACGCGGCTCAGACCTTCCAGAGATTTCTAGATTCCGTTCTCCGTGGTCTTGACTTCGCCTTTCCCTTCGTTGATGACATCTGCATCGGATCAGCGGACGAGGAAGAGCATAAGAAACATCTGGACGAAGTTTTTCGACGCCTCCAGGAACACGGTCTGACGATTAACCTCTCCAAATGTGTATTCGCAGTGACGGAGATGGGCCACAAGGTTACTCACTGCACTTCCGGAGAAGGTCGAAGCCATCGCCACTTACCCCCGCCCTACTACTGTCAAGGACCTGCGACGATTCCTGGGGATGATTAACTTTTATCGACGTTGCCTTCCCCACGCTGCTGCCATTCAAGCACCCTTGAATACTTTTTTGACGGGAGCCAAGAAAAATGACAAATCCCCCATCTCTTGGACCGAGGGTTCCATCAAGGCATTTGAAGATTGCAAGGAAGCCCTCAGGAACGCAGCTCTCATAGCTTAGCCCATTCCAGGAGCGGAGCTAGTTCTCGTATGTGATGCTTCTGGCACATCTATAGGAGCAGCTCTACAGCAGAAGTAAAATGGAAACTGGCGATCTCTAGGATTTTTCTCAAGGACATTGACTCGGACACAGCGGAACTATTCAACTTATGACCGCGAGTTACTGGCCATTCATCAAGCCGTGCGACACTCGCTCTCAAGTGGAGGGTCGACATTTTACCATTTGGACTGACCACAAACCACTTCTTTACGCATTTCAGCCGAAGCCGGAAACCTCCACCACCATGCGGATTCGGTGGGTAAGTTTTATTAGCCAATTTACCACTGATATCCAGTATGTTGCAGGAGCGGAGAATGACGTGGCTGACGCGTTTTCAAGAGTTGAGGAAATCAGCGGCCCTGATGGGATGGACGCCCTAGCGGATATATATATATATATATATATATATATATATATATATAGATATCTATATATATATATATACAGTTTTGAACGGACCTCATTTTCGTCATCTCCTAGGTAGGATCGACGGACATTTGAAGAAAAATATCGAAAATCGCTTCATGAGTACGATCTCAAAGGCTGATTTCTCTTAAGGGAAATCTGCTAAAATCAAACGTTTTATGCATACACTCTGAATATTAAAGTATTCTTAATCGTAAGTGGGTGATAAGAGTTTAACTAGCTTACTATGATGTAAGCAGACAGAGCAGTTCCAAACCGGATGTCTCCCCATGCCTCCTAAGGTTCAATTTAGCCATCCTACCACTCATGGTGATCTCAATTCGGTTTACATTAAATTATGTTAACAAATCTAATTACATTATCTAAACAATACCAAAAGTGCAATGTGTTAATAGCCTAAAAAAATAATATAGATTTGAATTAATTTATACTTTGGAAGTTTAATAAGTTCACACATTGGAAAGAATTATTGACTATAACAATATTTCTATGGATATAACTTGCATTATATTTGTATATTATATTTGTTATATAACAAAAGTTACTCTAAATAAGAAATTAAGCAATTCATGTTAAGAGAATGTCTGAAAACAAACGAATAGAAAATTAAATATTACGCTTATTCGTTTCTGGTCTCGATTAAAACCCCAACTCCTGTTTGTAACGAAGAATGTTAATATACCTTATAATCAAGTAGGGGTTCGTGCTAACTCAGATATTGAGTTTCGTGTAGTCGATTGAGTCCTTTATATAGTTGACTCCGCGTCCTTCATAAGTCGACTCGCGTCAGCGGATGTGATCTGAGCAGGCCTAGAGCAGATTGTTTATCCCTCCATAACTTCCGTCCCTGCATGCAAATGGTTTTCTAAAAACGGCATTTTTCAAAATGAAATAAAGGTGTGAGGGTGAGTAGCGAACATTCATAATCTCACAAACCCGAATCATACTTAGAACTATCATATATATAAAAAAATTGTCATTTTTCATAATATGCCAAAATCAAATAATGTTTAATGAGTACTTATCAATTGGATTTCTAATAACCCTCACAATCTACTTCATTTGTAAAAATATTAGTGCAGTCTAAAGACCAATCAGGTTTTCAGAAAAATACAAATGTTGAGGCCGTTCAATTTGATTCAATTATAATTGCATTGTTTATTTAATAACTGCTCAAGTTATACATTTATGAATATATCAAACATTTATAATACAAAAGTTACTTAAAATAAAAAAAGAAAAAAGTTTTACTATGTGCAACGAAATATCATTATTTTTTATTTCATGACTCCCTTAGAACCCCTATTCCTGATCGCCTTAATGTCAGTCAGTATAGTCTATAATCATGGAGGAGTTAATGCCAAACATGCCGATTTTTTTTTTAATTCTGCTCAGTCGTTTGTGCCCAATGGATGTTGGCCAGTCATTAAATAATGTGATCTTTAGTGTTGAAATAAATAGTAAAGATCAAATAGACAGTTTCTAGTCAAGAAATGAAATATTAATTGATGATGTCATCACACAACATATTTGTTTGTATCTTATCTAGTGAAATCAATATTTGCTATTTAACCCTCCGTCGGGCGCAGCTAGCCTGAGAGGCCAGGAAAACATACTTTTTGATACCACGCCTCATTCTGTTTCCCCTGTGAGGGGCCATTCCCCCTCTTTAGTCTATTATAGTGAATCCCCTACTTTAGTCTATTGACATACTTCATCCAGACCGACTGGTCCCTAGGTGGCTTGTGAGGCCGACTGCGCCCAATTGCTCCTTAATTTCGAAGATGATTTTTTTTCAAGATATATCTATTGCAATCGTCCCTTTTACTAAGATTAATGCTATTCTATATGGAAGTTCGTCGATATCTTGAGAAATAAGTGCTAGTCTAACTCTGGCCTCTCAGGCCGAATGCGCCTTATCAATTTTACTTGTTTTAGTTTAAGCTTCATTCTATTTTAATAAAGTTATTATTTTACGTACTAAATAGCATATTTGCTTTCCTTAGATTCCTTAAATTCTGTCCTACTAGCGTTTTAAATTAAAATTAATTAGATGAGGAGTGGGGGGCTAAAATATGTGGGCGGCCTCTCAGGCCGTGTGCGCCCGATTTTGTTTCGTCCAGAGGTGCGCCCGACGGAGGGTTAAGCTTGGAATAAGACGTTTCATGTTTGTTCATAAGCACAAAAAAGGTTTAGCATGTTTTAATGGAATGTGTATTTTTATTCTTCTACTCATGACATGAAAACAAAAGCCTATCATATGAATTTACAAAACATATGTTTCCACCATTACCTTTATCTTACATTAAGCCGCAATCTTACATTTAATGACGGAATTCATTAAATAAAATCCTTAGTCCCACCCTGGTTAGAAAAGGGTGGTAACCCGTAGAAAACCTGTCCCGATTAGCCTTAGTTGCAAAAAGTGGACGCTAATAAATAATTTACATTAAGCCAAAGAGATATAAATCAGAGATTATAATATTCACTCCCTAACAACGGTATATTTCCTAATTGTTAAAGTTCAATGACGAAAAGTGGGCTTTACTGAAGGCTCAAAAATAACGGCTAAGATTCAAGATAGAGAAAAAGTGTATAGAACAAGATTTATAGAAAATGAAATTTACGCGACTGGTTATATACAAGTTGTCGATCCCACTTATAGTAACAGATATTTTGAATTTTCTTCCCTTATGAAACCCTCCTCCCGATCCAATTTCAGGTGTTGGTGACTTTGATCTTTACTTTTACTTGAAACGCTTTTGAACCGAGTTTGGTATCGATCAAACAAAAATTACGAAAGCTTAAGCGTTAACGGACAAGCATTTATATATATATATATATATATATATATATATATATATATATATATATATACTACCTCAGATACCCGGCTTTGCTCGGGAATTCATTTGAGGCTGAATGGTGATGGTATTTTTTTGGCAAGGCTTTACTTTGCACAATATTTTGACATTTACCCGTCCCTGTGTTTAGGGATTATACCCGTCGTTGCTGTGGATTTTTAAATAATAAAATTAATTTCTTATGTAATACTTCAGTGTCCTCCATATTGTCATATTTCCCGTCTCCTGTGCATTATGCATAGCTTTGTATTATTAAGGTCAAAATATTAACATAGATTTGAATTAATTAATTTAAACACATACCGAGTATTATTTAGTTCGGGTGAGTCTTTTGTGCCAAATAAAATTGTTCACTTCCGCTAAAGGTTTTAGCGTATATCTCGTTTATTATTCGGCTTACCAAAAAAGTGTATATAACAAAAGTTACTCTAAATAACAAAGTAAACAACTTTTGTCATGTTCATATTTGCCGAAAAAACAATAGGAAACGAAATGTCGCTATTTTTAAATTCAGGCCTCCCTTACAACCCCCACTCCTGCCCGTCCCTAGAAATGTTGGTATGGCTTATTATAATGAAGGCGTTAGTGCAAATACACAGACCGAGTTTTATTTAGTTCGGTTCAGTCTTTTGTGCCAAATAATATTGTTGACTCCCGCTATAATTTTTAGCGTATAACGCATTTACACTTCGGTATACGACGAAAGTGTATATAATAAAAGTTACTCTAAATAACAAAATAAACAATTTTGTTATGTGCATATTTGCCAAAAAACCAATAGGAAACAAAATATCGCTATTTTTAATTTCAGGCCTCCCTTATAACCCCCACTCCTGTTCGTCTCCGAGAAAATTAATATATACTATGTCCGTCTCCTGGCTCTAAGCTACCACCAATTTTCAGTCATATCGGTAAAGCCGTTCTTGAGTTATAAATAGTGTAACTAACACGACTTTCTTTTATATATATAGATAACGGAGTTATTTAGAATTTTCGAAGTCCATCTCTAAGTCCTATTCCGTGTAGCCATTAACTAATATGATCTTTAGTGTTGATTGAAACAGTTATACATCGAGTAGGATGTAGAACAAATTTTCGAGTTAAGAACGTAAAATCTTAATCAAATGATGCAAACGAACAGTGTATTTTCCTGTATCTTACACAGTAAAAGCTCAATGAAAAGAATATCTGGTATTTAAGTTTCCAATAAAGTGGTTCATGATATACCAGCTTACTGCTAATATGACATGAGTAGGAGCGAGGGCTTACTAAAGGCTGAAAACTAAAAGATGCAAATATTTCTGTTAATATTCATGTTAGGGAACTACGTACATAACAACATACACAGTCAATTATATTTGCAATAGGATTGGTTTAATAAAATTTTTCGATCCGACTATAATAACGGAGATATTTTGAAATTTCCTTCTTTAAACCTCCTCCCACTCTCTCGCCGATTTCTGCCGTTAATGAATTGATTTTTAGTTTCGCATAAAACGCTTTTGAATCGAGGTTGGTAACTATAAGACAAATGTTGCGAAAGCTAGTATATATACTGGAAAGGCTGAAAACAAGGAAGTCGAAATATCTCGCTTAATACTTGAGTTACGAAAAACTGTATAGAGCAACAAGTATTTAATATCAATGTTTTCTATTCAATGCAAAATCTTAGTTGGTGACATCATCACACCACGTGTTTGTATGTACCTCATACAGTAAACGTTCAATGAAAACAATATTTGGTATTTAAGCTTGGAATAAAGTGGTTTCTGATATAATAGCTAATATGAGTAGGAGTGAGGGTTTACTGAAGGCTGAAAATTCCGTCACGCAGGGGCTTCGTAAACTAAGCAGATTTCCCGCGTGCAGGTATAAAACACTTTTGATCTAATACAACAACGTATTCACTACGTCCGTATAAAAACAGATAAGGGGTTACTGATGGCTGAAAATAAGAAAGTATGAATAACTCGCTGAATACCTGAGTTATGATTAAATGCATAGAACAACAATTGTAGAACATCAATAGTTTAACAAGAGTAGTTGTATAAAATTCTACGATCTAGCTCATAATAAAGAAAATATTTTGAATCTTGGATTCCCCTCCCCCCTAAAACCCCCATTATTCCTAACTGAAACGGTTAAATCTGGAGTATTCTTTATTATAAGCCTCATCGAAAAAGTGTATCGAACAAATCGTATTGCAAATTTAATGTTCTAAAATGTTTTTATAAGTCATGAATGTCTTTTCACTATCTTGATTATTAACATAGATATTTGCATTGTTCTTAGTTTTTAGCCTTCAATAAACCCCCACTCCTCCTCATGTTATATTATCAATAAGCTGTCATATTAAGAACCACTTTATTCGTTAATATTGTCTTCATTGAACTTTTACTGTCAACACTAAAGATCATATTTGTTACGGAGTGAAATTACACATGGAATAGTGGGAGTTAAGAGGGGAGGGGGATTCAAAAATTCATAATATATCTGTTACTATGAGGCCGATCGTAAAATGTTATAGAACCTCATCGGGTTTACATACAAATATATAGTAAGTGTTGAGATGAGATCACAAGTGTGTTATACCAGTACATACAAAAGTCCGTCACGCAGGGGCTGCGTAAACTAAGCAGATTTCCCACGTGAAGTTTTAGAGAATAGAGAAATTTCACGAGAGCCGAGCAATCAAGGAAACGGCCTAGTTTTTGGCGGGAAAGTCACTCACGTCCGTTAGCCGCCCAGATTTAATAAATATGCAAATATCTCAGTTAATATTCAAGATAGAGAATAAATGTATATAACAATATTTATAGTAAATTTAATTTGCAATAAGATTGATTCTGTGCAATTTTTCGATCCGACGTACAGAAACGGAGATATTTCGATTTTTCAAAAATCCTACCCTCTAAACCCCCCCTCCCAGTGGTCCGATTATAGCCGTTAACGAACTTGATCTTTATTTTTACATAAAACGACCAAATATCACGTTTGGTAACGATGAAACAAAAATTGCGACCGCTAGAGAGGTAACAGACAAATATATAGATAGATAGATAGATAGATTGATATATATATATATATATATATATATATATATATATATATAGTTTTGAACGGACCTCATTTTCGTCATCTCATAGGTAGGATCGATGGATATTTGAAGAAAAAAGTCGAAAATTCCGTCATGAGTACAACCTCAATAGCTGATTTCCCTTAAGGGAAATCTGCTAAAACTAAAATATGCAAATATTTCGGTTAATATTCATGTTAGGGAACTACGTATATAAGAACACACACAGTCAATTATATTTGCAATATGATTGGTTCCATAATAATAATAATGATCCATCCTATAATAACGGAGACATTTCAAAATTCCCCCTCTACCACCCCCCCCCCTCCACTGGTCGAATATAGCCATTTAACTTCACCTTTAGTTTTTCATATATCAACCTTTAGTATTTCATATATATATC
The DNA here is from genome assembly GCA_019009955.1 of Riptortus pedestris. NCBI lineage: Eukaryota > Metazoa > Arthropoda > Insecta > Hemiptera > Alydidae > Riptortus > Riptortus pedestris. Next base: position 99,659,077 of record CM032230.1, on the reverse strand, counting down.
GAGTTTGGTTACTTTAAAAAAAGAATTACAATCGTTAGAGTGGAAACAAACAAGTATATAAGAAATCTTCTAATTTCTTACGGAGAAACGTACCGAACGTTCTATGCTTATCACAATGGGACATAGTCGACTGGAATTTAAGTTACAACTTTTATTTGATAGCACTAAATGTTTTAATGTTTGTGGGTTTATGGAGGTCTGAAGCAGCTGTGGGTTCTATTATCAATTATCAGTTTTCAAGAATTAAACTCTCTAAATACCGTGACGAATTCTGGGGAAATATTTGTATTAAACATTTTTTAAAACTCTATATTTACTTAAATCCTGTAGACTACTTGTCACTGGTCAACATTTTGTTACAGGTGTATTTTCGTTACGACAGAGGGGACCTTAATTATAAAAAAACACTTAAAGAAAGGGTATGAATGACTATGCCACAATTGTTTCTCATTAAAGTTTCGGAATTTGGTGGTTATGATATCTACAACTCTTTTTATTGAAGACATTTTAGTTCTTATATATTTTAAAAGGTTGTAGTCATTTGTACCTCTTATGATGCAAATTTTTACAAATGAGCATTTGAATGCAAGGATTCTTTTATTGTAACACAATATAAACCAACCCTAGTGTAAAAATACTATTTTCACTCCATGAAGAAGTGTCTAAATGCATTCATTCGGAAAAGTAGACACAAAAACAATTCTAGTACCGAATTAAGTATATCTGTAAATGACACGAAGAAAGGGAATATTCTGAAAGATTTTATCATGATTGCTTACTAATCAATGTTCGTCTAGTTTCCATGGATCCAATCGTACACAAAGAGCAATAAGATTTCAAAATTAAAAATGTAAGGCAGCAGCCTACTTCCTGTTGGATGCAAAATTAAGTCCATAAGCAATTGCCAATAATTATATCTAAAAATCCAAGTCTGAGTAATGAAGGGAAATTAATTACACTGAAGTTATCTTAGGTTAACTGGAAAGAATGACGAGTACATTGAGTATTAATTCTGAACTGTGTTATTAACAAAATTACTACTTTGTATTAGAACTGAGCGATATCCTTCTTCAGAAACCCTGTCATTCTTGCAGAAACTCTTGCAGTCGGCATAACTTGCTCTCCCATTCAACGTGAATCCTTACGTCCCAAATTATCATTTAATCTATCACCACTAATAAAACTGGTCCCATCTATAGGTAATTTTGCTTTATTTTAGAAATTATTTATTATTACATTTAATTTAAATCGTTTTATTTTTGTATCTATGGTGTAACAGATAAACTACTTGTCTTCAATAAATTGCCTTACAACCGCTTAAACTGTAATCCTTATAAAACTAAAACAATTTAATAGTTAAACATAATTTTCTGGGATGGTTATTACATAAATATATTTTAATAATAAGACTTAATTAGTTTGAAATATTAATATTAAGCTTAAAATCCTTAAAAATGTAATGTAAGCATCGTCGTTTTCATTTAATTGGATGAACACACGTCTCAAATGAATAAGAGTGCGAATGCACACTCAACAAATAATACTAATTTTATTATTTCTTTATTTGAGAGAAAATCTTTTTTTTTCTAATGTAAACAAACATAACAGGTCATTTTTAATGAAATTGGCCAGAACTAAATTGGCACAAACTCAAACCGTGTACTCAACTTTAGCAAATAAAAAATCGGTTAAAATAAATACGTTTACATTAAAAGGAAATTGATAATAAATTAAATTAAATTATTAATTAACGTCCACTTTTTGCTACAAGGCTAATTGGGGACGGGTTGTCAACAGTTTACCACCCCTTTCTAGCCAGAGTGGGAATTAGGATTTTATTTAATGAATTCCGTTACTAAATAAATTCCTCTGCCCAGGCGGGAATCGAACTCGCCACTCTAGGTTTACCATGTGAGATTAAGGTCAACGCTTTAACTCACATGGCTAACCTGAGCCCCAAAAATTGATAATAATGAAAGTTGAATTGTTGTTTAATATGGGTTGAGTAGATGCTATGAATATACTGTCTGCCACGTAGGTTGGGGTTGTGTAGCTCCTGAATAACATCATTAGTGATTTGGGGAAGTATTTTAGCAGGGAGTCAATGAAATTTGTCTGAGTTTCTTTAAAATATTTAAGAAAACATATTGTTTTTATTATTCATATTTACTCCTGCTTATCCTCTTTAAAAGTCTCTTAATGAAAACAAAGCTGTACATTTATAAAATAGTCATTAGACCTGAAGTTGTGTATGGCAGTAAAGATATTTGGAGGAAGATCTAATGAATTTGTCTAGCGAACCAGATATCATCTAACTATAACAAAAGTCAAACCCAGTGTTTGGGTCCTGTCTAGAGGCTGGCTCACAAAAAATGTTATATAGCACGCAGGTAGGGAAAGGAGAAGAAGCAGGCCCAAAGCAATGGTGGTTGGACGACATGAAGAACTTGCAGAGGCTAGGGGTCGGCAATTGGACAAATCCTTGTACCTGACCGCCAATGATTGTATAGGACCAGGTCTTTCAAAGATTGTAGAGCCTGGTGGGACGTCAGCATTGAATATAGGCAATACATTTTGTATATATAAATTTGGTGGTTGCAGAGTTATTAAGCAGAAGTGGTTTAAGTGTGTCCCCTATAAACTTGTGCAACTACTACATAAAGGTATTAACAAGTATTAAGCTGATAAAGAATTCATCAAAATAATAGAACATTACATTTTATGTATATAAAGCATCATGTATATACGTGTGTACATACAGTAGTTCACAGTGAAAATAGTACACCATACAAATTTCACAAAATGTTCATTTATTATGTACAATAATATATTTTTTAAAAAAAGGTTTTCCCTAAAATATTACACATTTTATCTAGAAAAAAAATAAATATCTCTCGTGAGCAATAAATTATTAATTATCCTGAGCATAAAAATAACAAAAATGAAATTCCAGACCTTACAGTGAAAATGATACACTTTAATAAAATTCAAATTAAAAGTAATTTTATACAACTTTAATATCTTGTTGGAAGTCCTTTGTTGTTAATTACTTCTCTTGGGATAGATCTTCTCGCGGTTTGGGATAGATTCCACGAGTTTTTGGGTAAAATCTGGGGTAATTTTCTCCCATTCTTCCAAGAGTGCCTTTTTTTAGATTTTATTTGTTTGTAATATTATGTTTTCGAATTTCTGTCTCCAATTTTGCTCACAAATGTTAAATGACATTTAAATCTGGTGACTGCGCAGGTGTCTTTATAAGTTTGGGACAGTTAAATGTAAGCCGTTCTTTCACTATCAACGAAGATTGCTTGGGGTCATTATCTTGGTAAAAAGTACAAATATCTTTTAATCCAAGTTTTTCAGCACTTACCTTCAGAGTTTGCCTTAATATGTCCATATTTAAATGTTTATCCATTATACCTTCTATAAAATGCAGACTTCCCACACCAGAGGTTGCCATGCGTCCCCGCAACCACCTCCATGTTTCAAAGTCGGTAAGAGATTTTGCTTGGAAAATGCATCTCTAGATTTTCTCCAAACGTATCCACGTCCATCCGACCAAAAACTGTTAAATTTGCTTTCACCAGCAAAAATAAACTTTTTCCAAAAGTCAAAATCTTTGGAAATGTGCACATTTGCAAATTTTAGCCAGTCTTTTTGATTTTTTTACTAATGAACGGCTTTTTCCTAGCAACTCTACCATGAAAATTGTGTTTCCTTAGGTCGCGACACACAGTTTCCGCACTAACAATCTTCTTTAAATAATTTTCACTTGCAATGTTTGGTTCATTCATTCTTGGGTTTTTTTTTTTTACGTACCCACCTTTCGTCAGCATCGGAAAGTATCTTTTTGGGGCTTTTCCTCTTCTTATTAATAAACCTATTTTCCCTTTTATATCTTTCTACAATGTGTTGTACTGTTGCATGGCATTTCTGAAAAAGTTCGCCAATTTCTCGATACGATTTTCCTCTGTTGAACTGTTGTATAATTAGTTCTCTTTCTCTTACCGTTGTGTGCCGACCCATTATAATAAAACAAAAACAATCACGAAATAATATAATAAAATTGTCTTAGTGACTGATAGCACAGAAGACACTGAAAGCCTGGATAGAACTAAAACGGATTAAAGGCAACATGAGTGGTGTATAATGTTCACTGTGAGATAGGTCAAAGGTTTGTAATCCTCTTAAGTAGCTTATTTATTAATCCTTGATAATGTTAGAGAGCTAGGCAAGTTAATCTATAATCAAGAATGTATTCTCATTCCATATACACTTTTACGTTACATAAAAATGAGTGCAATAAGTAATTTTTGACATATTTATAGAAATATAGAAGGTGTATCCTTTTCACTGTGAGCTACTGTATATACTTCATATTTATTTAGGGAAAGAATTTTGTTAAGATGGGCTAACTAGTTTTCCTTGGGGGAAACCATTTTTATTCCAACCGACAAAGACGGGTAACAAAGTTTGCTAAATCCTTCCGATTTCGATAACACACCTGATATAGTGGAATTGCAGCTGAATGCCAGAATAAAATGTTATCGTATGTTTTCTTTTAATACTAAGATGATACTATTGTTTTCTTTGTACTGGAAACTAGATTAATATTATTATTATTAAGACAATTATTGAAAATATAATTTTTGGAATTTATTTATTATTTTTTGTTACAGGTTTAAGGGATCATAAAAAATGGCTCAAAACAATCTAAATTCACATTCCCATAGTGATGGTTTTAATTATCATACAAATTTGGATGAGAACATTGCCCACGACTTTACGATAGAAAATATAAAAGCAATGTACTTCACGGGCTGGATCATTCCTAAAACCCCGTTGCGTCTTTTCATCTCCAGTGTCCTGCTTTTAGCATTCCAGTATAGCTTGTATATATTCTTATTGATCATAGCTGGATACACAATCAGTGTTTCTTTGGATCGAAAAGATGTTATAATGCGAATAGTTAACCCTGCCTCGCTACTGGCTTTAGCCGTTGTGTTACCCCCTGTAAAGCATTCAGTTGATAAAAGTCTTATTGAAGCTACACAAATAATAAAAAATGGGATATTTAAATATAAATCTGAAGTATCCTTTGACAGTCATTATGGAATGAAGAAGACTAGGGTATTTCAGATAAGATTTATCCTAAGAGCTTTTATTAAAATGTTAGCCACTTCTGCTATGTTCAACATCTTCATTTTGCCATTCATTCAGTGGCTAACGCTCCAAGATCCTTCCAATTTGCCATTCAATCCTTATTTACCACTTCCTTTCTATATGCCATTCAACACGAACACATTCCTTGGATACCTACTGGCATTCCTACCCCACGCGATTTTTTTCATTTTCTTTTACTCATCTGTTTTTTGTCTCGAAGTGATATATATAAGCTATACCGTTCAGTTAATCACTCATATAGAAATACTCAACTTTTCATTGGAGAATATTGAAAAAAGAGCCATGGAGAAATATAAGCAAATGGCTTCCATGAAACATGACATATTGCCTGAAAGGCTGTACGGGGACATTTGTTTTCAGAAATGTTTATATTTCTGCTTAAGGGAAAATATTTTACATCACCAAGCCATTCTAAGGTAAATTATATTTTAATAATTCCTATATTTTAACTTAATTCATAAAAATTATGTTCGATATATTGTATTTTTATGTGTTATATAATGTAAAATCTACAGAGTATTCTTTATGTAACATGAGTAAAAGTGAGTTTGGTGGTGGGTAAAAGTTTTGCGGAAGACTGTAGACTGAAAAATGCAAATATATCGGATAATATTCAAGATAAAGAATAAATCTATATACAAATTTATAGTAAATTTAATTTGCAATACGATTGGTTCTATACAGTATTTCGATCCGACTTATAGTAACGGAGATATTTCAGATTTTCGAAAATCCCCGTCTAAACTCCTGGTCTGATTTTACCCCGTTAACGAACTTGATCTTAGTCTTCCATGAAACACTTATATATCGAATTTGGTAACAATAAAACAATAATTGCGACCGCTAGAGCGGTAACACACACACACACACACACACACACACACACACATATATATATATATATATATATATATATATATATATATATACATACATACAGTTTTGAACGGACATCATCTCCTAGGTAGGATCGATAGACAATTAAAGAAAACTTTTACAAATCGCGTCATGAGTACGACCACAATAGCTGATTCCCTCAAGCGAAATCTGCTAAAAAGAATATAGCGCCAAGAAGTAAGTAAGGAATTAAGATAACTCATAAGAAACTCTACAATTAAACCTAAAACTTCATGAAATCATTCATTAGTGAGTCTATATTTATTTTCAGGTTCAAGAAAGCAATAAGCCCTTACTTGGAAGCAATAAATGGACTGGCTATAATATTTTTTTCTATAATAATGGCGTCATCTATTTTTCTAATTTTAGAGGTAAATAATTATTTATATTGCTCGACATAATGATTTAGTAACTCTGAACAATACCTAAAACAGAAGACCACCAAAACAAAAAAGAAGAAAACCAATAAAGGAGTTTGCGAAATACAAACAATGAAATTATGAATAATGAATAATGAAATGATGAATAATGAATGCGGTAGTATATAAAAGAGAAGAAAAAGTAAATACTTAAAATTTATGTTTTAATTTCTACTAATTTCATAGAACATTAGTGGTCTTATGTTTCTAGTTAATAAACTACTTCAAAGAAAAGTCTTATAGTTGGTAGCATTACCGATAATAGTTAGCTCTTTCTTTTCTGTAGTAAGCTACCGTTTTATATATATATATATATATATATATATATAATTCTGAACGGGCCCCATTTATGTTATTTCTTAGGTAGGATCGGGGGATATTTGAAATCATTTTTCAAACATCGCGCCATGAGCAGAAACCCAATTGCTGATAAGGGCTAAAGAAACTTTACACCCAGGTTCAACATTCCCTCCATCTTGACTGCATTCCGTCTCTATATTGACCCTTGTTGTTGGTATTTTTTATTACATTTATATTTTATTTCTCCCTACAGAATCCAAGTATGAATATCGGACTCCTGATGATCTTGGGTGCTGAGATATTATGCTACTTCCTTATATGTTTCACGGGTGAAATGATCACAGATAAGGTAAGGGATATTTTAAAAAGTAGTATTTTTTATTATTGTTCTTATTCTTAATTACTTTGTCTATAGTGTTCCTCTTATATTCGTTATTGCCTGTTGTTTCTTATATTGTATTGTGTTCTATTTTTATAATCGTACTGCGGGAGGTAATATTTTAAATTGGGTCACTATGCGACTAAATACAGCTAGCTCATGCTGTGTAGGATGGTTTGATGTATTGTTGTATTGTGCCTGTGGTAATTGATTTCGCGTAGATGTTATTCTTATTTATTGGGGTAATTAGGAAGTTTAAAATGTTCTATTTCTTTAATGTATATTAGGTTCTGCTGTGCTCGATTTATATCATCTAAAATACCCTACCTAGGTATATCTAGTATATCTGCCTGCCTACCTACCTACCTCGCTATTTACCTTCCTGCCTACCTAGGTATATCTAGTATATCTGCCTGCCTACCTACCTACCTCGCTATTTACCTTCCTGCCTACCTAGGTATATCTAGTATATCTGCCTACCTACCTACCTACCTCGCTATTTACCTTCCTGCCTACCTAGGTATATCTACCTACCTACCTCGCTATTTACCTTCCTGCCTACCTAGGTATATCTAGTATATCTGCCTGCCTACCTACCTACCTCGCTATTTACCTTCCTGCCTACCTAGGTATATCTAGTATATCTGCATACCTACCTACGTACCTTCCTACATACCTAGCTTCCCACCTACCTATCTACATACCTACGTACCTTCCTACCTACTTACCAACTTAGCTTCCCACCTACCTATCTACACCTACGTACCTTCCTACCTGCCTACCTACCTACCAACCTAGCTCACCCACCTACCTACTTACCAACTGAGCTTCCCACCTACCTATCTACACCTACGTACCTTCCTACCTACCTACCAACCTAGCTCACCCACCTACCTATCTACACCTACGTACCTTCCTACCTGCCTACCTACCTACCCATCTAAGTACCTGCCTACGTATCTAGGTATACCTAATATATCTGTCTATCTGCCTACCTACCTACCAACCTAGCTTTCCACCTACCTATCTACATACCTACCTAAGCACCTACCTAGTAGGTATACATTAGTAGGTCTGCCTACCTACCTACCTACTTACCTGCCTATGTACCTTCCTACCTGCCTAGCTTAGTTTGTGGCGTCTATACCAGCTGGATTACTTTCAGATCTCTTTAGCATAATTAATTTTTGAAAACGTTACTCAAGCACTTTTTAGTTTATTTATCAAATGATTGTTTTTTTTATGTAGATTTCAATGTTGACATGGTCTAACCCACATTTTACAAATAAGTCCCAACATGAACCCTTGGAAATTGATAACTGATCATATTTGAATGTAGAAATTCTTTTTAAGTATTACCTGGATAATGGATTTTATACGAAATTTACTTGGTTAGGCAACCATGCGTCAGTTCAGTTATTGTGAAGTACATGACTGTGTGTGTGTCAATTGAACGTATATATTTCCCTACTTACATATTAGTTTTATTTTATTCATCACTATCTCAGACATATGCTTTTTTGATAATTTAAATATTTCATGCCTTACTTTGTTTTATAAAAGGTTGAGTATTAGTATTATTTGCATAATTATTTGTTTCTGATATTTTCTTTATCGTTGTTCCCTTATGAGATTTATTGAGGGACAATGGCACTTTTGCGAGGAACCAAATAAATATTTAATTACTTCCATTCTACTTAATTAATATGATTGCAGAGTAATGAAACAGCTCACTCCTTGTATTCAACGCCTTGGCCACAATGTGATGAAAACTTTAAAATATTATTGAAAATAATGGCGATATACCTGAAACAACCACTTATACTTAGAGCAACAGGATTCAGTAGCATTTGCTCTCTTGAGACATTTGGAGATGTAAGTTCATTTCACCACCTATACACATTTCTTATTTATAGAGCAATGGTAAGGAGGTGCAAAAACAAAATTGAATCTCACGGATTATCTTTATATATATATATATATATATATATATATATATATAAAATTATACGTGTGTATGTTATGTATTTCGTTTCCTATTGGTTTTTCGAGAAACATGCACAGGATAAAAGTTGTTTATTTTGTTCTTTATAGTAACTTTTGTTATATTCACTTGTTGTATAACAAATTATAAACGAGATATACACTAAAAAATTAAAGTGGTAGCCAACAATTTTATTGGGCACTAAAATTGAACCAAACTTAACAAAACTCTATATGTAAATTACCATTAATTCATCTATGATTATAAACTATATTAAATTTTTTAGGTTCGAACAGGAGTGGGGTTTATAAGGGAGGCCTGAATAAAAAATTCGTGATATTTCATTTTCTATTTGTTATTGGGAAACGTACACATAACAAAAGTTGTTTTTGTGTCATTAAAATTAGCTTTTGTTTTAAACCTAATATTATTAAATTTAATACCCTAATCGTTTGAAATATCATGCAGGACGTCTGTCGGGTCCGCTTTTATATAGTATATAAACAAATAAAGCTTCCCTTGGGAGATTGAAGTTCAGTTCTATTTTTTTCCAAAAGTAATTTTTAATTATTTGAATTATATTAAAATTCTTAAATCTTTCTTAGTTTACCCCACTTCGTAAAGTGTGCAGCCTCGTGTACTTGTTTTACACAAATATCTATCCATTCTTGAAATAATTTCGGCAGTTGTAAATCCTATATTCTTGTAGTTTCTTGGCTGTTAATGATTCAAAAACAAGACTTTTTGTTACCCACGTCTGTATTTTACGGTTGTCCTGGATTGATCAAACTACGATTCATAAATAACGACCGTCTTTCCAAATTAATAAAAGTATTTATGACTGTAATTTTTGACTGATGGATACCAAAGTAAAAATTGAGTGTTTCATGTGTTTCTACAGACCGAGTTCGTTCATAGCCAAAATAGGAAATGCTGGGAGTTAAGGCTTAGGAAGGAGGTAAAATATAATATCGGAAATATCGTCAAAGCAAATAATATTTATTGGTAGTGCCCTACAAGCATGTATACTTCCTTGTAGGAAGTATAGGAATTATTGTAACCTCCAAATTATGTTGTATGCAGATTTCAACCCCCTCTGACCCTCCTTGACTTCATTTCGACAAGTTCTATCGTGACTTGCACAGGGCTATTGGCGCCTGTGTGTAAGAGATGATTTTGGCGCATCTTAAGGCATTTTGAATTATCTTTTTTTTAACCGTAGGTAGGTGCTTGAAATAAAGAAAAGAACTGAACTTTAAAAATCATATTTATTTGTATACTAAAATATCAAAATGAAATAAACAGAATAAAATCTAAATTTCTTTTTGGTCCCTTGGTTTTGGCGCCCCTAAAGGATGGCGTCCGTGTGCATTGCACACTTTGCACATATGGTAGTAGGAGCCCTACTTATAGTATGCATGCTTGGAAGTATAACTCAAAAACGACCATCCTCAGAATGTCGAACTGTTGTAACATCTAGTTGTGTACCCCATCCTTTGGATTTTATTCTAGGAGTTGAAAAGATTAGAGAAGAGGGAAAATAAAAAAATACAAATTTATCCATACCTATCACAGATATGGAAGATACACATTTACATTTTTTGTTTATCATAAAATATCTCTTAAAGTTCTATGGAATTATATCATCGGATTCAATTGAAGGAATAAAAGATCAAGACCCACTTGAAATTTATATTGCCAATTAATATAAAAGAAACGTTGTATTCCCTGATTTAATACTACTTGGAACAGTCAACAGCCAAAATACCTAGTAATTTTCAATAACTTCTCTTCGTATATTATCATTAAGTAGTTATTTTTATACCATAATATATTTACTAAATATTAGAAAATTTTACTCCCGAGAATTGTATTTAACTTTTATTTTTGCTTACTTTTCAGATGATGACTGTTGGATATAAACTGTTGAGTATTCTTCGATAATTATTTTGCAATTTGTGAATTTTTGAATAAAAATAAACTGAACTTATTATCCAATTCATTATTTTTTTTTTAAATTCATTCCTTTTTTATATGTTTAGAAGATGTTTCCTTCCTATTAGATCGATTAACCTGGATCACATAAGATTCAGCTCATAGCCAGTTGACAAGAAGCTATCTTAGGATGTTGGCCGAGAAGCTATCCTAGCCTATTGGTTGAGAAGCTATCTTCTACAGCACGCTGAGTAGCTCTCTTATCCGGTGGTATGGTCGGAGAAACTATCTGAGCCACTTGGCCGAGTATCTAGCTATCTTAGCCTGTGGGCCGAGGTGCTTTCCCAACCTGTTGACCGAGAAGCTTTCTCAGCCTGTTGGCCGAGAAGCTATCTGAGCCAGTTGGCCGAGTAGCTATCTGTGCCAGTTGGCAAGAAGCTATCTTCTACAGCACGCTTTGGGGGGGGGGGGGGGTGGGGGGGGGGGGGGGTGGGGGGGGGGGGGGGTGGGGGGGGGGGGGGGTGGGGGGGGGGGGGGGTGGGGGGGGGGGGGGGTGGGGGGGGGGGGGGGTGGGGGGGGGGGGGGGTGGGGGGGGGGGGGGGTGGGGGGGGGGGGGGGTGGGGGGGGGGGGGGGTGGGGGGGGGGGGGGGTGGGGGGGGGGGGGGGTGGGGGGGGGGGGGGGTGGGGGGGGGGGGGGGTGGGGGGGGGGGGGGGTGGGGGGGGGGGGGGGTGGGGGGGGGGGGGGGTGGGGGGGGGGGGGGGTGGGGGGGGGGGGGGGTGGGGGGGGGGGGGGGTGGGGGGGGGGGGGGGTGGGGGGGGGGGGGGGTGGGGGGGGGGGGGGGTGGGGGGGGGGGGGGGTGGGGGGGGGGGGGGGTGGGGGGGGGGGGGGGTGGGGGGGGGGGGGGGTGGGGGGGGGGGGGGGTGGGGGGGGGGGGGGGCGGAGGGGGTGGGGGGTGGGAATATAAATTTCAGTTGTTTTCCAAAAATCAGTTTAACCTCCTTGAGCCTCCATTTTTGGTCGTACCCAGTTATTAAGCTTATAAGAACATGTTGTTTATTTATTTACGCCCACTTCGTGCTATTCGACTAATCGGGACGGGTGCTCTACAGCTTACCACCCTTTTACATTTCTATTGCTCATCGAACTCTCCATTCTAGGTTCATCATTATTTTTCCTATTAGCCTAAGAAGAAGTCCTAGTAGGAAAAAATAAGTAAAAGTTACCCAAAATCATGTCATTTACATACTTTCCAGGATACGTGTACATTTAATTCCATGCTTCCTGGAAAATAATAATTTTTTGTCTTGTTTTCTTTTCTTTTTTGCACAATGGGCCGTGAGGTGTGGACCCGGGAGTCGGTCGGACAGATAGTTAGTTGAGTCTCCTACTGGGATCGCCAGTAGTCTTCACAGACGGCATTTTGGTACAGGAGAGTAATAATTTTTATTAATTGTACCACTTACCATTATCGGCGGCTAGTGGTTGGACAGGAGTCCCTTTCTGTCATCGTAGCCCGAAAGTATCACTCACTCCCGTTTTGATCCCAAGAGCCGGTACGTTCTGAGAAATGCGGTACTTTAGCTCCCGGACCAGCAGACCGAGCTCACTTGATCGAGTCCTTTGATTGTGCCACTCCCGGCAAGATCATACTTCTACAGGATCATTTCTGTAGTTAGTTGGTCTTCAACTCGACGTCCATAGTTGAGCAAACTGAACCATGATGACGATTCGAGACGTTCTTTCCTGAGCGTGAGGCAGTCTTTAGAAATCTCTAGCAGATTTCCTTAGATATCGATGACCGTTCAGCCCTATCTTACTAGACAGGGTTAGGGAAAGAGCGCTGTCCGAGTGGTCCTTTTATTAAAATACGCCATAACTGTACACTCATTGCCTTGGTTCTCCACGACATGACGCGCGATTTATTGAAAATCGAGAAAGAAAAAAAAAAAAAAAAATATATCGCTGTTCGTTGATGAATGCGTATTTATTGAAGCTTTTCATGACAGAACTACGTGTGGAAAAGTCGCTTTGTTTACGCAGCCCATGCGTCAACTGTCGTTTTACTCAGATTTATTTAAAGTTTTGAATTGCCATTCAAACCATGGCGGACACCGAGAAGCCCCTGGGCTAACACTAGCGCTACCTATCAAGCTACCTCTCTACTCTCTCTAAACCTCTCTGCCCCGACTCCTTTTTATTTTGAATCCTATAAATTTCCGGTCGACTGGCGTTTAATTTCTCATTTAAATTACCTCACTCGTGACTTCGAGAAGTCACATGTAGTCAATTTTCCGAAGTATAGGAGTGTTTACCGCAATTGCAATGGGCAAATAGTTACAAGCTCCCAGTACTAGCGGAGCATGTTTGAGAGTGACTTCGCCGGGGCTTTGATCCCAAATCATACTTACCTGGCGTGGGGGTTACCGTGATCACGAAGGCGGTTCCCCCAGGGTGAGGCCCTTCCATTGCACTTCGGTTGGGTTGACCCCTGCGAATACCCCAAATGTGGGTATCTCGGGCGCGTAATTTTTGGTAGTCGGGACTGCGTTCGCGCTGTCCCGTATTAATTCAATTAATCACTCTCTCTCTCTCTCTCTCTCTCTCTCTCTCTCTCTCTCTCTCTCTCTCTCTCTCTCTCGATTCATTATTTCTGCAATTAAATTAAAGGCGCATGGCTATTTAAGAACTTCAAGTAACATTTCAAGGAAAACTGAGCAAAGTCATCACATAATTCCAATCATACGGGAGAGTTATAAATGTGACGACTTAGCTCATTTTTCATAAGAATGTAAAGAAGAAGAAAAAAAAGGTGGTTTCTTTTACCTTTTTCTTTACATTGTTAGGAAAAATGAGCTAAGTCGTCACTTTTATAACTCTCCCGTATGATTGTTGGAATTATTGCTAGGAAGTTATAATAAAAAGTCCGGCACGCAGGGGCTGCGTAAACTAAGCAGATTTCCCACGCGAAGTTATACAATAGAGAAATCTCCATACGAGAGCCCAACAGTTACGGCAAAGGGCCGAACTAGCTTTTGGCAGGAAATTCAAAAATCCGTTATCGGCCCAGTGTCCGTTCCATAATTACAAGTCAGCCCTCCATAGATTTGGAACAACTATCCTCTCACGGTCTGGTCAAGCCTCAAAAATTTACTTTACAAAATTTGAAACTAAGTTATAAAAAAATTAAAATAATGCTTAAGGCATTATTTTGGCTTACAGACAGTAGAGATTATGCCAATTCTAAAATTATGCCAGTTCGGACCTTGAGAAGTGTTTTCCGAACGCCGGACTCGCAGGTAGTTTATCTGTTCGGACCTTGAGAAGTGTTTTCCGAACGCCGGACTCACAGGTAGTTTATCTGTTCGGACCTTGAGAAGTGTTTTCCGAACTCACAGGTAGTTTATCTGTTGGTACAGTTTAATGGTTTTGTCTTGTGGCCTAAAGCTAAAAGGGGGGGGCCTTTGTCGGTTCAAAAATCTTCTAAAAAGGTAGAATCCTTTTAAAGAAAGTGCCCTAGAAAATATCATTATTCCGAGGGCCTTCAACTCTCAAGGGAGATGGAACAGATTCTCCGTTGTCGTGCAGATTTGTCCTCTCCGTCTCTCTCACCCAGGCAGTCCGCGGCTCGGGCGGAGGGCGAAGGGCGAAGGGCGAGGTAAACGGAAAAGTAAATGGATCACCTCTTCTAAAAGCTTTTACTAAATGTCTGAGGCCGAAGTCGAGTGGATGCCGCTTGTTTTGAGCATGTCGCGGCTCGATATTTTTTTTTTCTTCGTCTTTTCGTTTTTTTCTCCCCAAATAAATAGATTTCATAGGTTTAGCAGCTGAGTTATACAAATAATAAGTCGGAATGAGAAAGAAATGCCTCCAGGGCGAGCGCATAGCCATCTGTTGGCGGGACCCAGCAGTTACGGGCCGGATCGAAAGCGGCGCTCTCTGGTTCCCGACTCCACACTCAGACGTTCATGAATTTAATTCCAGCTCTCTTTTTGTTTAAAAAAAGTATCAGCCTCCTCTGTTGAGACGTTCTCAATAGTAATGATCAAATGGATACTTGTCCTACTGGCCGCCGGATAAGAAAAACTCTAGAAAATTTTTTGAAATTTTTCAAATTTCGCGACTCGACAAGTCGACCTCCCGGCATTCCTTAATGATGTTTTTTAATCCCTTTTCTTCTTTTACACTGTATTTGCATCGCTTCTCGGCCTATTGGCTAAGATCAAAGTGTAGTATCTGTTCTTATCAGCTTAATCTCTGGTACGACCTCCATCGGGGGTCCAGAAGATTAAACTGATTTTTGGAAAATGACGGAGTGCTAGGGGCTTGCTCCACCTCTGTCGCGGGTTGACCCGGTATTGCAGTACCTCCGGGAACGGCCCACCTTAGTACAAACATTAAAACAATTTAATTAAAGTAAGCTCTTTTTAATAAAAAAAACAAATAAAAAAAAAAATTAATATAAATTTCAGTTGTTTTCCAAAAATCAGTTTAACCTCCTTGAGCCTCCATTTTTGGTCGTACCCAGTTATTAAGCTTATAAGAACATGTTGTTTATTTATTTACGCCCACTTCGTGCTATTCGACTAATCGGGACGGGTGCTCTACAGCTTACCACCCTTTTACATTTCTATTGCTCATCGAACTCTCCATTCTAGGTTCATCATTATTTTTCCTATTAGCCTGAGAAGAAGTCCTAATAGGAAAAAATAAGTAAAAGTTACCCAAAATCATGTCATTTACATACTTTCCAGGATACGTGTACATTTAATTCCATGCTTCCTGGAAAATAATAATTTTTTGTCTTGTTTTCTTTTCTTTTTTGCACAATGGGCCGTGAGTCGGTGGACCCGGGAGTCGGTCGGACAGATAGTTAGTTGAGTCTCCTACTGGGATCGCCAGTAGTCTTCACAGACGGCATTTTGGTACAGGAGAGTAATAATTTTTATTAATTGTACCACTTACCATTATCGGCGGCTAGTGGTTGGACAGGAGTCCCTTTCTGTCATCGTAGCCCGAAAGTATCACTCACTCCCGTTTTGATCCCAAGAGCCGGTACGTTCTGAGAAATGCGGTACTTTAGCTCCCGGACCAGGAGACCGAGCTCACTTGATCGAGTCCTTTGATTGTGCCACTCCCGGCAAGATCATACTTCTACAGGATCATTTCTGTAGTTAGTTGGTCTTCAACTCGACGTCCATAGTTGAGCAAACTGAGCCATGATGACGATTCGAGACGTTCTTTCCTGAGCGTGAGGCAGTCTTTAGAAGTCTCTAGCAGATTTCCTTAGATATCGATGACCGTTCAGCCCTATCTTACTAGACAGGGTTAGGGAAAGAGCGCTGTCCGAGTGGTCCTTTTATTAAAATACGCCATAACTGTAGACTCATTGCCTTGGTTCTCCACGACATGACGCGCGATTTATTGAAAATCGAGAAAGAAAAAAAAAAGAAAAAGAAAAAAAAATATATCGCTGTTCGTTGATGAATGCGTATTATTGAAGCTTTTCATAACAGAACTACGTGTGGAAAAGTCGCTTTGTTTACGCAGCCCATGCGTCAACTGTCGTTTTACTCAGATTTATTTAAAGTTTTGAATTGCCATTCAAACCATGGCGGACACCGAGAAGCCCCTGGGCTAACACTAGCGCTACCTATCAAGCTACCTCTCTACTCTCTCTAAACCTCTCTGCCCCGACTCCTTTTTATTTTGAATCCTATAAATTTCCGGTCGACTGGCGTTTAATTTCTCATTTAAATTACCTCACTCGTCACTTCGAGAAGTCACATGTAGTCAATTTTCCGAAGTATAGGAGTGTTTACCGCAATTGCAATGGGCAAATAGTTACAAGCTCCCAGTACTAGCGGAGCATGTTTGAGAGTGACTTCGCCGGGGCTTTGATCCCAAATCATACTTACCTGGCGTGGGGGTTACCGTGATCACGAAGGCGGTTCCCCCAGGGTGAGGCCCTTCCATTGCACTTCGGTTGGGTTGACCCCTGCGAATACCCCAAATGTGGGTATCTCGGGCGCGTAATTTTTGGTAGTCGGGACTGCGTTCGCGCTGTCCCGTATTAATTCAATTAATCTCTCTCTCTCTCTCTCTCTCTCTCTCTCTCTCTCTCTCTCTCTCTCTCTCTCTCTCTCTCGATTCATTATTTCTGCAATTAAATTAAAGGCGCATGGCTATTTAAGAACTTCAAGTAACATTTCAAGGAAAACTGAGCAAAGTCATCACATAATTCCAATCATACGGGAGAGTTATAAATGTGACGACTTAGCTCATTTTTCTTAACAATGTAAAGAAGAAGAAAAAAAAAGGTGGTTTCTTTTACCTTTTTCTTTACATTGTTAGGAAAAATGAGCTAAGTCGTCACTTTTATAACTCTCCCGTATGATTGTTGGAATTATTGCTAGGAAGTTATAATAAAAAGTCCGGCACGCAGGGGCTGCGTAAACTAAGCAGATTTCCCACGTGAAGTTATACAATAGAGAAATCTCCATACGAGAGCCCAACAGTTACGGCAAAGGGCCGAACTAGCTTTTGGCGGGAAATTCAAAAATCCGTTATCGGCCCAGTGCCCGTTCCATAATTACAAGTCAGCCCTCCATAGATTTGGAACAACTATCCTCTCACGGTCTGGTCAAGCCTCAAAAATTTACTTTACAAAATTTGAAACTAAGTTATAAAAAAATTAAAATAATGCTTAAGGCATTATTTTGGCTTACAGACAGTAGAGATTATGCCAATTCTAAAATTATGCCAGTTCGGGCCTTGAGAAGTGTTTTCCGAACGCCGGACTCACAGGTAGTTTATCTGTTCGGACCTTGAGAAGTGTTTTCCGAACGCCGGACTCACAGGTAGTTTATCTGTTCGGACCTTGAGAAGTGTTTTCCGGTCTCACAGGTAGTTTATCTGTTGGTACAGTTTAATGGTTTTGTCTTGTGGCCTAAAGCTAAAAGGGGGGGCCTTTGTCGGTTCAAAAATCTTCTAAAAAGGTAGAATCCTTTTAAAGAAAGTGCCCTAGAAAATATCATTATTCCGAGGGCCTTCAACTCTCAAGGGAGATGGAACAGATTCTCCGTTGTCGTGCAGATTTGTCCTCTCCGTCTCTCTCACCCAGGCAGTCCGCGGCTCGGGCGGAGGGCGAAGGGCGAAGGGCGAGGTAAACGGAAAAGTAAATGGATCACCTCTTCTAAAAGCTTTTACTAAATGTCTGAGGCCGAAGTCGAGGGACGCCGCTCGTTTTCAGCCAGTTGTATTGGCGGGAGCCTACCTGCATGAATTAATTATTTCTTAGTTTTCGATTTTCTGTTAGGTTTTTTAAAAATTTTGCTGATTTGGTAATGCTTTTTGAATGATTTAGTTTTAATTATTAGGAGTTGGACATTGCTATTTTATTTCATGTTACATGTTTTTGTATATGAGCTACTTTTTCCATCTGGTGGTGAGTCCTTGTAGTATTTTTTTTATTCTTGGATTCAATTCTTCAATATTATTTGCAATTCTTTTTGAAGATTTAGATTTTTCCATGGTTCATTTTTGGTAGTTACATTTCTTTGCTATTTTGAAGGAATTAACTTATTATTCATTAGGTTTCACGTTTATTCTCCAAAACCCAAGAAATGTAAAGAAGTTACTATAATTACCAGAATGCTATGAGTGCAAAACAAATAAATTCTGAGGTTTTCCATAATTTTTGTCATATACACTTTTATCGCATAAAAAAAGAAATTGTGAAATTTAAACTTCATCTAAGCATTATATGGTTTGAATAGTTTAAATAAATAAAGTACTCATTGAATTTTACATGAAGTAATGACCTTATCAGTTATTAATCTTCTATTTCCAACTGATATTGTTATTTTAAAAAGTTTGTGGCATAGCAGTCAAAGAAAACTTAAAATATTAGAAGAATATTGCACAATCAAGTCATTAATCTTGAACCTTCAAAAATTTCTCATGTCTAAGATTAAAAAAGTTAAAATCCTTCTTTTTGACATTATAAACAATTATAGTATGCAAACTGATGGCTCGAGTGAAGCAAATTTCTTTATGAATAAGAAGTCTATTTTAGAACAAGCAACAAGGCACATACGGTCTACCGACATTTATAGAGTATATAATTCATTATGCAAATCTTTTTATAGAAGTGTCTCTTATAATACTAGTCCCCCAACCTAATGTGTATCTGAAATTCAAAATATCAGAACACAAGATTAGTTAGTTAACTGAGAATTTCATACAATAATTACTTGAAGCTGTATCACAATAAAAAAAAAAATCCAATGAATTATGTCAGGAATGTATATTGGGCGGGTCAAAACATTTGTTATGTTGGAATATTCACACTACAGCTATCATAGGGAGCAATACTTGAAGAAGAAATCAATAAATGATGACTTAATGCCCCTGGAAAATGTTTCTTACATTGAAGACATTCATAAACTGAAAATTACTTGCTTATTTCTCTCTTCGGCATGCACCTAAGTGAGTGTCAGAATATATGTATTTGTCCTGTTCATTAATTACTTTCAATATTTCACAGGAAATTAACAAATATGATGTATAAACTCATAATATTAATTTTTTAAAGAATTTTAGAACTTTAAATACTACAGCTGAAAAAAGACACGAAAGTATTATGTTTATTTAGTGTTACATTATGGCATTGGCATATCTTTTATGTTTCCAAACGGGGAAAACTCAGCCTAAAATATGTATTCATTAGCCAGTAAACTATCTACCTATCTATCCATAAGTCCTTACGTCCTAAAGATCAAGTTCATTAACAGGTGAAATTGTACCAGCAGGAGGGGGGGGGGAATCGGGGGAAATTTTGAAAATTCGAAAAATTGTAGAGAACCAACCTTATTGGAAATCAAGGGCATAAATGGTGTTATATATAAGCCCACTTCCTACCATATTAGTAATTAGCTAATACATGAAATATGAAGGATATTTCATAAAAACTAATTTACTTTAAAACAAAGAATATTTTTATAGATTTCATTCACTCAGACGGTGTTTTAAAGAGTTATATTTTTTGTAAATGAGTTTTCTCAAAATATTTATGAGTCCTGAAGGAATGGTTTTCAGGAGTCAATTAATTTTCAATTAAATATGAACCTTACAATTATATTCTAGAATGTAACTATTAAAATATGATTTTCTATATTTAATAAAATAGATATTCGAATAAGCTTATTGAATAGTTGGCACTCATTGAATTAAAGTGTTAGTACTAATACTCATTAAGAATAATAATCCCAAAAGAATTCAATGATGAAAAATTCTTTACAAACAATCTTGTCAATTTAATTTCCTATACATATTGTTCTAATCATATTCTCTGTCTTAAGATTGTTTCAATTTCAGTCAATGTACTTATCTGAATATACCATGAAACATCTTATTCCAACCTTAAATATCAAATATTCAAAAGATCTTTACTAGATGAGATAAATGCAAACACATAGTGTGACAATTATGATTAAAAGTGATAATAATAGTATACTAAAATATGAATTTATGTTCTGTAGCCAGATTTAACTCTTGAAAATTATTTTGTGTGTTCATCATAAAAGCACATGTTAACTACTAATATATTACAATCAATTCAAGCATCATTTTTTTTTTTTTTAATTGGATTAACAATTTCATCTATGTTCAAATATTCATAAATGATTTGTGAATAATGAAGAAAATAACAAAAGAGAGAATAATAATAATATATTAATTATTTGTCAAAAATTGAATTATTATAATAATTTTGATTTATATTAACACTTTTTAAAAAAATTCTTTTATAGCTCATTTGAGATCTTTTCACCCTTTTATATTAAGTTAATTTATTTCATTTTTTAAATAGATTGTACAGTTTATATAACTGAGATTGAGTAAATCACTGTATAGATGACCACACTCAATAAATAAATAATAATAACCATAAAATAAATAAATAACCAATTAAACTGAACATGTTATAGGACAATAAACCCACATGTTTCATATCTCATATTAACAAATTAGCCTGACCAGTTAGTTTATGTTATTTCATTTAACATTGTCATTATTTTATTTATTTATAAATGCTAACTCATATATACCTTAGTATACATGTAAATTCTAGAGTTAACCAAGAGTGTGCATGTATGTGTATATGTATGTATGTATGTAGTATATACATACATACATACATATCTATATATATATATATATATATATATATATATATATATATATATATACATTTTATTATATTTTCCTTTGTGCATTACCCATGCACAAAGGGCATTTATTTACTACATGTACTATTCTACTCTAGTATATAACAAGTTTGTTCATAATAGTAGTAAATGGTATTGTTGTTTCTGTATTACCTTACCCAATATTTAAAACTAAAGATAGTATTCATTAATGAACAAAATCGGACCTTAATATGTGGGTGTTTAGGTAAGCTATAAAATCATCACCATTATTATAGGTGTATCAAAACATGTTAAATGACCTATCTTGTTGATAAAGTAGTGCTGTTCTGTACATTTTTTTTTAACATACACAATGTCATTGGTATTTTTGCAGCCATTAGAAAAGCCTCTTCTATTAATGCGATTTTGATTTTTGAGCTTTTAGATTACGTTCCTAAACTTTTCATGTCTACCTGAAATCCCACATCTTTTTTACACAGAACTCTTATTAACAGAACATTGTTGATATCTGAGTGACATGGCTTCATAGGGGAATCTGCTTACTCCACGCAGCTCATGTCTAAAGACATTTTAAGAACATTTTAAATGATTATGCCCATTCAAGAAATTTATTTCACTCTCCATCATTAACTTGTATCATTGGATAATAATTATTTTAAAAAAAATTACATTCGGCCGCTCATCTTAGGATTTTGCTAGTTTGACAAACATTTTACAAGCAGCTTTATTATTTTATGATACAAAATTTTCTTTCACTTATGAAGCCAATACAATATACTTCTTATTTAGAGCATTAATAAATGCTTAATCGCATCAAAGTATTTGATGTGCTAGTATTAGCAAAGGGCTTTGACGATAAATAAATCTTTGAAAAAAAAAACTACCCCTTGATTTAGACATTTTTAAATAAAAGATAACCTTACAATGCCTTTACAATACACTTTTGTTTTTCAGCTTTTTTAACTTTTAGTACTGATTTCTCATAGGGGAGATCAGCTACTGGTGTCTGTTTCATATATATTCTTTATATATATATATATATATATATATATATATATATATCATATAAAATATATATTTTTTCCTTATTGAGGTAACAGTTCCCAAACCACCCCTAACAGTTGTAGATTCCATTTATAACAGAGAATAAAATTTATGGTAAAATTCCCCTAGGATGTTTAATGGAAAGTTAACATTCATCATCAATTTCATGAAATCCTCTGCTTTAAAAGAATAGGTATACTTACAGATTAAAAAAAATTAAATGTTAATTTTTTAGCAGATTTCCCTTAAGGGAAATCAGCTATTGAGGTCGTACTCATGATGCGAGTTTCGAAAAATTTCTTCAAATGTCCATCGATCCTACCCAGGAGATGACGAAAATGAGGTCCGTTCAAAATTATATATATATATATATATATATATATATCTATATATATATAAAATTGTAACCTCTGTCTGTACATTGATTTTTTTCGCGAAATTTCACGATAACTTTTCGTTTCACATGTCATAGACACCATAACTGCATTTTGTTTCTTTGGTGTCTGTTTGTTTGTTTGTTTGTTTATTTGTTTGTTTGTTTATTTGTTTGTTTGTTTGTTTGTTACCTTTTCACGCATAAACGGCTGAACCGAATTTTATGAAACTTGGTATGTATATTACTACTAGCCCAACTTAGACTTTAGGCTATATTAATTTTCTCTGAGACGAACAGGAGTGGGGGTTATAGGGGAGGCCTGATATTAAAAGTCGCGATATTTCGTTTTCTATTGGTTTTTTGTCAAATGTGCACATAACAAAAGTTGTTTATTTTGTTATTTAGAGTAACTTTTGTTATATACACTTTTGTCGTATACCTAAGTATAAAGGCGTTATACGCTAAAAATGATAGCGGAAGTCAACAATTTTCTATGGCACAAAAGACTCAACCGAACTTAACCAAACTCGGTATGTGAATTAGCACTATCGTCTTCCTTATTATAAGCCATACTAACATTTCTAGGGACGGGCAGGAGTGGGGGTTATAAGTGAGGCCTGAAATTAAAAATAGTGATATTTCGTTTCCTATTGGGTTTTTGGCAAATATGCACATAACAAAAGTTGTTTATTTTGTTATTTAGAGAAACTTTTGTTATATACACTTTTGTCGTATACCTAATTATAAAGGCGTTATACGCCAAAAAGTGATGGCAGAAGTCAACAATTTTATTTGGCACAAAAGACTCAACCGAACCAAACCAAACTCCATATGTGAATTATCACTAACGTCTTCCTTATAATAAGCCATATTAACATTTCTAGGGACGGGCCGCAGTGGGAGTTATAAGGGAGGTCTGAAATTAAAAATAGTGATTTCCTATTGGGGTTTCGGCAAATATGCACATAACAAAGCGGTTTATTTTATTATTTAGTGAAATTTGCTCAACAATTCTTTGGAACTACAAGGTACCTCACCGGGAAAAACTAATTCAAATGTATGTTCATATTTTGTGCTTAATAATTCAAATCTATGCATAATGCACAGAAAACGGGAAATATGACAATATGTAGAACAGTGAAGTCATACATAAAAAAATAATTTTATTATTAACAAATCCACAGAAACGACGGGTATTTAAACTAAACACTGGGACGGGTAAATGTCAAAATATTGTGCAAAGTAAAGCCTTGCCAAAAAAAATACCATCACCATTAAGCTTCATATGAATTCCCGAGCGAAGCCGGGTATCTGGGCTAGTCTATATATATATATATATAAAAATGTAACCTCTGTCTGTACATTGATTTTTTTGCGAAATTTCACGATAACTTTTCGTTTCACATGTCATAGACACCATAACTGCATTTTGTTTCTTTGGTGTCTGTTTGTTTGTTAATTTGTATGTTTGTTTGTTTGTTTGTTTGTTACCTTTTCACGCATAAACGGCTGAACCGAATTTTATGAAACTTGGTCTATATATTACTACTAGCCCAACTTAGACTTTAGGCTATATTAATATTCTCTAAGACGAACAGGAGTGGGGGTTATAAGGGAGGCCTGACATTAAAAATAGCGATATTTCGTTTCCTATTGCTTTTTCAGCAAATATGCACAAAACAAAAGTTGTTTATTTTGTTATTTAGAGTAACTTTTGTTATATGCACTTTTGCCGTATACGGAAGTATAAATGAGTTATACGCTAAAAACTATAGCGGGAGTCCACAATTTTATTTGGCACAAAAGACTCAACCGAAATAAACCAAACTCGCTATGTGAATTAATACTAACGATTTCCTTATAATAAGCTATACTAACATTTCTAGGGACGGGCAGGAGTGGGGGTTATAAGGGAGGCCTGAAATTAAAAATAGCGATCTTTCGTTTCCTATTGCTTTTTCAGCAAATATGCACATAACAAAAGTTGTTTATTTTGTTATTTAGAGTAACTTTTGTTTTATGCACTTTTGCCGTATACGGAAGCATAAATGAGTTATACGCTATAAGCAATAGCGGGAGTCCACAATTTTATTTGGCACTAAAGACTCAACCGAATTAAACCAAACTCGGTATGTGAATTAGTACTAACGCCTTCATTATAATAAGCTATACTAGCATTTCTAGGGGCGGGGAGGAGTGGGGGTTATAAGGGAGGCCTGAAATTAATAATAATGATTTCCTATTGGGGTTTCGGCAAATATGCACATAACAAAAGTTGTTTATTTTGTTATTTAGAGAAATTTGCTCAACACTTCTTTTCAATATGAACTACCAGGTTCCTCACCTTAATTAATTCAAATGTATGTCAATATTTTCTCCTTAATAATTCAAATCTATGCATAATGCACAAGAGACGGGAAATATGACAATATGGAGGACAGTGAAGTCTTACATGAAATATTAATTTTATTATTAACAAATCCATAGCAACGACAGGTATAATAAACTCTAAACTCTGGGACGGGGAAATGTCAAAATATTGTGCAAAGTAAAGCCTTGCCAAAAAAAAAAAAAAAAAAATACCATCACCATTAAGCCTTAAATGAATTCCCGGGCGAAGCCGGGTATCTGAGCTAGTATATATATAAAATTGTAACCTCTGTCTGTACATTGATTTTTTTCGCGAAATTTCACGATAACTTTTCGTTTCACATGTCATAGACACCATAACTGCATTTTGTTTCTTTGGTGTCTGTTTGTTTGTTTATTTGTTTGTTACCTTTTCACGCATAAACGGCTGAACCGAATTTTATGAAACTTGGTAAGTATATTACTACTAACCCAACTTAGACTTTAGGCTATATTAATATCCTCTGGGACGAACGGAAGTGGGGGTTATAAGGGAAGCCAGAAATTAAAAATAGCGCTATTTCGTTTCCTATTGGTTCTTAGACAAATATGAACATAACAAAAGTTGTTTATTTTGTTGTTTAGAGTAACGTTTGTTATATACACTTTTTTCGTATACCGAATTATAAACGAGATATAAGCTGAAACCTATAGCGGAAGTGAACAATTTTATTTGGGACAAAAGACCCAACCGAAATAAATAAAACTCGGTATATGTATTAGCACTAACGCTTTCATTATAACAAGCCATACCAACATTTCTAGGGACGGGCAGGAGTGAGGGTTATGAGGGAAGCTAGAAATTAAAAATAGCGATATTTCGTTTCCTATTGGGTTTTCGGCAAATATGAACATAACAAAAGTAGTTTATTTTGTAATTTAGAGTAACTTTTGTTATATACACTATCGTCGTATACCGAAGTATAAAGGTGTTATACGCTAAATATTATAGCGGGAGTCAACAATTTTATTTGGCACAAAAGACTCAACTGAACTAAACCAAACTCGGTATGTGAATTAGTACTAACGCCTTCTTTATAATAAGCCATACTAACATTTATAGGGACGGGCAGGAGTGGGGGTTATAAGGAGGCCTGAAATTAAAAATAGCGATATTTCGTTTCCTATTGGTTTTTCAATTCACGAAAACGAAATATCGCTATTTTTAATTTCAGGCTTCCCTTATAACCCCCACTCCTGTTCGTCTCAGAGAAACTTAATATAGCCTAAAGTCTAAGTTAGGTTAGTAGTAATATACATACCAAGTTTCATAAAATTCGGTTCAGCCGTTTATGCGTGAAAAGGTAACAAACAAACAAACAGACACCAAAGAAACAAAACGCAGTTATGGTGTCTATGACATGTGAAACGAAAAGTTATCGTGAAATTTCGCGAAAAAAACCAATGTACAGACAGAGGTTACAATTATATATATATATATATATATATATATATATATATATATATATATATATATATATATATAGCGATATTTCGTTTTCTATTGGTTTTTCGGCAAATATGCACATAACAAAAGTTGTTTATTTTCTTATTTAGAGTAACTTTTGTTATATACACATTTGTCGTATACCGAAGTTTAAATACGTTATACGCTAAACATTATAGTGGGAGTCAACAATATTATTTGCCAAAAAAGACTCAACCGAACTGAATAAAACTCGGTATGTGTATTAACAGTGAGGCCTTCATTATAATAAGCCATACCAACATTTCTATGGACGGGCAGGAGTGGGGGTTATAAGGAGGCCTGAAATTAAAAATAGCGATATTTCGTTTCCTATTGTTTTTTCCGCAAATATAAAGATAACAAAAGTTGTTTATTTTGTTATTTGGAGTAACTTTTGTAATTTACACTTTTGTCGTATACCTAAGTATAAATGAGTTATACGTTAAAACTTTAGCGGGAGCCAACAATTTTATTGGGCACTAAAGGCTGAACCGAACATAACAAAACTCGGTATGTTATTTAGCATTAATTCTTCCAGGATTAAGTTATATTAAAATTTTTAGGTTCGAACGGGAGGGGGGGGGGTTATAAGGGAGGCCTGAAATAAAAATTCACAATATATTTACATGTATAAGAGACGGGAAATATAAAAATATCGAAGACAGTGAAGCCTTATCGAACAAATAATTCTATTATTAGCAAATCCACGGCATCGATGGGTATCAATCCTAAACACTGAGACGGGTAAATGTCAAAATATTGTGCAATGTAAAGCCTGCTGAAAAATACCATCACCATTCAGCCTCAAATGAATTCCCGCGCGAAGCCGGGTATCTGAGCTAGTATATATATATATATATATAAATATATTCAATCAATAGTATTGTTAGCCGTTATTATAATAATTCAGAGTAGTGGGTAATAGTTGGGTTTCGGCTAATAAAGTTTTCTAGATTCTTCTTTTAGAGGATTTTTTATTTGCTGACAGTTTCGGGCAACCGTTGGTTCCCTTCTTCAGAGCTGAACAATGAAAATGAACAATATAAATATACAATAATAACGGAGCATATTATTATCATCGTGTACAATGGCCGTGAGTTGTAATTTATAATGAATATAAAGCAAAGTAGGGTGGGGGTGGGTGTAAACACCATAACAAGAATTGAAGTGTACTAAATCTAAAAAAATGATAATGTACATACCAGCTATTTAATATGGGGGAAGAGCAGAGAGCACGAACTGCATACAGTGGAGACTACATTGTAACTGAGGGAAAAAAATGAAAAAACGGAGGTATATGGGAAGGGGTTGGGGAAAACCAAGGGAAGGTCAATGAGCCTGTAGTATTTTGAAAATATGTGCATATGTAGGGGATATTTTTTGTTTGTCCGTTTTGTAGTTTATGCTGTTGGGGTCTATGTTGATATGCATAGTTTCAGAGATTAGGCGTTTGTGGTGATTTTTTTGTGTATCAAGTATGGAAGTGTTGTTAAAGTCAAAAGTGTGGTTGTTTGCTATAGCGTGTTTTGCGAGGGCGGAACTGTCTATTTCTTCTTTATTAATAGTGCGTTTGTGTTGGTATAATCTGTTTTTGAGGTGTTGTTTGGTCTCTCCTATGTACACCGCATTACAGTTTGGTGTCGAGCAGGGGACTTTGTATATGACGTTGGTGTTTTGTTCAAGGGGCAGAGGGTCTTTGAGTTTTGTATATAGTGATTTGAGTTTGTATTTTGTCGTGAGTCCTAAGTTAATTGAGGGAAATGTGTTTTTTAAGACTTTATTTATTTGTTCAGTGACATGTTTTTGGTAAGTTAACTCCGTTTTTTCATTTTTTCCCCTCAGTTACAATGTAGTCTCCACTGTATGCAGTTCGTGCTCTCTGCTCTTCCCCCATATTAAATAGCTGGTATGGACATTATCATTTTTTTAGATTTAGTACACTTCAATTCTTGTTATGGTGTTTACACCCACCCCCACCCTACTTTGCTTTATATTCATTATAAATTACAACTCACGGCCATTGTACACGATGATAATAATATGCTCCGTTATTATTGTATATTTATATTGTTCATTTTCATTGTTCAGCTCTGAAGAAGGGAACCAACGGTTGCCCGAAACTGTCAGCAAATAAAAAATCCTCTAAAAGAAGAATCTAGAAAACTTTATTAGCCGAAACCCAACTATTACCCACTACTCTGAATTGTATATATATATATATATATATATATATATATATATATATATATATATATATATACTAGCTCAGATACCCGGCTTCGCCCGGGAATTCATTTGAGGCTGAATGGTGATGGTATTTTTTAGCAGGCTTTACATTGCACAATATTTTGGCATTTACCCGTCCCAGTGTTTAGGATTGATACCCGTCGTTGCCGTGGATTTGCTAATAATAGAATTATTTGTTCGATAATTCTTCACAGTCTTCGATATTTTTATATTTCCCGTCTCTTATACATGTAAATATGGTGAATTTTTATTTCAGGCCTCCCTTATAACCCCCCTCCCGTTCGAACCTAAAAATTTTAATATAACTATATGACATACCGAGTTTTGTTCAGTTCACCCGTTAGTGCCCGCTAAAGTTTTAACGTATAACTCATTTATACTTAGGTATATGACAAAAGTGTATATAACAAAAGTCACTCCAAATAACAAAATAAACAACTTTTGTTATGTTTATATTTGCGGAAAAACCAATAGGAAACGAAATATCGCTATTTTTAATTTCAGGCCTCCCTTATAACCCCCACTCCTGCCCGTCCATAAAACTGTTGGTATGGCTTATTATAATGAAGGCCTCATTGTTAATACACATACCGAGTTTTATTTAGTTCGGTTGAGTCTTTTTTGGCAAATAATATTGTTCACTTCCGCTATAATTTTTAGCGTATAACACATTTAAACTTCAGTATACGACAAAAGTGTATATAACAAAAGTTACTCTAAATAACAAAATAAACAACTTTTGTTATGTGCATATTTGCTGAAAAACCAATAGAAAACGAAATATCGCTATTTTTAATTTCAGCTCTCCCTTATAACCCCCACTCCTGTTTGTCTCAGAGAATATTTACATAGCCTAAAGTCTAAGTTGGGTTAGTAGTAATATACATACCAAGTTTCATAAAATTCGGTTCAGCCGTTTATGCGTGAAAAGGTAACAAACAAACAAACAAACAAATAAACAAACAAACAAATAAACAAACAAACAAACAAACAGACACCAAAGAAACAAAATGCAGTTATGGTGTCTATGACATGTGAAACGAAAAGTTATCGTGAAATTTCGCGAAAAAAATCAATGTACAGACAGAGGTTACAATTTTATATATATATAGATTTGTCTGTTAACGCTCTAGTGGTCGTAATTTTTGTTTGATCGTTACCAAACTCGGAATTTAATCGTTTTATGTAAAAAGGAAGATCAAGTTCTTTAATGGCTGAAATCGGACCAGTGGGAGGGGGGGGTTTAGTGGGGGGAGTTTTGAAAATTCAAAATATCTCCGTTATATGCGTTTCCTATTGCTTTTTTCGATCCTATTCAGCAAATACGCCCTACAAAAGTTGTTTATTTTGTTATTTATATTAATTTTTGTTATATACCAAACTTTTAAGCCGTAAAAAGAGAGATCAATTCGTTAATGGCTGAATTCGGACAAGTGGGAGGAGGGGTTTATTGAAAATTCAAAATATCTCCGTTATTATGCGTCGGATCGAAAAATTGTATAGAGCCAATCTTATTGCAAATTAATGTTGCTATAAATATTGTTCTATACATTTATTCTGTATCTTGAATATCAACCGAGATATTTGCATTTGTATTGTGTGTGTGGTCGACGGAACCCCGCCATGTTCCGGACTCTCCGCCGAGAGCTCTGGTGGCCGTTTCCAGAACTATTCGTCCCTTGTGAATAGGTTTAGAGATCCCTTCCTACTACAGCTGTTATTAGGCGGATTTCTCTATTGTAAATCTTCACGTGGGAAATCTGCTTAGTTTACGCAGCCCCTGCGTGACGGACTTTTATTTCATGAGTGGGGCACTAAATAAATTCCTATTGCCCATGCGAGCTCTAGGTTTACAATGTGAGATTAAAACCAATTCTTTAACTCACATGGCTAACCTCAGCCCCAACTTACCTTGCACTGAGGCAATATTGTAACCAATGAAGAATTTAAAAAAAATCACGTTAAAATAAAGCACTTTCAGGTTGTGCACAGGGTATCCTGATTGAAAAGTAATACTCAAATGCACAATTTCTATGAAAATGTTCCTAATGATCTGGTTGATAATATTTGTGTTGGAAGCTATCACAACCATACAAAAGTCCGTCACGCAGGGGCTTCGTAAACTAAGCAGATTTCCCACGTGAAGTTATACAATATAGACATCTCCATACGAGAGTCAAACAGTTACGGCAAAGGGCCGAACTAGCTTTTGGCGGAAAACTCGATTGTCTGTTATAGGCCAAAATTTAATAAAAATGCAAATATCTCGGTTAATATTCAAGATAGAAAATAAAAGTGCAATATTTACAGTAAATTTAATTTACAATAAGATTGGTTCTATACAATTTTTTGATCTGAGGGAGGAATGGTACGGAGATAATTCGAATTTTCGAAAATCCCCCCCCCCTCCCACTGGTCCAATTTCAGCAATTAACGAACTTGATCTGTCTTTTTGCATAAAACGTTTAAATAACGAGTTTAACAGACACTCCGGCTTCACCCGGGAATTCATTTGAGATTTAATGATGAAGGTTTTTTTTTTTTTGGCAAGCCTTTACTTTCCACAATATTTTAACATTTTCTGATGTATACCCGTCTTTGCCGTGGATTTGTTAATAATAAAATTATTTGTTATGTAAGGCTTCACTGTCCACAATATTTTTATATTTCCCGTCTCCTGTGCATGTAGTTTTGTTTTTTTTACATTTATAATTCATAATCATAGAAAGTGTTCTGCCCGCCAAACTATATTTGAATTAAACTTCCTTTCCCTTGATACGGTACAAAGACCAACAGTGACTGAAAACCGAGCAGAAAATGTAATATACTGCGAATTTTAATTTCAGGCCTCCCTTACAACCCCCACTCCTGCCGTCCCTAGAAATGTTGATATGGCTTATTATAATGAAGGCGTTAGTGCTAATACATATACCGAGTTTTATTTAATTCGGTTGGGTCTTTTGTCCCAAATAAAATTGTTCACTTCCGCTATAGGTTTCAGCACATATCTCGTTTATAATTCGGTATACGAAAAAAGTGTATATAACAAAAGTTACTCTAAATAACAAAATAAACAACTTTGGTTATGTGCATATTTGCCGAAAAACCAATAGGAAACGAAATATCGCTATTTTTAATTTCAGGCTTCCTTTATAACCCCCACTCCTCTTCGTCTCATAGGATATTAATATAGCCTAAAGTCTAAGTTGGGTTAGTAGTAATATACATACCAAGTTTCATAAAATTCGGTTCAGCCGTTTAGGCGTGAAAAGGTAACAAACAAACAAATATCAGAGTGACTCTTTACTTTGCACAATATTTTGACATTTACCCGTCCCAGTGTTTAGGGTTAATACCCGTTGTTGGCATTTGTTAATAATAAAATTAATTTTTTATATAAGTCTTCACTGTCCTCCAAATTGTCATATTTCCCGTCTCCTGTGCATAATGCATAGATTTCAATTATTAAGGACAAAATATTAACATAGATTTGAATTAATTTTTCCAGGTGAGGTACCTCATAGTTCAAATTGGAATGAATTGTTGAGCATATCAATATTTCTACGCAAATTAATTGCTCCACACATTGTTCCTGGAGAAATGTATAAAAAAAAAAGGTTAATCTAAATAACAAAGTAAACCACTTTTGTTATGTGCATGTTTTCGAAAAACATATAGACAATGAAATATCGCAAATTTTTATTTCAGGCCTCCCTTATAACCCCCACTCCCGTTCTAACCTAAAAATTTTAATATAGCTTATAACCATAGAAGGATTAATGCTAATTGACATACCGAGTTTTTTTAGTTCGGTTTAATCGTTAGCGCCCAATGAAATAGTTGACTCCCGCTTTAGACTATAGTGTATATCTCGTTTACACTTTGTTAAAAGATAAAAAAGAATATGACAAAAGTTACTCTAAATAACAAAATAAACAACTTTTGTTAAGTTCATATTTGCCGAAAAACGAATAGAAAACGAAATACCACTATTTTTAAATTCAGGCCTCCCTTACAACCCCCACTCCTGCCCGTCCCTAGAAATGTTGGTATGGCTTGTTATAATGAAAGCGTTAGTGCTAATACACATACCGAGTTTTATTTATTTCGGTTGAGTCTTTTGTCCCGAATAAAATTGTTGACTCCCGCTATAATTTTTAGCGTTTATAATTCAGTATACGAAAAATGTGTATATAGTCACAACAAAGTGACTCTAAAGTTAGTCTAAATAACAAACTAAACAACTTTTGTTATGTTCATATTTGCCGAAAAACCAATAGGAAACGAAATATCGCTATTTTTAATTTCAGGCTTCCTTTATAACCCCCACTCCTCTTCGTCTCATAGGATATTAATATAGCCTAAAGTCTAAGTTGGGTTAGTATTCGTGAAAAAAAATCAATGTACAAACAGAGGCACAATTTTATATATATATATATATATATATATATATATATATATATGTATATAATTTTGAACGGACCTTATTTTCGTCATCTCCTGGGTAGGATCGATGGACATTTAGAGAAAAGCGCGTCATGAGTACGACCTCAATAGCTGATTTCCCTTAAGCGAAATCTGCTAAATCGGTTCATAGTAGTTGGTAGACACCCATTATAAGCCTATTGTCTCAGTGGGAATGTCTGCCGATTACCGACAACTGTTCTCAGCTGGTCGGGAAAAGTTCTCAGCCTATTGAGTAGAACGGTTGACAGCTGTTGGATAGAGAACCATTATCAGCCTATTGAGTAGAACGGTTGACAGCTGTTGGATAGAGAACCATTATCAGCCTTTTGCACGAGTACTCATCTCAGCCTATTACTGATAACTGCTCTGAGCCTGTTGGCTGTGATATGTTCTCAGCTTATTGGCCAAAATATGTTTTAAACCAGTTGTCCAGGATATTTTTCAGCGAGTTTCCGAAAATCGCGCTCAGCCGGTCAGCCCAGAAATTTTCTAAGCCGATTGTCGAGGACGGGTTTTAGGGCCTGCCGAAAATCATTCTCAGCCTGTCGCCGAAAATCGCTTTCAGCATGTTAGCCAAGAATTGTTCTCAGCCTGTAAGTCGACAACTGTTCTCAGCCTGTAATCCGACAACTGTGCTCAGCCTGTAAGCCGACAACTGTTCTCAGCCTGTAAGCCGACAACTGTTCTCAGCCTGTAAGCCGACAACTGTTCTCAGCCTGTAAACTGTTCTCAGCCTGTAAGTCGGCAACCGTTCTCAGCATGTTAGCCAAGAAATGTTCTCAGCCTGTAAGTCGACAACCGTTCTCAGCCTGTAAGCCGACAACT
This sequence comes from Riptortus pedestris, assembly GCA_019009955.1. NCBI lineage: Eukaryota > Metazoa > Arthropoda > Insecta > Hemiptera > Alydidae > Riptortus > Riptortus pedestris. Next base: position 99,624,934 of record CM032230.1, on the reverse strand, counting down.
GTTCTCAGCTTGTAAGCCGACAACTGTTCTTAGCCTGTAAGCCGACAACTGTTCTCAGCCTGTAAGCCACAACCGTTCTCAGCCTGTAAGCCGACAACTGTTCTCAGCCTGTAAGCCGACAACTGTTCTCAGCCTGTAAGCCGACAACTGTTCTCAGCCTGTAAGCCGACAACTGTTCTCAGCCTGTAAGCCGACAACTGTTCTCAGCCTGTAAGCCGACAACTGTTCTCAGCCTGTAAGCCGACAATGTTCTAAGACAGTTGCCAAGAACTTTTTTAGCGCGATTCCAAAACTCGTTCTCAGCTATATGCCTCAAGTCCTTCTAAGGCTGACCGGTTCACAGCTATTGATTAGAAAACCATTGTAAACCTTTTCCCCAGTACACTTATCTGAGCCTATTACGGATGACTGTTCTCAGCCTGAAATCATTCTCAGGCTATAGACAAGAACGGTTCACAGCAATTGAGTAAAGAATGAGCATATATCTTTTTCGCCGTGAACTAATCTCAGACTATTACGGATAATTGTTCTCAGCCTGTTGGCCCAGACATTTTCTAAGACAGTTGCCAAGAACATTTTTCTGCGTGTTTCCGAACATCTTTCTCAGCCTGAAGCCTGAAATCATTCTCAGGCTATAGACAAGAACGGTTCACGGCAATTGAGTACAGAATGAAAATCAATCTATTTCTCCGTGAACTAATCTCAGACTAATACGGATAACTGTTCTCAGCCTGTTGGCTGAGAAATGTTCTTATCTAGTTCCCGGGGACGGTTTCGAGGGCTCGTCTAAAATTGTTTTTGGCCAATTTATGTATATCGGCCTCAGCCTTTTGCCGAAAATCGTTTCAGGATATTGCCACGAACGGTTTATGGCAATTGAATAAGGAATGGTTATGAACCTTTTCCCCAGAACTAATCTTAGACAATTACGGATAACTGTTCTCAGTCTGTTGGCAGAGAAATGTTCTAAGACAGTTGCCAAGAACATTTTTCAACGTGTTTCCGAACATCTTACTCAGCCTGAAGCCTGAAATCATTCTCAGGCTATAGGCAGGAACGGTTCACAGCAATTGAGTACAGAATGAGTATCAATCTTCTTCGCCGTGAACTAATGTCAGACTTTTACGGATAACTGTTCTCAGCCTGTTGGCCGAAACGTTTTCTTAGTCGGTTTTCGGGGACGGGACCCAGAGCGTTGCCAAAAATTATTCTCCACCAATTGTTTATAATCGTTCATCTTAGCCCGTTTCCGACAACTGTTTTCAGCATGTTGACCAAGTGTTTTCAGCATGTTGACCAAGTGTTTTCAGCATGTTGACCAAGTGTTTTCAGCATGTTGACCAAGTGTTTTCAGCATGTTGACCAAGTGTTTTCAGCATGTTGGCCAAGTGTTTTCAGCATGTTGACCAAGTGTTTTCAGCATGTTGACCAAGTGTTTTCAGCATGTTGGCCAAGTGTTCTCAGCGTGTAAGCGGGCAACTGTTCTAAGCCTGTTGGTAGTGAAATGTCCTTAACCTATTTATAAGATCGCTTCACAGCCATTAGTTCCTTTTTATTTGTTGAAATTTTATTTAATGTATCTTCTTTTCTTTATTTAAAAATAGTTTGACTGTAAAACATCCGAGGTGTATTTATTCTTTCCTTTTTCTTTTACCCTTTTTTAGGTTAACTGTGAAATTAATATTATTCACCTCAATTTTATTGAATTTATTCATTCCGTTATCAGGAATGGGTATCACGCTCATACCTTCATTAGAATTTAATTGGGGTTCATTTGATTAAATGAATACTTCTTGAATAAATAACCTTTTATTTTTATTCATCATAATAATCACAGTTATATATTGAGGCATTTAAAGTTAAAACACATTTTCCTAGGAATCTGGACATCAATAATTTTTTACTTAATTAATTAAAAAAGAATCTTGTAAAAATCGTAAGCGGTTTTAACGAAATTCATTTTTCTTTAATTGTTTCATTACTCATTAAATATCTGAAATAGAAAACGCTCAATATTAAACATTAGAAGATTTTTCGTGTTTGAATTTAAAAGCCTCAATTGAGCAAAATAAATAATTGACAAATAAAAGATAATACATACATATATATGTATAATTAATAATTAAAATAAATATTTAATAAATAAAATAAATAATAAATTATATAACAAATAAATAAATTACATTCACACAATATTCAAGTTTAAAAATATAATTTAATAGGCATTATTTATTCCTAAAAATAGCTTTGGTTATGTATATAAACTTCCTTAAATGAGTTAATTTGTTTCTTTATGTACTTTTAAATATTGCGTGTACTTTGAATAAAAAAAGTGTAAACCAGAAGTGGTTTTAGTTATAACTGTTTTCTAAACAACTCTTTACAAGGTGTTTTATTTATTATTTAATATAGTTTATGCTTGCAAATAATCAAATATTTATCTTTCAGCTAAAGCTAGCTAAAAATCATCTTTTAAACGAATTGTACATCATAAATCTGATATATGAGCTGCTAGAGAATGTAAATACTCTAAAGAATATAGTTTTCACCTTTAAAACATGAATTTTTTTTTTGGTTTAAATAATACTTAGTCAAGTAGCCTAAGATTTAAAGAGGCTTATTATTGGCTGTGTCTCAATATTTTATCGTCCTATTTGAAACGACTTTACTTTCCATCCATTTTTTTATTTGGCCGGTCAGTATCAGTAGGCTACTCTTTTCAATGAGCTACAATTCAGATGATACCTTTACTGTTCAATCTACTACTTACTTTAGTATACCGAAGTGTTGTGTTACTGTAGGTTGGGTACGTATTTACAAAATACTAGAGATTCAAAGTGCCACAACCCCATGCCAACCACCTTCGATGTGGGGCATAAAACAAATAAAAAATAATACTAGGAAGGTCCACATATTGAAAACTAACATAAATTAGTTTTAATACTAGTTAATCTAACTTGATTTAATAGTGAACATATATTAATAGTAGTAAAGATCTTAGCATGAATAGAGAGTCTTTATGAGGGTAGTACTTAAGTAGGATTTATTATCTGGTGCCTTGCATTATCAGTGGTTAAAGTAGAGTATGTTTGTACATATTATTGTCAAGTTTATTTTGTTAGTTGCGAATATTCTCTAATTAATTTAATAATTAATTAATGAGACATTTGATAGTATGTAGTAGTAATTTAGCTACAATCATTAATGGTTGCACCAATAGGGCTAATATAGTTTGTATTTGCAGTTAGCATATACACATTTTTGAAAATATAAGGTATTAGTACTTACACCATTAATTGTGTTAGTGAAATTTGAATCAGTTTAAGTACAAAATAGCAGTTTCAGAGTAATACTTATTAGTATTTACTGAGTATGTATCGTGCTCATGTAGTATGTGTTTGCTTTTAGTACATAGATTCCATGGAGTGCAATATATGCTGTGAGTAATTATAGTATTGAAGCATGTAATATACGTACGTTGTGTGTACGTAATAACAGCTTTTGAGTAACTGTCATCAATAACTATTTTAGTAGTAACTAATAGTGCTAATATAGAGTGTTGGCATGTAGTACGTACATGTAGTGTAGTGAAGTATATTTCATTAGTTGTTTTAAGCATTAGTTGTGTTAATGAAGCATGTATTAGTTATATGTACATATCAGCAGTTTCATAGTAACAGTTACCAATAGCTACTCTTTAGTAACTAGTTGCGCTAATTTAGTACCTGTTGGCATTTATCGCATTATGTACCTGTATTGTAGTGAAGTATAAGCTGATAGTTGTGTTTATGAAGCATCGTTAATTTGTAGTACCTGATAGTGCTAATCTAGTTTTTATTTGCTGATTGAATGCACAAATTGTGTTTTAGCATTAAGTGTGCTGCATTTGTATTAGGTTCTAGTGATGAGTGCCAATTCCCGGAATACTAAATAATATTAAGTTGTTTTATTGAAGCTAAATTCTCCAACAGCCTGCGAGAAGTTATGGTCAGCTTAAGTTAGATAAATATCAATTAATAGTTAATTATAAATCTTTCATTTCGATATGACAGTGTTAATGCATTACATGATCCGACAGTTAGTATAAATTAATCTATAATCTTTACAATTATTTCAAATACTCAATAACAAGGAACAACAATTGTAAAATTATTTTAATAACGATTCAATAAGAAAGAAGGGCATAGCACTTTGGAAATAAATTCCTGAACATATTGACATTATTATAATAGTACTTCTTCATTTTTTTAAAAACTATTATTTTTACTGTCGAACATCAGAATATATGAAAACTCTCAGACTAATAGAATAAAGTTAGTTTGTCAACGAAACATTGTTTTTGTGTCGTGTCCATTTGCTATTTATGTAGAGTCTGTCGACTATGTGATGTCCACTTGAAATATACCTGTTGCTATCATTTCTCACCATTTATCGTGGGGACTATTTATTGTCTACGTGGAATTTATGTTATATGTGTTATTTTTGTTGTCTTTGGGTTGTTTATTTGCCATCAATATTTTGTAAAATTCGAGTCTATTTAGCGAGAAAGTCATGTAATATTAGCAGTTATGTGGTGCCTGCTGTATGCCATAGAGGTGAGCAGATTCAGTCAATTCGATATAGACAATATAAGTTTTGGAAGTTTTAGTCTTTGTCCATTTAACATAAATGTGGTTTATTTTGATAGTAATTTTCATTCAACGAAAGACACAATTAAGAAAATTTAATAGAGGTTTCTCAACAAATTAAAATAAATCGACTGATCATTGCTTCAGGAGTTTTAAGTACTCTTATAAGTATAATTTATCATTAATATAGTCTTAATTCTGATGAATACTTTGAGATCACAGGTTCGACACCTGGAGATTTTTAATTTATTCAGCTTTGAAATTACGCTCGTTAGTTGACTTCCAGTACTAGTCGACAGTTCAACAAAATCATTCAGTCGACAAATGAGATACTATCTCCAATCAAAAGTTGGATACTGAGGATTTCAAAAAAAAAAAGACGGAGAAGTTTTACAATAAAAATTGCAATCAGAGATAAGAACTTTTGTGAGGAAAGAATACATTAGTTGACTTGAATTAATGAAGTTATACTTGAATTAATGAAGATATTTTTTAATTGTAATTGCCGACTAGATATTTCTGGGGAGCCTCATTTGGAACAGTAGCTGTATCATTTATGGTTGGTGTGTATGTTCAAATATCTATGGGCTTACTAATGTACGCCTCACACAAGTATCCCGAGAGTTCGTACCGACTAGGAAGGATAAATTCATCAATAATTCTCGACGGGGGAATACTGCGGTATGTGTTCTCCATAGGCGAGGTAGTGTGCGTCTGGGTCAGACCTATGACCGCTATAGTGCACATGCGTAGTCTCGTCAGAAGGCTTGTGAACTAGCTTCCTCAGTCCCACCAAGGATGCGATGACCAAAGCCAGCTTGCCGACGAAAAGTGCAGTGGCTGCCATCAATGCAATGGCCTTCAGCTTCAAAGGTAAGATTATCGCCAAGATTGTACCAAATGCTACCAATAGAAATGCGTATTTCCTTCTTCTCTTGCTTCGAGCCTCCACTAAAAAAAACAAACAAGTTTCTTATTATTTATTTGTAATAATATAAAAGCTTTCCCCTTCATAGGTGATTCAGCAAGTGTCTCATTAATACAATCCAAGTAGAGCTTTATAGGAACAAAATAAAGCAGTAATTTCTGAATGACAGAACTAATAAAAACAAAACTATTTTGACACAAAATACTTATTCATGTTCCATTAGCTGTACGAAGTATGAAATCAAATTGAGGTGGAAGAAAAACAAGGAGGAATTTGTATTTCTTATTTTGGAATTTCCAATTCAAATGATACTATTTTTGAAGTAGACTCAGCTCCAAGTATCGTCTATTACGACTTGTGTCAATGCCAATAGTGTTTGAAGGCCCAAACCATGTAAGACAATATTTACAACAATTTTTATTTCCAGATAGACCATGCATATTCAAAAAAGAATATTAGTGGTATGCTCAAAGTTTGTCTCTTATGAATGTTGTGCCCCTACATCTTTTTCTTCTTTTTTAAATTGCTCCTCGCAAACAATTGTGACTAAAAAATATTAAAAAACATGTAGGAAAAGATAATTTAAATTAAGCCGACAGATTCTTTGTAAAACTCCATTAATTATCTTGTACCAATTACTTACCTTTGAGCATCAATTACCATTGGTTATCTTAAACTCTATATTTTTAATAGATACGATATGATGTTATTTATTAACGTCTACTTTAGGGGCTTTATTGCAAATCAGGATGGGTTATCTACAGGTTACCAACCTGTTTTACCCAAGAAGGGTCTTGGGATTTTAATTATTGAGTGTTGAACAATATAAATATTTATCCCTCGCGGATATTGAAGACATGGCGCTATGTTTACCGAATATGTGTATATCGAAGCAAGAGACTTAACATGGCTCCACCTGGTCCAAGCCTCTCTAGCAGCTGATCGAGTTCCTGTTTGGCCATCAGCCAACATATTAGCAGAAAAAGAGGAGGCAACCAAAAGAAAATCAACAAATGTTTGACATATGTCTCGAATATATGGGAAAGCCGTGCTCTTGAAACAGCGTACGTCATCATGATCCATATAAACCTTACCCCGAGTCTCACACACAAAGGAGGACGGCAGTCCTGGAGCTACTGCATACTCCTGCTCGGTGTAAACGATGCGTTAGAGGGAATGACATGCTAGTGGACAATGTTCCACGACGACAGACATCAGTAGCACCGCCGTTTAACGGGATACGGGTTGTTATAGCATGACTTAGTCCTAATCACATCCTATATACTTCGTCCGTTAGGCCATGCGTGATATTACCCTTCTTTATTAATTTCTCCATTAAGTAAGTTAATCTTTCACTTGTTATACGGATATTTCATCACCACAAATGGCAAGCAAGTGCCTTGAAAATGAATTGGCTAATTTTGAACTTTAATTCCAAGAGAAATGACACCAGAGAGGTTATTTAAATAAACCCGTATACCAAGTCCTTGACATTGAAACACACTGCCTGTTTGGGACATACATTGCTGCTCTTTGTTCAAATTGTAGAAGGTAAGTTCCCAGAAAGTGATATATTTGTCTCCGATCGTCGAGTGTGAACGAACCTGGGTACTTTAATTTTAAAGCCCAATTAGCCATTTCATATAACAATAACAAAACCAAGAAGCCATGAATGGCCGACACTTGTAACTCAATGGATCCTTGTTGAGTTAGCGTCAGAAGAATTGATCATTTGGTATTCATTATGGGTCAGCTAAGAAATAATATGCATCCAGCGAGGCAAACAGAACATATTACGTTTACCTCCATTTTACACAAAGGTCCATCTAATATTAACATCAGCTAGTTATATTATATTAATCCGTTGTTATAGAAAATTAACATAATATCATAAGAAACAAATTTTTCTTTATCTCCGACTAAATATTGTACATTTATGTTTTATTTAAAAATTAATATTCCAATTGCATAACTTGATATTTCAGAGTTTCATGAATATATCATTTTCTCATTTGAATTTAAAAGGGGCTACAGTATAAAATGTATGTGTTGAAATATAATTGCAAAAATAGAAAATAATATTTAAGTTTTCAATAAACTTGTTGCAAATTTAATTTCCGATAAGTGTGGTTTTACATAATTATTTTCTCTACCTGGAACGAAATATTTAATTTTTTTTTTTAATTTTCAGCCATTAGTGAACCCCCACTTTTAGATGTCGCACGTTAACAATTAGCCAATACATCATGAAACGTTTTACTCCAATTTATATTCTTCAAAGTTTTATACATTTAGCTTAAATAGCAAAAATTGTTTTCAATCGACCTTTACTATGTGAGAAACGTGCAAATAGTTACGTAATGACATTATTAGTTAAGATATTACATTCTCGACACGGAAATGTTTATTTCATCTACACAATACTCGACATTAAGTAGTTTCATACAACACAAAAGAGCACATTCGTGAATGGCTGGAATCGGACCAGGTTTAAGGCTGGGCTCAGATGGAGGAAATAAAAAATCCTAAAAATACAGAATAGATGATGAGGCCATTTTACACTGTCATCTGATGCACTCCACAGACTAAAGGATATTTATCTTTTGCGGGACATTACACCTGTCATTTTCCTTTCCATTTTCGTGTTCATTATAACATTCCAAGAGGGCCCACGGTGTTTTATCTAAATCCCGCATGATGGTGCTCATTTCTTTATAGCAGGGGATGACGTTTTTGAAATGTCACCATCTCCATAGTTCCCTTCTTTATCATTACGTTACCCGGCCATAAAATAGCTCTAAGAGGGCCTGGGATGAAGGGTAAGCGATATTTGCTGTTGAACCTCATATCTGAGGCTTATTTTGCATCACCAACAATTCGACCTTCATGTTTTCCAAATTCCCTTCACGGCCTCCATCATCATAGACCATCAACTACTCCAAAGAGATAGGAACTACCATCTTAGGATTGATCTAACAACTCTGCTTGCAAGATAATGGTCCGTTGGTCTATTTTCACACAGGAGTAGATAATCAGACGACTTAAAAATATATCATTCAAAAACACAATTCGTCCTTTTAGTCCTGACAATTCGTCAGGTATTGGTTATTTTAGAATATGTTTTCAATGTATTGTAGTGTGAAGATAATTTCTAAATGAATAATAGGCTTTCACGTCTCTCATAAGACTTAAGGTGTTTGACTACGTTGCTCCTGTACGTCTTTTTTTTTTTTTGAGCACTTTTATGTATAGACGGTAGTACTCATTGAGTCTTTCCTACTTTAGTGAAGCTAGTTAGTTCCTTTGGTCTTATGTTACTCTACAAAAAATCCGACACCTAGGGGCTGCGTAAACTAATCAGATTTCCCACGTGACTGGCATTAACACGCCAAACAGATGGGTGGAAATGGGGGTGGTACGACAGAAATCAAGTGTGTATAAATTAGTTAATACTTGAGTTACTACAAAATGCATATAAAAACAATTGTAGACCATAAATAGTTAAACAAGATTTGTTCTAAAACATTTTACGATTCAAGCAAAGAGGGAAAAACATTAATTAATGTTATTTAAGATTTTACTCCCTCTGTAAAGCTTTGCTCGGCATGGCGAATAAAAATTGGCACCTCCAGACAATAGAATGTTCATTAATGTCACCTCCCTTGCACATTTATCCTTTTATCAGTAATAGAAAACAATTTCAGCTCAAACATTAGAGATATATTGGTGTATTGTTGAGTTGAGCAGAAGAGGGGTTTAGTTAAAACTGAAAAATGTAACAACTAGTGATTTTAGGGTTTGAGAACATGTTATGGACGGGAGAAAATTAAATTTGTATCAAGTTTAGTTATAAATGATTTTTCGATCCGACACCTATTGATGGATGTAAATTAGAGCTTTTAATTTCACCCTCTCCCCTTCTTGGTCTGATTGCACCAATTAAGGAACTTGATCTTTGGTTTAGGTTCTTTAGTAGTTGAAACGTTAGGATGTTATTTTTGTCACATTCTAGAAGAGGTTTTCCGAAAATCGCTTAAATTTCATCTCTTGGTCGATTGATGCCTCCCGATCTTTTGATCTGCAGCCTATACCCAACTATCCCTTACACCATTTAAGAAAATCGATGGTCCATTAAAACACAAATTCAATGACAAGTTAACAGTTTTTCATACTCAAAATGAACTGCCCCCTTTCAAGTAGATAATACCTCATTTCTTATTCGTATAGAAATAATGAAAATGATTTACCGTCCTGGGGCTCGGATGAAGAGGAGAGGTCCAGATCAAAGGTGCTGGCAGCAAGGTCGGAGATCATGGAAAAGGTGTCTGTAGAAGTAGCTTTACCTTCAGCTGTACTTTCAGAATAAAAGGCTTTGCTTATTCCAGCTGTCACTTCTTCAGCCAAGCACCACACCGGCGTTTCGGAATCCAGGCATCGCTCAGCACCCATGCTCCTCTCCTAATAAGACAATAATAAATTTAGAGTGGGAAGTCTCCATGGTGGATAGTCATATTGGGAACTTATGGAAGCAATGACTTTAATAAAAGGTTAACTTTGCAAATGCGTTTGCAATATATGAACATATCAAAAAACGCTTATTTCCAGTTTCAGGATCCGACCACTGGGATATATATATATATATATATATATATATATATATATATACATATATGCCTATCTTGACTCGTTATAAACGAAAGAAATTTAGTAGCTCCTGAACAAACATCTGGACCAAGCCCCCTAGTGTATAAGAAACGATATGATTTTGTTTTGAGTATAAATTTCCACAACATAGTAACCTTATGCTGAGGGATTTTATTTACCTGTATATCTGCTTTAATGTGTGCTGATAAAAGTGGAACTGCTGGTAAATCAGTAATTACATTTTTTATAGTGCTCAATTAATACTTTTATATCTTAACAGCAAATCTTCATAACAAAATTTAGCTATGGCCATATTCATTTTATAAATAGAGGAAAGCATTTCAGAAGCATTGGAAAACATATCGTCTACAATAAAAAAAAAAATACGTTTCACATTAAACGAAGAATAAGTTCTAAAACTCAATGTTTTAGATTCAGAGTGGCCAAATGTATTGTCTTCGTGTGGCTAAAAACCAGGGTTGAATTTTAGCTATTTAAAAAAAACTCCTTAGATCCGCTCTGGCAAGATAAGGGTGCTGACCTGAGGAGCTTCTATGATTTTATTAATAAAGTAAAGTGGACATTAATTAAATAAAATAAATATTGGATTTAATTATATGACATGGGTAGGCCAGCTGTTTAACAGATATGATGTCCCTTGCGTATAAATAATAGTATATTTTACAATAAAATCCCCTAATTCTGAGATTCATTGTTCGATTAGTTATAACTGTTGGGGGAGAGGGGCAGATTGAACTAATTGAGAGAATGCCATTTATTGTTGTTTTTTTCTAGGTTTGAGGATTGTTTTTAATTTTTTATTTATTATGTAGAGCTCCGCAACAATGGCGACTTGGCACTTCTTAAACATGGGGGGAAAACAAAACAAAAACGAGTAAACAAAATAACAAAAAATGGAACACGAAATAATATAAAGTACAAAACTAAGGGAGCGGAACTCATAAAAACAAGAACACAACATAGAACTAAAAACATGTCGTAAGCAAATAGGTGAAATGTAAACTCTCTCTCTCTCTCTCATTCTCTCTCTCTCTCTCCCACACACACACACACACACACACACACACACACACACACATTGTTTTTAAGATGTCTCCCTACTTTTGATACTATTAAAGGATAATGAAGATGGTGTTGTATTTGGATTGGAAAGAGCGAGCAAGGACACGGTGGCTACATTTCACAGCTGATTGGGTTTCCTAGCGGCGGTTACTTGCCACAGCTCTATTTTCTATCTACCAGCTATTTACCGCCCACTATGCAGATGATTACAATAAATCATTTTAGCAGATTGCCCTTAATGGACGTTTTAAACATGACGCGATTTTAGAATAATTTCTTCAAATATCCATATTCTACCCAATAGATGAGGAAGATATATATATATATATATATATATATATGTATATATATCATCGTCTATAATTGTAATGCTTTTTCTTCTTTATTCGTTAATATGAGGTACTTTAAAATAAGCATCGAAAAATAACTTTTTTAACAATGTTCAGTTTTAATTTTGACCATTAACAAACTTAACGGTGTGGAATATCATCGGCAATTAACATTGCGGCTATGTAAATATATTCATATAAAGGCGTATAAAACATGAATTTGAATGTACTTCATTTTTGTTGTCAACCAGATACAATTGGTTGACATTTGAAGAATGTTTTTGTTGGTGTTGTGAACTCCCTCAAAGGAAATAAACCGGCTAATTTTTAAAACCACTAACTATATTCATATGTCATAGAGCTGTGAATCTTGAGTTCTTATTAAAGCTTCATTTATATATTATATGACGTTTATGAAGATATCTCTGATATTATAGAATCAGTGGAAACATTATCGGAGTATGCAGACAATATATTTGAACACTATATACATGAGTTAATCAGATAAACAATACATGAACATGATTTCGAATACAAAGTACAAATAAATATTCATATTAGATCAACAAGGAAGACTACGTCAGTCATTATCAGTCTGGTGTTATTGATATACTGATTTTTTTTAGAACCAATCTTATTGCACATTAAATTTACTATAAATATTGTTATATACAATTTTTGTTTAATCGTCGCCAAACTCGGTATTTAATCGGAAGATCAAGTTAACCGAGAGATTTTCAAAAATTCGAAATATCTCCGTTATTCATCGTATCGATGAGATGAGATCGGCTAACTTCGGGTCTAGTCGTGAGTTTCCGTCAAGAGCTAGTTCGGGCCGTTCCCGTAACTGATGGACTCTCTATAATGAAATTTCTTTATTATAAAACTTCACGTGGGAAATCTGCTTAGTTACGCAGTCCCTGCGTGACGGACTTTTTTAATATTGGTATGACTAATTATTTTCGATTTAATTTTTTTATCACGGTAAGAAGAGTGTTTGAGAGTAAATAAATATTCAAGACCTAGCTACAAAACTACACGTTCCCAAAAATATTACCTCATTAGGTAAAAGGCCGACAATTTTCTAAAAACTGATTTTGCGATTTTTGTGAAATTTTTCGTTGTTAGAATCATTCGATTAAAAAAATACATATGGGGAAAATAGCCTTGAAGAATGAGAATCAGGCCAAGAAACGGACATCTCAAAGTGATTTATTAACAGTACTGGCCAGTTCAACTGTAGAACCTATTAATATTTTCCTGTTATTTTGAGTCAATAATAAATGATATCAGCCTTAAAGTATATCACACAGACAAAATGTTCAAAGACGGTGGTTTTTCGAAAGGAGAGAAAGCCATAACCTTGTAGAAGGGGCTATTTAGTAGTAGAGCTATAGTTAGAGGACAGCTGTAGTTGCTATTGACATTGCTGGACATACATTACTCCAGCTACATGCTCCGAATCCCCTGGAGGATTAGGCTTGTCGGATATCCAGGCCGTCCGTGCCTAATATCCGTGTAGTTGAGGGCTCTTCTCCAGCTCCGTTACCCCTAGCTCCCTTTCATTTCTATCCCTTCTTTCAAAAACAACTGGGATTTCCTCAACTGAAGTATGGATGAGAGTAGCTGTTCCATGGCCAGAACACGAATGTTAAGAACTAGAAACAACGAGAAGAAAGTCTTGACTGTCTTTTATTTTCGAGCTACCACAGTTAACCAGCAATTGAACATTGAACTTCAAAATAAAAAAAAAATACGTAAAACAGTAAAACTTACAATTTACTTTCCAATCCCTAAGACACATTTTCTTGAAAAAAGAAATCACCTATAATGTAAAAATCTTCATTTATTTGTATTTTGTGAGGCAAAAGAATGATTTTCAGCTCAATTCTTCTTTAACTGGTATACGTTTATGAAACTCAGGTAATAAGATTGGCCATATGCCATCATTTTTAAAATAGCCTTCATAACCAGAGTATCCTTGTAACTCCACAAAAGGATGCTTTACAAGAGCATATGTGCTGAAAATGCTCCTAAACAAAATAAATCATCGTGAAGGATTTACGCCTTTTACTACGGTCCTGATCCATATCCTTCACGTTCCAGGACGGTAGTTTGATTATAATATTTTTATTTATTTGGAGAGCTCCGCAACTAGGCGATGTCGCTCAATCATTTATTTTTTATTATTAAAGCCTTTTTAACTCCTCAAATTAGCAGATTTCCTTTAAGGGAAATCGACTATTGAGGTTGTACGCATAAAGCGATTTTCAAAAAATTCTTCAAAAGTCCGTCGATCCTACCCAGGGGATGACCAAAATGAGTTCATTTCAAAAAAGTCAGCCTATCTGTCTGTGTGTATATATATATATATATATATATATATATATATATATATATATATACGGGTATATAGTCTGTTGCTGCTCTAGTGATCGCAATTTTGGTTTGATCATTACCAAACTCGATATTTAAAGGTTTTATGGACAAAAAAGATAAAGTTCGCAATGGCTGAGAATGGACCGGTGGGAGGGGGGGGGGTTAGAGGGAGGAGTTCAAAAATTCAAAATATTTCCGTTAATATAAGTCGTATAGTAAAATATTATAGAACTAATCATGTTAAACTATTGACGCTTTGCAGTTATTATTCTATACATTTTTTCGTAACTCAAGTATTGGCCAATACATTCTTTTTTTCTGCCGTTAGTGTGCCCCCCCCCACTCTTTTTCTCATCAGTTTGATATGTTATACTAGGACATGGGAGATCTGCTTAGTTTATACAGCTCCTACGTGACGGAATTTTATTTTATAAGCTATTAGCACAATACATTTAAGTGTCTAAGAAAGAAAGGGCCTGCATGACATATTAAGAGTTTATCTTTCGGGGTTCCCTCCTTGTATACGATACCCTATGCCTTTAATTCCTCATAGGCCCGGTGTTAGGAATAAAGGAAGAGGCTAATGAGACGTAGCCAGATCATTGACGTATTGTTCTATTGTGCTAGAGGACCAGTTGCCGAAGATATCTCCGAGGGTTGCTATTTGGAAAGGAGGTCAGATCAATAGCTCCCGGATCTCTTGGTGACATAAAAGAGCAGTAGTTAGGTCTCGTGAGGAAGCCTACGAAGGAATTGATTTAAACAGGAAGCCATCAGACAATAAAGTACGTCACGCAGTTGCTGGGTTAACTAAGCAGGTTTCCCAAACACTGGAAATATGATACGACGATGATCTTATCTCACCAACTATTCTCTATTTTTCTCGATGTCAGAAAAGTATGTAAACCGAAATTAAATTTAACTTGTTCTCGGGGTTTTTCAAAAGCAAAAACATTCCAACATTTCCGTTAATATTCGACTCATGGAAAATAGTGTATAAACAATATCTGTAGAAAATTAGAAATTGCCAATAACTTTGGTTATATAGAATTGTGTATAATTAAGTAGTCCATGATAAAACTGCTTATTGTTAATATGAAATAAGTAGATGTGGCTGAAAACTAAATAAAATAAATTTCTGGGCTAATATTTATGAAAGAGAAAAAAATTATTTAACAATAGTCATATAGTATTGAATTTATAATAAGATTGGTTTTATAAAAGTTTTCAATCCCACATATAGTGAAGCAAATATTTTTCATTCCCTTGGTTGGATCAAAGGACAGTTGCAGACATTTTGCGAAAAATGCGCCATGATTTCTCAATAACTGATTTTCCCTGAAGGAAATGTGTTAATCAATGAACCTGGTGGGGAGAGTGGTATTCGTACTTCGAACTAGTGGTGGTACTTCGTGGTATCCTCCGGCAGCAGTATCTGGAAGATGACGCGGCTTTTGGAGTCAGTTGTATTCAGTTTTCCCCACGAAAATTTGGATGTAAATGAAATAAACGCTATTCTGTTTTAAGACAATTTTTACCTACTGGGAATTTTCAAGAAACCATTTTAGGAAAATTGACTGCCCATGTAATTAAGAAGATATATCAAATAATATTCTGTCGTTCCATTTTTTTATTATATGGTTTAATTGTTTTTGTGTGTATACGGGAATTTGTCCGTATTAAGGAATTAGCAGTTAAGAGAAATCCCGGTACAAAGTAAAGCAACATTCTAAATGGAAGATAAATATTTTTTATTTATTTAGTTTTCGAGTTCTAAAAATGATTTACACTGAACCGACAACAAAAATTGAAGTAAAAGGGAGCGAGATCTAAAAATAAACATAGTAATCATTTAGAAATCAGAATTAAAAAATACGCCTTTTCAAAATGTATTTATTATTGTTTTTAATGACGCAAAATGTAAATCGCAATTGCGACAGGGTCTGATTAGACATTTTTGACACCGGCTTGCTATAATCATATTGCCATATAACCAAAGTCACAAAGCAAATAATGGAGACACGTACCGAACAATAACTGATGCATTCCTAATTATATTTAAAATGCTCCCCTTTTCAGAAATATTCCCCTTAAGTAATAATTTATTAAAAGATGAAATGGTGTACAGGTGGCGGGGTTTCAAAAACTTCTAACGTCCATGGAACCTATCAAGTAAATTACGAGAATTCTAGTGTTCGTTCAAATTGATTGGCGTATATTTTATATATATATATATATATATATATGCGTGTCTGTGTGTGTGTGTGTGTGTGTGTGTGTGTGTGTGTGTGTGTGTGTGTGTGTGTGTGTGTGTGTGTGTGAGTGTGAATTTGCGTCCGCATGAGTGAGTGAGTTTTATTAGTGGTCGTAATTCTTGTTGGACTCATCTCAAAATTTGTTTTTTGAAAAACTAAAGGTAAAGTAAATCGTTTTCGTTTACGTTATAATTTTTTTTAAAACGTTAATGGGTGAACTCTAGACCGGGAGGAATGGAAGTTTAGAGAATGGGTAAAGTAAAAAATTGGAAATATCTATTAAAAAAATTGAAACGAATCGGAAAATGTTATATTTACCTTTCATGTAAAAATGTAATATTCTAAAATTGGTATTCCGTACATTTTATTTTTATCACGAATATTAGGTGTATAAAGTGTTAATATTTTGTTTTATATTCTGTTAAAAATGCTATATTAACAAAACTATTAGCAAAGTATTGCGTTAACAGTAATTAGAGAATCATAATAAACTAAACATCAGTTAAAATTGAATTAAATATGAAATAAATCCGGCGGAGTCTACCTTTTCTATTTATTTTCAGCATCATCAACTTGTTGTTAGGTGTGGAAAAGGTTGTTAGAGAAATAACTAAGTATTTTAAAGTAGTTTTAGGAATCACTTAATCTACCACGACATTGTTTGATGATTCACGTCAAATGTTCCTCAAGAAAAATTGAAATATAGTTGCTTGTTTGTCCGACTTCCTTTCTTAATGGACTAGAAACTTATTTTACGCTTTACTGGTTCAGCTTTCAAACGAAATACTAAGACCGTTTGAAATTTTCATTGCGATCAACTATTCAACTTTAGTGTAGGTTCCGGAGTAATTCAACATACTACATATATACATGCTTGAAAATTGTGGAAACTAATATACCGCAGTTATCTTTAGAACATTAAATAGAGCTGAACATATGTACGTATAGCGACAGTAATCCGAATATATTCTCTGACACTAAAGATTTTTATAGTATCTTTTTCATTTATCATAAAAAAGTCAATAAGTTATTTTCTAAGACATTTTTTGATCCATTAGCGTTTGAACGTAGGTACCTTAAGTATATCCCCAGAGCCCGGAAGCCGTGGTTCAAGCAATTATCTCTTTACAGGCACTGAAGATGGAACTGTAGCTATGAAAGTGAGCTTACATCTTAATAAATGTATTGTAGAAGAAAACAGGCCTACTTTGCACATCCAGATAACTTATATCATTTCCAAATGAAATAATTTTAGCTCAAGTAAAGTAAAATATTTTATTTTTTTAATTCAACTTTCATTTACGTGTCATGCAATTAAATCTATTTAAACTCATATAAATCTAATGTGACCGTTAATAATAAGCAATAATCGTATTTAATTTAATTGGTGTATAAGGAAGTCGTGTAGTGTCTATTTCAGATTTTAAGACAGGGACAAAGTATTGGCCACACAACTAGGCTATTTGGTTTGATAATTGATTTATGTTAGTTATTTATTTAGGTCCACCTTATGCTACTTTGGCTAATTGAAACGAGTTATCTACAGGTTATCACCCAGAGTTATTAAAATCACATAAAAAGACCTATGTAATAAATTAAATGGGTATTATTCACGTGATAATACTACAATAATTTTATTATAATGTGCATCTTCGTTCATAAGAAGTCTGTTTTATACTACTATCTGAGGAGCCCGTCTTTGCATGAGACATTTTTAATGACTGAATAATAACTGTGTGTGTATGTCTATATATATATATATATATATATATATATATATATATATATATATATATATATACATATATATTTATAGCAGAGCTTCTCTAAAAAAATTTTTTTTGTTTTTATCTCTCCAGTAAGAATAAGTCTTCGTTAATCCTCCAAAACTAATACCTTTTCACTATTTTAGAGTTCTAAGAGTTAGCACAAAGCCTTTTTTAACCCCCCCCCCTCCTCCCCTCCTATTGATATAAAATTAAACATAATCGTGTCTATTCCATGTACAAATGAAGATTTAATCTGGTTTCCTGCAAATTTAAAACCCGACCTGATTCCCGCTTTAAAAATTCTGCTTATCTCACAATATATAATGAACTTAATATACTAGACATTTGTTTTCTACTGATATTAAAATGAACAATATCATAAAATGATGTTGACTAGCTATGCTTTTATTTATTTATTTTTTTAATTTATCTGGTACCTGGCTTCAATGTATTTCTTTTTTTTTCTTATTATTTTTGCAGCCAGGTGACTGCTGGTTGTGAACAAGATAGGACCAACGTACTAATCCAAGCTATGCTTTTATTCATATGTCTTGATTATAAGTTTCTATGAAATTTAATGGTGTACGACAAAAATGACTATAACGAAATGAACTACTTCTTTTTCATATTCAAGTACAAAATCTAATAGAAATAAAAAAAAACAAAAAAACATGCTTTTCCCTTTAATAAGCACTACAATACAATATTCTTCCTTAAAGAATATTAATATGTTCCAAAACATAATTTCCGGGCTTATTCAATTTTGTTGTCACTTTTGCACCATTGAATTATTAACTTATGCTATACTTTTCCCCAGTTATTTTGAAATACTATAACATTTTTATATTGCTGGAGTTTCTCTTAGTAGCACAATAAACCTTGTGTATATTTGCCAAAAACAAAGACGAGGTATATTTTTATATTTAATTTCATGCCACTTCGGCAACCTCCGCATCAATTTCCTGAATGAACATTAATATAGTCTAAGGTGGATTACCTCATTTACAAATACAGAGATTAATTCAATTTAGTTCATATGTGTTGGGTAGCATTAAATTGTTTATTGTTTGCTACAGTGGTTTTCAGCCTCTTGTAAGAGAATTGTAAATTGGGTAATTTTCGTTTGTGCACTCATTCTGGAAAGAATGATTCTTAGTGGCTCATTATAACTAATTGAATTATTTATTTATTTTGTTTTAATAAAACGGATTGTACCAGCTTTATTTAATGCTATTATGTATCCAAAATTTGATATAGTTTTTAGCAAATTTTTGCATAGTCCTATGCTTGGATTTATTGCATGAAAATAATAGTAGCTTGGCATATTTAATCATTTAAAACCCATCGAGCAACATCAGTCCTGTAAAAGTGAACCTTCACTGCCGAAGGGGGCTTCGGATTCCATTTCGAAATGGAAAATGTGGCAAATAAGATGCAATTTGCATAAGTTCTAATTAGCCGATATTCCTTTTTTTTATTTCTGAATTTAGTAAATGTTAAAAAAACCCTAGATGGGTCTTCTTTGTAAATACTTGTATTTAAAATGTATGTTAATAAGTAACAGCAATCAATGGAAAATCTATTTGACCTCATGGACAAGAATAAAATAAACTGCATATATGTTTTCATTCTTAGAAGTCTTTACGCCAGAGGGAAAAGAATGCAAACAATATAATTCTTAAAATAAAATTAATGTTTTATGTTTTTTTTCTATAGTAATTATTGTATATAGTTTTTAGTTTTAAATGAATTCTCTGTTTTTGTTTATATAAAGAAATCATAAAAAAAATAAAAAAAATGTAATCATAAAATATAGCTGAGCCCTTGCTATAGAATTGTTAAATTTGAAAAAGCAATAAAAATATTTATTCATTCATTCATAATAAGTAACATTTAATATAATCTAAAATGTTTGTAAAGAAATTATTTTTTAATGACACTTTTAGCTTTGAAATAAAAATTGACAAAACACAATAATGTGCAGTGTTGTTTCTTGAGCTACTAATACTAAACCTTGAAGAAATAATTTAACAATACACAAGTGTATATATATATATATATGTATATATATGCATACATATACACTTATTCTATAATAAATAACCCTCCTACAGAAAATTAATTGATTGAAAGTTCTTGGCTTTTGCTTCTTGTCAGCTTCCCTAATGCAATATGAATTTGAAGTATTACCTCAGTCAGATTAATGGGTATAGATGAAGCTGTGGACTGCGGACTAGGTGGTGAGACCAGTAGTGCCCCAGTATGAGATGCTAGGACCGCTAAGCTAGCGCTGAGTACTGTAGCCTTCCACATTGTACACTTTCTGGAGCCCACCAATCCAGCTACCGGATATATATACGCCTCCCTCTTTCTCCTACTCCTCTCCTTCCAGTCACTCCACTGCCTTTCGCCACGGAAAACATTTTTAAAAAAAATCGAGTTTATTTATTAATATTCATAGTAAAAAAGTTCTAGGTGACCTTTAATCAACAGATTTATAAATGTTATTGAGAGGTGATATATAAGTTTTAGGTTTACGAGGAATAAGTAGTACAATGATCGAGTATAACAGTGCCTCTAAAAGAATGAAGATTTAGATTCAATTAAGAATAATTATCTAAAGGGCACAAGTGATAAGGTTGATAACTATAACTAGTGACGTTGCTTTTGTTACTTTGAAAATAATTATTAGGATTTCTTTTTTTTTATTAGAATAGTACTTATCATTTACGAAAAAGAAAAAGTGAAGTCATTTTAGAAAAAAGAAAAAGAAAAGTCATTTACGAACAAGAAAAAAAATTACGAATAACGTCTGGGTCTTCACAGATGCCTCCAAAGTTGAGAAGTCATCTTGTGGATGCTCGTGGATTAATGGGAACAAGGCAATGAGGTGCAGTATAAGCTCTGTAAATTCATTTTTACCGCTGAGTTGATGGCTGTAAGCCAAGCTGTAAACGATATAGAAATACAGTAACAAGAATCATTCGTAATCGCTACCGACTGACTCATATCGCTATCAGCTCACTCCAAAGTCTTGCCAACCCAATGTTACCTCACAGACCTAGTTAAAGGTCAAATACAAAACTCAGAAAAAAACATATCACTTGTTTGGGTTCCCTCACATTTTGATTTGGAGGGTAATGAAATGGCGGATTTGGAAGCTCGCAGTGCTCGAGAAGATGGAACCACAGTAACCTTCAGCTCCCCTGACGATTGGAAACGACTTTTTCAAAAGCTTATACTTCAAAGGTGGAAGTCGGACTGGACGAAAAAACATGACAATAAACTGCGACAAATGAAAGAAATTGCCGAGCGTTGGAACACTGCAAGTAGAAAAATACGAGAAGAGGAGGTCGTTCTTGCCCGTGTCCGAATCGGACACACAAAATTAACACATAGTTATTTATTGAAGGGCTTATTCCCGCCAATCTGCGATTGTTGTAATCTTACCGTCTCACATCTTCTCCTCAATTGTAAGAAATCTTCCAAGAAGATCTTTGAACATTAAACCGAACCTAAAAGAACTCCTTAGAGATGAAGGAGACATACAAAGGCTTTTTTGAAATATAAAAAAACTTACCCCTAATGACAATAGTAGATGCGGTATACTGTAACAAATAAATAAAAATAATTATCATTTAACAGCGACAAAAATTATACTTTGACTTTCGGTTGTTGCATTTATATAGTCAATTTCATTTGCTCGATTTGTCAGCATTGGCAGTATCAATCTTGGTTTTGGACGTGTTGTCTCATTCAGAAAGGTTTTTCCTAAAGCCCTTTCCCAGGTCCGTCCTAAATATGACAAAGAGAACGTGACCTAAATATTGCAAAGTCCCAAAGGAATTAACTGTATCTCCTCCACCGCTAAAAGTCTCTCCCACCAATTTTTTACTTAATCTGTGTTCGTAAATTTTCTTAGGTTCTATTAAAACGTAAAAGAAACCCCTTAGTGTATCACATGACAGACGGGTAGCAATTCCAATGAACGAGAATAATTATAATAAACGATTAAATTATATATATCACCTATATATAGGGAACAGAATGGGAAGAGTCGCGAGTTCATCAAGAACTAACAAATTTGATTAAGTAAAGAATTCGGCCAGCTAAGTGGGCTTACAGAAAGGAAATGTCGGCAAAGCAGTATGTGAGATCAGGCTCAACGTTTTTTTTTTTTTTTTTTGGTGGAAACCATCAGATCAAATTGCTTCACAGCGATGTCAGTGATTGGTCGTTGTGGAAATTTGAAAAGAAGTTCAATCAAAAGGACCAGGAGTTAGGTGAGGTGGGTAGAACTAAGGAAGAAAAAGGGGGTGAGATTAAATAAAAGTGGAACTGGACTATGTTCAGAAGATAGGGCGCCTTAGGTGGAAACTTTAATAAACTAAAGAACAAAAGACTTTGGATTTTATGAAATAGTGAAGGCTATCTGGAAGTTTGGTTCGGATTGAGGATCAATATCTCGTGGAGGAAGGAATCAAGGTACTAATTTTATAACTCGTAGTGGATCCGAGTACATCTACCACGACTCAAGTTTCTGGATACTCTCCAGACTCCAGTTAATAATTATATCAGTGCACACTGTTCTAGAAACTGTTTATTCCAGGTCCCTTTTACCATAAATGGTGTAGGAAAATATCCTCATGTATATTTGGCTGTTTCAAGATTTCTAGCAGCCTCTCCAGGCAAAATGGCTGTAATGTACAAAACTGCTGCTGTAAGCCATTGAGTGATTTTGGATCCTCATTCCCCAACAACTATATCTTGTGAAGTTCTCATTCATCTACTATTATCAATTCTCCAGTCTATCTCTTTTTTCATTCCTCTGCTTTCAAACAGTTATAATTCAGTAGTAGTCCACAGAACTATTTTTTCCCCCATTCCAGCCATCGGTAAACCTCACTCCAACTGATGTGAATTTTAAGTTAAGCTATTATTTCACTTCTGAACATAAGTACTGTTTAAATTTCAACTTTTTTTTAGGGGTGGTTAGGGGTAATTGTTTAGGGTAATTACTAGAGAGAAATATAGATATGTGTAATTTTACCACATGGGAAATCCGCTTGGTTATAGGAGCCCCTTTGGGACAGAATGTTTGATTATCTCTTACTTTTCCTGGCTCAGTCTCCCCAGACGTCAGATGGTCTATAATCTTTACAATTTAACTTTATAGATTTTGGCTCCAATGCACTTTATTAGTTAATAATTATCGCAGTCATTTATTTTAATACCTTTATAAAGATGCACACACACTAGATCAGGCTGTGGATGTGGAGCCACACATAATGGTAGGTTCCCAAGTGTTGATGAAAGGCTCTTAGGTATAGTTTCAGATAAATCTTTATGTCTCAGTTATTTAGATTGGCTACAAAAAGAATCATTGTTCTGTAAGAAATGACTGGAGCACTTCTTACTAATGGCGTTTTTATTTCGCTTGAATAAGTTCACCATTTATTTATCAAAACAAAAGGATAGATGGCTTTCAACTAATCAGATATACACGTTTAATTAATTTGAGATTCACCGAGAGACCGAACATCCCAGGGAACGAATAGAACCTCAAACTAGATGACCTCCAAGCTAAATTTTATTTAGTTTGATCCTGGGGTTCGAACTTGGCATCTCTAGCACAATAACTAGTTGATAAACCACTGGATGGCACCCGCCCCACTTAAACATTTGAGACGGATTGAAGGAAGATATCATAGACAGAATGTATGAAGTTAAACATAAGAAGAAATTCACCACAGAAGAAAAATTGGTAGTTATCTGCTTTCTTGTAATCCTTTCTTTATAAAGTTGAGTGATCAACGTTTGCAGGATCCAGCATTTCAGGAAAATAAAGATGTAGTCTTCCCTTAATACATCATTATTTTTGACTCCTCTAACCCTTTTCAGTCTTACGTAAATTCCATTTATGGTTGCCTATTTTTCTCGTTAATTTCATATCCAGAAACCTAAATGTGTACATCATACGTGGGCAACCACCGGCCCACGGTAAGTTGTGATCCGGCCCGCTAGACATTTTGAAAACCCAATTAAACAAAAATATTACACTACTTACTCCAAATGAGAAAGATGAAGAGAGATTTGTGTGTTTGGCACTACTTATAAACGCGACTCAGTTCTTTTAATAGATGAAAGTTAATAAATCAGAACATCGTACAAGGCTGACTGACAATAATTTTGGAAAATTCTTTTCGCCTTTGTCTCAGTGGAATTAATCCAAACATCGATAGATTAGTTTTCCAAATTCAAGCTCATTGATTTCGGTGACGCTATTTAACTTTCGTTGTTTGTAATAATTCCAAATTTTACTATTTAATTATAATGTTGTACCTATTTTTTTCATTTAATTTTGCTATTTTAATAAACTGTATTATAATTACATTGTCGTTATAATTCTATGTCTGATATCTATCGTTAAAATTTATGAACACTCCTTTTAAAAGCGGCCCGCGAACGTATTTGCACACTTAAGTTTGGCCCGCAACATGTCAAAGGTTGCATACCAGGTGTACATGCTTAGAACAGAATACCCTCATTGGAACAACCCATCGCGCACAGTCAATTCCTTGGTGGAATTACCACCTTCAAATATTCAACATATATGAAAAGAAGAAATCTAAGAACAATGCAATGACTAATTTTGACCGATGATTATAATTTAATGAATTAACCTTTTTTTTAAAGCATGTATTTCATTTGAACATTTAGAGTGGTCCAAAGGGGGACGTCTTTAAGAGAAGTCATGAATAACACAATAAATATCAGTAAAGTACAGATAACTGTTGTATCCACGAGGAGTCATAATAACCATGAGAAAGATCATAATAAACATCTTAACAGTTGATCTTAAACTCTCTTTTTACACAAAATTCTTCTAACTTTTAGATTATTTCTTGAGCATCACAGAGATCTCTCCATATTATTGTACTCTAAGCATGTCTGTCTCCTTCTTAAAACGTTAAAATTATGACTCCAGCATACATTGTCTGTATGGGTTAGCATGGATTATATCGAGATAGTTTTAAGAATAGCATGTATATATTTATTAAAAAGCTTTCACGCATCTGCTAAGCTTTCTGACATTGTTAGAAACAGAAAGAAAGAGCCGTTTAACGAAGCATTTTCCTAATGGTTTGTCGACATAATTGACTCACTTGCATCACGCTAGTACTTTTCATCTCCGGTGTAGACTGATACAGTAATGCAACGACTTCAGAAAAGAAATGATAACGTTTATTTCATTATTCATTATTTTCATTCAGAATGACTAATAAAGGAATATAGTGGAGTCGCAAGTCAACCATATTCAATCTCCATATATTTGCAACCATTTCCCAAACAGACTTTTTTTCAATAGTTAGAAGTGAATTTCATAGCTATAAAAAAAAATAAAGGAAGAAAAATAAAAGACTCTTAATCAAAAAAGGACGTCATATATCAAAGAAGTTATTTTTTAACGTTTTCAAAACCGTCAACTAATTTTAGAATAGTTGCATTCAAAGTTTTATCGATGTGACGTAACTACCTAGGCAAAGGTATTTTCTCCTAGGCAAAATTAAAAGATAGTGGAAAATATGTAAGAGTTTAACAAAAGTCCGTAACGCAGGGGCTGCGAAAAATAAGCAGATTTCCATCCATGAATACCATTCATCCAATATAACCACAAGCAAATGTTTCACTCTAAGCCATAGGATGGCCTTTCTTCTCTTCGACGTGCTGAAGTGGAGTGGGGTGGGGACTTGGGGTGTAAATCTTTTGAGGTAAAAATAAATCGAATTACCTGTGACACGAGCCTTTTTTGTTGGTGCACATTGGCTTATATAGCTAGTAAAAGCTGGAGCAGCTGATTAATAAAAATTAAAATAGTAATTATTATTGCCCAGGCTCCAATATTGGCTAGGTTTTAATCGCTTCTTTTAGGCGATTTCCCTTAGGAGAAATCACCTATTGAGGTTGTACTCATGACGGGAATTTCAAAAACTTTCTTCAAATCTTCGAAAAAAATTGCGACATCTAGAGCGAACGTTAACAGATATATATCTGTTAACGTTAGCTCTAGATGTCGCAATGTTTTTCTGATCGATACTAAACTTGATTTTTAACCGTTTTGTGTAAAAACGAAGATCAAGTTCGTTAACGGCTGGAATCGGACCAGTGGGAGGGGGGGGTTTAGAGGAGGAATGTTGTAAAGTCAGTATGTCTCCGTTATTATAGGTCGGATCGAAAATGTGTATAGAATCAATCTTATTGCAAAAGTGATATTCTATAAAAGTTGTCATGTACAAATTTTTATAATCTTGATTGTTAACCAAGATATTGGCTTTTTTTTAGTTTTCGACTCTCAGTAAACCCTCACTCAGACTGATGTCATATCAACAATAAGCTCTTGTATAGTGACACTCATTATTTAAATCCTAAATACCAAATATTGTTCTCATTGAACGTTTAAGTTTTGAGATATATGCAAATACGTGACGTACGGGGGTAATCTGGTTAGTTAACGCAGCCCCTGCTTGACGGACTTTTTTAATTATGTGTTGCTGGGTGATTCTAAAAATTAACCGTTAAAACATACAGCTCCTTCCATTGTCTCACTATATTATGTACATGTATAATAGGCAGACGAATAAAAATTGTAGAAAAAGGTATAGACCAAGACCACCCTGAAAGGCGCAGGGGTTAGAGCTCGTAAGATAAAGAGAGTTTCTGCTTGTTTATTATCACCGGTTAAATAGTCCGATGAATAAACCTTAATTTGCTACAACTTTCACAGCTCTGAAGATGATAAAGAAGGAAGGTAAGTGAATAGGCTCATCAGTTGATAATGGCCGCGCCATAATACAGCATAATGTCCATTGTCGTAGTTAATACTCTCTTCTATCTTGTTTACAACTTTCTATGCTGCAAAGAAAAAAACACCAATTAATATACACTGCTTATTTAGTAAGGATAATGCTTTCTTCAAAGTTTCTTCTTCTGTTCAGTGCAGATCAGTCTAATTCAACATATAGTATATAGTAGGGTTGAATGCCTAATTGCTTTAAACTGTGTTATTCACTATTCCACAAAATCGTATCCGTAACCAATTTTATCTAGTTTGTTAGTCACTATTTGCTAAAATCGTATCATTAACCAATTTTATCGCAAACCTAGTAACTTATTGCTAAAATTGTATCATTAACCAATTTTAAGATATAATTCACTAGCGGACTGTATTTCAAACTCTAACTGAATATATAAATTACAAAACATATCTTATTTAATAAAGAAACAAAAATATTAAATTAAATTAAAGGCTTCGACCGCTGGCCAGACGGTGATTTTAAAATTTTACAGTAGGGCCAATTAACAATTGAAATTTTGAGCAACAAAAATAGTTATTTATTATACAAGTGACGAAAGTAGATCATTTTACAACTCGAATGAAACGATTACCCACACGAGCGAAGCGATTGTGGTAATTTCACGAGTGTAATATTACATTTTTTCTGTAATCGTGTAATACATGATCAGATCTAACCAGAATATGAACAAAATTAGGATGTTGTGAAGATTATGGTATGTTGTTGGTAGGTTATAAGCATGGTTGTGAAAGGTTATAAGCATAGTTATTAAACAACTAGTGATGATTGTGAAGTAGTGCAGTTATAAACAAGTGCAGGTTATAAACAAGGAAGGTAATGATTATTATATTTAAATTTTAAAATATATTGATTATTTCCACCAATAATTCATTCACATTTCAATTTATTTTGTTAAAATAAATTCTTACAATGTTAAGAAACATTTAAAAGCATTTAATTTCCAACTTCAAATTATTTTTTAATTTATACTTATTACTAATTAAGAAGGATATTCACTTGCTTCACTTGTGAAGAAAGTGATTACTTTCTTCACTCTATTGCAAAATGTTTCACTTTCTTCACTCATTTCAGTTTAGTAATGTTACCATTATTCAACGATTACAGAAAAAAAAATATTTTCTTTTAAAAACATATGCCAGGCGGATACTACATACTAAGTGGAATTTCCACATACTGAAATGAAAGAGTTCATATCACTTTGTTGTATCTATTTCTCACTTATGTAAACGGACTTGGAATTGTTTAGTAACTCAATTACTCAAAGTGAAAATCGGATGAGAAGAAGTGGTGTTAATTAAAGGCTGACAACAAATACAAATAACTCATACAATTTTTAAGCTCAGGAAAAATGTGTAGAAAAGCAGTGTAGGCCATTTTTTTTTAGAAAATAAGTTTGGGTAGGTAACTTTTTTCGATTGGACTCCGGACATATTTTGTTTCCCAACTCTAAATTCTCTGCTGGTTCCGTTTCGGCCATTAATGAACTTAATCTTTTGTTCTACACGGGACGGTTAAATATGGAATATGGACTCGAACAAATATAAATTGAGGTCGCTAGAGAATATTCATGGATTAAGTCAATAGCTTATTTCTTTGAAGATTAATCTGGTAACTTACGGAACCAAATTGTTTCCATTTTTGTGGCATTATTTTGAAATATCAACTCCCCCCTATTTTTGAATATCAAAACATTTTTGTCATATGCAGCTTAAATTATTTAAATTTAATTAAATTACGTAATTCGTTAATCTAGGATTTATCCCAATGCTGACATTGTTTTAAGCTAAAAAATAGTATTTGGATTTATTAGAAACCATCTAAAATGCCGCGGAAAAAATGGCCGATAAAATTGGGAACTCAATTATTTTACCAGCCCCCGAAACTTGGGGATAAACTTTCCTAATAATCTTTAAAATAATAATAATAATCCTTCTAAATGGCCAGAAATGTGTCATCTTATCTTTTAGGCACTTCATACGTTACCATGCAATAGAGTTTCTGCAAAGTTAGAACTTAAATGTTTCAATACCTCAATGCATGTGATTTTATAGTATGATATTACGACAAGAATTATCTTGAAGAATGTGAATGATTAAAATATATTTTTTATTAATGAAATGCTGGTTATAGCAGGTTTCCCGTACGAGAAATAAGATTTTAAAGTTTTACTCATGAATCTACTTTTCAAAGAGATCGTCAAACGAGGAGGTCTACTAAACATTAAAATTGTCAAAATACAAAGAAAGATACATTTGAGGTAGAGAAAACGGTATTGAACAGTATGAGATTATTAATTCTAACGCTTGTATTTCACTCATCCCTGATCAATATTAAAAGTTTGACGTTAATGACCAAAATGGGTGACACGCCACAAAAAAATAAAAAAAAAATATTAAAAGTCAAGTTATTGGTTTAATAGTAAAAAAAAAAAAATTGAAAAGATGAGTTACAGATATTTAGACTGGCGTCTCTATGTTTATACATGATAATTAAAGAAGCTCACATGGATTATATAAACACCAAATGGGTGAAAGAATGACCAAAATGGGTGACACGCCACAAAAAAAAAAAAAAAATATTAAAAGTCAAATTATTGGTTTAATAGTAAAAAAAAAAAAAAATTGAAAAGATGAGTTACAGATATTTAGACTGGGTCTCTATGTTTATACATGATAATTAAAGAAGCTCACATGGATTATATAAACACCAAATGGGTGAAAGTGTATTTTAGTCCCCCCCCCCCCTGGTGGCGCATGATGACGACGGCGGCCATTTTGTTGTAACTTTATCGTTTTTACCACTTTAAAATTTACAAAATACGCAATCGGTGGTTTTAACCGAGGGCGGGTATTACAACGAAACAAGATGGCGGCGTAGGGGGGACTAAACTACACTTTAGCCCACCAAAAGTGCAAGTGTTCTCTATCTCCTAACACTAGGGATAGTGTCTAAGTCAGTTCCAATTTCTGACTGATCCTGTTTCATAAATAATAACAATGCGGCAGATTGTGCATCGAAGGTCCTAGTCGAAACGGAAAGTGGGAGGCGGCAGGGTGGATCGGCGGAGTACGGTCTAGTTGTCCTCGAGTTTGAGGGTTGGTAATTATGGAAATACCATGTACTTGGAGACATGCACGCCAGGTGAAACCTGATCAACCTACTTGCTCAGGAACAGTTCATTCATTCCATCTCTTATGGAGCAAACAGCTCACATTTGGCACGACGAAGCATTTAAGTGCCAAGCTACATCAAAACATAAAACGACTAAATATCGAGTTTCGTAACGATCAAACAATAATTGCGACCGCTAGGGAGGTAACAGATAAATATATATATATATATATATATATATATATATATATATATATATATATATATATATATAGTTTTTCTCGGACCACATTTTCGTCATCTCCTAGGTAGGATCGATGAACATTTGAAGAAAAATTTCGAAAATCGCGTAATGAGTACGACCCCAATAGCTGATTTTCCCTAGGGGAAATCTGCTAAATGATAAGCTAATATACAAATATACTACTATGGCTAATTAGGACGGGTTATCTACAGGTTACCACCCTATTCTAGCCAGGGTGGTACTAAGGTTTTAGCAGATTTCCCTTAGGGGAAATCAGCTATTTTTTAATGAGTCTGTCACTAATTAAATTGTATTGCCCAGGGCAGGAATCGAACTCACCACTCTAGGTTTACCATGTGAGATTAAGGCCAACGCTTTAACTCGCATGGCTAACCTGAGTCCCAATATACTACTACTACCTAATACTAAAGCGAGGATGAGGATTCCACGGGCTTTTATTTGACATACAACTTGAGAAAAACTCTCGTTGAGAAACATTTCTTTAGAAAATTATTTAAATTGATTAATAATGTCTTTTTAAGTAAATATATGGTATAGATATTTGTTTTAAAATTATGCAAATTTATTATATTCTTGTTATTATATATTTATCTCCCATTATTATTATAGATATATCTATAATAATAATAATATATTATATTATTATATTTATTCCCGATAGCAAAGGATAGTATTAAGGAGTTTTATTAATTTCCCTTAATGGATGTAGGCTATTGGAGTTGTAACCAGTGCACAATTTTCAAAATATGTCTTCAAATCAAATGTTCATCTAACCTACTTCTCAGATGAAAAAAAGTGTAAAAAAAAGTGTATGCGTGCGTATGATACGTGTGTGGAGTAAGTAAGAATGAGTGTGCATATGTGCATGTGTGTTAGTGCATGCATGGGTGCGCACATGTGTGTGTGACTATCTGTTATACTCCATCAGCCAAGAGCAAAATACACACTTGTTAATTTCGGGGCTATTAAGCGTCGATATGAAAAACGTTATATGATTAATCTTGTTTATAAAGTAACGTGTATCAATCTTTGCTGTACTCATGTTTCACTAACTAGAATATTAAACGATGTATTTGTCTTTTTTTTTCTTCTTTTTTTTCTATACAGTTTCAGTAAACGCTCTCTTCTCTTCATACGCTTTTCATAGAAAGTTTTTATTTCACTACTCAAATAAAAGTTTGTTTTACATAGAAGTCGTGCTAACGACTAGAATATTGTTACGTTTTATTACAAAACCAGTAATAAACGTTGTTAATAAGAGTTCTTTTGGATTGCAAAATTAAACACATACAAGTTTCACAGTTTTTATCGCTGTACAATTTATTTAACAATGCACAATACACTTGGTTAATTATTCTTAATTACTACTCACAATATGCACTGATGGCGTCACTGTTCTTGTTATTACACAGTCCAATAATTCACTCACGGTCACTGAAATTCACAGAAAGAGGGCACTGCACTGTCCTTTAACACGGCACTAAACTGTTACTTACAGTCACGGCACGACACTGTTCTTCCCATTAAAAACACTTTACCGCACTGCACTAAGTCGCACTGTAGCACTGAACGCACATACGAGCACTTGAGACCCAACTAAAACTGACTAGGGTTGGCCAGGGTATCTTATATACGTGGGTGAATCAAATATAAACGAGACTTTTTTTTTTTTTTAATTTATTTTAATTTTAAACGCAAAAAATAATATAGCTTATTTTTCTACATAATCCCCTGACTTGGAAACACATTTTTCTCAGAGGATATGTAGCTTTCCAATTCCTTCCATGTAGAAAGATGCAGGTGGTGTCTGCAGCCAATTGTGCAATAGGCTTCAACCTCACCATCACTGTCGAATCTTTGGCCTCCTAAAGCTTCCTTGAGAGGGCCAAACACATGAAAGTCACAGGGTGACAGGTCTGGACTGTAAGGAGGGTGTTCCAGTGTCTCCCATTTTCAAGTTCAAGTTGCTCCAATTTTTCCCTAGTCATGGCTGCTGTATGGGGGCGAGCATTGTCATGGAGAAGAACCACTTCTCTGATCGGCACGTCTCGTCTTTTGCGGCGATATGCAAGTCGGACGTCACTGAAAATGTCACAGTAGTAGGCTGCATTAATTATCCTGCGCTCATGCAAAAAATTGAGGTACAGCAAACCACGCTGGTCAAAAAAAACGGTAGCCAAAACCTTGCTTGCTGACAATCGTGACTTGGCTTTCACTGGTCCAGGTTCTCCTTGTTTTCTCCACTCCATACTCGCTTGTTTAGACTCTGGGGTGTAGTGGTGCACTCAAGTTGTGGCTCGCGAAAGTGTCTTTTCCCCGAACTGTGCAGTCAATCTCCTCAAGATTTCGGCCGGTTTTACGCCTTCTGCGGCGAGATACTTAATTACGACACGTTGCGCAGTCGACGGGGGTACCTCTTCCTCCGACATCGTCACGGTGGACAACGAGACGATCGAGGTGGCGAGATCACGTGCTTCCCCTACTCCTGACTAACCTACCCAACAACAAAAAAGGCGGGAACGTTCTCCCACCACTACTGTGCCCGAAAGACGAAAAGTCTCGTTTATATTTGATTCACCCTAGTAGATTGGCCACATTTGATTTGAGACTGATTCCTAAACAGTCTGAAATTCATTGAATGATGGATATACAGAATACGTTGACTCATAGGTAATTTTAGACAATATAGACTTTTGTACGTAAGCTTAGCAATGCTCAATGGGATTTCTATAGCATGGCGTTCCTAATATCTCATAGAATGCCCTGGTTTTATTTGCAACTCTAGGAATCTTTCGTGCCTAATAGAATAAAGAAAGATCAGCGAGAGAAACGGCCTCCTTGCCGGCCATCTATTTCATTTTGTCAAAACGTACATGTTAGCTTAGTAAGCTTTGAAATAAAAAGCTTTTTAACACCTGAAGATAGGCTTTAATTAACACAATAGAACATTGTAAACAAAGATCAGATGTTAGTGAACATATGATTTAGTAATAACAATCTAACAATACTATTTTTTGAGAATAATTTATATCATTCATCCCCTCCTAGGTAGTGTAATCTTGTAGGTAGGCAGGTCGTTGTCGGACCCGAGAGCTTCTGCGTAGTTCACCAGATGATGTAGGGGTTGGGCTCGGAGAAACTGCAGGCGAGGGTTGTCTCAGGAGAAGATGGATCAGCTGATGTTTTGCCATTACCTTCTACTTGAATTTGATGATATTCTACCGGATAATCACACTGTGTGGTTTCCTGTTTTGAACAGTCCCTCCTCCCTACAATGAAAGTCCTCTCCAGTTGGCGCTAAGTTTCTCGTGGATACCGTAGTCTCCCGGCCGTCAGGCAGCCTTATGGTGAGCATACTCCGGGTTTTACTTCCAGTAAGGTGACTTCATCGACATATGGTTCATATTTGGAATGTCTTACCGGTCTTCTCATCAACACCTGCCCTGGAGTAGATAACCACGAGGGTGTTGAGGGACCACAACTAGATTTTCGCTGATGTTTAAATAATCGTTCATGAGGCGTTTCATTTGTTGTTGTACACAGTAATGAAACGTAATGCATGGAGGGCTTCATCGACAACCTCTTCCCAGTGCCCGGTTGTCTAAACCTCGTGTTTTTAGGGCTAATTCTATAGTCTTCCAAAACAAATACCAACATACTTTTCTGCCTGGCCATTCCCTTGAGGATTATACGGAGTTGTTCTGCTTGTTGCTACCCCGGCTGATGTTAAATAGTTTTTAAGTTCCTGAGACATGAAAGAGGCACCTCTATCCGAATGTACATAAGATGGCACTCCAAAATATATAGAAAACAATTTCTTAAATTTCGCAATGATAGTTGAAGAAGTCATTATCTGACGTAGGATTAGCAAATGGGAAACGTGAATACTCGTCGACAAGAATAAGTAAGTAGCGATTCCTTGTGTTCGTAGGCAGCGGACCTTTGAAATCGATATTCAGACGCTCGAACGGGTGTGTTGCTTTAATAAGAGTTCCTTCTCGTTTCATGAATTTTGGTTTTAGCTCTGCACATATTTTACAAGTAGAGGTCATTTTCTTTATTTCCTCCAAGGAATAGGGCAAATTTTTGGATTTCACCCAGTGATACATTCGGGTTACCCAGGATGGCAGAGAGCATCATGGAGAGCCTTCAGTTTTGTTGTGGCGCAGTCAATCGCTGAACATATGCGTGATAATGCATCAGCGGCTCCATTTTGTTTTCCCGGTCTATAAATAATTTCGTAATCATAACATGATAATTCTAGTCTCCAGCGCATTATTTTCTCATTTTTATTTTACCTTGTTGTTTGTTGTCAAACATAAAGGAAATGACCTTTGGTCTGTAACTAGGCGGAAGTGTCTTCCTATCAAATAGTGCCTCCACTTTTTTACTGCCTCAATGATTGCATATGCTTCCTTCTCCACTGAATGATGTCGTTGTTCAGAATGAGTAAGTGTTCTTGAAAAGAATGCCACTGGTCGTTCCATGCTGGGATAAGGTTGCTCCTATTGCTTGATCAGAGGCATCAGTCTCGACAGTAAATACCGCTTCCTCATCTACAGCAGAAACAAGTTGCCTTTTCTATATCATTTTTGAGTTGTTCAAAAGTTTCTTTCGCCATGTCCTGTAAAGGAAACTTTTTACTCGTAAGGTCATTAATTTTCTGTGAAAATTTAGGTATGAAAATTTGAAAAATGTGAAAACATGCCTATTGCCCTTCGAAGTGAATGAGCATCTGTTGGGAGAGGGAGCTCCCGTAGTGCCTTTAATCGTTCCGGATCCGGGCGTATCGTCCTATCGCTTATGATATAGCCTAACAACTTAATCGACCTCAATGAAAAAAAACACTCTTACCTTCATTAATTGTCAGTCCATACTTATCTACTGCTGCCATGAATTTCCGAAGGTTTTTGTCATGTTCTTCTTGATTCCGTCCACAGACAGTAATATCGTCTAAGTATGGCATATACACCTGTAAACTTCTCAGTGGCAATAATGTAGTCCGATCGTTCTCTGAAAGCAAGCAACTCCATTGCGAACACCAAATGGAAGTCACCTTACTGGAAGTAAACCCGGAGTATGCTCACATAAAGGCCTGCCTGACGGCCGGGAGGAGAGACTACGGTATCCACGAGAAACTTAGCGCCAACTGAGAGGACTTTCATTGTAGGGAGGAGGACTGTTCAAAACAGGAAACCACACAGTGTGATTATCCGGTAGAATATCATCAAATTCAAGTAGAAGGTAATGGCAAAACATCAGCTGATCCATCTTCTCCTGAGACACCCTCGCCCTGCAGTTTTCTCCGAGCCCAACCCCTACATCATCTGGTGAACTACGCAGAAGCTCTCGGGTCCGACAACGACCTGCTACCTACAAGATTACACTACCTAGGAGGGGATGAATGATATAAATTATTCTCATAAAATAGCATTGTTAGATTTGTTATTACTAAATCATATGTTCACTAACATCTGATCTTTGTTTACAATGTTCTATTGTGTTAATTAAATTGAAATAAAAAGCTTTTTAACACCTGAAGATAGGCTTTAATTAACACAATAGAACATTGTAAACAA
Source organism: Riptortus pedestris (assembly GCA_019009955.1). Classification (NCBI taxonomy): domain Eukaryota; kingdom Metazoa; phylum Arthropoda; class Insecta; order Hemiptera; family Alydidae; genus Riptortus; species Riptortus pedestris. The sequence continues at coordinate 99,589,088 of CM032230.1, read as the reverse complement.
AGATCAGATGTTAGTGAACATATGATTTAGTAATAACAAATCTAACCATGCTATTTTTTGAGAATAATTTATATCAAGCTTATATGCCGTTTATCGTCTGATATTTTAGCTGATATCAAAGGTATGAGGACATTGAATATAGTAACGATCTATAGTCTGTAATTTACCAGCCATACGGCGGAATGCGTCAAGTTGCCCACTTGACCTCCTACCAAAGCCGTCTTGTGGGTCCAAACAGCATTCAGTTGCTGCAAGGCCCAAAACCACTCTAAGTAGGGAGAAGTTTTCTAAATTGTATAGACTAAGATGTATTTTAGACTTTGCCTGCAGCTAACCATTCATATAACACGCAATGGTTTTTCTGAGGTTGTGATTTATTCAAAGAATAACATCGATCGCGATAATTTTGTTAATTAACTACAGTAAAACCACGAAATAACAGGACAATCTAGCATTCATTTGAGACCAAAGTACAGCTAACCCAATGTTTTGTGTGTTAGGAACCTCTTTGGATCCATCACTTCTGGCATCTTCAAAGCCGGGAATAACCTTTCGTAGCGGTGTTTATACTATAACCTCCCTTAAGAGTTTACTTTTGCCATTTCCCTAATTTATTATTGAAAATTTGCTTTGTTGATTCTTGAGCATGGACTCAGACGAAGAAATACCGTCGCTAGTGGAAGCCAAGTTTCAACCAGTACCCGTCACATTGATAACAGGGCACCTAGGTGCTGGGAAAACTACTCTCTTGAACTACATACTCACTGAGCAGCATGAAAAGAAAATAGCTGTCATATTGAACGAATTTGGAGAAGGTAAGGGAATTTATTTGTGTCTCTCCAGTGAAGTTTATTCAAAATAACATTCACAAACCATTGGTCTGCATGGAAGGAATTTCAAAATTCGGGCAACAAGTGTTTTGCCTAAGTTTAACATTTTAACAAAATTATTACACTTCCTGGAACTTAAAATTTTCTCATGATGCATACAACCTGACAACGATTGTACCCATGATGCAATTTTCATAGTATTTCTTCTGATATAAATAAATAATGGCAGAAATCTGGCTTGAAGGAGTGACAGCAGTGGATCTGGCTTATTTTTAATATGACATGAGTGGGAGTGGTTACTGAAGGCTGAAAGCTAAAAAATGCAAATATCTCAGGAATCAATCAAGATCGAGAAAAATGGATTGAACTACATTTATATTATTATTATTATTATTATTATTATTTATTAACGTCCACTTTTTGCAACTTAGGCTAATTGGGACGGGTTATCTACAGGTGACCACCCTTTTCTAGCCAGGGTGGGATTTTAGGATGTTATTTAATGAATTTCGTCACTAAATAATTTCCTTTGCCCAGGCAAGAATCGAACTCGCCACTCTAGGTTTACCATGTGTGATAAAGGTCAACGCTTTAACTCGCATGGCTAACCTGAGCCCCCTACATTTATAGGGGGCATTTTTTACTACATTTATAGGTAATAAAATGTTCAATAAGATTGATTCTATACAATTTTTTGACCTGATGTATATTAACAAAGATATTTTGAATTTTCAAAATTCACCCCCTTAAACCTGTTTCATTTCAGCCGTTAAGAACTCTATCTTCCGTTTTACATAAAATGCTTATATATCGAGTAAGATAATGATGAAACAAACATTGGGACCGCTAGAGCATATAATTTCGAACAGACCTCATTTTCATCATCTCCTAGTTTGGATCAATGAATACTTGAGGAAATTTTTGGAAAATTACAGCATGAATCTAACCTCAATAGCTGATTTCTCCTAAGGGAAACCTTCAATAATCATATTATTTTGATATTAAGAAACTCCTACTGTACTGTATCGAGGTGATAGTCATACCAGTTTTTAATGCTGTCCTTTTTGCAGGAAGTGCCATGGAGAAGAGTATGGCTATAAATAATGAAGGTGAGCTATTTGAAGAATGGCTCGAGCTGAGGAATGGCTGCCTTTGCTGTTCTGTCAAGTAAAAGCCTTTGTATGAACTGCTTTTCCAATTAAATTACTGAAAGGATGCTTAAAGTATAGAAAATTGAATGTTAAATTTAATTTAACACTGGAAATATTTGATGAGGTCCATTCATTAAATTTAAATACATTAAATTTTTGTAAAAAGAATAATCAGTTCATTCTTACACAACCTCATCTCTTAATTCATTGAATGTATTCTAACCAATAGTCAGGTATAGTTGGTGGTATGCTAATGAAATCCTCATTTATACTTCATTAAGTAAATGATTTTTTTTTTTTTTTAAGGATAATATATTCATATATATATTGGAGGACTGAAAATAAATTTGAAACTTTCGTTTAGTTTTAGAATATATAAGTTTTAATTTTGGAACACCATTGGCATGATTCTGCCTCTTTTTTCACAGATTGATCCTTTAGTGAAAACATAAATTAACTCTTATTCCAGCTATGTTTGGTTTTATAAACAAACCGTATATAATAAATTATGTTTAGGATACATATAGTATTTTCCTTATTGGAACTGTAATGAAAGATGTGAATCTTAAGGCCTTCAACATTGTTAGGTTCTTTATTTGTAGTCAATTGAGTTCACTTATATATGCACATGTTATTTTTTCAGAGACAATGGCGTGAAAGCAATCGAGGATTTAATGACGAAGAGAGGAAAGTTTGATTACATACTCCTAGAAACTACTGGTCTTGCAGACCCAGGTATATTGATAATATTGAGTTGAGTTGGAACTTTTGGGCTGCTTTGATTTTATATTTTGGCATTAAAATGGATTAAAACTTTAAGTGTAAGCTAGTCTTAAATCAAAAGAAAATTGGAAAGGAGCTGCATAATCAAGTATACATTTTAGTTTCAAGTCATAATTCTTCCACTACTGTCTATTTCCAACATAATACATCGAATATTGTTTTTGTTTCCAGTGGTTAAAAGAAAAGAAAAACAGATTAAGTATTTAGTCAATACATCTATAAACACATATGGGAAATAGAATCTATAAAAAAGCATAGGAGGTACCAGTGTTCCCTCTATAACCTTGCTCAATTTCTGTAAAAAAATAATAATTCATTTGAAATAAAGATTTCATTAAAATAGTACAAGAAAGTAACAAAATTTTAAATTCTATTATAATATGAATAACAGTAATAAATTTATTACATCATGTTAGAAGATGATTAGCCACTATATTTCCTTGCACTTTCCACTTTGAACTTGTAGAGATCTTATTTATGAAACATATTTTTTTTTTTGGAATTTGCAAAGATTTGAAAGAATTGTTGGGGAATTGTGAACAACCTTCCCTGAAACCATTTCGACTACTTTTGGTTTGATGTCTGTAGGTATCTTACCACTAGCCTAAAAAAGTGCGTAAAAACTGCTAGCCTTAGAATGTTGAAAATTTCATATTTAGGATGACATCTAGTACAGTAGAGTATTGTAGTTGTGTATCTAGTTGTGCACCTCCCCTTTTGATCAAGATAAAATCAACTGAAGGGGAAGGAGAGGTTTATAGGAGTACAAAATAAAAAACTTGCAAACATCTCCATATGAATAGAGATATAAAAAATTATATAGGACCTTTTTTGTTTATTTTTTTTTTTGTCCAACGTATTGGAACAGAGCTAACTTATATCACTTTCAAATGAAATAACTTGAAGTGGTGAAACCTAACATTTCACAAATTTAATTTAATAGGAGTACAAGGAAGTCATGTGGTGTCCACATTTATATTCTATTTTGTTTTAAACAGAACACCCTTGCATGCTGTTCTCATGAGGTTTTCTCTTTCATGCAAAGTTAATTCATTTAAAGTTGGTAAGAAGTAATTTTTAATGGACGTGCTTTACCTGAGGAAGGCTGATTGCCTTTAATAAATGTGTGCATTTTAGTATAAAAAGTATGTGAGATCATATGCTTAGAACATTTACTTATCTAATATATAAAATTTCCATGTCACAATGTTAGTTAGCATACTCCTCCGAAACGGCTTTACCGATTTTTACCAAATTTTATATGCGTATTCAGTAGGTCTGAGAATTGGCTACTATCTATTTTTCATACCCCTAATTGATAAGGGTTCTTCACCCTCAACATTTTTTTTTTAAATTTTTGGACGAAATGTTTTGTTTTTATTTTTTTATAATGTGGCATTAAAAAATACATACAACCCTAAATTTTTACTTTTTTATCACCAACCCCTATTTTTTTTATAGCCATTTTAGCAATTTAATCATTATCATCCTGCTCGACAACTGATCAATTATAGTGTTTTTAACTGTACTTCGATTAAAATTTCAATTTGCAATGACAATCAATAAATCCCAAGGCCAAACGATGTCTATTTGTGGCTTAGATTTGAGTACACCATGTTTTTCACAGGGGCAATTGTACGTAGCATGCTCTCGAGTGGGTAAACCATCCAGTTTGTTTGTGCTCGCTAAAGATGGGCTAACAAAAGATATTGTTCACGCTATAGCATTACAAGATTGATGTTGTTTGTTAGTGTTACTGTCGTAATTAATATGTGATATGTAATTTTAAGAAATAAACTATAATAACTTATTTATATTCCCTTATCGCTCATAGCGCTCCATGCCTATCTCATGCATATACCACATAGACACTTATACTAAGTAAGTTACTTTTTGTCTACACTAGAATTTATCTAGAAACTAGAAATAATTTATACGGCAAAACATCGTTTGCCGGGTTATCTAGTAAAGATATAACTCTTCTACTCAAAACAGGAGTTTGCTCAGAATTTATGCAATTTTAAATATTAATTTTCTGAACTTTAATTAATGTCAAAATAGATTGAACTAATTAATTTTATTGTGTTATGTGGAATTCTTTTCATTTACTTTTGTGGTAGAAAAAATTCATTTTCACCCAGGCTCTTTCAACATTGGGATGCATTTAATTTCATTGAGCTGTTTTTCTATAATGTTCTGTCAAATACACTGGCAATGATTCAGCTGAATTCATTTCTAAATTTAGGGAAGTTGATCTGGAAGAATAGAAAACAAAAATTGGGTAAATTGTCCATTGAGATAATTTTAAATAATTTCTATATGTTTTCAAAATATTTATATTCTTTGTTTTGCTAGGCCCAATAGCTTCGATGTTCTGGCTGGATAAAGAGCTTGGGAGTGATATATTTCTCGACGGTAACCATTTATTTCAAATATTTATTACTCTATATTCTTGCTGAAATCATCTTGACATTACAATTTGTGTTTACATAGGTGTGGTTACTGTAATCGATGCAAAGAATGGCATTAGGGTAAGTTTTTATTTTATAATTATTAGTACTAAACATAGGTCTAACAAATTATCTACATCTTTTTACATAAACACACAGAAAATTTAAAGTTCTCAAATACCTTTATATCTTGAATTCTTTATAAATTGAGGTGTAAATTAACATAGACCTTAATTTTAAAATAGCTTTAAATTGTGCCACTTATATTTATCTAAAAAAAAAAAATCCTTTAGTCTAAGGGAAAAAATGTTTTTCTCCAACCCTGACGTGTAGTACAAGTGCTTTCATGTTCCTATTTATTATTAAAAAGTTCCTTATCTGATTACTACTAATACCGTAACCCTTTTTTATTTGCTTTTAATAACATTTAATTGTATTTATAGGTAACTGGGTCATAATTTTTTGTTGTAAGTGTTTGTACTTGTTTTCAGATTTTAAATGAAGGTCTTCAAGATGGATTGAATGCCTCAGTCCGGTAATAATCTATGCTTCATCTATATTAAAGATTTATTATCTACATTACAGACAATTAGAAATGTTTCTCATTGTATAAAGTTTTTTTTTTCTCCCTAAATTATATCCTTTAATTTTATTATGTATGTGCAACTGTTTTTATTTTTATTTATTATTATTTATTTTTTTTAGACAAGTTGCGTTAGCAGATGTTTTAATACTGAACAAAGTTGACACTGTGGATAATGTCGTACTTGAAGATTTGAGGAATCTTTTAGGGTAATGATGTCACTTCTTTATTTTTTAGGCAATAGAAGGTTATTTTATAAACTCTAAAATGAGAGCTCCAAATGAAATTTAAAAAGATGAAATTGCTAATGATCAGTTATCTGAACTAGGCTTATATATGAATCAAAACTGCAGTTCTTTAATAAGTAGAATTTTAGTCAAATTTCTATTATTTTTAATATTTTGTGGTACCTCATTTTATATTTAAAGCTTCTGCATGATTCTATATTTAAAAAAAAAAAGATTTATAAACCTTGGGCCTTGTAATTTATGTGGATATTTAGATAAAATACAACTGAATTCTTCCTATGACAAAAAGTCTCATTTCATTACTTCCAGTAAGGATTTCATTCTTGAAATAACGAATAATAATTTAAAACATGATAATTGAAAATTTATATATTAAATATTGTGTACTAGTGTTATTTCATTTTTATAACTGTCAAATATTGTTTTATTCATTTCTGCTTTGATGTTTCCACCATAGTGTGCCACAACACCATATTGGTGTTCGGTCATGCAAATTTGTTTAAAACTTTCTACCAAACCACTAAGGTGCATAATATTCCAGTTTTAATTTTATTGTATACACAGAATACAATGTTTATGACTTCTTCAGATCAAATGCTTTGATTTAAGTGTTTATTAATCGAAGCCATACTTGAAGTAATCAGTTAATAGTTAATCATTTTTTTCTATTTAGAAAGTTCTTTAATTGGAGAAATGCTTTAATTTTCAGATCTCTTAACTCATCAGCTTTACTTCTAGAAACAAGTTTTTCTAAGTAAGTATTTCAGATTTGTATTTATAAACACAGCATGATATATATGTATAATGTATGTGTGTGTGTGTGTGTGTGTGTGTGTGTGTGTGTGTGTGTGTGTGTGTGTATATATATACACACTAAAAAAAAAAAGTAAAAGAATACTTCTCCCACAACCATTCCATCATTATTTTACTTTCTCCATAGGCACCATTATCATTCTGCCTTTATCTCATGCTAGATATGTGACCCTAAATCCAGAGTTTCTATCTCATAACCATCTATGCCAGAGTTTCTATCTCATAAGCATCTATAACTTTTTTTAATCTTCTTCATTACCATTATCCCACCATTGGTATCAAGCAAGCATCAGTGATTTCAACACCCTTCCTTAGTCTTCTATCATTAAAAAAATCACCATTTTACCAAATGGATATTCATCATTATCCAATAAGGACAGAGAAGCTAATCTTTGATTTTATATATTCACAAGAACCATTATTTATTTTTATTAATATCCACAATTATAACAATCAACACCATACTACACCTCAGTCTTTATCATTGTCATAATGCTTCTTCTCCTTCACCATACAGCTAGGACTATGGTATCATAATCACTGTAATCTCATTTTATTATGTGTTATTACATTACTATACATTAGACAGTTTATATAATATAATACAATAAGTCATTAGTGGCAGTTATTGGTGATAAAAAACTTAGTGGAGGGATTATGGGGATGATATAATGAGATGGTGGATATGATACTTTGTGGTTGCTTACTGATGAAATGGTGAGCCAAAGGAATGACATAAAAGAAAATGGTAGAGGTGCTGGTTTGATGACAATGACATAAAATATCACATATATCCTTTATCCATCCACTCTTTTAATTATTATCTGTAATTAATTATTTTACAGAGTGGATCTGAGCTCTATTCTGGACCTGGGTGCCTATTCCAATGTAACAAACCAAAGGTGATTAATATTCACTAATTAAGTTGTTTCTTATTTTTTCTTGCAACTTCTTTAATTTTCTCATGTCAGCACTGCCATTACTCCAATTATCTTGCAAAACTTTTACCAGTTATGTTATTAAAAAAAAGGCATTTTTTCATTATTTTTTATAAGTAGGCTTAACATTATTAACAAGAAGACGAAAAGCATTTATTAAAAAAATTAAGTGTGGCTGCTCTACTGCTAAATAGGCTGACTATACTGCTAAATCATCAATCACATGACAAAAAAAAAATTGAAGTAAATGTTAATGAAATAAAAGTTGAGTTAAAATAAAAGTAATAAGTTTCCAACAAAAATTTAGACAAAAATAAATATAATAAAAATGTAAAGAAAACAAAAAAAAGCAAATAAAATAAAAATAAACTAATATCTACAAATAAATAGAAAAATGAAAAATAATTTAAAACTATATATAAATTTGATTATTCCTAATGAATCCAGAATAATGGATTTAGGTAGGGCAGCCAGTCTTCAATCCCAACTTGGGGCTCAGGTTGGCCATACAAGTTAAGGCATTGGTCTTAATCTCGCGTGGTAGACCTAGAGTGGCAGGTTCTATTCCCGCCCTGGGCAGTAAAAGTTTATTTATTGATGGACTCATTAAATAAACTCCTTAGGCCCACTCTGGCTAGACAAGATTGGTAACCTGTAGATAACCCGTCCCAATTAGCCACAGTAGCATAAAGTGGATGAAAATAATAATAAACAACAAACAATCCCAACTTTCTTCAAAACTCTAATCTTTTTTTCGATTGTTCCTCTTGATCTGAATCATAGACCTTGAACCTTGAATTGAGGCTTGCCAAACTCTACACAGACTTTGTATAGAAAATAAAAATGCTTCACACCCATCTATCTCAAAAAAGAATGTCCATACTCTTTATTAACAAAGTTCATCAAGCCAAAGAGGTTATCCTTTGCCATCGAAGATAGTTCTATACATTTCACTCTGAAATTTCATTTCATTTGTTTGATCTGAATTTTTTGTAATATTTACATCCTTAAACAGGTAGTATATAATCTGTATCATACTCCTCCATTCATTCATACGTGATGGCTATAATAACATATTTTGTGTTTTGACCAGTGCCATGAGAAAGATAGGTACATAACAATTCATCATTGTTACTACATTGTTTTGTAGTTATTAGTGTTTCATATTAATCAAAGTAATTTTTAAATGTTCACAGGATAAAAATGATTGCAGATGGAATGGGTCATTTATCTGTGAAGCCACACATTGAAGAGGTATTTGACTTTTATTAACGAGTTTAATTAGCTGTAAATGTTGTCATGATTAATTCTCAAAGAGGAAAAAGACTTCTTTTTTGTAATAATATTTTTTTGAGTGTGTGTGTGTGTGAGTACACGCGTATGTGTGTTCTATGTTTGTATGTGTGTATATTTCATCACTTCATTGGATTTGGAGGCAAAAATATAATTTTTCTTGTTACTTATCCAACTTGACCTACATAACACTTTGCCTTCCGAGCTACAGTTAGGTATAAATTTTGATCATATACTTCATATTTGAAGGTATTTAGTCTCCTAAGAAATTGTAGATGACCTGTCAGGTTTAAATCTTGATATTAAATCTTGCTTTATCCATTCACCTTTATATGATAGAATACCTTATTTCATTTTAATCTGCCTTAGTTATAAAAGAATAAAAAATGAATGTATGACATTGAAGGGACCACATAATTACTGGTTTTAATGATTGTTTTCTCTTTGCAGCGCTATTAATTAGTAATAATAATTTTTGGGTACTGATTAGAATTTGATTTTTTCAGACAGTTACGACAGTTACTATAGAACCTGGTGTAATACCTCGAAAATCTCTTGACAAATTTTATGAGAAGGTTTTATGGAACAAAGAGCTTAAATCCAAATCTGGGCTTCCTACTGAAATATTTAGATCAAAGGTATAGATTTAGTATAGCTTACAGTATAAATGCAAATTCATCTTTAATGGAGACTAGGGCAAATCATAAATAAAATTTTTAGTCAATAAACATTGTTGTTGTTTTGCTAAATGTGCCCTAATCATTGACTAAAAATTCAATTTTAATGATTTACAATTCTGAGTATGCAATGAAATGAATCTATTTTTACTAATGAAATCATCCCCACCCCCTCTATCGTACAAGGAAAGTGTTTTAACCAATTGCAGTTACCAATTAGTACACAAAAAAATATTGGTTAGAAAAAAGTATCATTTATTTTAGGTTTATTGGTCACTAAAGCCTGCAGTTACTGGTTCAGTTACCTCAGTTCTAAAATCTACTCTGTACCATTACAAATTGAGTATTTTGTATCTATACTTTTTGAAATAAATAAAATCTTACCTGCTTTACATTCTTTGAAATATGTTTTTACCCTTACTTGCCCTAAGTAATTTCAGATACTGAAACGAATTTATATATTTTACTTTTAAATGATTTATTAATCATTTATTGATTAGTAATTTAAGTTATGCATCTATCTATAATGTGCCTAATCACATTCCCTTTTTTTATATTGGTGCTCTTCTCATAACAAGGCATCTAATATGCCTCCCAACTGATTCTTTTATTTACTTTTAAAAATTTGATTAGGTTTCATTATAGTAAAGGACAAAAAATAAACGTTGCATATTTCTAATAACGTAAAGCTAAACACAAAATATTTTGTATGCATAAAACTAAAATAGAGATGCTATAATATAATAAGTTGCTAAAAAAAAAAAATATAAAAATTGCATAAAAATATCTATATTGGTTTGCAAAAAGTAAAAAAAAATAAATTACAAGATAATATTACACTCTGAAGTGTAACTTTGTTTTATTTTTGTTGATTTGATTGTAATTACATAAGTTACCAGTTCTTCATTTTTCAGGGGGTTATCAATACTGGCGAGGAGTTTGTGACTGTTCAGTCTGTCTATCAACTCTATGATGTAGACTTCTTCAGGAAAGATAATAATGAAGATCTTACTTCCATACTCATATTTATTGGTATATAACCCATTTATTGATTTACTGAAAAAACTGAAATTTAAATAATAAAAATATTGTTGAAAACCATTTTCAACTTTTGAAACTCAGGTCACTGCCTTTAATCTTAAAAAAGTCCGTCACGCAGGGGCTGCCTAAACTAAGCAGATTTCCCACGAGAAGTTTTACAATAGAGAAATCTGCCTAATAACAACTGTAGTAGTAAGAAACCTCTAAACCTAAAACATTATTTAGGGCGTAATAACCCAGTAGTTTCTAGCCCCAAAAACAGTTAACCTAACCTCTAAACCTATTCACGAGGGACGAATAGTTATAGAAATGGCCGCCAGAGCTCTTGGCGGAAAGTCTGAACGTAGCCTACTGGTGACCACACGCATAATAACGGACATATTTTTAATTTTCAAAAATCCCCCCTCTAAACCCCCCCTCCCACTAGTCCGATTTCAGCCATTTACGAACTTGATCTTCCTTTTTACATAAAACGATTAAATTCCGAGTTTGGTAAAGATCAAACAAAAATTGCGACCGCTAGAGCGTTAACAGACAAATATATATATATATATATATATATATATATATATATATATATATATATATATATATATATATATAGATAGATAGATATAATTTTGAACGGACCTCATTTTCGTCATCTCCTGGGTAGGATCGATGGACATTTGAAGAAATTTTTCGAAACTCGCATCATGAGTACGACCTCAATAGCTGATTTCCCTTAAGGGAAATCTGCTAAAAATATATAAGTATGCTGAAACTCAGTGAAGTAAATTTAACTGCAGCTTGGGGATACATTAGGGTTAGTATATTTTCTATTAGAGGGTGCACTGTTGTAAACACACAATTGGTATTTCATTCCAAAGAATTGCTTATTATCTCTTAAAATATTTAAATTCTTATGTTCCATCTTCAATGAAACACAGAAAAAACCCTGTTTTTAATGTTGCAATTCTCTACCATTTAAGAGTGCCTCCGTATGGTGCTGCCATCTCTGTGCCACTCCTGGGAACCACCAGTAGAGAAGCCTTCCAACATATTTAAAATTAAAGTTTTATTCTTTAGTAAATGTGTGAAAGATGGTTTTTTGTCTGTAATATTACTATATATACTGCATATTATATATGTATATATATACATATACTGAATATAATATTTTTTTAACCATCACAGTTGAACCTCGAACATCACAATTGAAACTTTTATTTAATCTATTGTTGTTTCTATTGATAATATGTTTAATATTTTTGTTATTGGTCTATGAGATCTTTTCTATGTCTTTAGGAGTATTTCTTATTTGTTTTGCAACGATTTGACTTGATTGTGAAATAACTGCCATCAAGTATTTTATTTAAATGTTTTTGACAATTCTCTATGTAGAATTAAAACTATACTTATTGGGATCCCAAACTCTTTTCTTGTTATTCTTCATTTAATAATGAGTTTTAAATATATGACAAAGATTAGAATCACAAGTTTACCAGACATGCCACTATCTTAGATGTCATAAGTTATGTCCTCTGTTGGTGGAGGCTTCCATGCTTTGTAAATTGACATTATGATACAATTCCAATTGTTTTTCTCAATATTCCACTCAATTTTTGAAATTTTCTTGTTTACTACCACATAAGGATTTATAACTGTGTAAAAATGGCAATCCTTATTATTTTTTTTTTTTATTTTTCTAGGTAAACACCTGGATGAAGATACCCTCAGTGAAGTGCTCAAGGACTGTGTTGTCAATCATAACACTTAATTTTTTATTGTTATTTTTTTTGTACGTGTATTAGTTATGAATGTCTGTACAGTACTACAGTAAGTCAGCACTATATAAACCATATCTAATATTTTTCACCGGAACCCTTTTGCATTAAGTTAACTAAATTCCAGTTTTCAAATAAATTAACAAATACATGGGTGCTTTCTCTTCTTCAATAGCTCTCTTGTTTATTGTTATTTATCTTGTCACACAGAACATTCTGAAATAGTTTATTAAATGAAAATAAATGAAAGATTAAAAACCACCATTATTATAAGTTCCTATTTTTATTATTTTGTTTATGCAAAACTATGTACAATTTTTATAGTAATATAAAACTTTATCTCATATCAAATCTAAGACAATTTGTTATAAAAGAAGGAAAAAGACAAAGATTTTAAGTGTCAACAATTTATGTTTATTATAGAATGTATATTGAAAATAAAATATTAACTATGTGAAATTTTTAATCAAATTTACATAAATTAGAAGTTAGAATTGTTATTATTTTTTATTACTCATATTTTTATAAAACATCGCAAGAAAGATTATTTCATAAATAAAGATTATACATACTGATAGAAAATGTTTCCTACCTGGTATACCAGCTAATTTATATTTGATTTCAGTGTAAAACCTCTTTTGGTGTGGATTAAATGTATACCTTTCGATTTAAGTAGACTCAGTGTTTTATGATTACTACGTCAGCAACTTGCAAGTGAATACACAAGTAGTCCCATTTCAATCATCCCCTATGCATTAGACAAGGCAGCTGTAGAGTTATAGTCATCAATGCAGTTGAACCCTCATAATTTATATGTTTCCTGTAGTGTATGAATATTCACCCATTCTGTTATCAATAAATGATTAAAATTTATTTAAGATATCCTTCTACTTTTTTTTGTTCGATGCCGTTTGTAATTTTTATTTTGCTAGTTACGTATATCTAATATATGTACTCATATTTATTGTCTAAAATGTTATATTTCATCATGTGGTCTGTTATAGCCTGATTTAATACCCTAAATGTTTTAATAAAGCCTACAAATTTTTCTTTTTGTTGTATATTGCTTGCCTTGATTTGTCCAAAATTATAATTATCAATCTTCCTGTTTATTGTACACTGAATAAGTATTTGGGATACAGTTCGGTCTCAATAAAACTATTCCTGTTCTGTGATAAGTTTCTTGATAAAAATTCAAAATTTGAGTAAAATATTTTATTTGATGACTAACGACTAATATTCAGAGTGATTATATTAAGAAAAGAACAGTTAGAACATACAACTGCTTAGCATTAATAGTAATTTATTTTAAGTTTTATTTAATTATTTTTATTGATGATTTAAGTTACCTTATTAACATTCACATAAACCAGTTATTTTTTTCTTCATCCAAATCGATGTTTTTACAGTTAAACAACATATTCTTAGAAAAGGATTAATCATTAGAAATTTTTTATAGTATTATAAATTAATTAAATAAGAGAACCATCACCGGGTAGTTTTCTGAGAACCATTCTCAGGTAGTTGCCCGAGGACCTTTCTAAGCCAGTTGGCCAAGAACCATCACAGGTAGCTAGCCGAGAATTATTCACAGGTAGTTGACCAAGGACTTTTCTAAACCAGTTAGCCGAGTACCATTTTCAGGTAGTTGGCCTAATACCTTTCTAAGCCAGTTGGCCGAGAACCTTTTTGCAGGCAGTTTGCCGAGAACCTATTTTCCACCACATTACAGAGACCATTTCTCAGCCTGTTCGACAAGAACCTTACACAGCCAAGTAGACGTGAACATTTCTAAGCCAGTTTGCTGAGAACCATTCTCAGGTAGTTGCCCGAGACCCTTTCTAAGCCAGTTGGCCGAGAACCATTCTCAGGTAGTTTGCTGAGAACCATTCTCAGGTAGTTGCCTGAGGACCTTTCTAAGCCAGTTGGCCGAGAACCATTCTCAGGTGCCTTGGCCAATGTCCTTTTTTAGGTAGTGGCTGAGGACATTTCTAAGCTAGTTGGCTGAGAACCATTCTCAGTTAGGTGCCGGAGGACCTTTTTAAGCCAGTTGGCCCAGAACCTTTTCGCAGGCGGTTTGCCAAGAACCATTTCTCAGCCAGTTTGGATGAGAACCTTTTCGCAGGCATTTTGCCTAGAGCCTTTTCTCAGGCAGTTATCCTAGAACCTATTCTCCACTACAGGACAGTAATCATTTCTCACCCTGATCGACAAGAACCTTACCCAGCTAAGTTGACGTGAACATTTTAAAGCCAGTTGGTTTAGCAACATTTTCAGGTAGTTGCCCGAAGACATTTCTAAGCCAGTTGGCCGAGAACCAATTTAAGGTAGTTGGCCGACAACCTTTCTAAGCCAGTTGGCTGAGAACCTTTCCCTGGATGTTGTCCTTGGACCCTTCTAAGCCAGTTGGCTGAGAACCATTTACAGGTAGTTGGCCGAGGACCTTTCTCCACCACAAGACAAAGATCATTTCTCAGCCCGTTCTACGAGGACCTTACCTAGCCAAGTGAACATTTCCAAGCTTATTGGCTGATAACCATTCTCAGGTAGTTGGGTGAGGACCATCACAGGTAGCTAGCCGAGAACTATTCTCAGGTAGTTGACCAAGGACTTTACTAAGCCAGTTAGCCAAGAACCATTTTCAGGTAGTTGGCCGAGAACCTATTGTCCACCACATGTCAGAGACCATTCCTCAGCCTGTTCGACGAGAAACTTACACAGCCAAGTGGACGTAAACATTTCTAAGCCTGTTGGCTGAGAACCATTTTCAGGTAGTTGGCCGACAACTTTTCTAAGCCAGTTGGCTGGGAATCATTCTCTGGTGCCTTGGCCAATGTCCTTTCTTAGGTAGTTTGCTGAGAACCATTCTCAGGTAGTTGCCTGAGGACCTTTCTAAGCCAGTTGGCCGAGAACCATTCTCAGGTAGTTGCCCGAGACCCTTTCTAAGCTAGTTGGCTGAGAACCATCACCGGTAGTTTTCTGAGAACCATTCTCAGGTAGTTGCCCGAGGACCTTTCTAAGCCAGTTGGCCAAGAACCATCACAGGTAGCTAGCCGAGAACTATTCACAGGTAGTTGACCAAGGACTTTTCTAAGCCAGTTAGCCGAGAACCATTTTCAGGTAGTTGGCCTAATACCTTTCTAAGCCAGTTGGCCGAGAACCTTTTTGCAGGCAGTTTGCCGAGAACCTATTTTCCACCACATTACAGAGACCATTTCTCAGCCTGTTCGACAAGAACCTTACACAGCCAAGTAGACGTGAACATTTCTAAGCCAGTTTGCTGAGAACCATTCTCAGGTAGTTGCCCGAGACCCTTTCTAAGCCAGTTGGCCGAGAACCATTCTCAGGTAGTTTGCTGAGAACCATTCTCAGGTAGTTGCCCGAGGACCTTTCTAAGCCAGTTGGCCGAGATCCATTCTCAGGTGCCTTGGCCAATGTCCTTTTTTAGGTAGTGGCTGAGGACATTTCTAAGCTAGTTGCCTGAGAACCATTCTCAGTTAGGTGCCGGAGGACTTTTTTAAGCCAGTTGGCCCAGAACCTTTTCGCAGGCGGTTTGCCAAGAACCATTTCGCAGCCAGTTGGCCGAGAACCTTAGAAGGTTATTTTATAAATTCTACAATGAGAGCTCCAAATCAAATTTAAAAAGTCCGTCACGCAGGGGCTGCGTAAACTAAGCAGATTTCCCACGTGAAGTTTAGCAATAGAGAAATATGCATACTGGTAACACAACACCACCATGAGTAAATACAAACGGTAATGAGAAATCTTTCTGTTAATTTTAATAAATTCCCAACAAAAATAAATTTTTGCTGGAAGTTGGATGAGAACCTTTTCGCAGGCATTTTGCCTAGAGCCTTTTCTCAGGCAGTTATCCTAGAACCTATTCTCCACTACAGGACAGTAATCATTTCTCACCCTGATCGACAAGAACCTTACCCAGCTAAGTTGACGTGAACATTTCAAAGCCAGTTGGTTTAGCAACATTTTCAGGTAGTTGTCCGAGGACCTTTCTAAGCCAGTTAGTTGAGGACCATTTCCAGGTAGTTGCCCGAAGACATTTCTAAGCCAGTTGGCCGAGAACCATTTCACTGGAAGTGTGCCAAGAACCATTTCACAGGCCATTAGCCGACAACCTTTTCGCTGGCAGTTTGCCTAGGACCATTCTGCAAAACACGAGAAACCTTTTCTCAGCCTGTTCGAGGAAAACCTTACCCAGCCGAATTGACTTAAACATTTGAAAGCCAGTTGGCTGAGCACGATTTTCAGGTAGTTGTCCCCGGATCTTTCTATTCCAGTTAGCTGAGAACCATTTTCAGGTAGTTGCCCGTGGACCTTTCTTAGCCAGTTGGTTGGTAATCTTTTTAAGGTAGTTAGCGGACGACCTTTCTAAGCCAGTTGGCTGAGAACCTTTCACTGGCAGTTGTCCTTCGACCTTTCTAAGCCAGTTGGGTGAGAACCATTTAGCAGCCAGTTGGCCGTGAACATTTTTGCCGATAGTTTTCCTAGAACCCATTCTCCACTACATTAGAGACCATTTCTCAGCCTGTTCGAGGAAAACCTTACCCAGCCGAATTGACTTAAACATTTGAAAGCCAATTGGCTGAGCACGATTTTCAGGTAGTTGTCCCCGGATCTTTCTATTCCAGTTAGCTGAGAACCATTTTCAGGTAGTTGCCCGTGGACCTTTCTTAGCCAGTTAGTTGGGAATCTTTTTAAGGTAGTTAGCGGACGACCTTTCTAAGCCAGTTGGCTGAGAACCTTTCACTGGCAGTTGTCCTTCGACCTTTCTTAGCCAGTTGGGTGAGAACCATTTCACAGGCCATTAGCCGACAACCTTTTCGCTGGCAGTTTGCCTAGGACCATTCTGCCAAACACGAGAAACCTTTTCTCAGCCTGTTCGAGGAAAACCTTACCCAGCCGAATTGACTTAAACATTTGAAAGCCAATTGGCTGAGCACGATTTTCAGGTAGTTGTCCCCGGATCTTTCTATTCCAGTTAGCTGAGAACCATTTTCAGGTAGTTGCCCGTGGACCTTTCTTAGCCAGTTGGTTGGGAACGTTTTTAAGGTAGTTAGCGAACGACCTTTCTAAACCAGTTGGCTGAGAACCTTTCACTGGCAGTTGTCCTTGGACCTTTCAAAGCCAGTTGGCTGAGAACCATTTAGCAGCCAGTTGGCTGTGAACCTTTTCGCCGATAGTATTCCTAGAACTCATTTTCCACTACATGAGAGACCATTTCTCAGCCTGTTCGGGGAAAACCTTACCCAGCCAAGTTGACTTAAACATTTCAAAGCCAGTTGGCTGAGCACCAATTTCAGGTAGTTGGCTCAGGATCTTTCTATGCCAGTTAGCTGAGAACCATTTTCAGCTAGTTAACCGACGACCCTTCATAGCCAGTTGGCTAAGAACCATTTTACGTTAGTTGTCCGAGGACCTTTCTAAGCCAGTTGGTTGAGAACCATTCTCTGGTAGTTGTCCTGTGACCTTTCTAAGCCAGTTGGCTGAGAACCATTCTCTGGTAGTTGCTCTTGGACCTTTCGAAGCCAATTGTCCGAGGACCATTTTCAGGTAGTTATCCGAAGACCTATTAAGCCAGTTAGCAAAGAACCATTCTCTTGTAGTTGTTTCTGGACCTTTCTAAGCCAGTTGGACGAGAACATTTTCCCAGCCAGTTATCCGAGAACCTTTTAACTGCCAGTTTGCTATGAACATTCACACTGCCAGTTTGCTATGAACATTCACACTGCCAGTTGACTTGGAACCTTTTCGCAAGCAGATTGCATAGAACCTATTCTCCACCACAAGACAAAGATAATTTTCAGCCTGTTCGACGAGGACCTTACCTAGCCAAGTGAACATGATCATTTCCAAGCTTATTGGCTGATAACCATTCTCAGGTAGTTGGGTGAGGACCTTTCTAAGCCAGTTAGCTGAGAACCATTCTCTGGTAGTTGGCTGAGTACCTTTCTGAGCCAGTTGGCTGAGACCATTCTCAGGTAGTTGGCCGAGGGTCTTTCTAAGCCAGTTGGTTGAGAACCATTCTCAGGTCCCTTGGCCAAGGATCTTTCTTAGCCAGTTGGCTAAGACCATTCACTGGTAGTTGTCCTTGGACCTTTCAAAGCCAGTTGGCTTAGGACCATCTTCAACTAGTTGGTTGAGGACCTTTCTAAGCCAATTGTCTGAGAACCATTTCGCAGCCAGTTGGCCGAGAACCTTTTCGCAGGCAGTTTGCCTAGAACCTACTGTCCACCACATGACAGAGACAATTTCTCAGCCTTTTCGACAAGAACCTTACCCAGCCATATGGACGTGAACATTTCAAAGGCAGTTGACTAAGAGCTATTTTCAGGTAGTTGGCTGAGAACCTTTCTAAGCCAGTTGTCCGAGAACCATTCTCAGGTAGTTGTCCTTGGACCTTTCGAAGCCAGTTGGCTTAGGACCATTTTCAGGTAGTTGGCTGAGAACCTTTCTAAGCCAGTTGTCCGAGAACCATTCTCAGGTAGTTGGCGGAGGAGATTTCCAAACTGCAGTTCTGTGCTTAGTAGAATTTTATATCAATTTTCTATTATTATTAATATTTCGTGGAACCTCATTGTATATTTAATGCCTGTGCATGATTCTATATTTAAATAAAAGAATTTTATAAACCTTGGGTTTGTAATTTATGTGATTATTTAGATAAAATACAAGTGAATTCATCCTATTGGAAAAAAAGTCTCATTTCATTACTTTCAATAAGGGTTTCATTCCTGCAATAACGAATAATAATAAAAATTATTATAAATGTTATTTTATCTATTCAATATTTTGTACTAGTGTGATTTTTATTTGTACAAGTGTTAAATATTTTGTACTAATATTATGTTTATTTGTATAACTGTTAAATATACAACATATATTCATTTCTGTTTCGATGATTCCACCATAGTGTGCCACTTGCACCACATTGGTGTTCGGTCATGCAGTTTTATCTAAAACTTTCATATATATATATATATATATATATATATATATATATATATATATATATAATAATAATAATAATATATATAATCATTTCTCACCCTGATCGACAAGAACCTTACCCAGCTAAGTTGACGTGAACATTTCAAAGCCAGTTGGTTTAGCAACATTTTCAGGTGTTGTCCGAGGACCTTTCAAAGCCAGTTAGCTGAGAACCATTTCACTGGAAGTGTGCCAAGAACCATTTCACAGGCCATTAGCCGACAACCTTTTCGCGGGCAGTTTGCCTAGGACCATTCTGCAAAACACGAGAAACCATTTCTCAGCCTGTTCGACGAGAACCTTACCCACTCAAATGGACGTGAACATTTCATAGCCAGTTGGCTGAGAACAATTTACAGGTAGTTGGCCGACGACATTTCAAAGCCAGTTAGCTGAGAACCAATTTAAGGTAGTTGGCCGACAACCTTTCTAAGCCAGTTGGCTGAGAACCTTTCCCTGGATGTTGTCTGAGAACCATTCTCAGGTCTTTCTATTCTATATTTAAATAAAAGAATTTTATAAACCTTGGGTTTGTAATTTATGTGATTATTTAGATAAAATACAAGTGAATTCATCCTATTGGAAAAAAAGTCTCATTTCATTACTTTCAATAAGGGTTTCATTCCTGCAATAACGAATAATAATAAAAATTATTATAAATGTTATTTTATCTATTCAATATTTTGTACTAGTGTGATTTTTATTTGTACAAGTGTTAAATATTTTGTACTAATATTATGTTTATTTGTAGAACTGTTAAATATACTACATATATTCATTTCTGTTTCGATGATTCCACCATAGTGTGCCACTTGCACCACATTGGTGTTCGGTCATGCAGTTTTATCTAAAACTTTCATATATATATATATATATATATATATATAAATGAACCTAGTTAAAGTGCAGTCTTTTATGAGTAGGTATATTACAATTTGCTGTCTTGCCCTACTTCAAACTAGTGTTATTTTGTGTCCAAAAATAATTATAGTATTAATGAAGCTACTATTAACACTGAATAATTAAAGAAAAAAAAAGACAAATAAAATAAAAATAAACTAATATCTACAAATAAACATATAAATAGAAAAATGAATAATAATGTAAAACTATATATAAATGTGATTATTCCTAATGAATCCAGTATAATGGATTTAGTTAGGGCAGCCAGTCTTCAAAACTCTGTAATCTTTTTTGGGATTGTTCCTCTTGATCTGAACCATAGGCCTTGAACCTTGAATTGACGATCGCCAAACTCTACACAAACTTTTTATGAATAGAAAATAAAAATGTTTCAGACCCTTCTATCCCAAAAAAGAATGTCCATACTCTTTATTAACAAAGTTCATCAAGTCAAGGAGGTAACCTTTTAGTCATCAAAGGTAGTTCAGTTACATACTTTTCACCCTGAAATTTCATTTTATTTGTTGGATCCGAAATTTTTAATATTTATTAATATTTACCTCCTTAAATAAGTAGTATTTAAGGAGGTAAATAGAGAGGGAATTTGGCTGAAATGTTTTCTCTGCATTTAGATCTAATGTTTTTGTAAGATTCTATAGTAATTATATTGCTTTCTTGCAAGAATTGCTAAATAAAAAATATCATTACTTCTGAGCCTACTTTCACCTTTTTTTTTATTATCAGTTCATAGCTCCATTCTCTTTTGTTATCTACTTTATTAATAATATCATTCAGCTATTGTTGGTAATTATGTAGTAATAAAATTTAATTTATGATAGTTTCTTCAGTTTAATTATTTTCTTCACATTATGTACTTATATCGCTTGTACTTATTTGACTCTCTACCTCTCAAGCTCATAACAGTCAATATTCTGAAACCACAAAATGTTTAAATTATAAATTAATATTATTTATAAATATAAATTATATTGTTGCACCTTCAAATATTGTTTGTCTTTTATTTGCCCTTATTTTCATTGATAAAACCAATTGGGTGTTTAATCTATTAAAAATAGATTATTATCAGGTCTGTCTTGAGGTGCACATCTACTTTAGATTCAATCATATAATTGAATCAAAACAGGTTAATAAAACCTGAATGCACATCATAATATTAAAGAATTTCATAAATCTAAAAACCATATATCTAAATGTAACAGTATTTAGAGGTTTCTCAAATTGTCTCAGGCTCAACAAAAATTATTATTATAGTTATGTGCATGCATGTGCGTGTGTGTGTGTGTGTGTGTGTGTGTGTGTGTGTGTGTGTGTGTGCGCGTGTGTGTTGTATGTTTGTATGTGTGTATATTTCATCAATTCATTGGATTTGGAGGCAAAAATATAATTTTTCTTGTTACTTATCCAAGTTGACCTACACTTTGCCTTCCGAGCTACAGTTAGGTATGAATTTGGATCATTCATATTTAAAGACAGATGACCCTGTCAGGTTTAAATCTTAGGATATTAAATCTTGCTTCATCCATCACCTTTATTTCATAGAATACCTTCTTTGATTTTTATCTGCCTTAGTTATAGAAGAATAAAAAATGAATGTATGACATTGAAAACACCACATAATGTGTGTGTGTGTGTGTCATTAATTTAAGAGACTTATAATCTCATTTTTTTATATGTTATTACATTACTTTACATTAGGCAGTTTATATAATATAATAAAATAAGTCATTAGTGGCAGTTATTAGTGATAAAAAACTTAGTGGAGGGATTATGGGGATGATATAATGAGATGGTGGATATGATACTTTGTGGTTGCTCACTGATGAAATAGTGAACCAAACGAATGACAAAAAACAAATTGGTAGAGGTTTGATGACAATGACATAAAATATCACATATTCCCTTTACCCATTCACTCTTTTAATTATTATCTGTAATTAATTATTTTACAGAGTGGACCTGAGCTCTATTCTGGACCTGGGTGCCTATTCCAATGTAACAGACCAAAGGTGATTAATATTCACTAATTAAATTGTTTCTTATTTTTTCTTGTAACTTCTTTATTTTTCTCTGTCAGCACAGCATTACTCCAATTATGTTGCAAAAATTTTGCCATTAACTTGTTAAATTTCTGCATTTACCTGTGTATGCTATATTGTATACTTCTTTAGTGTAACTTTATGGCTACTGTGGCCAATAAGGAAGGGTAATCTGGTGTTTACCATACTTTTCTCTAGCTATGGTGAGGATTTTATTTAATGAGCTCCCCATTAAATTTCTATTGCTAGAGTTGGGAATAATGTCTACTGTAGTTTTACCTCGAGCATTCAGACCTACACCTTATTGTGTTTGGTTAACCAGAGCATTGATAAAATGATTTTTTTTAATTGCTTGGATATAAATGATTTTATATCCAATCAATTAAAAAAAAATGCATTTTTTTGTTAATTTTATAAGTAGGGTAACATTTTATTTTTTAAACATATTTTTGTTTACTTGATTTTCAATAAGATGACCATTCACCTTTCGAGAAAAAAAATCCATGAAGTGAAAAAAGCCATGAATGTTGTTTTAGTCAATCATTGAATTAGAATATTATGGGCCAACTTACCATTATGTTAGCTGAACATTATTAAAATATATACCTATTATATTTAATTAAATTATTTATATCCAAGCAACTAAACAAAATAATTTTGTCTTTTACATTTTGATCTATGAATTAGGTACTGACAACCTATTTCTAAAATTATAAGTGCTCCAAATAATTGTTAACAATAGAACATACATGTTATTGTTTAATTGTTTTCTTTCTAACAAGGTGATTGCATGGTCTTCCCCCCCCCCCATTTGAACAAACATTTTTTAGTGTTTAGTTACTTTTGAAAAACCAATTCTGGTAAAGCAAGAGAACGCACTCTCAATTGTTCATCTAAAAGAAATTGTTAAATTTTGCCCATAGATTTATATTTCAACTAGTCCCCCGTGGCACAAGTATATTAGTGGCAGTTATTAGTGATAAAAAACTTAGTGGAGGGATTATGGGGATGATATAATGAGATGGTGGATATGATACTTTGTGGTTGCTCACTGATGAAATAGTGAACCAAACGAATGACAAAAAACAAATTGGTAGAGGTTTAATGACAATGACATAAAATATCACATATCTCCTTTACCCATTCACTCTTTTAATTATTATCTGTAATTATTTTACTGAGTGGACCTGAGCTCTATTCTGGACCTGGGTGCCTATTCCAATGTAACAGACCATAGGTGATTAATATTCACTAATTAAGTTGTTTCTTATTTTTTCTTGTAACTTCTTTATTTTTCTCTGTCAGCACAGCATTACTCCAATTATGTTGCAAAAATTTTGCCATTAATGTGTTAAATTTCTACATTTTCCTGTGTATGCTGTATTGTATACTTCTTTAGTGTAACTTTATTCTATTGTGGCTATTAAGAAAGGGCAATCTGGTGGTTACCATACTTTTCTCTAGCTATGGTGAGGATTTTATTTAATGAGCTCCCCATTAAATTTCTATTGCTAGAGTTGGGAATAATGTCAACTGTAGTTTTACCAAGAGCATTTAGACCTACACCTTATTGTGTTTGGTTAACCAGAGCATTGATAAAATGATTTTTTTTGTTATTTTTTATAGGTAGGTTAACATTTTATTGTTTAAACATATTTTTGTTTACTTGATTTTTAATAAGATGACCATTCACCTTTCGAAAAAAAAATCCATGAATTGAAAAAAGCCATGTTTGTTGTTTTAGTCTATATTTGAATTAGAATATTATGGGCCAACTTACCATTATGTTAGCTGAACATTAATAAAATACATACCTATTATATTTAATCAAATCATTTTTATCCAAGCAACTAAACAAAATCATTTTGTCTTTTACATTTTGATCTATGAATTAGTTACTGGCAATGTATTTCTAAAATACTAAGTGCTCAAAATATTTGTTTACATTAGAACATACATGTTGTTTAATTGTTTTCTTTCTAACAAGGTGAGTGCATGGCCTCCCCCCCCCCATTTCAACAAACATTTTTTAGTGTTTAGTACCTTTTGAAAAACCAATTCTGGTAAAGCGAGAGAACGCACTTCTCAATTGTTCGTCTAAAAAAATTGTTAAATTTTGCCCATAGATTTCTATTTCAAGGAGTCTCCCGTGGCACAAGTATAGTGCTTTCCTTTTGTAACCGGAAATCTGAAGATCGAAACTCGCAGAGAGTGTCTATTTTCCCCCCTTTTTTTGCTTCTAGGTCGTTTATTTAATATTAATAAATAAATAAAATAAAACTTGAATTTTTAGCATGCTCCATATATTTAAAGAAAATTTGAATGCTTTCTGTCAAAAATGTAATTGGTATAAGGAAATATTTATTATTATACAAGAAATATATTATTACTTGAAAACATAAGTATATAACAGTTATCAATAATAACACAGATATTTTAATAATATTTTTAAATGGTTTTATCTATCTTTACCAATTTATTTGTTATTATTTCATTTTACAACTAATAAAGATATTTAAAATTTTCTGGGTCTAGACATAAAAATATTCTTTTAGCAATAATATTCCTTTATACTTTAGAGGTGTCGCTCTCGGTGAGTTTCGATCTTGAGTTTTCCAGTTAGGAAAGTTAGTGCTACTTTTGCGCCAAGGGGACTTTAAGGTAGGTATCTTGGGAACAACTCAAGACTTCAGGTAAATTTTAACAATTTTTTTTAGACGAACAATTGAAATGTGGTACTACACTAAAAAAATTTCGTTCAAATCGGGGTGGGGGTGGGGAAAGGCTGTGCACTGTGGGATTGTTCCTCTTGATCAAACCATAGACCTTGAGCATTGAATTGATCAGCAAGCTCTTTGCAGACTTTTTCTGTATAGAAAATAAAAAAGTTTCTGAGCCTTCTATCTCTAATAAGAATTTCCATATTCTATTGACAAAATTCATCAAGTCAAAGAGGTTATCCTTTTAGTCATTGAAGGTAGTTCTGTAATTTTCACTCTGAAATTTCAATTTCATTTGTTGGATCTGAATTTTTTTTATATTTAGTAATATTTATGTCCTTAAACAGGTAGTAAATAATCAGTATCATACTCCATCATTCATTCATACTTGAAGGCTATTATAACATAACATATTTTATGTTTTGACCATGAGAAAGATAGGTACATAAAAATTCATCATTACATTGTTTTGTAGCTATTAGTGTTTCATATTAATCAAAGGAATTTTTAAATGTTCACAGGATAAAAATGATTGCAGATGGAATGGTCCATTTATCTGTGAAGCCACACATTGCTGAGGTGTTTGACTTTTATTAAAGAGTTTAATTAGCTGTAAATGTTCTCATGATTGATTTTCAAAGAGAAAAAAGACTTCATCTTTGTCATAATATTTTCAATGCATCAGGCATCAATTGCGTGATTGCCTCTGATGATGTTTATCTCTTTAAATATTAAAATTCTTATGTTCCATCTTCAAGAAAGCAGAAAAAAACCTAATTCTTTGTACAATTCTCTACCATTCAAGGCCCCCACATGGTGCTGCCATCTCTGTGCCACTCCTGGGAACCACCAGCAGCAAAGCACCCTGCTGGTAATATAGAACCAAAGCTGGTATAATAAAAGAAGGAGACAAGCAGTCAGGCCACATTTTCATTAACTTCATCTCTCTAGGTAAACCTAGAGCCGTGAGTTCAACTCTGTAAAAGGAACTTTTTTAGAGGCATACTAACTAAATAAGCTCCTTATTCCCACTCTGGCTAGAAAAGAGTGTAAACTTGTAGATAATCGTTCTCAATTATCCTTAGTAGCACAAATAAAAATAACAAAAATGAAATAAAGAAATAAATGTCAGTCACGGACTGACACCCTTTTCCTTCGTTTTCTCACCTTCTCTCCTGCTATCACTTTAATCTTTATCTCTTCTTTCATCTCCTTCATCAACCCAGAGGGTAACCAGCTACCCTACCCACTTCAACTAATCACCCTTTTCAACTCCTAAGAAATTACAAAACCCCCATCTAATGATACCTCTGGTATAGCACAAGGGGGCTCATGGCGTAGCCAGGTGTTACCTACACCAGCCTATCTTTTTAGTCTTTTAATTTCTTTTTTGTTAGTATCAGAGGTTTCGATGGACTCAGAAAAAAAATAAATAAATAAAATTAGTAGCACAAAGTGGATGTTAAGAAATAAAAATAACAAGAAAATAATTGAGTTTATTTATTTTCTTAAGATAATACAAATTAATAGAATAAAATCATAATTCTACCAGTAAAACTGATGAGGATATTTCCATTCCCAGCTCCTTTTTGTCACTCTTAAGTTCCTTGAGATGGTTGTCTGGTATGCAAGTATAACGAATTGCAATTTTTATCACAAGGGGTGAAAGATAAATTTTTATAATAATATATTTATATAATACCACACAATTGCTGTGTGATCTATATTAGATATCTTTTCTAAAACTTTATTGGTAATAATAATTTACCCCAACATATTTTAAATTAAAGTATTATTCTTTAGTAAATGTGTGGAAGATGTTTTTCTTGTCAGTCTTGTATAATATTTTTTTACCCATCACAGTTGAAACTCCAAATCACTTTTATTTAATCTATTGTAGTTTCTATTGATATTATGTTTAATATTTTTGTAATGGCTCTATGAGATCTTTTCTATGTCTTTAGGAGTATTTCTTATTTGTTCTGCAACTATTTGACTGTAAAATTGATTGTGATATATCTGCCATCAAATATTATATGTATACATTTTTGAGAATTCTTTATGTAGAATTAAAACTATAGTTATTGGGATCCTGAACTATTTTCTTGTTATTCTTGTTAAACATTTGACAAACACTAGAACCACAGGTTTACCAGGCATGCCACTATCTTAGATGTCATAAGTTATGTCCTCTGTGGGTGGAGGCTTCCATACTTTGTAATGTGACAGTATGATACAATTCCTTCTCTTTTTCTCAATATACCACTTGATTTTTGAAATTTTCAACACTATGCACAATTTTTATATTAATATAAAACTTTATCTCATATCAAATCTAAGACAACTTGTTATAAAAGAAGGAAAAAGACAAAGATGTTAGGAGTCAAAAATTTATGTTTATTATAGAATGTATATTGAAAATAAAATATTAACTAAATTTTTAATCAAATTTTCATGAATTTGTATTAAGAATTGTTATTAATTTTGATTACTCATATTTTTATAAAACATCGCAAGAAAGATTATTTCATAAATAAAGATTATACATACTGATACAAAATGTTTCCTACCTTGTATACCAGCTAATTTATATTTGATTTCAGTGTAAAACCTCTTTTGGTCTGTATTAAATGTATACCTTTCGATTTAAGTACACTCAGTGTTTTATGATTACTACATCAGCAACTTGCAAGTGAATACACAAGTAGTCCCATTACAATCATCCCCTATGCATTAGACAAGGCAGCTGTAGAGTTATAGTCATCAATGCAGTTGAACCCTCATAATTTATATGTTTCCTGTAATGTATGCATATTCACCCATTCTGTTATCAATGAATGATTAAAATTTATTTAAGATTTCCTTCTACTTTTTTTTGTTCGATGCCGTTTGTAATTTTTATTTTGCTAGTTACATATATCTAATATGTGTACTCATATTTAATGTCTAAAATGTTATATTTTATCATGTGGTCTGTTATAGCCTGATTTAATACCCTTAATGTTTTAATAAAGCCTTCAAATTTTTCTTTTTGTTGTATATTGGTTGCTTTGATTTGTCTAATATTATAATTATCAATCTTCCTGTTCATTGCACACTGAATAAAATATTTGGGATACAGTTTGGTCTCAATAAAACTCTTCCTGTTCTGTGATAAGTTTCTTGATAAAAATTCAAAACTTGAGTAAAAAAGTTTATTTGATGACTAACAAATAATATTGAGCATGATTATATTAAGAAAAGAACAGGTGGAACATACAACTGCTTAATAGTAATTTATTTTAAGTTTTATTTAATTATTTTTATTGATGATTTAAGTTACCTTATTAACATTCACATAAACCAGTTATTTTTTTATTTCATCCAAATCGATGTTTTTACAGTTAATGTTCTTAGAAAAGGATTAATCATTAGAAATTTTTTATAGTATTATAAATTAATTAAATAAGTAATATACCTAATATTCATATGACATTACAATTGCATACTCATAAACATTTTTAGACAGGTTTTTATCACTATAGTTTCTATGGTCCATACATTTTATTTTTTTTATATTTCTTTAATAATAATAATAAAGGATTTTTATTAAATGTTTAATTTATTAATCGTGGGCTCTAATATTTCTGTTTATTATATGTTTGTTCCTCTTTACACCACATTTTTTTTATTCTAACTTCCATTAGTGTTACAATAATCAATTAAGTCATTTGAAGACTCTGTATTTCTCAATAGAATAATTAAAAAAATAAAGTTTGGTCATTAAAGAATTATAAGTATCTACAAATGAAAGACAAATTAAATATTTAACACATTATACAAAGAATGTTTTTGAGAAAGTTGATGTTTAGTTTTTAAAATTGTATAAGTTACATATTAGAAATACCCATTCATATTTTGAATATTAATGCTATTAAGTTCGTTCTTTGATAATTTATTAGTTATACTCTTTGCTCCATTTATTCTCTTGAGGAGTTTATTTTTCTGAGTTATGAAATCTAAAACCACCAAAAATCCTGATAATATACTGCATTCTGATTAGCCTCAGTGCCCTGATGTTAATAGAAAATTTTAATTTATTTAAGTTTTCTTTTTATTTATTAGATGATGTCCCTGAAGGGAAACCAGCTATAATATTGGGAAATCGTACTTATGACAATTTTTGAAAAAGTACGGAGAATATCTCTGTCGGATCAAACAATTGTACAGAACTTATTTTATTGAACATTTTATTGCATGTAAATGTTAAATAAATTTTTTGTCTAGGTTAAATATTAACTGAAATATTTGCGTTTTATAGTTTTCATACTTCAGTAAACCGCCACTTCTACTTATGTCATATTCAAAATAAGGTGTTATATTATCAAAGAATTTGTGTTATAATGTCATTAATTCATATGTTACATTCATTACTCGAAATTGTTTAGTTGATCTGTACCCAATATATAAGCGATTCACTCAAAGATTTTTTGGTTAATGGCTGAGAACCTTTTCACTGCCCGTTGGCCGAGAACCTTTTCACTGCCAGTTGGCCGAGAACCTATCATCAGACATTTTGCCGAAAGCCTTTTCTCAGGCAGTTTGCCTAGAACCTATTCTCCCCCACAGGACAGTGATCATTTTCACCCTGATCGACATGAACCTTACCCAGCTAAGTGGACGTGAACATTTCTAAGCCAGTTGGCTGAGAACCATTCACAGGTAATTGGCTAAGGTCCTTTCTAAACCAGTTACCCAGATCCATCACAGGTAGTTTGCAGAGAAGCATTCACAGGTAGCCCGAGGACCTTTTCCCTGCCCATTGGCCTTTTCACTGCGAGATGGCCGAGAACCTTTTCACTGCTCGTTGGCCAATTACCTTTTCACTATCAGCTGGCCGAAAACCTTTCTCTGGCAGTTGTCCTTGGGCCTTTCTAAGCCAGTTGGCTGAGAAACAATTTCAGGTAGTTGGTCGACGACCATTCTAACCCAGTTGGCTGAGAACCATTCTCTTGCAGTTGTCCTTGGACCTATCTAAGCCAATTGGCTGAGAACCATTCTCTTGCAGTTGTCCTTGGACCTATCTAAGCCAGGGTGCTGAAAACCATTTTCATGGGCTGAGGACCTTTTCACTGCCTGTTGGCTGAGAACCTTTTCACTGCCAGCTGGCCGAGAACCTTTTCACTGCCCATTGGCCGTGAGACTTTTCACTGCCAGCTGGCCGAGAACCTTTTCGCAGGCATTTTGCCTAGAGCCTTTTCTCAGGCAGTTATCCTAGAACCTATTCTCCACCACAGGACAGTAATCATTTCTCACCCTGATCGACAAGAACCTTACCCAGCTAAGTTGACTTGAACATTTCAAAGCCAGTTGGTTCAGCAACATTTTCAGGAAGTTGTCCGAGGACCTTTCTAAGCCAGTTAGTTGAGAACCATTTCCAGGTAGTTTCCCGAAGACATTTCTAAGCCAGTTGGCCGAGAACCATTTCACTGGAAGTGTGCCAAGAACCATTTCACAGGCCATTAGCCGACAACCTTTTCGCGGACAGGTTGCCTAGGACCATTCTGCAAAACACGAGAATCCTTTTCTCAGCCTGTTCGACGAGAACCTTACCCAGTGAAATGGACGTGAACATTTCATAGCCAGTTGGCTGAGAACAATTTACAGGCAGTTGGCCGACGACATTTCAAAGCCAGGTGGCCATTGGGTGAGGACCTCTGTAAGCCAGTTAGCTAAGAACCATTCTCTGGTAGTTGGCTGAGTACCTTTCTAAGCCAGTTGGCCGAGAACCATTCTCAGGTAGTTGGCCGAGGGCCTTTCTAAGCCAGTTGGCTGAGAACCATTCTCAGGTTCCTTGGCCAAGGATCTTTCTTAGTCAGTTGGCTAAGACCATTCTCTGGTAGTTGTCCTTGGACCTTACAAAGCCTGTTGGCTGAGAACCATTTTCAAGTAGTTGCCCAAGGACCAATCATAGCCAGATGGCTGAGAACCATTTTCAGGTAGTTGGCCGACGACCTTTCTAAGCCAGTTGGCTGAGAACCATTCTCTGGTAGTTGCCCTTGGACCTTTCGAAGCCAATTGTCTGAGGACCATTTTCAGGTAGTTATCCGAGGACCTTTTAAGCCAGTTAGCTGAGAACCTTCTCAGGTTCCTTGGCCAAGGATCTTTCTTAGTCAGTTGGCTAAGACCATTCTCTGGTAGTTGTCCTTGGACCTTACAAAGCCTGTTGGCTTTGGACCATTTTCTGGTAGTTGTTTCTGGACCTTTCTAAATCAGTTGGATGAGAACATTTTCACTGCCAGTTGTCCGAGTACCTTTTAACTGCCAGTTTGCTAAGAACATTCACACTGCCAGTTGACTTAGAACCATTTCGCAGGCAGATTGCATAGAACCTATTCTCCACCACAAGACAAAGATAATTTTCAGCCTGTTCGACGAGGACCTTACCTAGCCAAGTGAACATGAACATTTCCAAGCTTATTGTCTGATAACCATTCTCAGGTAGTTGGGTGAGGACCTCTCTAAGCCAGTTAGCTGAGAACCATTCTCTGGTAGTTGGCTGAGTACCCTTCTAAGCCAGTTGGCCGAGAACCATTCTCAGGTAGTTGGCCGAGGGTCTTTCTAAGCCAGTTGGCTGAGAACCATTCTCAGGTTCCTTGGCCAAGGATCTTTCTTAGCCAGTTGGCTAAGACCATTCTCTGGTAATTGTTCTTGGACCTTTCAAAGACAGTTGGCTTAGGACAATTTTCTGGTAGTTGTCCTTGGACCTTTTGAAGCCAGCTGGCTGAGAACCATTCTCAGGTTCCTTGGCCAAGGATCTTTCTTAGCCAGTTGGCTAAGACCATTCTCTGGTAATTGTTCTTGGACCTTTCAAAGCCAGTTGGCTTAGGACAATTTTCTGGTAGTTGTCCTTGGACCTTTTGAAGCCAGCTGGCTGAGAACCATTCTCAGGTTCCTTGGCCAAGGATCTTTCTTAGCCAGTTGCCTAAGACCATTCTCTGGTAGTTGTCCTTGGACCTTTCGAAGCCAGTTGGCTTAGGACCATTTTCTGGTAGTTGGTCGAGGACCTTTCTAAGCCAATTGTCTGAGAACCATTTCGCAGCCAGTTGGCCGAGAGCCTTTTCGCAGGCAGTTTGCCTAGAACCTACTGTCCACCACATGACAGAGACAATTTCTCAGCCTGTTCGACATGAACCTTACCCAGCCATATGGACGTGAACATTTCAAAGGCAGTTCGCTAAGAGCCATTTTCAGGTAGTTGGATGAGAACCTTAGTAGGTTATTTTATATTTTCTACAATGAGAGCTCCAAATCAAATTTAAACAGATGATGAAATTGCAATTGATCAGATATCTGTACTAGGTTTATATATATGAATCCAAACTGCAGTTCTCTGCTCAGTAGAATTTTATATCAATTTTCTATTATTATTAATATTTCGTGGAACCTCATTGTATATTTAATGCATGTGCATGATTCTATATTTAAATAAAAGAATTTTATAAGCCTTGGGCTTTGGAATTTATGTGATTATTCAGATAAAATACAAGTGAATTCATCCTATTAGAAAAAAAGTCTCATTTAACTACTTTCAATAAGGGTTTCATTCCTGCAATAACGAATAATAATTAAAATTATTATCAATGTTATTTTATCTATTCAATATTTTGTACTAGTGTTATTTTTATTTGTACAAGTGTTAAATATTTTGTACTAATATTATGTTTATTTGTATAACTGTTAAATATACAACATATATTCATTTCTGTTTCGATGATTCCACCATAGTGTGCCACTTGCACCACATTGGTGTTCGGTCATGCAGTTTTATCTAAAACTTTCATATATATATATATATATATAAGGTCCGTTCAAAATTGCCTAAAGAAAAACCAATTTGGTTAAAGCGAGAGAACGCACTTCTCAAGCGCCTGCCTAAAAAAAAAAACCTAAACAAAAATGTTAAAGATTTCCGTAAGTCTTGAGTTGTTATGGTTAACTTCAACAGGAATCGATGGCTCAGTGGTGGCAACCATAAGATCTGCAGTTCAAATCTCGCCGGGAGCGACTATTTTTTTTTCTGGTTTTTTTTTTTTACTTTTTGTTTGTATGGCGTTTTTAATATTAATAAATAAATGAAAAATGGTTTTTAATTAATGGAATATAATTTTTAAGGTGTTCCATATATTTAAAGAAAATTTGAACCCTTTCTGTCAAAATATAATAGGTATAAGAAAATATTTAATTTAATTTAATTTAGCCTTGCATCACTGACATATATTTTTATCATCAAGTTAAAAAATGTATTGGTATGACAATGGTGTTAAAGAACACAATGAATTTTAATACAATCCTCTCTAGATGATATTACATATCAAATACGAGCAGCTTAGGAGACGCTTGATCCATTTTTTAATTTGATGATAGAAATATTCACCAGTGATGCAAGGCCAAGCATATATAAATATAGCTCTATTGTATAAAACTATTAAATAATATTTTTATGTCGAGCTAGAAAATTTTAAATATCTTTATTAATGTTAAAATAAAATAATTACAAATAAACGGGTAAAGCTAAATAAAACTATTTAATAAAATTATAAATATATCCACATTATTATATAACGTATTCAATTAATAATGATATATTTCTTGTATAATCTTAAATATTTCCTTATAACTATTATATTTTTTACACAAATCAATCAAATTTTCTTTAAATATATGGAACACGATAAAATGAAATGCCATTAATTAAAAACAACTTTTCACTTATTTATTAATATTAAATAAAGACCCTAGAAACAAAATGTAAAAGAATATCCAGAAAAAAAGTGCTCACTTCTGGCGAGATTTGAACTCCAGATCTCATGGTTGCAAAAAGAAAATGCTTGCTCTGAACCACTAATTCCTGTTGAGGTTTCTTTCTTAAGAACACCTCAAGACATTCAAGCAATCTTTAACATTTTTTTTAGACTAACATTTGAGAAGTGCGTTTTCTTTCTTTAACCGAATTTGTTTTTCATTAGGTAATACACACTGAAAAAGTTTTGTTGAAATCAGTGGGGGAAGGCCTTGCACTCCCCTTGTAAGGTAGTTTTATTTTTGACAAACAGTTTCTGGTATTATCCAGTATTATTTTATCTATAACCATTCATCAGGAACTTTCTGTGTCTCTCTGAATAGAAACTTCAAAGAGTTCTCTCCACTAAGGAAAGCTAATTATGACCCTAACTTATGTTAATGTCATTATTACCACTTTTGCTCTGATTTTCTTAATAACATAATATTATATAATGTTTACACAATCACGACATCTTTGCTAGAGAGCTAAAGGATTGTTTATGTTTTAACTTTACCACATATATTCCAGTCTTAAGCCTGGATGGTAGAAGATGGTTCAGCTTTGGAATGGGAACCTGCACCTCTACTAAAAACCATACTGTCCTTAATATTCTAGACTACCAGATTTCTAAAGCTCTATAAAAGAATGATTTTAGTTAGAAATGTGGGACCCGTTCAGATATGAGTTGTCCCAACTAGCATTCTTCTATGCCAGGCCTTAAAATAGTTGAAGGAAGAAGAGGGATAATACCTATTAAGAAAGGACTGGGCATGAGTATTGACTTATTGAGTTTAAGTTTTTCTCCCACAATCATTATTTTACTTTCTGCATAGGCACCATTATCATTCTGCCTTTATCTCATTCCAGATATGTGACCCTAAATCTAGAGTTTCTATCTCATAACCATCTATGCCAGAGTTTCTATCTCATAAGCATCTATAACATTTTTAATCTACGTCATTAGCATCATCCCATTGATTGGTATCAATGTACCATACAGCTAGGACTATGCTATCATAATCACTGTAATCTCATTTTATTATGTGTTATTACATTACTATGCATTAGACAGTTTATATAATATAATACAATGAGCCATTAGTGGCAGTTATTGGTGATAAAAAACTTAGTGGAGGGATTATAGGGATGATATAATGAGATGGTGGACTTTGTGGTTGCTTACTGATGAAATAGTGAACCAAAGGAATGACAAAAAAAGAAAATGGTAGAGGTGCTGGTTTGATGACAATGACATAAAATATCACATATTCCCTTTATCCATCCACTCTTTTAATTTTTATCTGTAATTAATTATTTTACAGAGTGGACCTGAGCTCTATTCTGGACCTGGGTGCCTATTCCAATGTAACAGATGAAAGGTGATTAATATTCACTTATTAAGTTGTTTCTTATTTTTTCTTGTAACTTCTTTATTTTTCCCTGTCAACACAGTATTACTCCAATTATCTTGCAAAAATGTTACGTAATAAATTTTTACATTTACCTGTGTATGCTGTATTGTATACTTCTTTAGTGTAACCTTATTCTATTGTGGCTATTAAGAATGGGTTATTTGTTGGTTACCATACATTTCTCTAGCCATAGTGAGGATTTTATTTAATGAGCTCCCCATTAAATTTCTATTGCTAGAGTTGGGAAAAATGCCAACTGTGGTTTTATCATGAGCATACAGACCTACACCTTAATGTGTTTGATTAACCAGAGTCTTGATAAAATGACTTTTTTTAATTGCTTGGATATAAATGATTTTATATCCAAGCAAAAAAAAAAACAATTAAAACAAAGGCATTTTTATATTATTTTTTATAAGTAGAATTGTTTTTTAAACATTTTTTTTTATTTAATTTTTAATAAGATCGCCATTCACCTTTCCTATTTGAAAAAAGCCATGAATGTTGTTTTAGTTTATCTTTGAATTAGGTTATTATGGGCCAACTTACCATTATGTTAGCTGAACATTAATAAAATACATACATATTATATTTAATAAAATCATTTATATCCTAGCAACTAAACAAAATCATTTTGTCTTTTACATTTTGATCTATGAATTAGTTACTGGCAACGTATTTCTAAAATACTAAGTGCTCAAAATATTTGTTTACATTAGAGCATGCATGTTATTGTTTAATTGTTTTCTTTCTAACAAGGGGAGTGCATGGCCTCCCCCCCCCCATTTCAACAAACATTTTTTTAGTGTTTAGCACCTTTTGAAAAACGAATTCTGGTAAAGCGAGAGAACGCACTTCTCAATTGTTCATCTAAAAGAAATTGTTAAATTTTGCCCATAGATTTCTATTTCAAGGAGTCCCCCGTGGCACAAGTATAGTGCTTTCCTTTTGTAACCGGAAATCTGAAGATCGAAACTCGCTGAAGGTGACTATTTTTCCCCCTTTTTTTCCTTCTAGGTCGTTTATTTAATATTAATAAATAAATAAAATAAAATTTGAATTTTTAGCATGCTCCATATGTTTAAAGAAAATTTGAATGCTTTCTGTCAAAAATGTAATTGGTATAAGGAAATATTTACTATTATACAAGAAATATATTATTACTTGAAAACATAAGTATATAACAGTTATCAGTAATAACACAGATATTTTAATAATATTTTTAAATGGTTTTATCTATCTTTACCAATTTATTTGTTATTATTCTATTTTACAACTAATAAAGATATTTAAAATTTTCTGGGTCTAGACATAAAATATTCTTTTAACAATAATATTCCTTTATAGTTTAGAGATGTTTCATTGTGCATGGCCTTGGACCACTGATATATACTTCTATCATCAAGTTAACAATTTCTGTCATTTTTGAAAAAAGCATTCGAATTTTCTTTAAATATATGGAACACGCTAAAAGAAAAAAAAAATTAGAAGCAAAAAATGAAAAAAATCCTGAAAAAAAAGTAGTCGCTCTCGGCGAGTTTCGATCTTGAGTTTTCCAGTTACAAAAGTTAGTGCTACTCTTGTGCCAAAGGGACTCCTTGAGGTAGGTGTATCTTGGGAACAACTCAAGACTTCAGGTAAATTTTAACAATTTCTTTTGCGAACTATTGAAATGTGCATTCTCTCGCTTTAACGGAATTGATTTTTCATTAGGTACTACACTAAAAAAAATTCGTTCAAATCGGGGGTGGGGGGGGAGAGGTTGTGCACTGTGGGATTGTTCCTCTTGATCAAACCATAGACCTTGAGCATTGAATTGATCAGCAAGCTCTGCACAGACTTTTTCTGTATAGAAAATAAAAAAGTTTCAGACCCTTCTATCTCTAATAAGAATTTCAATACTCTATTAACAAAATTCATCAAGTCAAAGAGGCTATCCTTTTAATCATCGAAGGTAGCTCTGTAATTTTCACTCTGAAATTTCATTTCATTTGTTGGATCTGAAATTTTTTTATATTTAGTAATATTTACCTCCTTAAACAGGTAGTACATGATCTGTATACTCCATCATCCATTCATACTTGAAGGCTATTATACCATATTTTATGTTTTGACCATGAGGAAGATAGGTACATAAAAATTCATCATTACATTGTTTTGTAGTTATTAGTGTTTCATATTAATCAAAGTAATTTTTAAATATTCTCAGGATAAAAATGATTGCAGATGGAATGGTCCATTTATCTGTGAAGCCACACATTGCAGAGGTGTTTGACTTTTATTAACGAGTTTAGTTAGCTGTAAATGTTCTCATGATTGATTTTCAAAGAGAAAAAAGACTACATCTTTGTCATAATATTTTCTATACATCAGGCATCAATTGCATTATGGCCACTGGTGATGTTAATCTTTAAATATTAAAATTCTTATGTTCCATCTTCAAGGAAACAGAAAAAAACCAATTTCTTTCTACAATTTTCTACCATTCAAGGCCCCCGCATGGTGCTGCCATCTTTGTGCCACTCCTGGGAACCACCAGCAGCAAAGCATCCTGCTGGTAATATAGAACCAAAGCTAGTATAATAAAAGAAGGATACAAGCAGTCAGGCCACATTTTCATTAACTTCATCTCTCTAGGTAAACCTAGAGCCGCGAGTTCAACTCTGTAAAAGGAATTTTTTTAGAGGCATACTAACTAAATAAGCTCCTTATTCCCACTCTAGCTAGAAAAGAGTGGTAACTTGTAGATAATATTTCTCAATTATTCTTAGTAGCACAAAGTGGATGTTAAGAAATAAAAATAACAAGTAATAATTGAGTTTATTTATTTTCTTAAGATAATACAAATTAATAGAATAAAATTGTAATGCTACCAGTAAACCTGATGAGGATATTTCCATTCCCAGCTCCTTTTTGTCTCTGTTAAGTTCCTTGAAATGGTTGTCAGGTATGCAAGTATAACAAATTGCTTTTTTTATCATTTACACTTACAAGGAGTGAAAGATAAATTTTTAAAATAATATATTTATATTATATCACACCATTGATGTGTGATCTATATTAGATATGTTCTCTAAAACTTTATTGGTTATAATAATTTACTCCAAAATATTTAAAATTTAAGTTTTATTCTTTAGTAAATGTGTGAGGGTTTTTTTTGAAATATAAAACCACCATAAATCCTGTTAATATACCCCATTCTTATTAGCCTCAGTGCCCTGATTTTAATAGAATATTTTAATTTATTTAAGTTTTCTTTTTATTTATTAGCTGATTTCCGTTAAGGGAAACCAGCTATGGCATTGGGAGGTTGTATATATAACAATTATTGAAAAATTTGAAATATCTCTGTCGGATCAAACAATTGTAAAGAAGCAATTTTATTGCATGCATACGTTAGATGCATTTTTCTCTACATTAAATATTAACTGAAATATTTGCGTTTTATAGTTTTCATACTTCAGTAAACCTCCACTCCTTCTTATGTCACATTGAAAATAAGCTGTTATATTATCAAATACTTTGTGTTATGATGCCATTAATTCATATGTTACATTCTTAACTCAAAATTGTTTAGTTGATCTGTACCCGATAAATAGAGTATGAAGCATCTGGTTAAATGAGATTAGATGAGTGTCCTACCAGCATATGGGAACTCTGCTTAGTTTATAAAACCATTACAGCCTTTTATTTTTGAATTTGAACAGGCTGGGGAATATCAAGAGTGTGGACTTATTCCAGTCACCCCCCCCCTCCCCAACAAAAAAATCTTAGGCATTTAAGGAAATTATTGTGCAAAGTACCATTATTATTATTAATTATTATTGTTATTAGGCTTTTCTTTATACAATATATTTGGAAAGAAATTAATTTAAAGCAATCACCCTAAATATTAGTTTTTTTTAATGTTTTCATCTAATAACTTTGTCTTTGAATACTTTGTTTCAACATTAATCATTGTAAGCTTTAATTTTAGTTTTTGAGAAGTTACATAAAAAGGAGGGATATATTTCAAATGAATTCCTCTGAACTGAACTAATGTTGTCACTTTTACTTTTGGATTGTGACAGGTTTTTATTTATTTTTGTAACTATTGATGCAGTATACAATTGTTTCTTTAAAATGCCTTCAATCTTTGGTCATTATATCATCAAATTGCCAATTGGACGAGAACCTTTTCTGATTGACAAAGGGCTCTGCAGCATTAAGAACAATATTGAAGAGGAAATGTTCAGCCTAGAAAGAAATACACAAAGAAATATGTGAGCTGCAATTTCAAATAGACAATTTACAAGTTAGAGACGGTCCAGCCCTCATAAAAATTGTATTAGAAACTATACAGCCGTGTCATAATTTCCAAATAAAAAAATTCTTTCATCAGACATTAACTTGTTATTACCCTATAATCCCAAATGCAAAAATAGTATAGTACTTATTTTTATATTACCTATTATCCTGGGCTCTGTCTGTGTAGGATCTAGTTCAGTTTCCATAGCTTTTCTTGTCTTGTTGGCATTATAGATAATTTCTTCCCAAAATTGAATTGACTTTATTTCCTTGAGAAAGTTTACCACAAAACTATTTACAATTTAAAATATTAAGAATAGAATCAATGTTTATGAACTCTCACTTAGCGTCTTTTATTAATTGAGGATTTATTATTATTTAAAGTTTCTTTAGTGTTATCATTTGAACATCTGCTAAACGTATGCATTTATACATTTGAGCATCAGACATACTATTCCAAATGCATTTACTTTTTCCTTGTAACAAAATTTTATAATTGGTAGTGGCCTGTTTATGACAAGTTTATTTTTTTTTTATTTTTTTTTACAGATTATTATTAATATTTTATCATGCGAGTTAATGTGAGGTTAATCTCACTTGGTAAACCTAGAGTCGTGAGTTCAATTCTTACCTGGAAAAGGAATTTATTTAGTGGCATACTCACTAAATATACTACTTAGTCCCACTATGGCTAGGGGTGGTAACTTGTAGATAACCTGTCTCAATTATCCTTAGTAGCACAAATTGGACGTTAAGAAATAATAATAACAGGAAATAATTGAGTTTATTTATTTTCTTAAGATAATACAAATTAATAGAATAAAATTGTAATGCTACCAGTAAACCTGATGAGGATATTTCCATTCCCAGCTCCTTTTTGTCATTGTTAAGTTCCTTGAAATGGTTGTCAGGTATGCAAGTATAACAAATTGCTTTTTTTATCATTTACACTTACAAGGAGTGAAAGAAAATTTTTAAAATAATATATTTATATTATATCACACCATTGATGTGTGATCTATATTAGATATGTTCTCTAAAACTTTATTGGTAATAATAATTTCCCCCAACATATTTAAAATTAAAGTTTTATTCTTTAGTAAATGTGTGAAAGATGGTTTTTTTTTTTTTTTTGTCTCTCTTATATAATATTTTTTAACCATCACAATTGAACCTACAAATCACCTATATTTATTCTATTGTTGTTTCTATTTATGTTATTTTTAATATTTTTGCTATCAATCTGTGATTTCCATGTCTTTAAGAGCATTTCTTATTTGTAATAATTTCCCAAGAAATAAATTCTCTAATCAGACACTAACTTGTTATCACCCTATAATCCCAAATGCAAAATTAGGAATGATATCCACAGATTAGGACCTTTTGTTAAAACTCATTATTGGATATACATATTAGTAGTAATAGATAATTTCACTAAATACATAAAATTGAATTATACACCAGCAGCTAATACCAATAATGCTAGAAAGTCATTAAATTCTTTCTTTGAAAAAACAGGAAAGCTATGGAAGTTGTTTTGTAACTACTAAATGGAAAAATGTTCATGATAGCCATGAATTAACTAGATTCTTACCAACAGGTAAGGTACTCCCAAGGAAATATATCATAAAGAGTAAATAGAAACTATTAATAATTATTATAATAATTTCATCAATATGCCACCCATACAAGCTATGTTTGAAATCAAACGTTTCTCTCTATCTCTCAAGCTCATAATAGTTAATATTCTAAAAACACAAAATGTTTAAATTATAAATTAAGATTATTTAAAAATATTAAATATATATTCATTATATTGTTGCACCTTGAAATATTATTTGTCTTTTATTTACCTTTATTTTTATTGCTAAAACCAATTGGGTATTTAATCTATTAAAAATAGATTATTATCAGTTCTTAACATTGAGGTGCACAACTACTTTAGATTCAATCATAATATTGAATCAAACAGGTTAGTTAAAGCTGAATACACATGTAATTATAGTATTAAAGTATCTCATAAATCTAAAATACATATATATAAAAATAATAGTATTTAAGGATTTCACAAATTTTCTCAGACTCAACAAAAATTATTATTATAGTGTGTGTGTGTGTGTGTGTGTGTGCGTGCGTGGTGTGTGTGTGTGTGCGTGCGTGCGTGGTGTGTGTGTGTGTGTGTGTGTGTGTGTGTGTGTGTGTGTGTGTGTTTCATCATTTCATTGGATTTGGAGGATAAAATATAATTATTTGGATCATTCATATTTTAAGACAGAGGACTCTGTCACGTTTAAATCTTAGGATATTAAATGTTGCTTCATCCATTCACCTTTATTTGATAGAATACCTTATTTGATTTTTATCTGCCTCAGTTATAATAGAATAAATAATGAATGTATGACATTCCACATAAAGTGTGTGTGCGACAAAAAGCATTGGAATTTTGTTTAAATATATGGAACACGCTTAAAATTTAAAAAATAATTATTTATTTATAAATATTTAATAAGCAAAAAAAAAAATAGTTGCTCTCGGCGAGTATCCTAAACCAAGGGGAACTTATGATGTGCGTTCTCTCGCTTTAACGGAATTGGTTTTTCATTAGGTACTAAACACTAAACAATTTTCGTTCGGTGGGGGGGGGGGGAGGCTGTGCACTGTGTGTTGTTCCTCTTGATCCGAACCATAGACCTTGAACCTTGAATTGCTCATCGCCAAGCCTGCAAAGAATTTTTCTGTATAGAAAATAAAAAAGTTTCAGACCCTTCTATCTCTAATAAGAAATTCCATACTCTATTAACAAAATTCATCAAGTCAAAGAGGTTATCCTTTTAGTCATCGAAGGTATTTCTGAAATTTTCACTCTGAAATTTCATTTCATTTGTTGGATCTGAAATTTTTTTATATTTAGTAATATTTACCTCCTTAAACAGGTAGTACATGATCTGTATACTCCATCATCCATTCATACTTGAAGGCTATTATACCATATTTTATGTTTTGACCATGAGAACGATAGGTACATTACAATTCATCATTAAATTATTTTGTAGTTATTAGTGTTTCATATTAATCAAAGGAATTTTTAAATGTTCACAGGATAAAAATGATTGCAGATGGAATGAGCCATTTATCCGTGAAACCACACATTGAAGAGATGATTGACTTCTATTAACTAGTTTAATTAGTTGTAAATGTTGTCATGATTAATTTTCAAAGAGAAAAAAGACTTCATCTTTGTAATAATATTTTCATGGATCTTTGTTTTTTTTTTTTTTTTTTTTTTGTTTTTTTTTTTTTTTTTTTTTTCATAAAATGAAATTCTAAAATATTCAATGAGTTTTTTCAGAAAAATCTGCCTTAGTTATAAAAGATTAAAAAATGAATGTATGATATACAAGAGACCACATAATTACTGGTTTAAATGATTGTTTTCTCTTTACAGCTTTATTAATTAGTCATAATAATTTTTGGGTACTGATTAGAATTTAATTTTTTCAGACAGTTACTATAGTACCTGGTGTGATTCCTCGAAAATCTCATGACAAATTTTATGAGAAGGTTTTATGGAACAAAGAGCTTTAATCCAAATCTGGGCTTTCTAATGAGAGTTTTAGATCAAAGGTATAGATTTTAGTATAATTTACTGTATATATGCAAATTCATCTTTAATGGAGAATAGGGCAACTCATTAATGAAATTGGTAGTCAATAAACTGACAACATACAAGAAAAGTGTGTTAAACAATTGCAGTTGCCACTTAGTACAAAAAAAAAATATATTCCAGAAAAAAGTGTCACTTATTTTTGGTTTATTGGTCATAAAAGCATGCAATTGCTGGTTCAGTTCCCTCAATTCTAAAATCCACAATATACCATTACAAATTGAGTATGTTTTATCTAAACTTTTTGAAATAAATAAAATCTTACCTGCTTCACATTCTTTGAAATAAGATTTCTACCCTTATGGTATGTAATTTCAGATATTGAAAGTATTTAATATTTTACTTTTAAAGATTTATTAATCACTGATTGATTAGCCATTTAAGTTACGTATTTATCTATAATGTGACGAATCACATTCCCATTTTTTATATTGAATCCAAATGGTAATTTACATTCTTTGGAAGAAAAAAAAAATGAAATAAATTTAGTGAGGCTTTTATGAAGGATTGCTTATGGTACTCTTTTCATAACAAGGCATCTCATATGCCTCCCAGCTGATTATTTCATTTACTTTAAAAAATCTGATGTATATTGCATTATAGTAAAGAACAAAAAAAACTTTATATGTTGCTAATAATGTAAAGCCAGACACAAAATATTTTGCATGCATAAAACCAAAATATAAATGCTATAATATAATAAGTTGCCTAAAGAAATATAAAAATATCTAAATTGCTTTACAAAAACTAAAAAAAAATATATACAAGATAATATTACACTCTTAAGAGTAACTTTTTTGATTTTTTTTTATTTGATTGTAATTACATAAGTTAGCAGTTCTTCATTTTTCAGGGGGTTATCAATACTGGTGAGGAGTTTGTGACTGTTCAGTCTGTCTATCAACTCTATGATGTAGACTTCTTCAGGAAAGATAATAATGAAGATCTTACTTCCATACTCTTATTTATTGGTACATAACCCATTTATTGATTCACTGAATAAACTTACTTTAAATAATAAAACCAGTTTCAACTTTTGAAACTCTGGTCACCTCCTTTAATCATAAAAAATAAAGTCTATCATGCTGGGGCTGCTAATACCTAAGTAGATTACCATGTGCAATGTCTAATGAAAAAAATATTTGCTATTTAGGCTTCAACTAAAATGTTTCATAACATAATAACAACTTGGGGAGAAATTAGGGTTAGTATATTTTCTATTAGAGGGTGCACTGTTGTATACACCCAATTAGTATTTTATTCCAAAGAATTGCTTATTATATCTTTAAATATTTAAAATCTTATATTCCATTTATAATGAAACATAGAAAAAAAAATGGGAAAAAACCGACTCTTTATACAA
Organism: Riptortus pedestris; assembly: GCA_019009955.1. NCBI lineage: Eukaryota > Metazoa > Arthropoda > Insecta > Hemiptera > Alydidae > Riptortus > Riptortus pedestris. The sequence continues at coordinate 99,544,280 of CM032230.1, read as the reverse complement.
TTCTCAACCATTTAAGAGGCCCCATGAGGCACTTGGTGCTGCCATCTCTGTGCCAGTCCTCGGAACCACCAGCAGCAAAGCACCCTGCTAGTAATATAGAACCAAAGCTGGTATAATAAATGAAGGAGACACATTTTCATGAAGGCTCCCACTTCATTCACAACTTACGTATTTTTCTGGTGTTTACATGGTCCTCCAACATGGGTAATTAACCAGTCTTCAAGCCAAGGCAGGTGGTAGGGGAGAAGACATGGATGGAGAGAGAGAAAATATGGAGGAAGAGCTAAGGAGAAAAAGAAAATAAATCAGCTAGCACTTTTCCTATGCAGTAAACAACCTCAGAATTTCAATAATGCATCATGAGCCAGGCACAATAATCCAACATATTTTTCAATAATCAGCAGTCATCGTTCAAGATTAACCATAATAGACTCTACTTAAATGTAGATGTTAATTTTAGGTTCCCTGACTCACATCAACTCCACAAGATTGTAATATATATTCATTGTTTAGTATCATTTTTCAATAGACTTATTTATTTTATCATACTTACCCACAGTTATACAGTCCACCAGCATAAAACCAGCATTTGCATAACCCCCCACTGATAAGGTAATATTCATTACCAAATGAATTACCCTATCACATTTAACATTTTGAATTACTATAGTAGCTTCATCTTGTCAATGTTAAGCATATAGAATAGGATTTATATTGGGTAAAAACCTAGTGAGTTATTATACCTTACTTAAAATTAGTGTATGTGTGCATGAATGTATGTATGTGTGTTGTGATTGTTTCTTTGAGTGTATGAAAAATTGAGTGCTCAAAAAATTTATTGTGGTCAAAAATTAATCAACTACTTTAACTATGTTGCTGGTTATAATTATACTTACTAATTCATTATATATTTTTTTAAAAAAATCCATAAACTAAATGATATCATTTTTTTTTTGTTTTACTACAAATAAATAAATTATATAAAGGATAGTTGGGTTTGAGCTACAGAAGAGAGTTACTTAATCAATCATAAGATGAGTGTATTTTTTATGATTTTGCTTCTTCTTTTTTTTTTATGAGTTTTGGGCACCTTTTGTATTCTTCTTCAGAGCAATATTGTTAGAAGGGAGAGCAGGCTGATACAAACTCACAATGCAATGGTCACATCTTAAATGAGTCTACCTTACCAAAGGAAACTATAAGCATAAAAAATACTCTCACCTTCTAATAAGAGTTCTACTCTAGCTGATACCCAACTATCCTCTACATCATTCAAAACTAAAAAACTTCCTACTTCCTACTTATTGTATACTTAATTTTTTTTTGTGATATCCATGCAGAGGCTATATTTTTTATGTGCCATACAAAGTGCAAGTACATACATTTAATTCCAAGTTTTGTATAAACTATAATAATTATACAATGGCACTGTTAAAATTGAAACAAAAAAAATTAGCTTATGAACTTAAAAAATAAAATTAAAATCCCAGGAATTAAGAATACAATAATAAAATTTTAATAATTAACAGTTAAAATTAATGTAGAAGAATAAATTAAAATATTCAGTTAGAATGATAATCAATTGAATTGTGATATTAACATTGCATTAATGAATTCATAGTATTATTAGATTGCGAAAGCACAGAATTATTTATTTAATTAACTCATTACTTTATTTATTGTGCCTATTGCCTGTAGTATGCATTTTGAGTAATAAGGTGCATTTTTTAAATAAGCTATTTTGCTCTGTTGGCCATTTCTCACCTTTGTTTATTATTTCTTGTTGTAAAGATAGTCAAAGTGGTGTTATTAGTGATTAGTTGTATAGTAAATGTTCATCAGTCTGTATGATAGTACTTTCTCACACGGGGGCATGTGCTTGTGTTCGTAATTTGAAATCTGTGCATGCTTTTGCAGTTCCAGTGAGGATTTGTATAAAGCAGTCAGTTTTGTATTTACAAAGTTGAAATAGTCCTCAATTTTTAGAAGGAAGCTTTTTACGTGTAAAACATTGTCTGTTGTGTACTTAGTTAAATAAGTAAGTGGAGAAAGAATTTATTTCAAATATAGTGAAAGGAAATATTTTCAATTTTTTTGCTTAGCACTCTACTTATTTTGATCTTACCTATTATTCTGTGCTCTGTCTGCATAGGATCTAGAACAGTTTCCATAGCTTTCCTTGTCTTGCTGGAATCATAGATAATTTCTTCCCAAAAATGAATTGACTTTATTTCCTTGAAAAGGTTCTCCACAAAACTATTTACAATTTTAATACTAAGAAAAGAATCAATGTTTATGAAATCCCTTTTAGCGTATTTTATTAATTGAGGAATTATTATTATTTAAATTTTCTTTAGTGTTATCATTTCATCAGATATATATTGCATTATAGTAAAGAACAAAAACAAAACTTTTCTTATTGCTTATAATGTAAAGCCAGACACAAAATATTTTGTATGCATAAAACCAAAATAGATGTGCTATAATATAATAAGTAGCCATCACAATTGAACCTCCAAATCACTTTTATTTATTCTATTGTTGTTTCTATTGATGGTATTTTTAATATTTTTTTTATCAATCTGTGATTTCCATGTCTTTAGGAATATTTCTTATTTGTCATAATTTCCAAAGAAATAAATTCTCTAATCAGACACTAACTTGTTATCACCCTATAATCCCAAATGCAAAATTAGAAATTATATCCATCGATTAGGACCTTTTTTAAAACTCATTATTGTGAATACATAATAGTAGTAATAGATAATTTCACTAAATACATAAAATTGAATTATACACCAGCAGCTAATACCAATAATGCTAGAAAGTCATTAAATTCTTCCTTTGAAAAAATAGGAAAGCTATGGAAGTTGTTTTGTAACTACTAAATGGAAAACTTTTCATGATAGCCATGAAATAACTAGAATCTTACCAACAGGTAAGGCACTCCCAAGGAAATATATCATAAAGAGTAAATAGAGATGTTCTGATGTGCTTAAGATTAACTATAAACAATCAACATATATCTTGGTTCTCTAAAATCCAAATAATAGAAAGCACTTTCATCAATATGACAAGCTATGATTGAAATTAACCATTATGTTTCTCTCTATCTCTCAAGCTCATAATAGTTAATATTCTAAAACCACAAAATGTTTAAAATATAAGTTAAGATTATTTAATTAAGGTTAATTATATATTCATTATATTGTTGCACCTTAACATATTATTTGTCTTTTAGTTACCCTTATTTTTATTGGTAAAACCAATTGGGTGTTTAATCTATTAAAAATAGATTATTATCAGGTCTTAACCTGTATTGTGGTGTACAACTACGTTAGATTCAATCATATAATTGAATCAAACAGGTTAATAAAACCCGAATACACATGTATCATAATATTAAAGAATCTCATAAATCTAAAATCCATATATATAAAAATTAATAGTATTTAAGGGTTTCACAAATTTTCTCAGACTCAACAAAAATTATTATTGTAGTGTGTGTGTGTGTGTGTGCACGCACGTGTGCATGTGTTGTATATTTCATCACTTCATTGGATTTGGAGGCTAAAGTATAATTTTTGTTGTTACTTATCCAACTTGACCTACATAACACTTTGCCTTCTGAGTCAGGTTTAAATCTTAGGATATTAAATCTTGCTTCATCCATGTGCCTTTATTTGATAGAATGCCTTATTTGATTTTTATCTGCCTTAGTTATAAAAGAATAAGAAATGAATGTATGATATTGAAGAGACAACATATTGTGTGTGTGTGTGTGTGTGTCATTAATTTAAGAGGCTTGTAATCTCATTTTATTATGTGCTATTACATTACTATACATTAGACAGTTTATATAATATAATAAAATAAGTCATTAGTGGCAGTTATTGGTTATAAAAAACTTAGTGGAGGGATTATGGGGATGATATAATGAGATGGTGGATATGATACCTTGTGGTTGCTCACTGATGAATTAGTAAACCAAAGGAATGACAAAAAAGAAAATGGTAGAGGTGCAGTTTTGATGACAATGACATAAAATATCACATATATCCTTTATACATTCTCTCTTTTAATTATTATTTGAAATTATTTTACAGAGTGGACCAGAGCTCTATTCTGGATCAGGGTGCCTATTCCAATGTAACAGACCAAATGTGTTTAATATTCACTAATTAAGTTGTTTCTTATTTTTTCTTGTAACTTCTTTATTTTTTTCTGTCAGCACAGCATTACTCCAATTATGTTGCTAAAATTTCGGCATTTATGTTATAAATTTCTACATTTACCTGTGTATGCTATATTGTATACTTCTTTAGTGTAACTTTATGGCTACTGTGGCCAATAAGGAAGGGTTATTTGGAGGTTACCATACTTTTCTGTAGCCATAATGAGGATTTTATTTAATGAGCTCACCATTAAATTTCTATAGCTAGAGTTAGGAAAAATGCCAACTGTAGTTTTACCACGAGCATTCAGACCTACATCTTAATGTGTTTCTTTAACAAGAGCCTTGATAAAATCCTTTTTTTGTTATTTTTTATAAGTAGGTTAACATTTTATTTTTTAAACATTTTTTTTTAAGGAAATATTTATTATTATACAAGAAATATATTATTAATTGAAAACATAAGTATATTACAGTTATCAATAATAACACAGATATTTTAATAATATTTTTAAATGGTTTTATCTATCTTTACCAATTTATTTGTTATTATTTTATTTTACAACTAATAAAGATATTTAAAATTTTCTGGTTCTAGACATAAAAATATTCTTTTAGCAATAATATTCCTTTATACTTTAAAGGTGTTTCATTGTGCATGGACCACTGACTTTTACTTCTATCATCAATTTAACAATGTCTGTTATTTTTGAGAAAAAACATTCACATTTTCTTTAAATATATATGGAACACGCCAAAAATTAAAAAATATATTTATTTATAAATATTAAATAGACGCCATAGAAGCAGAAGATTAAAAAAAAAAAAAAAAAAAAATAGTAAAATTCAGAAAAAAAAGTAGTTGCTCTTGGCGAGTATCGATCTTGAGGTTTCCGTTTACAAAAGGAAAGCGCGACCTCTAAACCAAGATAGACTAACCATATAGAAAAACTTAGGAATTTCTTACGCAAATTAAACAACTTTAAAATTTTTTTTACAGAAACAATTGAAATGTACGGTCTCTCGTTTTAACGGAATTGTTTTTTCATTAGGTACTAAACACGAAAAAATTTTCGTTCAAATCGGTGGGGAAAGGCTGTGCACTATGGGATTGTTCCTCTTGAATCAACCATAGACCTTGAACAGTGAATTGATGATTGCCACACTGAAATTTTCTGTATAGAAAATAAAAAAGTTTCAGACCCTTTTATCTCTAATAAGAATTTCCATACTCTATTAAAAAAAATCATCAAGTCAAAGAGGTTATCCTTTTAGTCATTGAAGGTAGTTCTGTAATTTTTACTCTGAAATTATTAAGCGTTCACAGGATAAAAATGATTGCAGATGGAATGGGCCATTCATCTGTGAAGCCACACATTAAGAGGTCTTTGACTTTTATTAACGAGTTTAATTAGCAGTAAATGTTGTCATGATTAGTTTTCAAAGAGAAAAAAGACTTCATCTTTGTAATAATATTTTCTGAGCATCTTTTTTTTCCCATAAAAAGAAATTCTAAAATATTCAATGAGTTTTTTTAGAAAAAAATATGTCCATGGTAAGTTGGTATACTTAGCCTTTTAAAGAGGGAGAATTTGGCTGAAATGTTTTCTCTGCTTTTAGATCGAATGTTTTTGTAAGATTCTACAGTAATTATACTGCTTTGTAGCAAGAATTCCTAAATAAAAAATTGCATTACTGCTGAGCCTACTTTCACCTTTTTCTTTATCAGTTCATAGTTCCATTCTCTTTTGGGGTGGAATGCAGTTTTAACCCCACCCTTGGTGGAAATGACCGATGACATATTTAGGAAATTTTTAGAATGCGGTCACTAAAGTCTATCCTCCACAGTCTAAGGATCCACCAAGTTAAATGTATTAAAAAAGATAAAAAAAAAATGATAAAATTAAAAAAAAAAAGGCCGCAGTAATGCATCATGAGCTAGGCTCAATAATCCAACAAATTTTTCAATCATCAGCAGTATCATTTTTCAATAGACTTATTTATTTTACCATACTTACCCACATTTATACAGTCCATCAGCATTTGCATAACTCCCCAGTGAAAAGGTAATATTCATTATTAAATGAGTTACCCTACCACATTTAACAACTTAAGAATTACAATAGTAGCTACATATTGTCTCAGTTAAGCTTATAGATTAGAAGTTTTATTGGGTATAAGCCTAGTGAGTTATTATACCTTGTATCCTTGTTTTTCTCAATATTCCACTCAATTTTTTGAAATTTTCTTGTTTACTACCATATAAGGATTTATAACTTTGTAAAAATGGCAATCCTTATAATTCATTTTTTTCTTTTCCTAGGTAAACAACTGGATGAAGATAAAAGTGAAATGCTCAAGGACTGTGTCGTCAATCATAACACTTAATTTTTTAATATTTTTTTTGTACGTGTATTAGTCATGAATGTCTGTGCAGTACGAAGTCAGCACTATATAAACCATGTCTAATATTTGTCACTGGAACCCTTTTGCATTAAGTTAACTAAATTCCAGTTTTCAAATAAATGAACAAACACATGGGTGCTTTCTCTTCTCCCATAGCTCTCTTGTTTATTGTTATGCCTTGTTGGCATATTTTGTATTTATCTTGGCACACATAATATTCTGAAATAGTTTATTAAGTGAAAATAAATGAAAGATTAAAAACCACCATTGTTATAAGTTCCTATTTTTATTATTTACTTTATGGAACACTATGTACAATTTTTATATTAAAATAAAACTTTATCTTATATAAAATCTAAGAAAATTTGTTATAAAAGATGAAAAAAAAATAAAGATGTTTGGTGTAAAAAAATTTGTTTCTTATAGAATGTATATTAAAAATAAAATATTAACTATGTGAAATTCTTAATCAAATTTTCATAAATTTGTAGTAAGAATGGTCATTATTTTTTATTACTCATATTTTTATAAAACATCGTAAGAAGGATTATTTCATAAATTTGCTACTAAAATTTTAGTTATACATACTTATAGAAAATGTATGTTCCTACCAGCTAATTTATATTTTATTTCAGTGTAAAACCTCTTTTGGCGTGGATTAAATGTATACCTTTCGATTTAAGTAGACTCAGTGTTTTATGATTAATACGTCAAGAACTTGCAAGTGAATACACAAATAGTCCCATTACAGTCACCCCTTAAGCATTAGACAAGACATCCTGTAGAGTTATAGTCATCAATGAAGTTGGAACCCTCATAATTTATATGTTTCCTGTAGTGTATGAATATTCACCCATTCTGTTATCAATAAATTATTACAGTTTATTTAAGATATCTTTCTACTTTTTTTTGTTAGATGCCGTTTGTAATTTTTATTTTGCTAGTTATGTATATCTAATTTATGTACTCATATTTATTGTCTAAAATGTTATATTTCATCATGTGGTCTGTTATTGCCTGATTTAATACCCTAAAAGTTTTAATAAAGCCTACAAATTTTTCTTTTTGTTGTATATTGCTTATTATTAATCTTCCTGTTTATTGTACACTGAATAAAGTATTTGGGATACAGTTTGGTCTCAATAAAACTATTCCTGTTCTGTGATAAGTTTCTTGTTACAAATTCAAAATTTGAGTAAAAGATTTTATTTGATGACTAACAAATAATATTGACTGTGGTTATATTAAGAAAAGAACAGGTAGAACATTAATAGTAATTTATTTTAAGATTTATTTGTTTATTTTTATTGATGATTGAAGTTACCTTATTAACATTCACATAAACCAGTTATTTTTTTTTTCCATCCAAATTGATGACTTTAAAGTTAAACAACATATTCTTAGAAAAGGATTAATCATTAGAAATTTGTTATAGAATTATAAACTAATAAAATAAGTAGTATACCTGATATTCATATGACATTACAAATACATACAAATAAACATGTTTAGACAGGTTTTTATCACTATAGTTACTGAGGTTGATACACTTTTATATTTTGTTAATAATAATAATAATAAAGGATGTTTATTAAATGTTTAATTTATTAATCGTAGGCTCTAATATTTCTGTTCATTGTATGCTTGTTCCTCTTTACACCACATTTTATTTATTCTAACTTCCATTAGTGTTACAATAATCAATTAAGTCATTTGAAGACTCTGAATTTCTCAATAGAATAATTAAAAAAATAAAGTTTGGTAATTAAAGAATTAAAAACCTGTCTAAAAATGTTTATGTGTATGTATATATAATGTCATATGAATCAGGTATATTACTTATGTTATTAGTTTATGATACTATAAATAATTTATTTAACTCGCATGGCTAACCTGAGCCCCCATTAAATAACTTTATGTTATTGTAAAATATTAATAATAATCTTAAAAAAAAATATAAAGTAGTCATAAACAGGCCACTACCAATTATAAAATCATGAAACAAGGAAAAAGTAAATGCAAATGGAATAGTATGTCTGATTCTATAACGATTACATTGAAGGAACTTTAAATAATAATAAATCCTCAATTAATGAAAGACGCTAAGAGAGAGTTCATAATCATTGATTCTTTACTTAATATTTAAAATTGTAAATAGTTTTTTTGGAGAACCCACTCAAGGAAATAAAGTCAATTCAATTTTGGGAGGAAATAATTGATAATACCAGCGAGACAAAGAAATCTATGGAAACTGAACTAGATCATGCACACAAAGAGCACAGAATAATAGGTAATATCAAAATAAGTAGAGTGCTAAGGAAAAAAAAGAAAGAAAACATTTTCTTTCACTTATTTATTTTCTAATTTTATTCTAATGTATTTATTTGAAATAATTAATTTTTTTACTTAATTATTTAACTAAGTATATAAAAGACAATGTTTTACACTTAAAAAGCTTCATTCCAAAAATTGAGGACTACTGAAACTACGAGTATATAAATACAAAACCGACTACTTCACACAAATTCTCACTGGAACTGCAAAAACACTCACAAATTTCAAATTATGATCACAAGCACAGTAAGTATAATTTATATAGTTTAAACAAAAATTGTAATTAAATGTATGTTATATACTTTGTATGATACACAGAAAATATAGCCTCTCTGCATGGATATCACATAAAAAAAATCATTTGGTAATGGATATTACCTTTTCACTTGGGAATTACACAAAAGCTGGTGAGCAGTATAAATGTGCGTAACTTTGGCAAACTAAATATCTCTATTGAAAAATGATGCTAAACAATGAATATATATTAGCTGAAATTACCATCTTGTGGAGTTGATGAGGGTCAGGTAACATTGAATTTAGCATCTAAATTTAAGTAGATTCTATTATTGGTTAATCTTGAACGATGACTGCTGATGATTGAAAAATATGTTGGATTATTGTGCCTGTCACATTATGCATTATTGAAATTCTGAGGTTGTTTACTGCATAGAAGAGGTACTAGCTGATTTATTTTCTTTTTCTCCTTAGTTCTTCCTCCATATTTTCTCTCTCTCCATCCATGTCTTCTCCCCTACCACCTCCCTTGGCTTGAAGACTGGTTAATTACCCATGCTGGTGGACCATGTTAACACCAGAAAAATACTTATGTTGTGAATGAAGAGTGTGCCTTCATGAAAATGTGTCTCCTTCTTTTATTATACCAGCATTGGTTCTATATTACCAGCAGGGTGTTTTGCTGCTGGTGGTTCACCATGGCAGCACCATGCTGGGGGGAGGGCTCTTGAATGGTTGAAAATTGTACTAAAAATCGTTTTTTTTTTCTGTTTCATTGAAGATGGAACATAAGAATTTAAATATTTAAAGAGATAATTAGCAATTCTTTGGAATAAAATACTAATTATTGGGTGTATACAACAGTGGACCCTCTAATAGAAAATATACTAACCCTAATTTCCCCCCAAGTTGTTATTATGTTATGAAACACTTTATTTGAAGCCTAAATAGCAAATATTGTGGTCATTGGACATTTTGAGATAAATGCAAATATGTAATGCACATGGAAATCTACTTAGCTATAGCAGCCCCAGCATGACAGACTTTATTTTTTAAGATTAAAGGTGGTGACCAGAGTTTCAAGAGTTAATAATGGGTTTATTATTTAAAGTTAGTATTTTCAGTGAATGGATAAATGTGTTATTTACCAATAAATATGAGTATGGAAGTAAGATCTTCATTATTATCTTTCCTGAAGAAGTCTGAACAACTGGTAACATGTAATTACAATCAAATCAACAAAAATCGAACAAAGTAACACATTAGAGTGTGATATTATTTTGTATATTTTTTTTTTTACTTTTTGAAAAACCACTTTAGATATTTTTATGCAATTTTTATATTTCTTTTGGCTACTTATTATATTATAGCACATCTATTTTGGTTTTATGCATACAGAATATTTTGTGTCTGGCTTTACATTATTAGCAATATGTAAAGTTTATTTTTTGTTCTTTACTATAACGCAATATACATCAGATTTTTAAAAGTAAATAAAATAATCAGCTGGGAGGCATATTAGATGCCTTGTTATGAAAAGAGCACCATAAGCAAATAACCTATACAACAGAGTCACTAAACTTAATTCATTTTTTTTTCTTCTAAAGAATGTAATTTCCCATTTGGATTTAATATAAAAACAGGAAATGTGATTCGACTCATTATAGATAGATACATAACTTAAATGACTAATCAATCAGTGATTAATAAATCATTTAAAAGTAAAAGATTAATTTAGTTACAATATCTGAAATTACTAGGGCCAGTAAGTGTAGAAATCATATTTACAAGAAAGAATGTGAAGCAGGTAAGATTTTATTTATTTCAAATTGTTCAGAAACAAAATACTCAATTTGAAGTGGTATAGTGTGGATATTAGCTGTACCAGCAATTGCATGCTTTTATGACCAATAAACCAAAAATAAGTGACACTTTTTTCTGACCAATATTTTTCTATGTAGTAATTGGTAACTGCAATTGCTTAACACACTTTCTATGAATGTTAGAGAAGTGGGGGTGATTTCATTAGTGAAAATAGATTCATTTCATTGCATACTCAGAAATGTAAATCATTAAAATTGAATTGTTAGTCAATGATTAGGGCATATTTTGCAAAACAACAACAATGATTATTGACTAAAAATTGTATTTATGATAAATCAAGTAAAGGGTTGGAACCGCCAGTATAGATGATACTGTAGTCATATCTGTCGGTGCATACCGTCGTCACTGGCTGATGGTCGAGTACAGTTGGCAAGCACTTTCAATGCAAAGGCACCATCTTCAAGCCGTCTAGAGTTGTACTTTTATTTATGAGTTGCCCTATTCTCCATTAAAGATGAATTTGCATTTATACTGTAAATTATACTAAAATCTACCTTTGATCAAAAAATCTCAGTAGGAAGCCCAGATTTGGATTTAAGTTCTTTGTTCCATAAAACCTTCTTATAAAATTTGTCATGAGATTTTCGAGGTATCACACTAGGTTATATAGTAACTGTCTGAAAAAATTAAATTCCAATCAGTACACAAAAATTATTATGACTAATTAATAAAGCTGCAAAGAAAAAAACAATCATTAAAACCAGTAATTATGTGGTCTCTTCTATGTCATACATTCATTTTTTAATCTTTTATAACTAAGGCAGATTAAAATCAAATATGGTATTCTATCATATAAAGGTGAATGGATAAAGCAAGATTTAATATCTTAAGATTTAAACCTGACAGGGTCATCTACCTTATCTTAGGAAACTAAGTACCTTCAAATATGAAGTATATGATCAAAATTTATACCTAACTGTAGCTCGGAAGGCAAAGTAGGTAAGTTGGATAAGTAACAAGAAAAATTATATTTTTGCCTCCAAATTCTATGAAGTGATGAAATATACACACATACAACACATGCTTACGGGCGAACACACACCCACAACCACCCACACACACACCACACACACACACACACACACACACTACAATAATAATTTTTGTTGAGTCTGAGAAAATTTGTGAAACCCTTAAATACTATTAATTTTATATATATGGTTTTTAGATTTATGAGATTCTTCAATATTATGATTACATGTGTATTCAGGTTTTATTATTTATTAACCTACTTCATTCAGTTATATGATTGAATTTAAAGTAGATGTGCACCTCAATACAGGTTAAGACCTGATAATAATCTATTTTTAATAGATTAAACACCCAATTGGTTTTACCAATAAAAATAAGGATAAATAAAAGTCAAATAATATTTTAAGGTGCAACAATATAATGAATATATATTTAATATTTTTAAATAATATTAATTTATAATTTAAACATTTTGTGTTTTTAGAATATTACCTATTATGAGCTTGAGAGATAGAGAGAAACATAATGGTTTGATTTCAAACATAGCTTGTCATATTGATGAAAGTATGATAATGGCTATTAATAGTGCTTTCTATTAATTGGATTTTAGAGAACCAAGATATATGTTGATTGAAGTGCATCAGCACATCTCTATTTACTCCCGACTGACAGTGAAAAGGTGAGTATGCCACTAAATAAATTCCTTTTCCAGGTAAGAATTGAACTCACAACTCTAGGTTTACCAAGTGAGATTAACCTCACATTAACTCGCATGGATACCCTGACCCCCACTACATAACTTTAGGTTATTGTAAAATATTAATAATAATCTTTTTTAAAAAAATAACTAGTCATAAACAAAATACTACCAATTATAAAATCTTGAAACAAGGAAAAAGTAAATGCAGTTGGAATAGTATGCCTGATGCTCAAATTTATAAATGCATATGTATTGCAAATGTTCAAATGATAACACTAAAGGAACTTTAAATAATAATAAATCCTCAATTAATAAAATACACTAAGTTGGAGTTCATAAACATTGATTCTTTTCTAAATATTTAAAATTGTAAATAGTTTAGTGGAGAACCTTTTCAAGGAAATAAAAACAATTCAATTTTGGGAAGAAATTATCTATAATACCAGCAAGGCAAGGAAAGCTATAGAAACTGAACTAGATCATATACAGACAGAGCACAGAATAATAGGTAATATCAAAATAAGTAGAGTGCTAAGCAAAAAAATTGAATGAAAATATTTCCTTTCACTTTATTTAAAATAAATTCTTTCTTCACTTACTTATTTAACTAAGTACACAACAGACAATGTTTAACACTTAAAAAGCTTCATTCCAAAAATTGAGGACTATTTAAACGGCATAAATATAAAACTGACTGCTTTACACAAATCCTCACTAGAACAGTAAAAGCATGCACAGATTTCAAATTCTGAACACAAGCACATACCTGCCCCTGTGTGAGATAGTACTATAGTACAGACTGTTGAACATTTACTATACAACTCCTCACTAACAACACCACTTTGACTATCTTTACAACAAGAAATTATAAACAAAGGTGAGAAATGGCCAACAGAGCAAAATAGCTTATTTAAAAAATACACCTTATTACTCAAAATGCATACTACAGGCAATAGGCACAATAAATAAAGTAATGAGTTAATTAAATAAATAATCCTGTGCTTTCACAATATAATATTACTAGAAATTCATCTATGCAATGTTAATATCACAATTCAATTGATTATCATTCTAACTGAATATTTTAATTTATTCTTTTACATTAATTTCAACTGTTAATTATTAAAATTTTATTATTTTATTCTTAATTCCTGGGATTTTAATATCATTTTTATTTTTGTTCATAAGCTTATTTTTTTTAACCAATTTTATCATTGTCACTATATAATTGTTATAGTTTATACAAAATTTGTAATTAAATGTATGTACTTGTTCTTTGTATGGCACATAAAAATATAGCCTCTCTGCATGGATATCACAAAAAAAAAAAAAATTAAGTATACAATAAGTAGGAAGTTAGAAAGCCAATAGTTTTCTAGTTTTGAATGATGTAGAGGGTAGTTGGGTATCGGCTAGAGTAGAACTCTTATCAGAAGGTGATAGTATTTTTCATGCTTATAGTTTCCTTTTGTAAGGTAGACTCATTTAAGATGTGACCATTGTATTGTGAGTTTGTATATGCCTGCTCTCCCTTCTAACAATATTTCTCTGAAGAAGGATACAAAAGGTGTCTAAAACTCTAAGCATAAAAAATATATTCTTCTTTTGATTGATTAAGTACTTCACTTGTGTAGTTGAAACCCAAATATCCTTTATATAATTTATTTATCATTTAGTTTATGGATTTTCTTAAAATATATAATGTATTAGTAAGTATAATTATAACTAAGAGGATGCATTACTGTGACCATTTTTTTTTAACTATATTCTTTTTTTATATTTTTTAATTTGGTGGATCCTTAGACTGTGGAGGATAGACTTGAGTGACCGCATTCAAAAATTTCCAAAATACGTCCGGTCATTTCCACCAAGGGTGGGGTTAAAACTGCATTCCATCCCAAAAGAGAATGGAACTATGAACTTATAAAGAAAAAGGTGAAAGTAGGCTCAGTAATAATGCAATTTTTTATTTAGCAATTCTTGCAAAAAAGCAGTATAATTTCTGTAAAATCTTACAAAAACATTTGATCTAAAAGCAGAGAAAAGATTTCAGCCAAATCCCCCCTCTTTAAAAGGCTAAGTATACCAACTTACCATGGACATATTTTTTCCTAAAAAAAACTCATTGAATATTTTAGAATTTCTTTTTATGAGAAAAAAAAAAAGATGCTAAGAAAATATTATGACGAAGATGAGGTCTTTTTTCTCTTTGAAAATTAATCATGACAACATTTACAGCTAATTAAACTCCTTAATAGAAGTCAAACATCTCTGCAATGTGTGGTTTCACAGATAAATGGCCCATTCCATCAGCAATCATTTTTATCCTGTGAACATTTAAAAATTCCTTTGATTAATATGAGTCACTAATAACTACAAAACAATGTAATGATGAATTGTAATATACCTATCTTTCTCATGGTCAAAACATAAAATATGGTATAATTGCCTTCAAGTATGAATGAATGAAGGAGAATGATACAGATTATGTATTACCTGTTTGAGGGGGTAAATATTACTAAATATAAAAAAAAAAAATCAGATTCAACATATGAAATGAAATTTCAGAGTGAAAATTACACAACTACCTTCAATGACTAAAAGGATAACCTCTTTGACTTGATGAATTTTGTTAATAGAGTATGGAAATTCTTATTAGAGATAGAAGGGTCTGAAACTTTTTTATTATCTTTACAGAAGTGTGGGGATCATCAATTCAAGGTTCAAGGTCTACTTTGAATCAAGAGGAGCAATCCCATAGTGCACAGCCTACCCTCCACAGATTTGAACGAAAAATTTTTAGTGTTTAGTATCTAATTAAAAACCAATTCCGCTAAAGCCAGAGAACGCACATTTCAATTGTTTGTGTAAAAAAAATTTTTTAAAGTTTGCATAACGTCTTAATTTGTTTTTAAGCGGTTTCTTGTACAGTCTACCTTGATTCAGAGGTGGCGCTTTCCTTTTGTAAACGGAAACTTCAGGATCGATACTCGCCGAGAGCGACTATTTTTTTTTTCTGGATTTATTTATTTTTTCCATCTTCTCCTTCTAGGCTCCTATTTAATATTTATAAATAAATATTTTTTTTTTTTTAATGTTTGCGTGTTCCATATATTTAAAAAAAATTTGAATGCTTTATTGTCAAAAATGACACAAATTGTTAACTTGATGATAGAAGTAAACTTAGTGGTCCAAGGCCATGCACAATGAAACACCTCTAAAGTATAAAGGAATATTATTGCTAAAAGAATATTTTTATGTCTAGAACCAGAAAATTTTAAATATCTTTATTAGTTGTAAAATAAAATAATAACAAATAAATTGGTAAAGATAGATAAAACCATTTAAAAATATTATTAAAATATCTGTGTTATTATTGATAACTGTTATATACTTATGTTTTCAATTAATAATATATTTCTTGTATAGTAATAAATATTTCCATTACCAATTAAATTTTTGACTGAAAGCATTCGAATTTTCTTTAAATATATGGAGCATGCTAAAAATTTAAGAATTTTTTTATTTATTTATTAATATTAAATAGCAAAAAATGGAGGGAAAAAATAGTCACTCTCTACGAGTTTTGATCTTCAGATTTCCAGTTACAAAAGGAAAGCACTATACCTGTGATACGGGAGATTATACAGTATACAATATATAGGAAGTTAAATAGCCAATAGTTTCCTAGTTTTGAATGATGTAGACGGTAGTTGGGTATCGGCTACAGAAGAACTTTTATCCGAAGAGTATTTTTTATGCTTATAGTTTCCTTTGGTGAGGTAGACTCATTTAAGATGTGACCATTGTATTGTGAGTTTGTATCTGTCTGCTCTCCCTTCAAACAATATTGCAATCTAATAGTACTATAAATTCATCAATGTAATGTTAATATCACAATTCAATTGATTACCATTCTAACTGAATATTGTAATTTATTCTACATTAATTTTAACTGTTTATAATTTAAATTTTCTTATTGTAATTTTAATTCCTGTGATTTTAATTTTATTTTTGTTCATTAGCTATTTTTTTTTTCCAATTTTAACATTGTCATTATATAATTTTTATAGTTTATACTAAATTAGTAATTAAATGTATCTACTTGTACTTTGAAAGAAATTCAGTATACAATATGTATGAAGTTAGAAAACCAATAGTTTTCTCATTTTAAATGATGTAGAGGGTAGTTGGGTATCGGCTAGAGTAGAACTCTTATCAGAAGGTGAGAGTATTTTTTATGCTTATAGTATTAGTCCTTTCGTAAGGTAGACACATTTAAGATGTGGCCATTGTATTGTGAGTTTGTATCTGCCTGTACTCCCTTCAATGAATATTGTTCTGAAGAAGGATACAAAAGGTGTCCAAAACTCATAAAAAAAAGAAGCAAAATCATTTAAATAAAAAAAAAATAATGAATGCATAAAAAATACACTCATCTTTTGAATGATAAAGTACTTCACTTCAGTAGCTGAAACCCAACAATCCTTTATATAATTTAATTATTTAATAGTAAAACAAAAAAAAATGATATCATTTAGTTTATGGATTTTCTTAAAATAAATAATGCATTAGTAAGTATAATTATAACTAACTATAATATAGCCAGCAACGTAGTAAAAGTAGTTGATTAATTTTTGAGCACAATAAGTTTTTTGAACTCTCCATTTTTCATACACTCAAAGAAACAATCACGCATTCACACATAAACAAATTTCAAATAAGCTATAATAACTCACTAAGCTTTTACCCAATAAAAATCCTTTTTCTATAAGCTTAACAGTGACAAGATGTAGGTTGCTACTATAGTAATTCATAAAATGTTAAATTTCATAGGGTGTTTCATTTGGTATGGTGAATATTACCTTTCACTGGGGAGTTATGCAAACGCTGGTTTTATGCTGATGGAATGTATAAATGTAGGTAAGTATGGTAAAATAAATAAGCCTATTGTAAAATTATACTAAACAATGAAAGTATATTATCTGAAATTACAATCTTGTGGAGTTGATAAGGGTCAGGGAACATAGATTTAACATCTAAATTTACGAAGAGTCTATTATGAATGATGACTGCTGATGATTGAAAAATATGTTGGAATATTGTGCCTGGCTCATGATGCATTATTGAAATTCTGAGGTTGTTTACTGCATAGAAGAAGTGCTAGCTGATTTATTTTCTTTTTCTCCTTAGCTATTCCTTCATATTTTCTCTCTCTCCATCCATGTTTTCTCCCCTACCACCTGTCTAGGCTTGAAGACTGGTTAATTATCCATGTTGGTGGGTCATGTTAACACCAGAAAAATACTTAAGTTGTTAATAAAGTATGTGCCTTCATGAAAATATGTCTCCTTCTTTTATTATACCAGCTTTGGTCCTATATTACCAGCAGGCTGCTGGTGGTTCCCAGGAGTGGCACAGAGATGGCAGCACCATGCAGGGGCCTCTAAATGGTTGAGACTTGTATTAAGAATCGTTATTTATTTATTTCTATGTTTCATTGAAGATGGAACATAAGAATTTAAATTTTTAAAGAGATAATAATCAATTCTTTGGAATAAAATACTAATTGGGTGAATACAACTGAGCAACTTCTAATAAAAAATATACTAACCCTAATGTCTCCCCAAGTTGTTATTATGTTATAAAACACTTTATTTGAAGCCTAAATAGCAAATATTGTTCTCTTTGGAGATTTATTTTCTGAGATAAATGCAAATACGTAATGCACTGAGAAATCTGCTTAGTTATAGCAGCCCCTGTTTGACAAACTTTCTTTTTTTAGATTTTATGTGGTGACCAGACTTTCAAGAGTTGATAATGGGTTTATTATTTAAATAAGTATTTTCAGTGAATCAATAAATGGGTTATTTATCAATAAATATGAGTATGGAAGAAGAACCTTCATTATCATCTTTCCTGAAGAAGTCTACATCATAGAGTTGATAGACAGACTGAACAGTCACAAACTCCTCACCAGTATTGATAACCCCCAGAAAAATGAAGAACTGTAACTTATGTAATTACAATCAAATCTGTGAAGTTACACTTTTAGAGTGTGATATTATCTTGTATATATATTTTTTTAGTTTTTGTAAACCAATTTAGATATTTTTATATTTCTTTAGCCAACTTAGTATATTATAGCATCTCTGTTTTGGTTTTATGCATGCAAAATATTTTGTGTCTGCCTTTATATTATTAGCAATATGTAAAGTTTATTTTTTGTTCTTTACTATAATGCAATATACATCAGATTTTTAAAAGTAAATAAAATAATCACCTGGGAGGCATATTAGATGCCTTGTTATGAAAAGGGCACCATAGGCAAATAATCTTCATAAAAGCGTCACAAAACTTATGTCATTTTTTTTTCTTCTAAAGAATGTAATTTTCCATTTGGATTAAATATAAAAAAAGGAAATGTGACTCGATACATTATAGATAGATACATGACTTAAATGACTAATCAATCAGTGATTAATAAATCATTTAAAAGTAAAATATTAGATTAGTTTCAATATCTGAAATTACTTAGGGCAAGTATGGGTAGAAAGCATAGTGATAAAAACCTGTCTAAACATGTTTATTTGTATGTATTTGTAATGTCATATGAATATCAGGTATACTACTTATTTTATTAGTTTATAATTCTATAACAAATTTCTAATGATTAATCCTTTTCTAAGAATATGTTGTTTAACTTTAAAGTCATCAATTTGGATGGAAAAAAAAAATAACTGGTTTATGTGAATGTTAATAAGGTAACTTCAATCATCAATAAAAATAAACAAATAAATTACTATTAATGCTAACCAGTTGTATGTTCTACCTGTTCTTTTCTTAATATAACCACACTCAATATTATTTGTTAGTCATCAAATAAAATCCTTTACTCAAATTTTGAATTTGTATCAAGAAAATTATCATAGAACAGAAATAGTTTTATTGAGACCAAACTGTATCCCAAATACTTTATTCAGTGTACAATAAACAGGAAGATTGATAATTATAATATTGGACAAATCAAGGCAAGCAATATACAACAAAAAGAAAAATTTGTAGGCTTAATTAAAACATTTAGGGTATTAAATCAGGCTATAACAGACCACATGATGAAATATAAAATTTTAGACAATAAATATGAGTACATATATTTTATATACGTAACCAGCGAAACAAAAATTACAAACGGCATCAAACAAAAAAAAGTAGAATGATATCTTAAACAAACTGTAATAATTTATTAATAACAGAATGGGTGAATATTCATACACTACAGGAAATATATAAATTATGAGGGTTCCAGTTGCATTGATGACTATAACTCTACAGGATGCCTTGTCTAATGCTTAAGGGGTGACTGTAATGGGACTATTTGTGTATAAACTGGCAAGTTCTTGACGTACCGTAAACCGGGGAAACTTTGGCCCTTAAGGGTAACTTTGTTTACATGGCATTTATGTTAATTTTTCACAGAGGAAAAATGTTTCATAAAAATATTTAACAATGTTCAAATTACATGTTTAATACTGTACACTTGTAAAATGTTTTGTTTTATTTATTTATTTCTTAAAGTTATTGTACAGATGTTGCCTTACCATGATATTAATGGGGTAACATAGTTACAAAATAATATTAGGCTTGATTTCAATAGCATTTTTACATTTGGGACATTGTTACCCCAATCAAGGAAAAAATTGGCCAAAATTTTAAAAAAATCATAAAATAAATATAAAAATGTTCTGAGCTTTAAATTATAGTCCACGTATTCTCTAAAGTAAGCAGAATTTACTAGAAACAGAAAATTTGATGTAAGTTTGGTATAGTTGTGTGATTAATCTCAATTTATGAAAGAAAATCATAGAAATTGGGCCAAAGTTACCCCAGTTGATGTTAGTAATCATAAAACACTGAGACTACTTAAATCGAAAGGTATAAATTTAATCCACACCAAAAGAGGTTTTACACTGAAATAAAATATAAATTAGCTGGTAGGAATATACATTTTCTATAAGTATGTATAACTAAAATTTTAGTAGCAAATTTATGAAATAATCCTTCTTATGATGTTTTATAAAAATATGAGTAATAAAAAATAATGACCATTCTTACAACAAATTTATGAAAATTACATTAGGAATTTCACATAGTTAACATTTTATTTTTAATATGCATTCTATAAAAAACATAATTTTTGACACCAAACATCTTTAGTTTTTTTTTCATCTTTTATAACAAATTTTCTTAGATTTTATATGAAATAAAGTTTCATTTTAATATAAAAATTGTACATAGTGTTTTATAAAGTAAATAATAAAAATAGGAACTTATAACAATGGTGGTATTTTAATCTTTCATTTCTTTTCACTTAATAAAATATTTCAGAATATTATGTGTGCCAAGATAAATACAAAATATGCCAAAAAGATATAACAATAAACAAGAGAGCTATTGGAGAAGAGAAAGTAACTAATACACGTACAAAAAAAAAAATAAATAAAAAATTAAGTGTTATGATTGACGACACAGTCCTTGAGCATTTCACTTTTATCTTCATCCAGTTCTTTACCTAGAAAAAGAAAAAATTAATAATAAGGATTGCCATTTTTACAAAGTTATAAATTCTTATATCGTAGTAAACATGAAGATTTCAAAAAATTGAGTGGGATATTGAGAAAAACAAGGATGCAATGTATAATAACTCACTAGGCTTATACCCAATAAAACTTCTAATCTATAAGCTTAACAGTGACAAGATGTAGCTACTATAGTAATTCATAAGATGTTAAATGTGGTAGAGTAATTCATTTGGTAATGAATATTACCTTTTCACTGGGGAGTTATGCAAATGCTGGTGGGCTGTATAACTGTGGGTAAGTATGGTAAAATAAATAAGTCTATTGAAAAATGATACTGCTGATGATTGAAAAATATGTTGGATTTTTGAGCCTGGCTCATGATGCATTACTGCGGCCATTTTTTTTTTTTTTAATTTTATCTCTTTTTTTTATCTTTTTTAACACAATTTGGTGGATCCTTAGACTGTGGAGGATAGACTTTAGTGACCGCATTCAAAAATTTCCAAAATACCTCATTGGTAATTTCCACCAAGGGTGGGGTTAAAACTGCATTCCACCCCAAAAGAGAATGGAACTATGAACTTATAAAGAAAAAGGTGAAAGTAGGCTCAGCATTAAAGCAATTTTTTATTTCGCAATTCTTGCTACAAAGGAGAATAATTACTGTAGAATCTTACAAAACATTCGATCTAAAAGCAGATAAATCATTTCAGCCAAATTCCCCCTCTTTAAAGGCTAAGTATACCAACTTACCATGGACATATTTTTTTCTAAAAAAACTCATTGAATATTTTAGAATTTCTTTTTATGAGAAAAAAAAGATGCTTAGGAAATATTATGACAAAGATGAAGACTATTTTCTCTTTGAAAATTAATCATGAGAACATTTACAGCTAATTAAACTCGTTAATAAAAGTCAAATACCTCTTCAATGTGTGGCTTCACAGATAAATGGCCCATTCCATCTGCAATCATTTTTATCCTGTGAACATTTAAAAATTCCTTTGATTAATATGAGACACTAATAACTACAAAACAATGTAATGGTGAATTGTAATATACCTATCTTTCTCATGGTCAATTTTAAGTATATTGTACATTTATATTTCAGTCCTCTATGTAAGAGTTGTACCTCCTTGTCGACAGGATGCTGTATGTTGTAGTGAGTCGCTATATGTTGTGAGTTCGGTCACGTGTAAGAATGTCCAGTCAATAATTACAATTAATAGAAAGTCTTTATCAGCATATTTTCCTTTCACCTTATCAGTCAAAACATAAAATATGGTTTAATAGCCTTCAAGTATGAATGAATGAAGGAGAATGATACAGATTATGTACTACCTGTTTAAGGACGTAAATATAACTAAATATAAAAAAAAAAAAAAAAAAAAAAAAAAAAAGATTCAACATATGAAATGAAATTTCAGAGTGAAAATTGCAGAACTACCTTCAATGACTAAAAGGATAACCTCTTTGACTTGATGAATTTTTTATAATAGAGTATGGAAATTCTTATTAGAGATAGAAGAGTCTGAAACTTTTTATTTTCTATACAGAACTTTATTTTCTATTCAGTGTGGCGATCATCAATTCAATGTCTATGGTTGAATCAAGAGGAACAATTCACAGAGCACAGAAAGCCATCCCTCCACAGATTTGAATGAAAAATTTTTAGTGTTTAGAACCTAATTAAAAACCAATTCCGTTAAAGCAAAAGAACGCACAGTTCAATTGTTCCTGTAAAAAAAATTTTTAAAGTCTGTTTAAACAGTTTAAGTTATTCCTAAGGTTACCTGCGTAACTGGTCTACCTTAGTTTAGAGGTGGCGTTCTCCATTTGTAAACGGAAACCTCAAGATCGATACTCGCCAAGAGCAACTATTTTTTTTTCTGTATTTTTTTTTTTATCTTCTGCTTCTAGGGTGCCTATTTAATATTTATAAACAAATATATTTTTTTTAATTTTTAGCGTGTTCCATATATATTTAAAGAAAATTAGAATGCTTTTTCTCAAAAATGACAGAAATTGATAAATTGATGATAGAAGTAAAAGTCAGTGGTCCATGCACAGTGAAACACCTCTAAAGTATAAAGGAATATTACTGATTATTTACTACCTGTTTAAGGACATAAATATTACTAAATATAAAAAAAATTCAGATCCAACAAATGAAATGAAATTTCAGAGTGAAAATTACAGAACTACCTTGATGACTAAAAGAATAACCTCTTTAACCTACAAGTTACCACCCTTTTCTAGCCAAAGTGGGACTAAGGAGTTATTTAGTGTGTATGTCACTAAATAAATTCCTTTTCCAGGAAAGAATTGAACTCACGACTCTAGGTTTGCCAAGTGAGATTAACCTCACATTAACTCACATGGCTACCCTGAGCCCCCATTACATAACTTTATGTTATTGTAAAACATTAATAATAATCTTTAAAAAAAAAATAAACTTGTCATAATCAAAAAGTAAATGCAGTTGGAATAGTGTCTGATGCTCAAATGTATAAATGCAAACATTTAGCTAATGTTCAAATGATAACACTAAAGGAACTTTAAATAATAATAAATCCTCAATTAATAAAAGAGGCTTTTCTTAATATTTAAAATTGTAAATAGTTTTGTGGTAAACTTTCTCAATGAAATAAAGACAATTCAATTTTAGGAATAAATTGGCTATAATGCCAGCAAGACAAGGAAAGTGACGGAAACTGAACTAGATCCTACACAGACAGAGTCCAGAATAGTAGGTAATATCAAAATAAGTAGAGTGCTAAGCACAAAAAAATTTAAAGAAAATATTTTCTTCTACTTTTCTTTCTTTTCTTTTAGATTAAAAATTTCTTATTTTAAACTAATTTATTTATTTTAAATAAATTCTTTCTTTACTTAGTTATGTAACTAAGTATATAACAGACAATGTTTAACACTTAAAAAGCTTCCTTCTAAAAATTGAGGACTATTTAAACTGTGTAAACACAAAACTGACTACTTTACACAAATCCTCACTGGAACTGCAAAAGCATGCACAGATTTCAAATTCTGAACACAAGCACATACCTGCCCCTGTGTGAGATAGTACTATAGAACAGACCGTTGAACATTTACTATACCACTCCTCACTAACAACACCACTTTGACTATCTTTACAACAAGAAATAATAAACAAAGGTGAGAAATGGGCAACAGAGCAAAATAGCTTATTTAAAAATACACCTTATTACTCAAAATGCATACTACTAATTGGCACAATGAATAAAGTAATGAGTTAATTAAATAAATAATCCTGTGCTTTCGTAATCTAATAGTACTATAAATTCATCTATGCAATGTTAATATCACAATTCAATTGATTTCCATTCTAACTGAATATTTTAATTTATTTTTCTACACTAATTTTAACTGTTAATTATTAATATTTTATTATTGTATTCTTAATTCCTGGGATATTAATATTATTTTTATTTTTAAAGTTCATAAGCTAATTTTTTTTGATCCAATTTTAACAGTGTCATTTTATTATTTTTATAGTTAATACAAAAAATGTAATTAAATGTATGTACTTGCACTTTGTATGGTACATAAAAAATATAGCCTCTCTGCATGGATATCACAAAAGAAATTAAGTATACAATATGTAGGAAGTTAGAAAGCCAATAGTTTTCTAGTTTTGAATGATGTAGAGGATAGTTGGGTATCGGCTAGGGTAGAACTCTTATCAGAAGGTGCGATTATTTTTTATGCTTATAGTTTCCTTTGGTAAGGTAGACCCATTAAAGATGTGACCATTGTATTGTGAGTTTGTATATGCCTGCTCTCCCTTCTAACAATATTGCTCTGAAGAAGGATAGAACAGGTGTCAAAAACTCATAAAAAAAGAAGCAAAATCATAAAAAATACACTCATCTTTTGATTGATTAAGTACCTCACTTCTGTAGGTGAAACCCAACTATCCTTTATATAATTAAATTATTTATAGTAAAACAAAAAAAATGATATCATTTAGTTTATGGATTTTTTAAAAATATATAATGTATTAGTAAGTATAATTATAATCAGCAACGTAGTTAAAGTAGTTGATTAATTTTTAACCACAATAAGTTTTTTGAACACTCAATTTTTCATACACTCAAAGAAACAATCAAAACACACATACATACATTCATGCACACATACACTAATTTTATGTAAGGTATAATAACTCACTA
Organism: Riptortus pedestris; assembly: GCA_019009955.1. Taxonomy (NCBI): domain Eukaryota; kingdom Metazoa; phylum Arthropoda; class Insecta; order Hemiptera; family Alydidae; genus Riptortus; species Riptortus pedestris. Next base: position 99,518,783 of record CM032230.1, on the reverse strand, counting down.
GGCTTCTACCCAATAAAAATCCTATTCTATAAGCTTAACATTGACAAGATGTAGCTACTATAGTAATTCATAAAATGTTAAATGTAGGGTAATGAATATTACCTTTTCACTGGGGAGTTATGCAAATGATGGTTTTTTTGCTGGTGGACTGTATAAATGTGGGTAAGCATGGTAAAATAACAAACCTATTGAAAAATGATACTAAACGATGAATATATATTACAATCTTGTGGAGTTGATGTGAGTCAGGGAACATAGTTTTAACATCTTAATTTAAGTAGAGTCTATTATGGTCAATATTATACCAGCTTTGATTCTATATTACCAGCAGGGTGTTTTGCTGATGGTGGTTCCCAGGAGTGGCACAGAGATGGCAGCACCATGCAAGGGCCTCGAATGGTAGAGAACTGTTTTAAGAATAGTTTTTTTTTTTCTTTCTATGTTTCATCGAAGATGGAACATAAGAATTTAAATATTTAAAGAGATAATAATCAATTCTTTGTTATTAAATACTAATTGGGTGTATACAACAGTGCAACCTCTAATAAAAAATATACTAACCCTAATGTCTCCCCAAGTTGTTATTACATTATAAAACACTTTATTTGAGCCTAAATAGCAAATATTGTTCTCTCTGGAGATTTACGTTCTAAGATAAATGCAAATACGTAATTCACTGTGAAATCTCCTTAGTTATAGCAGCCCCTGTTTGACAAACTTTCTTTTTTAAGATTAAAGGTGGTGACCAGAGTTTCAAGAGTTGATAATGGGTTTATTATTTAAATAAGTATTTTCAGTGAATCAATAAATGGGCTATTTTCCAATAAGTGTAAGCATGGAAGTAAGATCTTCATTATTATTTTTCCTGAAGAAGTCTACATCATAGAGTTGATAGACAGACTGAACAGGCACAAACTCCTCACCAGTATTGATAACCCCCTGAAAAATGAAGAACTGGTAACTTATGTAATTACAATCAAATCTGTGAAGTTACACTTTAGAGTGTGATATTATCTTTTATATATTTTTTTTTTAGTTTTTGTAATCCAATTTAGATATATTTAAATTTCTTTAGGCAACTTAGTATGTTATAGCATCTGTGTTTTGGTTTTATGCAAGCAAAATATTTTGTGTCTGGCTTTACATTATTAGCAATATGTAAAGTTTATTTTTTGTTCTTTACTATAATGGAATATACATCAGATTTTTAAAAGTAAATTAAATAATCACCTGGGAGGCTTATTAGATGCCTTGTTATGAAAAGAGCACCATAGGCAAATAACCTTCATAAAAGCCAGACTAAACTTATTTCATTTTTTTTTTCTTCTAAAGAATGTAATTTCCCATTTGGATTAAATATAAAAAAAGGAAATGTGATTCGACGTATTATAGATAGATACATGACTTAAATGACTAATCAATCAGTGATTAATAAATCATTTAAAAGTAAAATATTAGATTAGTTTCAATATCTGAAATTACTTAGGGCAAGTATGGATGGGTAGAAATGATATTTCAAAGAATGTGAAGCAGGTAATATTTTATTTATTTCTAAAAGTTTAGATACAAAATACTCAATTTGAAGTGAAATAGTGTGAATTTTAGAATTGAGTGAACTGAACCAGCAATTGATGCTGGTTCAGTTCACTCAATTCTAAAATTTTTAAATAAATCAATTCTTAAAATTTTAGAATAAAAAAATGTGGTGTAAGGAGGAAAAAAACATACAATAAACAGAAATATTAGAGCCTATGATTAATAAATTAAACATTTAATAAACATCCTTTATTATTATTATTATTAAAAAAATATAAAAGTGTATCAACCTCAGAAACAATAGTGATAAAAACCTGTCTAAACATGTTTATTTGTATGTATTTGTAATGTCATATGAATATCAGGTATACTACTTATTTTATTAGTTTATAAGGCTATAAAAAATACCCAATGATTCATATTTTTCCTTAGAATATGTTGTTTAACTTTAAAGTCATCAATTTGGATAAAAAAAAAATAACTGGTTTATGTGAATGTTAATAAGGTAACTTCAATCAGCAATAAAAATAAACAAATAAATCTTAAAATAAATTACTATTAATGCTAACCAGTTGTATGTTCTACCTGATGAAATATAAAATTTGAGACAATAAATATGAGTACATATATTTGATATACATAAGTGGTAAATTACAAACGCCATCAAACAAAAAAAAGTAGAAGGATATCTTAAATAAACTGTAATAATTTATTGATAACAGAATGAATGAATATTCATACACTACAGGAAATATATAAATTATGAGGGTTCCAACTGCATTGATGACTATAACTCTACAGGATGCCTTGTCTAATGCTTAAGGGGTGACTGTAATGGGACTTTTTGTGTGTACACTTGCAAGTTCTTGACGTATTAATCATAAAACACTGAGTCTACTTAAATCGAAAGGTATACATTTAATCCACGCCAAAAGAGGTTTTACACTGAAATCAAATATAAATTAGCTGGTAGGAGCATACATTTTCTATAAGTATGCATAACTAAAATTTTAGTAGCAAATTTATGAAATAATCCTTCTTATGATGTTTTATAAAAAATATGAGTAATAAAAAATAATGATCATTCTTACTACAAATTTATGTAAATTTGATTAAGAATTCCACATAGTTAATATTTTATTTAATATACATTCTATAAGAAACATAATTCTTGACACCAAACATCTTTATTTTTTTTTCATCTTTTTAAAAACTTTTCTTAGATTTTATATGAGATAAAGTTTTATTTTAATATAAAAATTGTACATAGTGTTCCATAAAACAAATAATAAAAATAGGAACTTATAACAATGGTGGTATTTTAATCTTTCATTTATTTTCACTTAATAAACTATTTCAGAATATTACGTGTGCCAAGATAAATACAAAATATGCCAACAAGGCATAACAATAAACAAGAGAGCTATCTGTGAAGAGAAAGCACCTATGTGTTTTTTCATTTATTTGAAAACTGGAATTTAGTTAACTTAATGTAAAGTGGTTCCTTGAAAAATATTAGATATGGTTTATATAGTGCTGACTTCGTACTGCACAGACATTCATAACTAATACACATACAAAAAAAAATAACAATAGAAATTAAGTGGGATTGACAACACAGTCCAAGCATTTCACTTTGATCTTCATCCAGTTGTTTACCTAGAAACAGAAAAAAATGAATAATAAGGAATGCCATTTTTACAAAGTTATGAATCCTTATATGGTAGTAAACAAGAATGGCCATTTGTTTTTTAATTTTATCTCTTTTTTTTTATATTTTTTAACACACTTAATTTGGTGGATCCATAGACTGTGGAGGATAGACTTTAGTGACCGCATTCAAAAATTTCCAAAAGACCTCATCGGTCATTTCCACCAAGGGTGGGGTTAAAACTGCATTCCACCCCAAAAGAGAATTTAACTATGAACTGATAAAGAAAAAGGTGAAAGTAGGCTCAGCAGTAATACAATTTTTTATTTAGCAATTCTTGCAAGAAAGCAATTCAATTACTATAGAATCTTACAAAAACATTAGATCTAAAAGCAGAGAAAACATTTCAGCCAAATTCCCCCTCTTTAAAAGGCTAAGTATACCAACTTTGCCATGGACATATTTTTTTCTAAAAAAACTCATTGAATATTTTAGAATTTCTTTTTATGAGAAAAAAAAGATGCTTAGAAAATATTATGACAAAGATGAAGTCTTTTTTCTCTTTGAAAATTAATCATGAGAACATTTACAGCTAATTAAACTCGTTAATAGAAGTCAAACACCTCTTCAATGTGTGGCTTCACAGATAAATGGCCCATTCCATCAGCAATCATTTTTATCCTGTGAACATTTAAAAATTCCTTTGATTAATATAAAACATTAATAACTACAAAACAATGTAATGATGAATTGTTATGTACCTATCTTTATCATGGTCAAAACATAAAATATGGTATAATAGCCTTCAAGTATGAATGAATGAAGGAGAATGATACAGATTATGTACTACCTGTTTAAGGGGGTAAATATTACTAAATATAAAAAAAAATTCAGATCCAACAAATGAAATTGAAATTTCAGAGTGAAAATTACAGAACTACCTTCAATGACTAAAAAGATAACCTCTTTGACTTGATGAATTTTGTTAATAGAGTATGGAAATTCTTATTAGTAATAGAAGGGTCTGAAACTTTTTTATTATCTATACAGAAAAATTGTGTGTGGCGATCACCAATTCAAGGTCTATGGTTGAATCAAGAGGAACAATCCGATAGTGCAGGTCTTCACACAGATTGAACGAAAATTTTTTAGCAATTTTTTAGCGTTTAGTACCTAATTAAAAACCAATTCCGTTAAAGCGAGAGAACGCACATTTCAATTTTTTCAATTCAATTTTTATTCCTGTAAAAAGAATTGTCAAAGTTTGTCTACACGTCCTAAATTACTATAAAGACATCGGCGTACCTAGTTTACCTTGGTTAAGAGGTGAGGCATTCGTTTTGTAAACGGAAACCTCATGATCGATACTCGCCAAGAGCGACTACTTTTTTTTCTGGATTATACTATTTTTTTTTCATCTTCTGCTTCTAGGGCGCCTATTTAATATTTAAAAAAATTTTTTTTTAAATTTTTAGTGTTTCATATATTTAAAGAGAATTTGAATGCTTTTTGTCAAAAATGACAGAAATTGTTAACTTGATGATAGAAGTATAGGTCAGTGGTCCATGCACAGTGAAACAACTCTAAAGTATAAAGGAATATTATTGCTAAGAATATTTTTATGTGGAGAACCAGAAAATTTTAAATACCTTCATTAGTTGTAAAATAAAATAATAACAAATAAATTGGTAAAGATAGATAAAACCATTTAAAAATATTATTAAAATATCTGTGTTATTATTGATAACTGTTATATACTTATGTTTTCAATTAATAATATATTTCTTGTATAATAATAAATATTTCCTTATACCAATTACATTTTTGACTGAAAGCATTCAAATTTTCTTTAAATATATGGAGCACGCTAAAAATATAAGATATTTTTTATTTATTTATTAATATTAAATAAATGCCCTAGAAGCAAAAAATGGGGGGAAAAAATAGTCACTCTCTGCGTGTTATTTAGTGATCTTCTGATTTCCGGTTTCAAAAGGAAAGCACTGTTCCTGTGCCACAGGGGTCTCCTTGAAGAAATCTATGGAACAACTCAAGACTTCCAGGCAAACTTTAACAATTTTATTAGAAAGAAAACAATTAAACAATAACGTGTACTGTGTAATGTAAACAAATATTTTGAGCACTTAGTATTTTAGAAATAGGTTGCCAGTAACTAATTCATAGATCAAAATGTAAAAGACAAAATGATTTTGTTTAGTTGCTTGGATATAAATGATTTTATTAAATATAATAGGTATGTATTTTATTAATGTTCAGCTAACATAATGGTAAGTTGGCCCATAATATTCTAATTCAAAGATAGATTAAAACAAACAATCATGGCTTTTTTCAAGTAGGAAAGGTGAATGGTGATCTTATTAAAAATTAAGTAAACAAAAATATGTTTAAAAAATAAAATGTTAACCTACTTATAAAAATAACAAAAAAAGTCATTTTTTTTATCAAGGCTCTGGTTAATGAAACACATTAAGGTGTAGGTCTGAATGCTCATGGTAAAACTACAGTTGGCATTTTTCCTAACTCTAGCAATAGAAATTTAATGGAGACCTCATTAAATAAAATCCTCACCATGGCTAGAGAAAAGTATGGTAACCACCAGATTGCCCTTCCTTATTAGCCACAGTAGCATAAAGTTACACTAAAGAAGTATACAATACAGCATACACAGGTAAATGTAGAAATTTATAACATAAATGCCAAAATTTTTGCAACATAATTGGAGTAATGCTGTGCTGACAGAGAAAAATAAAGAAGTTATAAGAAAAAATATGAAACAACTTAATTAGTGAATATTAATCACCTTTGGTCTGTTACATTGGAATAGGCACCCAGGTCCAGAATAGTGCTCAGGTCCACTCTGTAAAATAATTAATTACAGATAATAATTAAAAGAGTGAATGGATAAAGAGGAGAATATGTGATATTTTATGTCATTGTCATCAAACCAGCACCTCTACCATTTTCTTTTTTGTCATTCCTTTGGTTCACTATTTCATCACTAAGCAACCACAAAGTATCATTTCCATCATCTCATTATATCATCCCTATAATCCCTCCACTAAGTTTTTTATCACCAATAACTGCCACTAATGACTTATTGTATTATATTATATAAAATGTCTAATGAATGGGAATGTAATAACACATAATAAAATGAGATTAAAAGTCTATTAAATTAATGACACACACACACACACACACAGGCACACACTAAGTTGGATAAGTAAAAACAAAAATTATACTTTAGCCTCCAAATCCAATGAAGTGATGAAATATACACACATACAACAAATACACACGCGCACACACCCACTCACACACACACACACACACATACACACACACATACACTATAATAATAATTTTTGTTTTGTCTGAGAAAATGTGTGAATCCCTTAAATACTATTAATTTTATATTTATATATATATATATATATATATATATATATATATATATATATATATTAGATTTTTGAGATTCTTTAATATTATGATTGCATGTGTATTCAGGTTTTATTAACCTGTTTGATTCAATTATATGATTGAATCTAAAGTAGATGCACACCTCAATACAGATTAAGACCTGATAATAATCTATTTTTAATAGATTAAACATCCAATTGGTTTTACCAATAAAAATAAGGGTAAATAGAGGAAAAATAATATTTTAAGGTGCAACAATATAATGCATATATACTTAATATTTTTAAATAATATTAACTTAGTATTTAAACATTTTGTGTTTTCAGAATATTAACTATTTTGAGCTTGAGAGATAGAGAGAAACATAATGGTTAATTTCAATCATAGCTTGTCATATTGATGAAAGTGCTTTCTATTAATTGGATTTTAGAGAACCAAGATATATGTTGATTGTTTATAGTTAATCTTAAGTACATCAGAACATCTCTATTTACTCTTTATGATATATTTCCTTGGGAGTACCTTACCTGTTGGTAAGATTCTAGTTATTTCATGGCTTCATGAAAAGTTTTCCATTAGGTAGTTACAAAACAACTTCCATAGCTTTCCTGTTTTTTCAAAGAAAGAATTTAATGACTTTCTAGCATTATTGGTATTAGCTGATGGTGTATAATACAATTTTAAGTATTTAGTGAAATTATCTATTACTACTAATATGTATTCACAACAATGAGTTTTAACAAAAGGTCCTAATCTATGTATATAATTTTTAATTTTGCATTTGGGATTATAAGGTGATAACAAGTTAGTGTCTGATTGGCGAATTTATTTCTTTGGAAATTATGACAAATAAGAAATGCTCTTAAAGACATGGAAATCACAGATTGATAACAAAAATATTAAAAATAACATAAATAGAAACAACAATAGAATAAATAAAAGTGATTTGGAGGTTCAATTGTGATGGCTACTTATTATATCATGGCAACTGTATTTTGGTTTTATGCATACGGAATATTTGGGTCTGGCTTTACATTATTAGCAATATATAAAGTTTATTTTTTGTTCTTTACAATAATGCAATATATATCTGATTTCAAAAAGTAAATAAAATAAGGGGCTCAGATTAGCCACGTGAGTTAAAGCGTTGACCTTAATCTTAAATGGTAAACCTAGAGTGGCGAGTTCGATTCTTGCCTGGGCAAAGGAAATTATTTAGAGACGAAATTCATTAAATAACATCCTAAAACCCCACCCTGGCTAGAAAAGGGTGGTAACCTGTAGATGACCCGTCCCGATTAGCCTAAGTTGCAAAAAGTGGACGTTAATAAATAATAATAATAAATAAAATAATCATCTGTGAGGCATATGGATTTGGTTTTCATTTTCAATTTAAATTGTGATGGTTAAAAAAATATTATATAAGACAGACAAAAAAAAAAAAAAAAAACATCTCTCACACATTTACTAAAGAATAAAACTTAAATTTTAAATATGTTGGGGTAAATTATTATTACCAATAAAGTTTTAGAGAACATATCTAGTATAGATCACACATCAATGGTGTGATATAATATAAATATATTATTTAAAAAAATTATCTTTCACTCCTTGAATGTGTAAATGATAAAAGTAGCATATAGTTATATTTGCATACCTGACAACTGTTTCAAGGAACTTAACAGAGACAAAAAGGAGCTAGGAATGGAAATATCCTCTTTAGGTTTACTGGTAGTCTTATGATTTTATTCTATTAATTTGTTTTATCTTAGAAAATAAATAAACTCAATTCTTACTTGTTACTTTTATTTCTTAACGTCTACTTTGTGCTACTAAGGATAATTGAGACAGGTTATCTACAAGTTACCACCTTTTTCTAGCCAGAGTGGGAGCTAAGGAGTTTATTTAGTGAGTATGCCACTAAATAAATTCCTTTTCCAGGTAAGAATTGAACTTAACCCTAGAACTAACAGGGGGGGGGGCTCCTTGAGCCCACAACTTTTTGTTTTTGTTCCCTATCACCCAATTTTAATGGGATATTTTTGATATTTTATGTATTCCTCAGAAAAACATCCTAGAGTGAGGGCATAACAATAAAATTAAATAAAAAAATTTCTATGTTGAGAAAAAATTTTTTTTTGACGTATGGGCTCGAGGAGCCCCCCCTTGGTAATGCAAGGGGTAGTTATACACTTAAGTACCAAGGGGGGGGGCTCCTCTAGCCCACTGATATTTAATACTACTTTTAACTAGTAATTCAAGTGTTATTAATTATATTGCTCAAATAATAATTACTTTGATGTAATTTTAACATACACAAACCTTCTCAAGTTTTTTTTTCTCAAAAAAAAAATATATATATTCTCCCCATATAATTTTTTTTTCATATAAAAATATATTACTGAGATGGTTATAATTATTGCTCCTGATAGGTACTTTTTTAGAAAAGAGAAGATTTTCTAGGTTGTTCCCAACTAGGAGAACAGTTAGTCCATGGTGCATCCTGGATAAACACTCAGAAAAAAAAAATATTGTAATTGCATTACGAATCTGATAATTATATTTTCTTAAATTATTATTCTATTATAATGTTATAATAACTTAGATATAGATAACTTTTTATTCTAACAATGTTTAGATATGTTCCTCCAGTAGAATAAAATTACATTTAATTTAAAGTCATCCTTTTTTCCCCTTCAAACTTTTTTTTTTAATTTATTTTTATTTTTGTATTTAATTTTTTTTTTCACAAGTGTCATAAGAAACGTTCATTAAACATAATCCAATAGAAATAACAATTTTAAAAAAATTATAGAACCAACATAAAAGGTTTTTAAGGTTGTGGGCTCAAGGAGCCCCCCCCCCCCTTGGTAATCCAGGCGACCTGGGAGAAGTCGGTAATACTAGGGTTAAGACTCCAGGTTTACCAAGTGAGATTAACCCCACATTAACTCGCATGGATACCCTGAGCCCCATTACAAAACTTTATGTAATTGTAAAATATTAGTAATAATCTTAAAAAAAAAAGATAAACTAGTCATAAAAAGGGAACTAAAATTAAAAATCTTGAAACAAGTAAAAAGTAAATACAGTTTGAATAGTATTTCTGATCCTCTAATGTAAAAATACATATGTTTAGCAGATTCAAATGATAACACTAAAGGAACTTTAAATAATAATAAATTCTGAATTAATAAAAGACGCTAAGTGGGAGTTCATAAACAATGATTCTTTTCTTAATATTTAAAATTGTAAATAGTGTTGTAGTGAAGTTTTTCAAGGAAATAAAGATAATTCAATTTTGGGAAGAAATAACCCATAATGCTAGCAAGACAAGGAAAACTATGGAAACTGAACTAGTCATACACAGACAGAGCACAGAATAATAGATAATATTAAAATAAGTAGTGTAAAGAAAAAAAAAATGAAAGAAAATATTTCCTTCCATTTTATTTAAAATAAATTCTTTTTTCACTTACTATTTAACTAAGTACATAACAGACAATTTGTTACACTGAAAAAGCATCATTCTAAAAATTGAAGATTATTTTAACTGTGTAAATACAAAACTGACTGCTTTATACAAATCCTCATTGGAACTGCAAAAGCATGCACAGATTTCAAATTATAAACACAAACACATACCCCCGTGTGAGATAGTACTATAGTACAGACCGTTGAACATTTACTATACAACTACTCACTAACAACACCAATTTGACTATCCGTACAATAAGAAATTATAAACAAAGGTAAGAAATGGGCAACAGAGCAAAATAGCTTATTTAAAAAATACACCTTATTACTCAAAAATACTCAAATTGCAAAAAAATAGGCAAATGAAATAATGTAATGAGTTAATTAAATAAATAATCCTGTGCTTTCATAATCTAATATTACTATAAATTCATCAATGCAATGTTAATATCACAATTCAATTGATTATCATTCTAACTGAATGTTTTAATTTATTCTTCTACATTAATATTAACTGTTAATTATTGAAATTTTATTTTTTAAGTTCATAAGCTATTTTTTTTTCTTTTCCAATTTTAACATTGTCATATATTTTTATAGTTTATACAAAATTTGTAATTATATGTATGTACTTGTACTTTGTATGGCACATAAAAAATATAGTCTCTCTGCATGGATATCACAAAAAAAATTAAGTATACAATAAGTAGGAAGTTAGAAAGCCAATAGATTTCTAGTTTTAAATGATGTAGAGGGTAGTTGGGTATCGGCTACAGTAAAAATTTTATCAGAAGGTGAGAGTATTTTTTATGCTTATAGTTTCCTTTGGTGAGGTAGACTCATTTAAGATATGACCAATGTATTGTGAGTTTGTACCTTCCTACTCTCCGTTTTAACAATATTGCTCTGAAGAAGGATACAAAAAGCATCTGAACCTCTAAGCATAAAAAATATACTTATCTTTTGATTGAGTAAGTTCTTCACTTCTGTAGCTGAAACCCAAATATCCTTTATATAATTCAATTATTTATAGTAAAAAAGAAAAAATGGTATTTAGTTTATGGATTTTCTTAAAATATATAATGTATTAGTAAGTATAATTATAACTAAGAGGAATATAATATAGCCGTCAACATAGTAAAAGTAGTTGATTAAATTTTGAAGACAATAAGTTTCTTCAACACTCCATTTTTCACACATACATACATTCATGCACAAATACACAAATTTTAAATAAGGCATAACTCACTAGGCTTTTACCCAATAAAAATCCTTTTCTACAAGCTTAACTGTGACAAGATGTAGCTACTATACTAATTCATAAAATGTTAAATGTGGTAGGGTAATTCATTTGGTAATGAATATTACCTTTTCACTGGGGATATATGCAAATGCTGGTGGACTGTATAAATGTGGATAAGTAAGGTAAAATAAAGAAGTCTATTAACAATAATGATACTGAACAATGAATATATATATATATATATATATATATATATATATATATATATATTACAATCTTCTGGAGTTGATATGGTTCAAGGAACATAGATTTAACATATAAATTTAAGTAGAGTCTATTATGGTTAATCTTGAACGATGACTGCTGGTGATTGAAAAATATGTTGGATTGCTGTGTCTGGCTCATGATGCATTATTGAAATTCTGAGGTTGTTTACTGCATAGAGGAGGTACTAGCTGATTTATTCTCTTTTTCTCTATACCTCTTCCTTCATATTTTCTCTCTCTCCATCCATGTCTTCTCCCCTACCAGCTCCCTTGGCTTGAAGACTGGTTAATTACCCATGTTGGTGGACCATGTTAACACCAGAAAAATACTTAAGTTGTGAATGAAGTGGGTGCCTTCATGAAAATATCTCCTGACTGCTTGTCTCCTTCTTTTATTATACCAGCTTTTGTTCTATAATACCAGCAGGGTGCTTTGCTGGTGGTGGTTCCCAGGAGTGGCACAGAGATGGCAGCACCATGCGGGGCCTCGCTTGAATGGTTGAGAATGGTACTAAGAATAGGTCCATTGAGGATGGAACATAAGGATTTAAATATTTAGCAAGAAAATAAGCAATTCTTTGGAATAAAATACTAATTGGCTGTACACAACAGTTCACCCTCTAATAGAAAACATTCTAGTTGACATCAAGTTGTTATTATGTTATGAAACACTTTATTTGAAGCCTAAATAGAAAATATTTTACTAACCCTAATGTCTCCCCAAATTGTTATTATATTATGAAACACTTTATTTGAAGCCTAAATAGAGAATATTGTTCTCATTGGACATTTACGTTTTGAGATAAATGCAAATATGTAACACACTGCGAAATCTGCTTAGTTATAGCAGCCCCTGCGTGATAGACTTTCTTTTTTTAGATTAAAGGACATGATCAGAGTTTCAAGAGTTGATCATGGGTTTATTATTTAAAGTAAGTTTTTTCAGTGAATGAATGGGGCCGCCAGAATGGGTTATTTACCAATAAATATTAGTATGGATGTATGCTGTATATCATATTTTTTTAACAATCACTATTGAACCTCCTACATCACAATTGAAACTTTTATTTAATCAATTGTAGTTTCTATTGAGTTTATGTTTAATTTTTTTGTTCTAAGACCTTTCCTATGTCTTTAGGAGTATTTCTTATTTGTTTTGCAACAATTTGACTGTATAATTGATTGTGATATATCTGCTATCAAATATTTTATGTAAACTTTTTTACAATTGTTTATGTAGAATTAAAATTATACTTATTGGGATCCGAACAATTTTCTTGTTATTTTCATTTAATAATGAGTTTTAAAGATATGGCAAACATTAGAAGTTTACCAGACATTCCACTATCTTAGATGTCATAAGTTATGTCCTCTGTGGGTGGAGGCTTCCATGCTTTGTAATGTGACATTATGATACAATTCCTTTTGTTTTTCTCAATATTCCACTCAATTATTTGAAATTTTCTTGTTTACTACTATATAAGTATTTATAATTTTGTAAAAATGGCTATCCTTATTATTCATTTTTTTCTCTTTCTAGGTAAACACCTGGATGAAGATACCCTCAGTGAAATGCTCAAGGACTGTGTTGTCAATAATAACACTTAATTTTTTATTGTTATGTTTTTTTGTACATGTATTAGTTATGAATGTCTGTGCAGTACTAAGTCAGCACTATCTAAAAATTTTCACTGGAACCCTTATACATTAAGTTAATGAGATTCCATTTTAAATGAATTAATAAATACATGGGTGCTTTCTCTTTTCCAATAGCTGTCTTATTGGCATATTTTGTATTTATCTTGGCAACCATAATATTCTGAAATAGTTTATTAAGTGAAAAGAAATGAAAGATTAAAATACCACCATTGTAATAAGTTCCCATTTTTATTATTTACTTTATACAACACTATGTACAATTTTTATATTAAAAGTAAAACTCATATCAAATCTAAGACAAATTGTTATAATAAAAGAAAAAGATAAAGATGTTAGGTACCATAAATTATGTTTATTATAGAATGTATATTAAAACTATCTGGATGCCTATTGAAAACAAGTAAACAGCAGTAGCAGTATCAGGAATAAAAAGTTAAGCCCCTAATTGTAGTTTCAGCCATTGAATCCTGCATAGAGAAGCACTTGTGATGAAGCAAATGCCGTCAAATCTAAAATTAGTTGTGGGTGAAGTGGTAAAAATAATTAATTTTATCAAGTCACAACAACTACAATCCCGATTGTTCTCATTATTGTGTGAAGATTAGGGCATCAAACATAAAACACAGCTGCTCCATGGAAAGGTTTAAAGCTGCTATGTTAAAAAGGTTTTTTCAAATATTTCTTTTAATTTGAAATACCGTTTTTATGATAAAACTTGCTGTCTTTTATGGGTGATATATTTAAAAAAAACTAAAGGAATTAAATTTATCATTGCAAGTTAAACAGACAACAGTGTTCCAGAGCTGTAACAATATAACTGCCTTCAAAAGAAAATTAGATTTATAGATTATTTGCGTAGGTAAGACTGAAATAGAAAGCTTTACGTCACTCCATGAGTTTGTTAGCGATAACGACTTAGAGATGTTCCATCAAGATGTATTTGAAGAAATGGCCCAATATCTCACTGTGTTGTGAGGAATCTTTTGAGACGTATTTACCCAAAAAACAGAATAGAAAAATGAAAATCAATACATCAAAATTCTTTTTTACACAAATAGCAAAGGCCCTAAAATATGCCCAATGAGAATATGAATCTTAAATTGAAATGACCTTATACACAAGTATGGAGACACTACGAAACGATGCCTCAATGATTGTTGGTGCACAATCCAAGATGAATACCCAATGCTTTCCAAAATGTCACTGAATGCTCTCTACCATTCCCAATAACATACTTGCACAAAACAGGATTTTCAACATATGTTTCAAGAAAAATACCGCAGTAGACTGGACACTGAAACTGCAATGAGACAAATCTCCTCTATCAAACCTGATATCAATCAATTGATGAAAAATAAAAACAGTTTCATACCTTCCATTAGATTTTTTATCTCTTCTATTAGTATACTTGTTATGTAATAAGTAACAGTTATATTGTACTGTGTCTGTGCGTCTTATGCGCATTAATATGTTGGATTATTGTGCCTGTCTCATGATGCATTATTGAAATTCTGAGGTTATTTACTGCATAGAAGAGGTACTACCTGATTTATTTTCTTTTTCTCCTTAGCTCTTTCTTCATATTTTTTCTCTCTCCATGTCTTCTCCCCTACCAGCTCTCTTGGCTTGAAGACTGGTTAATTACCCATCTTGGTGGACCATGTTAACACCAGAAAAATACTTAAGTAGTGAATGAAGTGTCTGCCTTCATGAAAATGTGCCCTGATTGTTTGTCTCCTTCTTTTATTATACCACCTTTGGTTCTATATTACCAGCAGGGTGCTTTGCTGCTGGTGGTTCCCAGGAGTGGCACAGAGATGGCAGCACCATGCGGGGCTCCTCTTGAATGGTAGAGACTTGTATTAGGAATCGTTTTATTATTTTTTTTTTTAATGTTTTATTGAAGATGGAACGTAAGAATTTAAATATGTAAAGAAATAATAAGAAATTCTTTGGAATAAAATACTAATTAGGTGTCTACAACAGCTCATCTTCTATTAGAAAACATGCTAACCCTAATGTCTCCCCAAGTTGTTATTATGTTATGAAATACTTTATTTGAAGCCTAAATAGAAAATATTGTTCTAATTGGACATTTACGTTTTGAGATAAATGCAAATACCTAACACACTGCGAAATCTGCTTAGTTATAGCAGCCCCTGAGTGATTGACTTTCTTTTTTTAGATTAAATGTGGTGACCAGAGTTTCAAGAGTTGATAATGGGTTTATTATTGAAAGTAAGTTTTTTCGGTGAATCAATAAATGGGTTATTTACCAATAAATATGAGTATGGAAGTAAGATCTTCATTATTATCTTTCCTGAAGAAGTCTACATCATAGAGTTGATAGACAGACTGAACAGTCACAAACTTCTCACCAGTATTGATAAACCCCTGAAAAATGATGAACTGGTAACTTATGTAATTACAATTAAATCATCAAAAATTAAACAAAGTTACACTTTAGAGTGTGATATTATCTTGTATATATTTTTTACTTTTTGTAAACCAATTTAGATATTTTTATATTTCTTTAGGCAACTTATTGCATTATAGCATCTCTGTTTTGGTTTTATGGATGCAAAATATTTTGTGTCTGGCTTTACATTATTAGCAATATGTAAAGTTTATTTTTTGTTCTTTACTATAATGCAATATACATCAGATTTTTAAAAGTAAATAAAATAATCACCTGGGAGGCATATTAGATTCCTTGATATGAAAAGAGCACCATAAGCAAATAACCTTTATAAAAGCGTACCTAAACTTATTTCATTTTTTTTTTCTTCTTCTAAAGAATGTAATTTCCCCTTTGGATTAAATATAAAAAATGGAAATGTGATTTGACACATTATTGATAGACACATGACTTAAACGACTAATCAACCAGTGATTAATAAATCATTTAAAAGTAAAATATTAGATTAGTTTCAATATCTGAAATTACTTAGGACAAGTAAGGGTAGAAATATTATTTTAAAAAATGTAATAAGTAATTAAAATTTATGAAAATTTGTAGTAAGAATCTTATTATTTTTTATTACTCATATTTTTATAAATATCGCAAGAAAGATTATTTCATAAATAAATATTATATATAATGATAGAAAATGTTTCCTACCTGGTATACCAGCTAATTTATATTTGATTTCAGTGTTAAAGCTCATTGGCGTGGATTAAATGTATACCTATCGATTTAAGTAGACTCATTGTTTTATGATTACTACGTCAGCAACTTGCAATTGAATACACAAGTAGTCCCATTACACTATCATCCCTTAACCCTCCGTCAGGCTCACCTCCCGGCCACTCGACTTCGGGCGCAATGTACTTGGTAGGCACAGGTTATAAAGTAGCCTTGAATATGGCACTATGTATACAAAAGATGACAATAAGCTGTTATTTGCTCTTAGGGGGGAGGTATGGTGCTAAAGTAAAAAACAATTCGACAGGAAAAAAGGATATGCATTGAAAAAAAAAACATTTAAAACAATAGGTAGTTATTAAAATAAATTTAACATGCTCCGAAATATGTGATGTAAAAAAACATATAAAAAATATTAAATTAAATTACAAAAGTAATTTAAATATTTTAAACTTAGTCAGAATCAGAGAGGTCCATGTCCCTAGAAGTCAGGCATCTCCATCAAGTAAAGCAAGGTTGGTATAGCAGTATTTTGAGACTCATACAGATGGCTTGGTTGCATTTTTGACACTGGTAATTGGAAAGGCGTCTCACACCTGTCTCAGAAGTGGATGAGAGTTCTTTGTCGGCAGTGGGGGCAAATCTTATTAGCTGAAGTTGCAGGTTGTATGGGATGCCAGCAGTGCTACAACTTCTTCTTTGAAGGTGAGGAAGTACCAATTCATGGGATAACTGTTTCAGAAAAAGTCTTCTGCTTTTGCAATCTAACTGATTTCCTAGATATATTACATATGCGTTGATCCCACCAATGTTTAGCATGGAAAAAAATATAACCATTGGCCAGCGCTTTATGTTTCTGCTGACGCTGAAGGTAGCGCACATTTGATCTGCAATATCCTCACCCCCTTTTGTTTGGTTATAAAATGCAATTATTTTGGGTTTCATTTTTTCTTCTGTTTCGCTATCTATTTCGGCGGAGTGTTGAAACAAGAATTACATTTTTTTTCCTTGGGGAATGTATGATACTAACACCTTCTGGTCGCTGAACCCAAATAAACTTGAATATGGTTTTCTTCCTTTTATGTTGACAAATGCTGGAGGCAACTGTCACTTGTTTTTTCGGACATTTCCGAAATAAATAGTGCATTTAAATTACGTGTTTCCCCATCTACAGCTAAATTTTGAGGAAAAAATAAATTGAATCACAATCGGGCGCACTGCACCTGAGAGATCACTTGGGTATTTTCTACTAATCATTCAAAATAATACTAAAAGAATCACTAAATATGTAGTAAACTAATCTAAACTACTAATATATATGGAAATTGTTATAGGAAACTTACCTTAAAAATCGTATCGAGATCGGGCGCAATGAGCCTGTCAAGCCAAGGGCAGCAATACGCGTCTCTAGCCCTAGAATGGTATTGAACGTAAAAATTACGTATGATCTGGTTTGAACTGTTATCAAAGGGCCGTTAATGACCTCACCATCCCCACCCCTCAGCTATGAGCCCTCCAGACAGTTGGCCTTCACCTCCGCCAAGCTAAGTGAACCTTACCACTCATCCAATACTATTTTTTGAAATAAAAACGACACGTAATATTTACGTATCAATACTATTAACCGCAACTTTTTGGCAAGTAAAATTTACGTATCGCTACTAATAACCGGTTTTTATGCCATAACTTAGTTAATATTATTCTCAATTTATTTTCTTCCAATTTATTTTTATATTCTAATTCATTTTCTCTTAATGTTTTTAACTTTTTTTTTCAATATAAAAAAGACAAAGATGTATAGAAAGAATATAAATAATCTGTTTATAGTTTCGGAAAAATGGAGAAAAAATATTCAATGGATGAAGAAATCAGAAATTTGTTGAAAGAACTCTCCGATGAATCAGATGGGGAAAATGACAATTATGAAATAGATGGATATGGATACGACAGCGATGATGATTCGGAGTATTCTTTAAGTGATGAGGAGGTTGAGCCTTCGGAAATGATTGCAACACAGAGTGGGCTAGATAGCGATGAGAGTGAGACAATTTTAGAAAACATCAAGGCAATCGAAGAAAGAGAAGAAACACAGAGGCAAAAAAAACCTAAAACCTCTCAACCACACAATATTGACAGATCAGTGACAATAAATGTAGAAGGTGGGGTTGTGCTTGATAAGAATGGAGCACACAACCTCCGGAACGTGTTTCGAACAAAGCTCCTGAAAGGAATGCCGTGCACATTATTAGATATTAACGTAGATATAAGTTAAAGATAAGTGTACGTTTTAATAAAACAAAAAAATAATCACAAACTTTAACAAATTTTGAATAATTTCACCAATTACCAATTGCACACGTAAAATTTACGTATCAGTACCAATAAGTGGGAAATAATATCACTACCATTCTAGGGCTAGAGCATGTAAGGAAAATTTGAATAGGTCTAGTCTAGTCTGGAGGATATCAGGAGGGAGGAAGGTTACTAGGAGTGAGGGAAGGAGGTCCCTACTTGGCGAGACGAGCTGTCTATAAGTTACCAACCTGTGCCTGTTAGATCAGGTGCTCCTCACGGAGGGTTAAGCATTTAAGGATTAAGGCAGCTGTAGAGTTATAGTCATCAATGCAGTTGAACCCTCATAATATATATGTTTCTTGAAGTGTATGAATATTCATCCATTCTGTTATCAGTAAATGATTACAATTTATTTAAGATATCTTTCTACTTTTTTTGGTTGTCCCTTGAAGAGTTTATTTTTTCTGAGTTATGAAATCTACAACCACCAAAAATCCTGTTAATATATCCCATTCTGATTAGCCTCAGTGACCTGATGTTAATAGAATCATTTAATTAATTTAAGTTTCCATTTTATTTATTAGCTGATTTCACTCACGGGAAACCAGTTTTGTATTCAGAGGTTGTACTTATGACAATTTTTGAAAAATTTGAAATATCTGCATCAGATAAAAAAGTCCGTCACGCAGGGGCTTCGTAAACTCAGCAGATTTCCCACGTGAAGTTATACAATAGAGAAATCTCCATACGTGAGCCGAACAGTTACGGCAAAGGACCGAACTAGCTTTTGGCAGGAAATTCCGTTGTGCGTTATCGGCCCAAATTTAACCCGCCAGCGGGCGCGCTGTTGTATAAAGTGCTACAGCCCCAGGAAAAATGATCCCTCGTCCCTCGCAAGAATATTTGGGGCTTACCCATTTAGCTAATCCTTCCCAACACCCCCCATCACACAATGAATGGGTCATTCGGCGGAAAATCCCCAACGGTCAGTTTGTTTTGCACTTTCAAGGGAGAAAGCCACCTCAAAAAAAGAAGAAAGGAACCTGTCATGTATGTGGAAGAAAACACAATACTTCAACCACCATCACTTGCGACATCAGCCATAAACTTGTATGTAAAAAACATATAAAAAAATACAGTGGTTTGTTTATCATGTGACGCTCCTAACGTGAGTGAGGATAGCGAATAAAAAAGAAGTAATTGTACGATGCCCTAATATTATATTGTATGGACGCCAAATTATTTATGTCAACATTTTATATTATTTTATTTATTGTAACAATTTTTTGTATAACCTTTACATTATATTTATTTGAATTAAATTAATTAGTTTGTTATTTTGATGTTTATATAAATGGAGATTAATTTACGTTATAGATAATTATGGATTCGAAGATAAAAAATGACATAGAATATTAAATATGAACGTTTCATTTGTATTTTTTCATATTTAAATGTTTTAAAAAATCGCTAATGTAAAAATAAATAACTCAGTAAAATACCAGAACTAAATTTATATAAATATAACTAATAAATTATATTATAATTATTATAAATTATAAATAACTAATAAAATTCCTATGCATAACTGAAAATATTTTATTTTTTCCATACATCTATAAAAATAAAATATATCTTAAAATGCTATTAAAACACTGTATAATCGAAGAATTGAAAGTATAAACTAAAATGAATACATACGCAAAGATCTGAATAAGGGAAAATAGAAAAATTGATTGTAGCACAAAGTACTACACGCGCCCGCTCGCGTCATAGAAAAGAGCGCGCCCGCTCGCGGGTTAATAAAAATGCCAATTTCTCGGTTAATATTCAAGATAGAGAATAAATGTATAGAACAATATTTATAGTAAATTTAATTTACAATAAGATTGTTTCAATACACTTTTGTGATCCAAAGTATGGTAACGGAGATATTTAGAAATATTCGAAACCCCCCCCCTCTCCCACTGGTCTGATTTCAGCCATTAACGAACTTGATCTGTCTTTTTGCATAAAACATTTAAATATCGAGTTTGGTAATAATCAAATAAAAACTGCGACCGCTAGAGCGTTAACAAACAAATATATATATATAATTTTGAACGGACCTCATTTTGTCATCTCCTGGGTAGGATCGATGGACATTTGAAGAAAATTTTCGAAAATCGCGTCATGAGTACGACCTCAATAGCTGATTTCCCTTAAGGAAAATCTGCTAAAACTGTGCAGAACCAATTTTATTGAACATTTTATTGTATGTAAATGTTAGATGCATTTTTTCTCTATGTTAAATATTAACTGAAATATTGCGTTTTATAGTTTTCTTACTTCAGTAAACCCCCACTCCTACTTATGTCATATTGCAAATAAGCTGTTATATTATCAAATACTTTGCGTTATGATGTCATTAATTCATATGTTACCTTCTCAACTTAAAATTGTTTACTTGATCTGTATCCAACATACAAGCAATTCCTCAACTCTAAAGATATATTTGTTAATGGCTGAAATTGGACCGGGAATAGGAGGGGGGGGGGTTCATTTGAACAAGAGAATATTTCATTAATCTGAATGAGTTTGAAAAATTGTATAAAACAATCTTGTTAAATTAGTGTTGATTTACAATTCTTGTATTCTATTTTTTAGCAGATTTCCTTTAAGGGAAATCAGCTATTGAGGTCGTACTCATGCACTCTGAAATAATTAACTCTTGTTGTCCCCATGTATCTACTCCATAAATGTTAAAATAATTTTCTAATTCAGACAGAAAGTCAGTAGGGCTCTCCTGTCGACTATCACTAAATTTAGGACATCTCGCTTCAGGATTGACTCTAATTTCTTTACAGTTGGGCAAATGACCTATCTGAACTTTTTTTAATTCTTGCCGGATATTTTCCATTTCATCAGCTATACCTCCTATTTTGAAATCTGTCTCTAATAAATTCTCTATTTGAATTAACGATCTATCTTCAATTATTTGTTTATTTTCGTGAGTTATTTTCTGAATATTTAGATTTATTTGATCATTTATCTTCCCTTGAATAATCTTTTCATGCTCGATTTCCCCTTTTAATTCATTCCGAATTAAGTTTTTCTGTTGATAGCATTCTTGTCGGGTTTCTATTATTTTGGCATCCATTTCATCCATTAATTCCGTTTTTAGTAGTTCTCTAGTCTGAACGGTTTCTTTTTTTAAATTTTCTGTTTCACCTGCTAACCTATTCTCTAAAGATTTTAAGTTTATTTCATTTTCGTTTTTAAGATTATTTATCTCATTCATAAATTCTTTTCTCACGCTTGATACATCTACTCGAGTTTGTTCGATATCTATTTTCAATGATTCAATACTATTTCTAACTTCTTCTTTAAATTCTTCTAGTTTGTTATTATTTTCTTCTAGTTTGTTATTATTTTGTTCTAGTTTGTTATTATTTTCTTCTAGTTTGGCTTCCAATTTAGTATTTCTTGCTATTATTAAGTTTATTATAGCTTCCAGCATGTTTTGATCTTTTTCGATAGGACTACTGACCTCTTTTTGTCCTTTTAAATCGTTTAAATTATCTATTATTCTGGTAGAAGTACCTCGCGGTTGTTCAAAACCCAAAATGCTCAAATTTGCTATCTCAGTAGATAACGGTATTCCCGAATCCTCTAATTGAATTATATGTCTAGCCTGATCTTTATATATGATATTATTGGTCTGTGTTCCCTCTAACGGTTCACATTCAATAGATAGATTTTCAAGATCCAAATTATTACTTTCCTGTTCTACATCACTAATCCTATCCTCAAAACTTTTGCTATTAGTATTAATATCCATTTTTATAATCTATGTTAATTAAAAAATTTTTTTTTTTTTAAATGAATAACCTAAATAAATATTTTAAATGTTTAAATTTTAAAAAAATGTTTATGCCGTGCCCTTTCACGTTGGGGCCATTTTATATAATAAAAGGTTAATTATAATTATTATAATTTAAATTTAATCTATGTACCGGCTACTTCTCAGGGTCATATATTGCACGGCAAACATTATCGTTTCCACCATTTCTGCTATAAGAGCTATTTATCTATTTAATCAGAGATATAGCACAATTAGACTAGATAATTAAAGAAACACTTACTCTCTCTTTGCATCTTGGGAGTCGACTGCCTGTTCCTGTCCTGCGAGATTGACCCTTGGACTCCCAGGGGTCCGCTGTCCGTCCCTTGACAGGTGCTGCTACCTCGTTTAAAGCTTAGTACTAATCACTCTGATCTCATAGATATAGAGAGACAGCGGAGAACCACAGGCTCGACCGTTACAATATATATATATATATATATATATATATATATATATATATATATATATATATATATATAAATATATATATAGACATGTACATGTATATTTGTCTGTTAACACTCTTGCAGTCGCAATTTCTGATTAATCGTCACCTTAATCTGTATTTAATCGTTTGATGTAAAAAGGAAGATCAAGTTCGTAAATGGCTGAAATCGGACAAGTGGGAAGGGGGGTTTAGAAAGGGGATTTTCATAAATTCAAAAAATCTCCGTTATTATTCATCGGATGGAAGAATTGTACAGAACCAATCATATTGCAAATTAAATTTACTATAAATATTGTTATATACATTTATTCTCTATCTTGAATATTATATATGAATATTTGTAAGTTGGCGGAGGACCTCTTTAAGCCAGTTGGCCGTGAACCGTTCTCAGGTAGTTGGCTGAGGACCTCTCTCAGCCAGTTGGCCGAGAACCGTTCCCAGGTAGTCGGCTGAGTTCCTCTCAAATCCTGGGGTGGGGGGGGGGGGGGGTGGGGGGGGGGGGGGGTGGGGGGGGGGGGGGGTGGGGGGGGGGGGGGGTGGGGGGGGGGGGGGGTGGGGGGGGGGGGGGGTGGGGGGGGGGGGGGGTGGGGGGGGGGGGGGGTGGGGGGGGGGGGGGGTGGGGGGGGGGGGGGGTGGGGGGGGGGGGGGGTGGGGGGGGGGGGGGGTGGGGGGGGGGGGGGGTGGGGGGGGGGGGGGGTGGGGGGGGGGGGGGGTGGGGGGGGGGGGGGGTGGGGGGGGGGGGGGGTGGGGGGGGGGGGGGGTGGGGGGGGGGGGGGGTGGGGGGGGGGGGGGGTGGGGGGGGGGGGGGGTGGGGGGGGGGGGGGGTGGGGGGGGGGGGGGGTGGGGGGGGGGGGGGGTGGGGGGGGGGGGGGGTGGGGGGGGGGGGGGGTGGGGGGGGGGGGGGGTGGGGGGGGGTTGGGGTGGGGGTGGGTTGGGTGGTGGGGTGTGGGGGGGGTGGGGGGGGGGGGGGAGGCCTATTGGCTAAGATAGCTTCTCGGCCAACCTACTGAGAAAGGTCACGGCCAAAAGGCTAAGTTAGCATCTCGGCCAACTGGATAACATAGCTTCTTGTCCAACTGGCTAAGATAGCTTCTCGGCCTACTGGCTGAGAAAAATTCGCGGCCAACTGGCTGAGAAGTGTTCTCGGCCAACAGGCTGAGAATTGCTCTCGTCCAACAGGCTGAGAAAGCATCTCGGCCTATAGGCTGAGAAGTGTTTCGGCCAACAGGCTGAGAAGTGTTCTCGGCCAACAGGCTGAGAAGTGTTCTCGGACAACAGGCTGAGAAGTGTTCTCGGCCAACAGGCTTAGACAGCTTCTCGGCCAACTGGCTAAGATAGCTTCTCGGCCTACTGGCTGAGAAAGCTTTGCTGCCTACTGGCTCAGATAGCTTCTCGGCCAACTGGCTAAGATAGCTCCTTGGTCAACTGGCTGAGAAAGGTTCTCGGCCAACAGGCTTAGAATTGTTCTCGTCCAACAGGCTGAGAAAGCTCTTCGGCCAAGAGGCTGAGAAGCGTTCTCGGCCAACAGGCTAAGTTAGCATCTCGGCCAACTGGGTAAGATAGCTTCTCGGCCTACTGGCTGAGAAAGTTTCGCGGCCTACTGGCTGAGAAAACTTCTCGGCCAACTGGCTGAGAAGTGTTCTCGGCCAACAGGCTGAGAATTGCTCTCGTCCATCAGGCTGAGAAAGCATCTCGGCCAACAGACTGAGATAGCTTCTCGGCCAACAGGCTGAGATAGCTTCTCGGCCAACAGGCTGAGATAGCTTCTCGGCCAACTGGCTGAGAAGCGGTTCTCGGCCAACTGGCTGAGATAGATTCTCGGCCTACTGCCTATGATAGCTTCTTCGCCAACTGGCTGAGCTGTGATCTCGGCCAACAGGCTAAGACACCTTCTCGGCCAACTGGCTAAGACAGCTTCTCGGCCTACTGGCTGAGAATGCTTTGGGGCCTACTGGCTAAGATAGCTTTTCGGCCAACCTGCTAAGAAAGGTTCTCGGCCAAAAGGCTAATTTAGCATCTAGGCCAACTGGCTGAGAAATGTTCTCGTCCAACAGGCTGAGAAAGCTTCTTGGCCTAGAGGCTGAGAAAGCTTCTCGGCCTATAGGTTGAGAAAGCTTCTCGGCTAAGAGGCTTAGAAGTGTTCTCGGCCAACAGACTGAGATAGCTTCTCGGCCAACAGGCTGAGATAGCTTCTCGGCCAACAGGCTGAGCTAGCTTCTCGGCCATCAGGCTGAGATAGATTCTCGGCCATCAGGCTGAGATAGCTTCTCTTGTTCGGCCTACTGGCTCAGATAGCTTCTCGGCCAACTGGCTGGGGAAAGGTTCTTGGCCAACTGGCTGAGAAGAGGTTCTCGGCCAACTGGCTGAGAAAAGGTTCTCGGCCATATGGCTGAAAAATGTTTCTCGGCCTACAGGCTTAAACAGCTTCTCGGCCAACTGGCTAAGATAGCTTCTCGGCCTACTGGCTGAGGAAGCTTTGCTGCCTACTGGCTCAGATAGCTTCTCGGCCAACTGGCAAAACAGCTTCTCGGCCTATTGGCTAAGATAGCTTCTCGCCCTATTGGCTAAGATAGCTTCTCGGCCAACCTGCTAAGAAAGGTTCTCGGCCAACTGGCTAAGATAGCATCTAGGCCAACTGGATAACATAGCTTTTCGGCCAATTGGCTAAGATAGCTTCTCGGCCTACTGGCTAAGATAGCTTCTCGGGCAAGTAGCTGAAAAAGCTTCTCGGCCTAGAGGCTGAGAAGCGTTATCGGCCAAGAGGCTGAGAAGAGTTCTCCGCCAAGTGGCTGAGATAGCTTCTCGGCCTACTGGCTGAGAAAGTTTCGCGGCCTAGTGGCTGAGAGGTGTTTCGGCCAACAGGCTGAGAAGTGTTCTGGGACAACAGGCTGAGAAGTGTTCTCGGCCAACAGGCTCAGTTGGCTTCTCGGCCAACTGGCTAAAACAGCTTCTCGGCTTTCTGGCTGAGAAAGCTTCGCGGCATACTGGCTCAGACAGCTTCTCGGCCAACTGGCTGAAATAGCTTCTCGGCCTACTGGCTGAGTTAGCTTCTCGGCCAACTGGCTCAGATAGGTTCTCGGCCTACTGGCTAATATAGATTCTAGGCCTACTGGCTCAGATAGCTTCTCGGCTAACTGACTGAGATAGCTTCTCGGCCAACTGGCTAATATAGATTCTCGGCCTACTGGCTGAGAAAGCTTATCGGCCAACTGGCTGAGAAAGGTTCTCGGCCAACAGGCTGAGAAATGATCTCGGCATACTGGCTGAGAATGGTTCTCGGCCAACAGGCTGACAATTGTTCTCGACCAACAGGCTAAGAAAGCTTCTCGGCCAATTGGCTGAGAAAGCTTCTCGTCTAACTGGCTGAGAAAGATTCTCGGCCTATTGACTGAGAACACTTCTGGGCCTACTGGCTGAGAAAGCCTCTCGGCCTACTGGCTAAGATAGCTTCTCGGCCAGCTGGCTGAGAAAGGTTCTCCGCCAACAGGCTGAGAAAGGTTCTCGGCCAACTGGCTAAGATAGTTCGGCCAAAGGCTTTCTCGGCCAACTGGCTTAGATAGCATCTCTGCCTACTGGCAAAGATACCATCTCTGCCTACTGGCTAAAATAGCATCTCAGCCAACTGGCTGAGAAAGCTTCTCGGCCTACTTGCTGAGAATGCTCCTCGGCATACTGGTTGAGAATGCTTCTCGGCCTACTGTCTGAGAATGCTTCACGGCCAACAAGCTGAGAAAGCCTCACGGCCTAATGGCTCAGATAGCTTCTCGGTCTATTGGCTACGATATCTTCTCAGCCAACCTGCTGAGAAAGGTTCTCGGCCAACAGGCTAAGATAGCATCTCGGCAACCTGGATTAGATAGCTTTTTAGCCAACTGGCCATGATAGATTCTCGGCCTACTGGCAGAGAAGTGACCTCGGCCAAGTGGCAGGGATAGCATCTCAGCCTACTGGCTCAGATAGCATCTCAGCCTACTGGCTAAGATAGCATCTCAGCCTACTTTCTAAGATAGCATCTCGGCCTACTGGCTAAGATAGCATCTCGGCCTACTGGCTAAGATAGCATCTCCGCCTACTGGCTAAGGAAGCTTCTCGGCCAATTGGCTCATATAGGTTGTCTACTGGCTAATATAGATTCTAGGCAAACTGGCCGAGAAAACTACTAGGCCAACTGCCTCATATAGCTTCTCGGCCTACTGGCTGAGAATGCTTCTTGGCCTACTGGCTGAGAATGTTTCTCGGCCTTCTGGCTGAGAATGCTTCTTAGCCAACTGACTCAGATAGCTTCTCGGCCAACAGGCTACGATAGCTTCTCGGGCAACCTGCTGAGAAAGGTTCTCGGCCAACAGGCTTTGTGATAGCTTCACGGCCTACTGGCTGAGTAAGCTTCGCGGCCTACTGGGTGAGTGAACTTCTCGCCCAACAGGCTAAGAATTGCTCTCGTTCAACAGGCTGATAAAGCATCTAGGCGTACAGGCTAAGAAGTGTTCTCGGCCAACAGGCGGAGAATTGTTTTCGCCCAACAGGGTGAGAAGCGTTCTCGGCCAACAGGCTGTGAAGTGTTTTCGGCCAACTGGCTGAAAAAGCTTCTCGGCAAACTGGCAAAAGTAGCTTCGTGGCCTACTGGCTGAGAAAACTTCTCGGGCTACAGGCTGAGAAGTGATCTCGGCCTACAGGCTTAGATAGCTTCCCGGCCAACTAGCTGATATAGCTTCTCGGCCAATTGGCTAAGATAGCTTCTCGGCCTACTGGCTGAGAAAACTTCTCGGCCAACTGGCTGAGATAGCTTTTAGCTCAACTGGCTGAGAAAGATTCTCGGCCAACAAGCTTAGAAATGTTCTCGTCTAAAAGGCGGAGAAAGCTTCTCGTCCAAGAGGCTGAGAAGCGTTCTCGGCCAACAGGATGTGAAGTGTTCTCGGCCAACTGGCTCAGATAGCTTCTCGGCAAACTGGCTAAGATAGCTTCTCGGCAAACTGTCTAAGATAGCTTCTCGTCCAACTAGCTGAGAATGCTTCACGGCCAACTGGATGAGAATGGTTCTCGGCCAACAGGCTGAGAAAGCATCTCGGCTAACTGGCTGAGAAAGCTTCCTGGCCAACTGGCAGAGAAAGCTTCTCGGCCAACTGGATGAGAATGCTTCTTGGTCTACTGGATAAGATAGCTTCTCGGCCAACTGGCTGAGAAGGCTTCTTGGCCTATTGGCTGAGAAAACTTCTCGGCGAACTGGCTGAGAATTGTTCTCATCAAACAGGCTGAGAAAGCTTCTCGGCATATAGGCTGAGAAGTGTTCTCGGCCAACAGGCTGAGAAGTGTTTTCGGCCAACAGGCTGAGAAGTCTCGACAGCTTAGACAGCTTCTCGCCAGCTGGCTGATAGCTTCTCGGCCTATTGGCTAAGATAGCTTCTCGGCTACTGGCTAAGAAAGCTTCTCGGCCAAAGGCTGATAGATCTCGGCCAACTGGGATAGCTTCTCGGCCAACAGGCTGAGAAATGATCTCGGCATACTGGCTGAGAAAGCTTCTCGGCCAACTGGATGAGAATGGTTCTCGGCCAACAGGCTGACAATTGTTCTCGACCAACAGGCTAAGAAAGCTTCTCGGCCAATTGGCTGAGAAACCTTCTCGTCTAACTGACTGAGAAAGCTTCTCGGCCAAGAGGCTGAGAAGGGTTCTCGGCCAACAGGCTGAGATAGCTTCTCGGCTAACTGGTTCAGATTGCTTATCGGCAAACTGGCTGTGATTGCTTCTCGGCCAACTGGCACAGATAGCTTCTCGGCCAACTGGCTGAATAACCTTCTGGGCCAACTGGCTGAGTTAGTTTCTCGGCCAACTGGCTCAGATAGGTTCTCGGCCGACTGGCTGTAAAAGCTTCTCGGCCAACTGGCTCAGATAGCTTCTAGGCCAACTAGCTGAGAAACATTTTTGGCCAACAGGCTGAGAATTGTTATCGTCCAACAGGCTGAGAAAGCTTCTCGGCCTAGAGGCAGAGAAGTGTTCTCGGCCAAGAGGCTGAGAAGTGTTCTCGGCCAAGAGGCTGAGAAGCGTTCTCGGCCAACAGGCTGTTAAGTGTTCTCGGCCAACTGGCACAGACAGCTTCTCGGCCTATTGGCTAAGATAGCTTCTCGGCCAACTGGTTGAGTTCGGCCTACTGGCTGAGAAAGATTCTCGACCTATTGTCTGAGAAAACTTCTCGGCCTACTGGCTGAGAAAGCCTCTCGGCCTACTGGCTAAGATAGCTTCTCGGCCAGCTGGCTGAGAAAGGTTCTCCGCCAACAGGCTGAGAAGTGATCTCGGCATATTGGCTAAGATATCTTCTCGGCCTAAACTGGAGATTCTCGGCCTACAGGCTGAGAAGCTTCTCGGCCAACAGGCTGAGATGTTCTCGGCCAACTGGCTGAGAAGTTTCTCAAAGGCTGATAGCTTCTCGGCCAACTGGCTAAGATAGCTTCTCGGCCTACTGTTTGAGAAGTGATCTCGGCCAACTGGCTAAGATAGCATCTCGGCCTACTGGCTAAGATAGCATCTCTGCCTACTGGCTAAGATAGCTTCTCGGCCTATTGGCCAAGAAGCCTTCTCGGCCTACTGGCTGAGAAAACTTCTCGTCTAACTGGCTGAGAAAGATTCTCGGCCTATTGACTGAGAAAACTTCTCGGCCTACTGGCTGAGAAAGCCTCTCGGCCTACTGGCTAAGATAGCTTCTCGTCCAACTAGCTGAGAAAGCTTCTTGGCCAACTGGCTGAGAAGGCTTCTCGGCCAACAGGCTGAGATGTGATCTCGGCCAACTGGCTGAGAAAGATTCTCGGCCTACTGACTGAAAAAGCATCTCGGCTGAGAAAGCCTCTCGGCCTACTTGCTCAGATATCTTCTGATCTTCCGATTGGCATAGATAGCTTGTCGGCCAATTGGCTGAGAAAGGTTCTCGGCCAAGAGGGTGAGAATTGTTCTCGGCCAAGAGGCTGAGAATTGTTTTCGGCCTACTTGCTGAGAAAGCTTCTCGGCCAGCTAGCTCAGATAGTTTATCGGCCAACTGGCTAAGATAGCTAGATGGTGTAGTAGTAGTGTTCAATATTTATTGTAAATTTAATTTGCAATAAGATTGGTTTTATACAATTGTTTGATCCGATGCATAATAACGGAGATATTTCGAATTTTCGAAAATCCCCCCCTCTAATCCCCCTTTCCTCTGGTACGATTTCAGCCATTAACTGACTTGATCTGTCTTTTTACATAAAACGGTGAAATATCGAGTTTCGTAACGATCAAATAAAAATGGCGACCGCTAGAGCGTTAACAGGCATATATATATTTATATATATATATATATATATATATATATATATATATATATATATATATATAATTTTGAACAGACCTCATTTTCGTCATCTCCTGGGCAGTATCGATGGACTTTTGAGGAAATCTTTGAAACTCGCGCCATGAGTACGACCCCAATAGCTGATTTCCCTTAAGGGAAATCTGCTAAAAACCAATAGAAAATGAAATATTGCATATACTTATTTCAGGCCTCCCTTATAACTCCCACTCCTGTTCGTTCCTAAAAATATGTATTTAGGTTATAATCAAATAAGCATTAATACTAATCCAAATACGGAATTTCGTTAAGATTGGTTTTGTGTTTTGTGCCCTTTAAAATTGTTTACTCCCGCTATATATTTTAGCATATATCTCGTTTAAACTTCGGTATATTACAAAAGTGTATATAGCCAAAGTACTATAAATAACAAAATAAACAACTTTTATCATTTGCATATCTGCCAAAATATCAATAGGAAACATAATATCGCTATTTTTAGTTTCAGACTTCCCTTATACCCCGCACTCCTGTTCACCTCAGAGAATATTAGTATAGCCTATAGTCTAAGTTGGGTTAGAAGAAATGTACATTTTAAGTTTCATAAAATTTTGTTGAGGCGTGAAAAGTTAACAAACAAACAAACAGACACTAAAGCTTGAAATTGTAGTATCATCTGGAACGAAAATGTATCGTGAAATTTCGAGGAAAAATCAATGTACTGGTTACAATTTTATACATACACATATGATAAAAACAAAATGTATAAAAATAGTGGATATTTAATGATATTCTATAACTATACATTATACGAGTATAATACTTAATTTTCAAGTACAATACAATACTTTATAACAAATATATATCTATCGTTTGCATAAATTAAAAAATTGAAACATAAGATTAATTAATCTTTTTAATTAGTAAATAAATTAATTAACAGAATATAACTAAATTAAAAAAAAGCAAACTTGTTTACGAAAACAGGGAGGGCATCTTGCTGTGGGCAGGACATCACATGGAGCCTTTCTAGAATTGATCTACCTCCAGTTGATACCAATCCTAAAATTTTCCAATTTGAAACATACTATAGTGAGGAGTATTTTGGCAAATTTTTTTTTTTAATGAGAAATACGTTTTATGTATTATAATAATTTATACGCTGTACACATATAGTTTCATGAAACTTAGGTATATAGTAACATATATTAAATTTATTGTCCCTATGATCAGATGCAAGAACACAAGACATAATTTCAAACACGGTTATTAGAACAAGCCTTTTTCTGCCCAACGAATCAAATCTTCAGAGACTTCAGCCTGAAAAGTCCCTCTGTATATTTCTGGATTAAATGGTTGACCCTTGCCCTCGTAAAGGCCTTCAAATGTAAATGCATTCTGAAAGAAAAAAAAAATTCTCTTATAAAAATATTGCAACTTTAAGCATAAGAAAAATTTAAAAAAGTTTAATTTGATGACATGTGATTTGTATGTTTCAGCCAAAAATGGTATATCATGAATGCTTAATTTGTGTTAAGTTAATGCGGTATTTTTTTAATGAATCAGAATAATTTTAATCTCAATTACTTAAATTTTAGTAATCCAAGAAGAAAAGAAGGGAGGGGGGAATCAGCAGTACGTATCTCACAAAATAAAAGTTCAATGTAAGCTATATTCCATATTTAACCTTTTAATGAAATGGTTCACGAAATATTAGCTTATTATTACTATTAATATGACACTAGTAGGACTGGGCGTTTACTGAAAGCATACAACTTTAATATCCAAATATCTCGGTTAATATTCATTATAGGGGAAAAATATATAAAACAATATTTATAGTAAATTGAATTTGCAATAAGATTGTTTCTATACAATTTTTCCGATCCGACGTATAGTGACAGAGATATTTCGAATTTTCGAAAATCCTCCCCTTGTCCGATTTCTGCCGTTAACGAACTTGATCGTTCTTTTTACATAAAACGATTAAATATCGAGTTTGGTAACCAATAAACAATAATTGCAACAGCTAGAGCGGTAACAGACAAATATATATATATATATATATATATATATATATATATATATATATATATATGTGTGTGTGTGTTGAACGCTCCTAATTTTCATCTCCTAGGTAGGATCGATGGACATTTGAAGAAATATTTCGAAATCGCGTCATGAGTACGACCTCAATAGCTGATTTCTCCCAAGGGAAATCTGCTAAAAATTTAAAAGAGAAACTAGCAATCTTTTCTGAATGATTTTTTTTCTCTGCTAGATGGGTGAATGAAACCTGAAGGAAGGTATTTTACCTGAGCTGTAGATGCTACTATGGGAGCTACAGTAAAGGAGAATATGAGATTGACTAGATCGAATTCGTTCCATGCAGCCTCCAGTTCCTCCATGCTGGGTGACAGGTGTCCCAGGCTGTAAGACTCAAGGCAGGCACCCAGGGTCTTGGCGTAACACTCCAGCAAGAGTCTCCTCGACGTGGTTCGCAATTCTAGAGGAACACTCGTCTTGATGAAGTAAATGAGATCCACTATGTAAGAATTGTAATGGGGCATTTGGAAGTCCAACAGTCTGTAACAGACAGCATGAGATGAAAACAATTTAATTAAATACAAATTAACAAACTAATTTCCATAGAAGGTATCTATTAAAATTTAACAGCATGGCTATATTATAGAATTTTTATAAATGGAAAGACTAAATGTTGTATATATAGAGCCGAGTTGCAAAGATGATGGAAATTACGTTTAAACATTAACGCGTAAGAAAAAATGTATAGCTGTTTACATACACAAACACTCACTTTCTCTCAATCATACACACACACACACACACACACACACACACACACACACACACACACACACACACACATATATATATATATATATATATATATATATATATATATAAAATAAGAAATTTCGGTGTTTTGTCACAAAGGTATCTATACCCCGGGCTCACTATATGACCTAAGCAAGATTTGTGTGATATTAAAGGGGAATTACAAAAACTATGTTTTAAAACCATAATGTTTAAGTTTTTGATAATAGCTTCAATTCTCATAATAATAATAAGATACATTTAGTTTTATTTAAATGAAAATTTGCAGTTAATCATGGATATTGGTTTTGTTACATAAGTAAATTTTGGGATCTTGGCCCCGAAAAGGAATACATATTTAAGATCCATTAAAAAGAAAAAAACAAATGTTACACAATGAAAAATTATGAATAACTTGTAAAAGTTCATTAACATGCTATCCCTATTCATTAGGTTAAATTATAAAAACAATAACTTTTGTATGTGGTATCAAAGTGCTTAGAAAGTTATAAAACTTTAAGACATAGCTCAAAATGGTTTTGCATATTGTAACACAAGAAATTAGATTACATAAGTTATTATAGTCAGTGTGACTTCTATCCTCAGCATTGTGAGACTATTAAATAGCTATTTGAATAAATAAATTGAGATTTATTGTTTGCAATGGGACTAGAATGCAGCAGGGAATGTGCCAAGCTGACCAGATTTAAATAAAGAACTGTGGAAGGCCCTGGCACTTCTTGGGATGGACAAAAGGTTTCTTCCATTTACACAATATGAAATTCATTGATGATCCAATGATTTTCGTTAAAATTATTCAGATTCATTACTAAAAATGGGGCAAAAATATTAGCATGATGTTTAGGATTTCACATAGAATAATTATACATTAGATTTGCAAGAAAATCATTGCTAGTTTTTCTTGATCTTTGATTCTGAGTTTAACAACTTTTGTTTCTGAGTTCCTGAATTCAAATATCTTAGACCAAAATGATGCTACTTATCTTCTTATAAAAATTAAATAAATAAAAATAATAGTCAATCAATGTACTTTAGGCCAATCGGATAGTCAACCCCCTTTGAGTATTTGAACATCATATTGGCGGTCCATGTATCGCCATGGCATAAAACATTTAATCTGCTTTCATCGACATTTGTCAACTTTAATATGTCATCATGAATGACTGACGCCTTTTTGAGTATTCTTTTCCCAATGTCCTTCCTGAAAATAAGCAAGAATGAACATTACTAAAATAATATTGTATCAAAACATTTCGTTTTTTAAATGAATGAAATTTACAATTAAAGCCACTAAAATTACAAACGACAGGCATGAATATTTGAAGAAACTGGTTGAGAAAGATTCTGGACACACCGCCTAACAAAGGTTCCCGGCCAATTTGCTGAGAAAGTTCTGGGCACACCGCCTAAGAAAGGTTCCCGGCCAATTTGCTGAGAAAGTTCTGGGCCAACAGGCTGAGATAGGTTATTGGCCAACTTCAAGGCTACCCAAGACTCTGTGGAGGAAGCGCCTATGTCCATGGTGGGTTTGTAAGAGAATAATATATTTTTTAATAATATAATTTAGGTAATAGTAGTATATTTACCACTCTGGTCCCCATTCTTGGAGAATAACCTCTGCTGCATTACGAAGACCTTGCTCATTGTACCTCCTGATCTGTGGGGTATCACGGAAATAAAAGGAAGATGGAATAGCAGAGACGTCTAGTAAACCTCGATGCTTTAATACAAGAGAAGCTGAATGGAAGAGAGCTAATGTCCTTAGTGTCAGCGTTGCATGTTCCAAGCTCAATTTTTTATGGCGATTTTCTACTCTGTAATTTTTATTCTGAAAAACAATTTTGTTTGCATTAGTACGGCTCCTACGAGTAAGAATCTGATTAAATTAAAAAAAAAAGACAACAATTCGGCCACAAATGGGAACTTGGGACACAGTACATACGAATTTTGATTTGGTCAAATATTACTAATATAAATGACTGAAGTGCTTACCTTGAGATCTTCAAAGATGAGGAACTTTTCTTTCTGCCCTAAAAACTTCGGCCATAGCCGTGGTATATTTTGTTCCTCCAATATGTCTTCAATCAGAGGTAAAATCTCTTTATGGAGCTGAGAAAAATAAATTTGAGCTTGCATTAGTATTTTTCACGAAAAAGCGATAACGTACTTTGGGTTGTTGTGTATCCTGAACTTTAGGGATACCAAAAACGTGTTTATCAGTACTTATAACTGTGTATTCAGCGACTGGTTTTGGTAATTAGTGACAAATTCTCAAGATGAAGGCTTCATCAAAGAAATAAACCATATGATTAGAGGACTAAGTGATGATGTAGATTTCAACTATGTACATTACTTGTGACAAGAGACTTTACCAAGTGACCCTTCATTGCTATCACGTTCACACCAGCTGACAATCATGAATCCTGAGCAACTATTCTGGCCCTAGTCCCACAAAACAAACGTCACTTAAGTTTCATGGTACTATTTAGCTAATTTCTATGGGGACTATACTTAATTTAATTTGAGAAGAATAGTGCGAGCTGCTGGAATGGTCCACCTTTGCTCCCGTGTGGTTTTCTGATTTAATTCAATATTTAGTATTGACTATATATTTCAACTCAAATGAAAATTGGATAACAGGTACATACCAAATGCAATAACTCAGAACATTAATAAAGAAGAACAGTAATTTAAAGATTTAGATTTCACTATACTTATCACTAGGACACTACGACGGAAAATACATTGACTGAAAAAATATTACTACCTAGGATCATGTAGCAACTCTACATGTCATGTACAGACCAATACAGTACGTGTTAGTTAACTTGGAATATGAATGACTTCCCGGAATGAGAAATCCAGGAGTATAAGAAATTGTTTTAACAAAATCGCCGAATTGAAATGTATGTATATCAAATAAGCAGATTATTCGAAAAGACATTACATTTACTCATTAACTCGATCGGGTAAATCAATTCTGCGGCAGAAACCCATTAAATGAATAGATGAGATGTACCTTTAGTTCCGTATTGTACATTTTGTGTGTTTTGAGAAACTCCGAGCTCCCTCCATGAAGCTGTAGCTCTTTGAGAATGACGGAAGTAGTCTTCTTCTTGCCGGAAGCCAGGACAATCCTTAGCTCAGCTCTGAAGATTTGACTAGTGTAATTTTCACCAGCAGCAACCACTCCAGTGTTGATGCAGACTTCTTCAATTCTACTAACACTTCGCTTTCTTTCATCCTCTTTCAAGGCTTCTTCCAGGCTTTCTCGACTAATAGACATCTAGAATAACAAATTTAAACTACGGTATTCGTAGGCTGAAAATCCGAAAGCTACAATAAAAAAAGATATTACATTATTTAGAATAATATTACATTAATTTATTAATGTGTGTGTGTGTGAATATACCCTCAAGGAAGACACTACGACAATCATTCACAACTATGCTCATCACCAATTTTTTTTTTTAAATTCAATACTATGCTCATTTATACAATTTTTATTCGTAACTTTTATTTGACATTGTATAATTTTTGAATTTTTAAAGGAGTAAACATCTTTGATGTGATGTCCATAAATAAATAAATACAAAAAAAAAATACATTAATTTTTTCCTTTTAATAAGGAGGAAGGTGGTTATACAAAACCGTAAGACTGACAATAACGTGGAAGAAGTTATAAACAGTCTATCTTTCCTTCATTATTTCAAAACCTTAAATTGGTGATTTTAAATTGACTTCAGTGAATTTCGTTCAAAGCATTGATATTCCCGAGTTTGTTGAAATGAGTGCGTCCTTAGGCACATTTCTGTAAATTATTATTATTATTTATTAACGTCCATCTTTTGCAGTTATGGCTAATTGGGACGGGTTAACCGGATATTACCACCCATTTCTAGCCAGGGTGGTAGTAAGAATTTTATTTAATGAGTTTGTCACTAAATAAATTTCTATTGCTCATGCGGGATTCGAACTCTAGGTTTACCACGTGCGATTAAAGCCAACGCTTTAACTCACGTATTTAACCTGAGCCCCTATTTCGGTAAATATAATATTCCATTCTCCACAAGTTAACATGATGTGCTTTTAAATTTGAATACCTTTAATTGCGTCAAGTAATCAATGTTTCAGCAATTTCTTCTCTACTAGGGAACCTGCCTGGGTATATTTGTGATAAGCTGTTTCTCATAGATAAGCCTTATCTCAATAAAAACACAATATATGCATTGAAGAAACTGTAGGCAATTACAGTAATAAACAAATGTAAAAGTACTCACAATAATTGGCTATCTTATCTTCAAGAGCTAGTATTTATAGTTCTCAATGGCTAATTACATGAATTTATGAAATGAGGAGATTGTAATAACAAGTTTAAATTCCGTAAAATATTAAACTATTTGAGTCAGTGAGTTCAGCCTATATACATATTTTCTGTACCATGAATTTTACCCGAGAAATTTGTATTTTACAGTTTTCCGCTTTCAGTAAACCACCACTCCTACTCATGTTATATTAATTATAAGCTGTTATATCATGAACCTTTTCATTGCAAGGTTAAATAAGGAATATTGTTTTCTCTGAACTTTTACTTTGTGAGATAAATGCAAATACGTTCTGTTGACCCATAAGATATATTTCATTAATGGTTTTTATTTCCGGTCTAGAATTCAGGTTGGCTGGCCTGTTTGTTTACAATTCAGACGCTTTCCGTTGTAGAGTTATTAACTTCTAACTGAAAGATTTCTCATTACCGTTTGTATTTATTCACTTAATATTCGCGGTAGTGTTACCAGTATGTATATTTATCTATTGTAAACCTTTGCGTGGGAAATCTGCTTAGTTTACGCAGCCCCTGCGTGAAGGACTTTTTTAAACCTAGAGGCACGGTATGAATTCCCTCGTGGGGTAAGACGAAGACATTGGTTAGGGTAAGGGAGTGAGCATAAATAACGTGAAAAAACAAACTTGACCATTTATTTTAATTCAATGCTTGACCTTCTATACACACCTTCCAACACTTAAAAACAGTTTTCGTCCATTTTTCGAACAATTTTTTCAATCAACTGGAGAAATTATTTTGGCTTCTGTACAATGGGTGCCACGTTGGAATCCAGGATTTATTTACTAAATTTTACCTAGCTGTTCGTATATCGGGCTACGGTTATCTTTTAGGAATACGCCGGTGCTTCCTCAGCATTCGCGAGACAATTTACTATATTCATGTATCTCAATATTAATGATCCTTTTGAAAACATTTGGTGTTTATGCTTAAAATGTCTTATTCCAACCATAAATACAAAATGATTGATATATTCGCTTATTGTTAAAGTGCTATGGCTGAAAGATTACGTCTATTGAGGGCTGAAAAAAAAAAAAAAAATGAGAATATCTCGATTAATAAACGAGATGGTGAAAAAAACATATATAACAACATTTCTATTTTTATTATGACATAACATTCTAACGTTCATAAAAAATGATTTCTTAAGAGAAATAGTAGATTTTTCTTAAGAGAAATCTGCTATTGAGGTTGTACTCGTGTCGCCATTTTCGAAAAATGTTCTCAAATATCCATTGATCCTATCTAGGATGACGAAAATGATATCCATTCAAAATTATATATATATATATATATATATATCTATATATATATATATATATATATATAAATTTATCTCTATATATATTTGTCTGTTACCGCTCTAGCGGTCGTACTTTTTGTCGTATTACCAAACTAGATACAGTAGGGACCCGATTAACCGAGTCTGTCGGGACCGCGGTTACCTCGGTTAATCGAAATTCTCGGTTAATCGGAACCTACTAATACCAGCTGAAAATGTAAGGTTTTTAGAATAAAAACTAGTACCTATAAGTTTAATAATTATATTCATATTTACATTTTTTAATCATAAATTAATAATAGAAGTAGAATGTATGTACATACATACATATGTAGTATAAAATAACATCGAACACAAAAAAAAAAAATTAATGGAAAATCGGAAAACTATGTATGTACTTTGATTTAAAAAAAAATCATTTATTGTTGTTTGTTTTAAACAACTGCTTCCATCAGCAGCTGCAGTGCCTCTCCCCTTCCTTAACATCATCAGTTCATATGAAGGCACATCACCTCTGCCTTCTAAATAGAGTAGTGACCTGTCAAGTAGGTTGAAACCCTCCTCATGGCTTACTTTCGTGGGGATAGATACCTCGTCTCCTCAATTTGCTTCCTATTCCTCCTCCAGTCACCGACAGTATTTTCACCGACACCATAATCCTGAGCACCTTTTTTAAAGACTCGCCTTTGTCCAAGCGATGAATTGCTTCTAATTTTTTTTTCAAGCGAAATAACCACTCTTTTACGTTTTTTAGCTGCGATGT
Source organism: Riptortus pedestris (assembly GCA_019009955.1). NCBI lineage: Eukaryota > Metazoa > Arthropoda > Insecta > Hemiptera > Alydidae > Riptortus > Riptortus pedestris. Next base: position 99,479,180 of record CM032230.1, on the reverse strand, counting down.
GATCCATGGCGTGACCGGACTTAACTGTGAATGATTGAGCTAGGATGGTTGTGTCAAGTAGAGATGTAAATACAATATTCCCGGAACAAGGGGAAGGAGGGTTGGACGGGGTGCTAGAGATGCATTTCTCAGAAGGCAATTAACGACTGTCTTAGAGCTTCCTTTTCAATAAACCGCTTGCTGAACACCTGCATCCGGCCTAGGGTTTTGAGGGTTTTAAAAAGGTTCATAATCACTTCCAAAGGTTTCCGCACCTACTTTTTTTTTTTTTAAATTTTTTGCACCACGGTTAATCGGGACCACGGTTAATCGAACTCGGTTAATCGGGTCCATACTGTATATAAGCGTTTAAACTTTAGTAGTGTGGTTATCGATTACGCACTATAAATGCAAACTATTCCTAGTTTCCTGACATTTGGGTATAATATCTTACATCTTTCTAGGTTTACAAAGGGAAAAAACATATCAAGTAAAAATGGAATTTTAATTTGGTTTTGGAATGGTGAAAAAATGAAAAAAAAACAGGTTATTGATATATTGATGTAATTGTTGGTAATAAATTCTTTCGAAACGTCCATAATGCTGGAGTAGCTTATGTTTAATTGTCTATGTGACTGACAATCATGTCAATAAAACGATAGATCCAGTGGTGGGAATTAAAGATGGATCATAATTGATTTCAATTTAGAAAAATCTATTTAACCATCGTGTGTAAGAATCAGTTCTTCTTTATGTTATCATAACTGAGAAATCACTTAGTGTGTTGGTTTCGCCAACTGATCGTTTAGTGAAAGCATCTTTGGACAGTTGGTTAGTTAGTGTATGTAGTCAGGGTAGCAGTTATAATTGATAGGGGAAAGAAGAGGAAAGATTGAAGAGTTTTTTACGTATTTACATCAAATAAATCCTCTAAACCCACATTCCATCCACGAATATACAGGTAATTTGACGATAATTACATTGAAAAATTAGATTAATTACCTGTGCAAGTTGAAAAATTTCGTAAACAGGCTGAAGTACAATTGTAGCGTCATATATTGTTGATAAGGAAGTACTGATTCCTTAGCTGGTGGGGAATCAACTATCATCTTAGCAGTCTCCTCCTTAGCTTCCAAGCAATTTTCTTATTTAGCAGATTACCTCTAAGGAGTGCCATCCAGGTTATCTTTGCAACACAAAATATTTCACCAAATACCAACCATGTTACATGTTAGATGGCAAACATGAGGCTGTTTGAAATATGTGTTTATCTATGTATATATATATATATATATATATATATATATATACATACTATATATATATATATATATATATATATATATGTGTGTGTGTGTGTGTGTGTGTGTGTGTGTGTGTGTGTGTGTGTGTGCGGGCGCGCGTGCCGGGTCATTTTGTGAGAGTGGGGATTATTTCCATTTTACATAGGTTTGCATATATAGCAATTTTTACAAAATTGGATAGTTTTAATCTTGTCTATTTCAGAAGAGACTCCCTTTAAAAATCCAAATTTTTAGGAAATAGTCTTTTCTTGTGTTGTAATAAGGATTTAAAATTTCATCACTAAGACATTTCTTTTTCAGTTAAGATTTTTTTAATTTAGCTAAAATTGTGGAAACCAGTATAATGTACAGAATGACAACACTACTGGATGACCTTACCTTCTTCCCTAGGAGACGTCATTTCCACATCAACCCATAATCTTATTCAAATCTTGTTATGGTGGTAGGGCTTTTTCAAGTAATGGGTTTTATTATGTTCGTTTCCTTAACTCGGGATCCGCCCATCGATAATATGTTTCTAGTTATTTCAATACTGCTTTCAGTTGCCCAGATACAGACTACACTTGTTCAGTCATTTTGTATCTACAGATTAAATCTTCTTTAATTTTGAATTCAATGCTGGCTCGGCTAAAATAATTGAGAGAAACATTAGTTCGAGAAAAACAATTGTTAAAAAAACCAAACCGAATCAACAGAATTCCAATATTTCTTTCTATCGTCCTATGTAAAATTATATCTATTTAGGCTGTAGAAGATCTTTTCAAAAAATGTATTTTAGTGACTAGAGCCTTCTTTGTAGTTAACTAAAATTAAGGCCTATACATATTTAATTGTTTACATGTTCCTTTTAACTAATGACCATAGTTATAAGATATGCCTTACTGCGATTCCAAGAAACGTTAAAGGTTAGACTTTATTATGCTCAGAAATGCTAAATATTAAAATGTTACAATCATTTAATTTTTAAAGAAACAATTTAAACAAAATTAAGCTAAAGAGGAGTGATCGTGCTCCGGAGGCGTTCTCAGACATTTCTATAAATTCATTCAATGATTCATTAATATATGAATAAACGTTATGAATAAACTACTATAAATTTATTGAATCTGAGTCTTATTTATTCCCTGACTATATCCATACTATTATTATTATTATTTATTAACGACCACGTTTTGCCACTGTGGCTAATTGAGACGGGTTATCTACAGGTTACCACCCTTTTCTAGCCAGGGCGGGACTAGGGATTTTAAATAACTAAATCAATTTCAATTTGGCCATTCGGGAATCAAACTCACCACTACTAAATCGATACATGACTGATTAAATGGATTCCATTTCGCGGGCAAATAAATTTACTTTTACATTTTTAAAATCAACATGATAACCTCTGAAATTGAGGAAGTTATTTTTTTTTAGAATAAAGTGATAAAGCTATATGAAAAGTGGGTGAAAACAAATATGTATCCTGAAATCAATGAATTTATTTATGTAATACACGAAACATTAGAAAATATGTTATCATCTAAAGAAAGCAATGGCATACTTGTTAAAGGAATATTAAAATTTAAAATTAGACATTTAAAATCAAATATAATCTAAAAAATCTGTAATGAATCATTACTGATCAAATTTAGGAAGGCTTCATTAAATATAACATTCAAAAATGAACAGTCATTCACAGAAAAAGAAAACTGAATGTGTTTTTACATTATACTCATTACATGCGAGCATTTTCTTCACTAAGGAGGAAATCGTACCTTATTCATAGTCTAGTTAGGGCTACTATGTCTTTACGAGAATACCAACTATATTTACTATCCCATAAATTCACTATAGTTTAATTGTAAGTATTTTTTTTTTTAAATTCGGTATAGAGGGTTTCAAAAAATCGTAAACAATACTTTTGAAACTGAAGCCCAACTTAGCACAATGAACCAACTCAGCAGAATGGACCACAAACCTTTCTAGAAACCATCAAGAGTTTTCCAATGCTCGAAAATACATCACTTTCGTATTAATCTCATTATTAACTTCTGTCACTTTTTCTTTGAAATCATTTTCCTAATTTTCTTTGTGACTATTTACACATTGCTGGACCAATTTTATAGCATTCTACAAGTCTATCACGGAACTTTCCAGGGAAGAGATGTAGGCCAAGAGTTAATTCACTTCACTGTGTTAAATCAATGTAATTGTTTCCATAGACACTCGTAAAGCAGGAGATTTAATAATTCATTAATTTCCGTGTATTTTTAAATGGTCAGCCTGCCTTGATTCTGCTCTAATATTGAAAGTGAGCTGATTAGCTGAAATCAGTGGCTGTTTAAAGTACAATTAAGTACAAGACTAGCTGAGAGGAGAATTAATTACGAAATGGGTAAGTTAGGGTAATTTCTAGATGTCTGAGAAATATGAAAATGTAATGGGTTCTAAACCTAATTACTCCCCTTTAACATTATCGTTTAAATAATCACCTGACTCAGAAATAAAGTTCTTCTTCCAAAAGAAGCCATGGAATAAGGTTGTACCGGTAACTAACAAATGTAAGACGAGTAACTCAAGTAAATTCTATTCAAAACATAATACCGGGTTTCTGAATTAATTTAATTTATATTATTTTATTTATTCCCGAAAGCAATACTGTTTTTTTCATTTTATTTTTAGTGTGTTTTTCAGAACAATTATATCACTTAGATTTTAGACACGTAAGGTTCCGTCCTGGAAACGTTCGTAACCTGAATCCTGCAAAGCCTCAAAGTTCAAAAAACGTACACCATTTGACATCTGTATCTGAAAAATACATTTCGTTAAAATTTGTATATACATATACATGTTGTGTAAACGTAAATACGTGTATGTACACCAAAGCAACAACGTTTGAAAGAAATACTCATTATCTATGAAGCTTGTGCTATTAACTGGTTTCAAGTACTTTCAATAGCAAAATCCTTTAAGAGGAAAGAACAGATTTATTTTTTAGTGGGGGGGGGCAGTTACACCGAAGAGGGAAAAAAGTAACTTCACTAACAACAGGGATCATTCGCAATGACTTAGAAGTAGAGTCGATGGAATCTGCTGATAAAACGATTTTTGGAAAAGAATATTTTTTGTATTTTTTAAAAATTTGGACAACTAGACTTTAGCCCGAACTCGATGTATAAGCGTTTTATGTAAAACTAAAGATCAGGTTCATTAACGACTGAAATCAGACTGGGGATGGTGTGATGGGGGTTTAGATGGGTGGAATTTCCAAGATTACAAATATCTCCGTTATTATACGTCGGATTGAAAAGTTTTATAGATTTAATCTTAATGCAAATAAAATGTATTAAAAATATTGTTATTTATATTTATTATCTTTAATATTAACCGAGATATTTGCCTTTTTGTAGTTTTCAGCCTTCAGTAAGGTCCCAGTTTTACATGTCATATTAGCAAAGAGCTATTATATTGGGAAACACTTTATTCCAAGCTTAAATACCAAATATTGCTTCCATTGAATGTTTACTGTGTGAGATACATGCAAATATGTAGTGCAATTGAGATTTAGTAGGCCGTTATTTCTTTTCTAACATACCCGAAATTGAATTCATTACACACTGGAGAACACATTAGTTAATGGCTGAAATCGGGGGTGGAATAGGGAGGGGGGTTCTTAAGGATGAATGATAATTCAAAATATCTCTGTTATTATGAGTTGTATTACAAAATGTTATGGAACCAATCTTGTTAAGGTATTGATGTTCTACAATTTTTTTGTATGTATTTTGTCGTAGCTCCCGTATTAAGCGAGTTAATTGTACTTTCTTGTTTCGGCCAGTAACCCCCCCCCCCTCCTCCACAACCCTTTTATTCGTCGTTTTTTTTTTGTTTTTTATATAAATTGAGATATTTTGAACCAGATAATGTATTTGAGTTTCATCTGATATTGCTTAGCTGCTAGATCTCAAATTATATTACTATAATCTTGGCAGACCAGATACTGAAAGAAATGAACTTGCTTTATTTGTACTTACCAATGTTTCATAAAGTTCACGACCTTAATTGCTGAACAAAGTGAGGGAAAGTGAAATCGGTTGATTGAATACTTAAAAAGAAAAAGTCCGTCACGCAGGAGCTGAGTAAACTAAGCAGATTTCCCACGTGAAGTTTTACAGTAGAGATATCTGCCTAATAACAACTGTACTAGTAAGAAACCTCTAAACCTATTCACGAGGGACGAATAGTTAAGGAAACGGCCGCCAGAGCTCTCGGCGGAAAGTTCGAACATAGCCGAATCCTGGCGACAACACACATAATACAAATGCAAATATCGGTTAATATTCAAGATAGAGAATAAATATATATAACAATATTTATAGTAAATTTAATTTGTAATAAGATTGATTCTGTACAATATTTCGATTCGACGTATAGTAACGGAGATATTTTTAATTTTCGAAAATCCTCCCCTCTAAACCCCCCCCTCCCACTGGTCCGATTTCAGCCGTTAACGAACTTGATTTTTCTTTTTACATAAAACGCTTAAATATGAAGTTTGGTAAGGATCAAACAAAAATTGCGACCGCTAGAGCGGTAACAGACAAATATATATATATATATATATATATATATATATACAGTTTTGAACGGACCTCATTTTCGTCATCTACTAGGTAGGATCGATGGACATTTGAAGAAAAATGTCGAAAATTCCGTCATGAGTACAACCTCAATAGCTGATTTCCCTCAAGGGAAATCTACTAAAACGTCATTATACAAATGGGAAGTGTATGACAACACATCTATAACAGGAAATATTCACCGATGATCGATTTCCTCTTGTGAAATGTACTTGCTTATGTTCACAATTTGACCCATTTATGTGAATGCAGTAATATTATTAAAGAATTTCATTAATTAAAAATCTTGCACAATCCTTTTAATATATGTATGTATAATACACTTTTTATTCTTGCAGGAGGTTGGAAAAACAATGTCAACATCAAAAGATCATCACCAAAGAAACACTTCTGTGCACAATTTTAATCAAGAGTACAAAATATTGCTGATTCTTGGAGGATTCATTATAATTAAAGAACCATATTTCGCACGAATTTTGAACATAATCCTCGTAACATGTGTTTTCTTGCTGTACGTTTTCCTGATAGTAATGTCAGTCGTTACTGTCACATTGAAATCTCAAGACAAAATCGTTGTGGTAAAGCTGGTCCAAACACTGTGTGTTTTAACGTTTGCAGTTTTAATGCCTACGGCAAGATATCGGTCTAGACATCGCCTTGATGCTGCAATAGTTTCACTAAAACAAGGGATCTATAAATACAAAGAAGAAGAAAATAAAGTGCACATAGAAATAAAGCGTTCCCGAGTAAACCAAATACGTCAACTGGAATCAATTCTTGTGAAGGGATGTTTTTTCTGTGCTTTATTGAACACAATTCTTGTCCCAATCAAAAATCTTATATTTTTCAGCGAATGCAATTCACAAGATATATTAAATCCATACCTCCCTCTACCGATATATATGCCGTTTAATACGAAGAATAACTTTAATTTTGTCATAGCCTTTCTTTCAAATGCGTTATTTAACTTCTTTTTATTTTTTGCAACTTTATTTTCAACACTAAAAACGTACACAAGCTGTGCTCTTCAGTTGATTGCACAGTTAGAAATACTGGCAGATTCTCTGAAAAATATAAAAACTCGAGCCTACTCGAAATTAGTCCGAAAATGTTTACAAATGGACGAAACTAAATTAACTGATATGTACAAATATTTTGAATTCCAAAGAAGCTTACTCTCGTGTTTAAGAGAAAATGTCTTACACCATCATGCAATATTGAGGTACGTATAATAATATTTCATTAAATTAAATAATCAATAACTATAAATTTTGTAATAGAACAATATCGTCAGTTATTTTAAATAATAATTTATAGTTCAATTTCAATTGAACAAGGATTACCCACACAATAGCAGCAGCTCTGAATTTGAACAACAACCATTTGCGCAATCACATATAACTTAATTATGAAGTAGCATTTAACATATTTATTTAACCCCTCTCGTTCATCCTTTGTGCTGTTTTTGGGGTTTAATGTTTCCTACAAGGTCCCTTATATACTATTTATTAGGTCGATGTGCCCAAATATCTGTTTTGCTGTACTTAAATCTTTACGAGTTGACGTAAATTCACGTATTTGTTGTGAATTTTTTAACCCTTAGGTCCTAGGGATGTTTTCCAAAATGTATAAATATAGTTCCGGATTTACATGATCGATTGAATAGATTCTCTTAACTAGAGGACCATCCTCTCTTAACACATGCCAATTTGGGGTATAAAACAAATTAAAAATAAATCCTTGACCATGACAATTTCCGTAAATTTCGCGTTGCACTATAAGTGGGCTACATCTAAGCAGTCATTTGGTGCACTAATTATGTCATGTACTGTTGTCAATAGGCACCGTTCTGTGATAAATCGTTGAACATCTCATTCTCTACAATACATCCTACAAGCTTCAATAATATTGAAATGTCAACATTTGAATTTTCAAATTATAAATGGTAGACAATGAAATGCCAAAGCCCCCTCTATGTTTCACCTCATAATGGATATAATTTTTTTAATTTCTTTTGGTCATAATTAGCCTGGGTCAATGGATTTCAAGTCATCCAGTAGTCTTCTATTTATAAAAAAATCACATGTGGGATGTTAAATAACACCATTTTAAAAAATTTACTGTTCAATGTTTTTGAATTGTGGCCATATTTGTTTCGTGTGTTGCTAAATATAAGCGTTTACGCCAACACTTATGCCTCCTAAACTATTTGTCCTATCAACAATATGGGACGAAAACAAAACTATTCAAAAAATTAAGGGCATTTTACATTTTATGTTTTATATACTTTTTACCCCAATTCAGCTTTTAGAGGTGAAATTAGAGGCCTTTTTTTCATATTTCCAAACCCTTTTTTTTCATTTTTTTTTGGGGGGGGGGACATTTCTTGAGAAGTATTGAATATACATTTATTTATTTTTTACAAATAGTTAGGAAATAAGTCTACTTGTACGCCTAACTTCATGGTTCAGGCTTACAACCTATTTCTTGAAAAACATTTTCAAAAATTGTGATTTTTAGGGGTTAATATCATTTGGAAAAATATAAAAATCTGAAATTCTGGTCAGGAGTAGGACTGTATAACTGTAACATGTAAAAAATTTTGTAGTTGACAAAGTAAATGTGGTAAAAAAAACCGCTTTCTAGAAGGCGGAGATAAACTGTAATTGTGATGTATTCCAGTTTATAATTGCATAAATTTACAACAGAAGGTTAACTAAAAGATAGTTTAAATATTAAAAACCTTTAAAAAAGAAGTTATTCAAATATTATCAACAAATTTAAGATTTCGTGAATATTAAGCAGTAGTAAGATAAAATCACATCAGACCAGAAGTTTAGCCTATTCGACAAATAGGTGTTAAAATATTGTACTCAATAAAAATGTAAATAAGTATTAAAATAGAAACAAATATTAAAATAATCTTCGATAAATACCAGTGCATAGTTAAAGTTGTTGTTCCATATGAAACCATATGTATAATATAATAATATACCATAGGTATTTCTTCACACAATTTGGAGTGATATTGTGGGAACATTCAGCTTTTGTAGTCAATTTCATTAGTGTTAACTTCTTTAAAATTTTGTGAGAAGGAATCCAGCACTTGTGACCTTTTGATATTTTATAAGAAGTTGTTGGAGCTGCTGGATCATAAAAATGCACTTTAATATCACTATTCTTGAATAATCCTTATTTAATGCTTTCTTCTTGAATAATCCCGGGATAAAAAGTAAAAAAATACAAATTAAGTAAAGAAATACCTCGGCTTCATATGGAACAACATATATAGAACAGTGTGTGTGTACCATGTGTAATTTGTTAACCCATGCCTTAACTATTCTTCACAACAATCCAGTGCAATGTTTTCCTAAAATAAATCAAAACCAATTAACAAAAAAAAAAGTTAATAAATGATGCTTTCAGGTTTGCAGAAGATACTGCTCCTTTTATGGAGGCACTGAATTTTCTTGGTGTGGCTTTTTTCTCTCTTATTTTGGCTGCTTCAATAATGGCAATGAGAGAAAGTACACAGGTATTCAATTAAAATTATTTGAGCTTTTAAAATACTCATTATTTTTTTAAAATATTACAAGGCAGAATTTAATAATCAGTCAAAATATGAATTGTGAATTTAAATTGAGACATCATATTTTCAGACTTCAAATCTTAATGTGGAGGTGATAGGAACTCTAATATTGGACGTGTGCTGTTTCTTTTTAATGTGCTGGCTTGGACAATTCATCCGAGATAAGGTATTATTAAATAGTTTTTACCTTAAAATCAAATTTATTCTTATTAGAAATAGCTTGAAACACAGCTAATTCCGCCCCCCTTGAAGGAGTATTCAGCCACATTTATTAAAATAGATAAATATTTTAATGCAATTAAAATGATAGTTACTTAATTACAGTAAAGAATTTTCTTTCTGAGATTATGGTTTGAAAAATGAGATTAATGAGAATATGTAAACCAACAGAATATTCATCAAAGCTCAACAAGGTCAATAGATGGATCAATGGGATATTTTGGAAGCTCCCTTTTAGCAGATGTCCCTTAGTGGAAATCAGCTATTCAGGTCGTACTCATGATGGGACTTTCTAAAAATGTCTTCAAATATACATCGATCCTACCTAGGAGATGACGAAAATGAGTATTTTTATATTTGTAAGTTAACGCTCTAGCGGTCGCAATTTTTGATTGATCGGTACCAAACTCGATACTTAAAGGTTTTATGTGAAAAAAAAAAAATGAAAATCAAGTTCGTTAACGGCTAAAATCGGACCAGTGGGAGGAGGGTGGTTTAGACGACGGAATTTCGAAAATTCGAAATATCTCCTTTATTATGCGTCGGATCAAAAAATTGTATATAAACAATGTTTTTGAAAATGTAATGTTCTATAAATGGTGTTGTGCACATTTTTTTTCATTATCCAGATTATTGGCCGAGATATTTACATTTTTTAGTTTTCGGCCTTCAGTAAACCCCCACTCATGACATATTACCAATAATTTGTTATATTATGAAGCAAATTATTTGAATAATAAATACCAAATATTGTTCTCATTTAACTTTTAAGTTTTGAGATGAATGCAAAAATGTGATGATCGTGGGGAATCTGCTTAGTTAACGCAGCCCCTCAGTGACGGACTTTTTCATGTAGCTAAAGCCACCGAAATCCATGAACTGATGTTTTCGGCAATTTGTTGTCATGGACGAAAGAGGTTAAATGTTGGATTATTTGTTATTGTATTTATTAATGTCCACTTCCCGCTAGGTTTGTTAATCGGGACGGGTTATCTACTGGTTGCCACCGTTTTTTAGTCAGGATAGGACTTAGGATTTTATTTAGTAAGTTCCTAACTAAATAAAATCGTATTGCACACTCGAGAATTGACCCCATGACCCTGATGAAGTTGAATGAACCGATGAAAGGGTAAAATATAACTCCTTCGTCACAATAAACTTGTGAATTATCTTCTCCATTAACAGTTTTCTGTGTTGGGAAGGATATTCGCTAATAGCAAGGCATATCTTAATAATTTAGGATTTTGTAGGTTTAAACTTTTTGAAAACGTAATAAATATAATTTTCTATCTTAAGTGGGGGTTGTAAGTGGAATCAAGAAGAAAAATTACAAATATTTCCGTTTCTATGAGTTGGATTAAAAATGTTTATAAGACTTGATTTGTAAATATTTTAATACAGGACGAATTTCTATTAATAATAGTATTTTTATCCCCCCTCCCCCTGTATTAATCGATTTTACTGGCTAACGGACTTAGAGTGTTCACACTCCGCGTTTCATAACTGACAATTTTGAGTTATGAGTACAACCTGAATAGATGACTTCTCATAAGTGAAATCTGCTAACATCCATGCATTTTCATTTATTATTTCAACAAAAATGTTCTTATTTCTAAATCATTCTTCTTAAAACTCTATTTCAATTTTTCCTAAGTGCCTTCTGATATAAAACATATATTTATATTTCAGAGTGAAGAAATTACTTCATTTTTGTATTCAACCCCTTGGCCATATTGTGATAAACACTTCAATTACCTTTTAAAAATGATGATAATGAAAACACAACACCCAATTATTCTGAAAACTCCAGGTTTCAACATGGATATGTCGTTAGCTACATTTGGAGATGTGAGTAATCATAAACTACTTCCATTCAATTTTTCAAATATCATAAGTTATATAAACAATGTGTCGCAATTTTGAATATATTTGAAATAAACTTACTATAAAATGTTATAATGGAGTAGTTAAATATATGTTGATTTTTATTTAGCGTAGAGGAATTGATTCCCCGCGATTTCAGTTTGGTTTGCTATGTGCATATTTGCCGAAAAACCAATAGAAAACCATGCGAGTTAAAGCGTTGACCTTATCTCACATGGTAAACCTAGAGTGGCGAGTTCGATTCTTGCCTGGACAAAGGAAATTGTTTAGTGATGGAATTCATTAAATAACGTCCTAAAATCCCACCCTGGCTAGAAAAGGGTGGTAACCTGTAGATAACCCGTCCCAATTAGCCTAAGTTGCAAAAAAGTGGACGTTAATAAATAATAATAATAATAGAAATTTTTCATTTCAAGCCTCATTACAACCCCTACTCCTGTTCGTTCCTAAAAATGTTCATATATATTACAGATATGGATGAGTTAATACCAACCCACATACGGAGTTTCCTTGAGTTTGGTTTAGTCTTTTATGCCCTGTGAAGTTGTTGTCTCCCGTTTGTAGCGTATATCTTCTTTATACTTCGGTATACAACAAAAATGTGTATAACAAAAGTTACTTTAATAAACAAAATAAACAGCTTCAGTTATCTACATGTTGGCCGAAAAAAATCAACAGGAAACGATCTATTGCTATTTTTCGTTTTAGACCTCCACCTCCTTCGTCTGATAATATTAATATAGCCTATAGTCTGAGTTAAATTCGGTTCAGTAGTTTCGACGTGAAAAGGCAACAAACACCAAAGCCACAAATTGTATATATCATGTCAATGACATGTGAAACGAAAATGTATGAGGAAAAACCAATGTACACAGAGAGGCTACAGTTTGCTATATATTGTTGCGAAAACTAAATAGATGAATAATCCTTCCGAGAGGGAGAGAGTCGCGTATGTGGAAAGTGTGACGTAGATCAAAGAGACCGAAAGACTGGTCTAGGTCTGACCCGTACCTTCCAGCCAGACGTCGAATGAACTAGACAATTCCCCTTTGATGTATGCCGCCTCCCTATATAAAGGCGCTCGGGGCTGCCGTGAGCAGTCAGTTTTATTCTCTCCTGTCTTGATGCTACAGTGCTACAGTGCGACTTAGTACAGTGCGGTAAAGTGTTTTATAAGAATAACAGTGTTGTGCCGTGACTGTAAGTAACAGTTTAGTGCCGTGTTTAAGACAGTGCAGTGCCGCGAAGTAAAGGACAGTGCAGTGCCGCGAAGTAGAAGACAGTGCAGTGCCGCGAAGTAAAGGACAGTGCAGTGCCGTCTTTTTGTGAATTTCAGTGAATTATTGGACTGTGACTCATTGAAGAACAGTAACGCTATCAGTGTATACTGTGAGTAGTAATTAAGAATAATCACCAAGTTTATTGTGCATTGTGAAATAAATTTTTGCAGTGATAAAAACTGTGAAACTTGCGAGTATTTAATTTTGCAATCCAAAAGAACTCTTATTAAAAACGTTTATTACTGGTTTTGGTAATAAAAAACGTAACAATATACTGCTCAAAAATGAATAGGGGTATTGGTAATTTTTTCTTATCCTATTAATTTTAATTAAATCGACCTTAATTAAATTACTTTTTATGGAGGAAAAGACAATAATTTATAATAAACTAGCAAAGGTACCCGGCTTCGCCCGGGAATTCATTTGAGGCTGAATGAAGATGGTATGTTTTTGGCAAGGCTTTACTTTCCACAATATTTTTTTTATTTCCCTGTCCCAGTGTTTAGAATTTATACCCGTCGTTACTGTGGATTTATTAATAATAAAATTATTTGTTATTTAAGACTTCATTGTCCTCAATATTTTTATATTTCCCGTCCTCTGTGTATGTAGTTTTTTTTTATAAAGTGATGGACCATATAATTCATAATCCTAGAATGTATTCTATCTTCCAAACCATGTATGAATAAGTTTCTTTCCCTTCATGCGGTACAATGTCCCACGGTGACAGCTGTTTTAGGTACGTCATAGCCTCTATTAAAACACTCTTTCATAAGTCTCGATTGTAAACTGTGTATTCATATTGGTTTTCAGTAAAGTATATCATAATACATTAACGGAGCAGAGTTAATAAATACCAGAAATACCTGAGTGCACCTCCCTAGCGTTCATTCTAGTAAATTATTTATTTATGATAATTAAAGAAATTCACATTCCTGAGAATAATAATGCATTGCTATAAGCATCAATTAACATGTAAACATAGACCAATATGAGGTCGGAAGGGAAGCGGCAGAACTGATAGGACAAAGGAAGTAGCTCGACACTTACATAGCCTCAGTGCTGCCAACCTGGAATGCATTTTGGATAGCTATCCTCTAATACATTCAAATATATTAAAATTCATATTACATTATCTTCACAATTCTAAAACTGTTTCAAATATTTTTCACGTTTTAATTAAATAATGTATTAAATACACTTAGAGAAGGGTGGGGGCAGTATACCTTATTTGGTGCAAACTGTTACTGGCGTTAAAAAATAACATAGTTTTGAATTATTAAGGATAAAATTCTAACATGGATTTGAATTAACTTATCCAGGTGAGATACCTGGGTAGTTCATATTGGAATGTACTGTTGAGCATATCAATATTTCTGAGCAAATTACTTGCTTCATACCTTATTTTACAAAAAAAATAATTATAAAACAAAATTTACACTAATTAAAAAAGTAAACAACTTATGTGCACAATTGCCAAAAACCAAATAGACGATGAAATATCGCGAATTTTTATTTCAGGCCTCCAGCATAACCCCCATTCCCCTTGGATCCTAAAATTTTTAGTATAGCTTATAATCATGGAAGAATTAATGCTAATTTACATACCGAGTGTTGTTAAGTTCGGTTCTACCGCTAGTGCCCAATAAAATAGTTGCCCCCGCTTTAGTTTTTAGCGTATATCTCGTTTATACTTTGTTATAAAAGAAAAGTGTATATAACAAAAGTTACTCTAAATAACAAAATAAACAACTTTTGTTATGTTCATATTTGCCAAGAAACCAATACGAAACGAAATATCGCTATTTTTAATTTCTGGCATCCCTCATAACCCCCACTCTTGCCCGTCCCTAGAAATGTTGGTATGGCTTGTTATAATGAAAGCGTTAGTGCTATTACATATGCCGAGTTTTATTTATTTCGGTTGGATCTTTTGTCCCAAATAAAATTGTTCACTTCCGCTATAGGTTTTAGCGTATATCTCGTTTATAATTCGGTATACGAAAAAAGTGCATATAACAAAAGTTACTCTAAATAACAAAATAAACGACTTTTGTTATGTTCATATTTGCCGAAAAACTAATAGGAAACGAAATATCGCTATTTTTAATTTCTGGCTTCCCTTATAACCCCCACTCCTGTTCGTCTCAGAGAATTTTAATATAGCCTATCTCTCAAGTTGGACCAGACTGCTCACAGTGTGCCAATTTAATTTAAAATCGGTTAAGTAGTTTAGGAGTCCATCGCGGACAAACATCGTGACAGGAGATTTATATATATTAAGATATTAATGATTTTTATAACTAAAAAAAAATAAAAAAATGCTAAATAAATACCACAAAACAGCCAATATCCCTATTCCTTTTTGAGCAGTATAGATATAGATATATATTCGGTTAGCAATACCAGACCTTAAATATCATTAACTGCCCCGAGCTGGCTCCAGGGATTTGTGATCAAAGTACAACCCCTGTTAACGAAGAAGGACCTGGAAGGAGTTGCCTGCAGTAGGCGGACGGCCTCTTAATAGCCCGAGGGGTGGGAAGTGGTCATGTTACCGATGGCCAGTTTGCTAGTCGAAGGGGATCTTAGAGTGTCAATGAATTTCGTCATAAGAACTAACTTTCAGAGTGATTCATTCACTAGACTTCCGCCATTCGCGCTCTGTAAGCGAACTGGTGTACCAACTCTGTGGTCATCCATTCAAGTACTGACCATGCTCGACGTTACTTGACTTGGCTATCCAAGTTGGACTCTGTGACTATATATATATATATATATATATATATATATATATATATATATATATACTTTTATACCCACTTCCTGGAGCAGGTAGCTGTGGAGAATTCGGAGACAGGTGGGTGGTCGAAAGAATCTATATTTATATACCTGGGGTACCTTGAGAAGGATAGTTGAGTATAACTTGAAAACTATTTTTTTCGTTCGGACCTTTCATTTTGGTCTGTTTTGATAAATTAGTGGTAAGCGTTTTAATATTAACTTATCAAATATTTTGGAAAGGATTGGTTGTGGTCTATTTGGAACAATTTGCAATTGGGGTATGAGTAGGTTAATCAGCTTTCGGGAATCGGATAGACAGGATAATGCACTATTTCCATAGGAAAGGATCTAAAACCAATATATTTTCCTGGATAGGTATGTACGTTTGCAGAACACATTAGGAATTAAGATGTTTGAACTTAAATGAACCTATACGGTCGTGCTAAATGTCCTTTCAGGCTTCGTTTCCATTCGAAAGGGTCTATGAAACATCGATAAAACTGAAAAAGTAATACAAATAGCTCAGTTTGTCTTTTTTAATAAACGGTTCCTACTAAGACAGAAATAGAAAATCGAAATAGACTTGAAGCCACTATTAAAACACGTGGAATATCTTCCAAGTTACACAATCCTAGTTTATAAATTTGTCATAATGTTGTTGACCAGTAGCACTTCATGTGTACATTTTTCGTAAGGGTTGAAAATGGTGCATTCCCTTCGAAGGCCCTTACCATGTGTACTCGAGGATCAGACGCCCTCTTCATTCAGATTTGATAAAGTGTAATGTTTATTGGTGGAACCAACCCACTACTTGATATGCAAGACTTTTTATAACCATAATTCATAAACACTTCATTTTGAAAACCATTTTTTTAAGCCTTATAGCATGAGTATGGTTGTTTAATTCTTACCTGCATAGTACAATAGTAGCACTGGTTGCTTTGTCATCGAAGTGGCAGCGGCTTTTAACCTTCTAAAATGTATACAATACATTTTTTTTTCAGAGTGCATCGGCAGGCTACAAAATAACTACGCTTTTGAGATAATAGTTGATTCTTCAACTGCAATATAGGAATTCATCCACCATGGAAAGAACTGTATAATCTGCTTCAAGTAGCCAGCCACCCCTATACTGTCAAGGAAACGCGTAAATACGATAAATGTTCAGAAAATAAAGTTATTATGAAACATGAAAATTTGTAAATAATATTTAATCCATCGAGTAAAGAATGAACCAAGTTGGATTACAACTGGAACAGGATATACATTAGTTCAGAAACAGGAAATTTAGTTTATTTGCAGTTCGTTATAAAATTTACGAATTTAGATATCTAGTATTGTTAAAGAATTTCCTAAAAGGGAAATTTAAAATAAAGGTTCGTGTCCTGACGGGCATACAAAACACTAATCCCACGTGGTAGGAGGCTGCCGTTTCATATACATATATATTGAAGTACTGGACCTACTTAACCTTGTTGTCCATGGAATTTTGTATTCTTCAGAAATACAAAATTGGGAAATCTCTTAAAACAATTTTACTCTAGACAAAGGGCCTGAAGTGTGGGCCTCAGACTCAGTAGTACTCCTATCAGAAAACAGTCGAGCTGAGGTCTTCCTCACATTTTGCAGGCCCCCATTCGCACAAAGATGGGCTGAGGTCTGCTCCTTAGATTCAACTCTCGACTGCGGACAGACGAGCTTTCAGTTACTCAGAACCAGCAGCCCTCCCATCTACAGAAGAAGATCCAGCGGTCGTTCCATCTGCAGAGAGACGGGCTGAAGTCGGCTACTGAGAACCAGCAGACCTCCCTTCTACAGAAGAAGGTGCTGAAATCTGCTGCTCAGATCCAGCAGTCGTTCCATCTGCAGAGAGACGGGCTGAAGTCGGCTGTTGAGAACCAGCAGCCCCCCCATCTACAGAGGAAGGTGCTGAAATCTGCTGCTCATATCCAGCAGTCATTCCATCTGCAGAGAGACGGGCTGAAGTCGGCTGCTGAGAACCAGCAGCCCTCCCATCTACAGAGGAAGGTGCTGAAATCTGCTGCTCAGATCCAGCAGTCATTCCATCTGCAGAGAGACGGGCTGAAGTCGGCTGCTGAGAACCAGCAGCCCTCCCATCTACAGAGGAAGGTGCTGAAATCTGCAGCTCAGATCCAGCAGTCGTTCCGTCTGCAGAGAGATGGGCTGAAGTCGGCTGCTGAGAACCAGCAGCCCTCCAATCTACAGAGGAAGGTGCTGAAATCTGCTGCTCATATCCAGCAGTCTTTCCATCTGCAGAGAGACGGGCTGAAGTCGGCTGCTGAGAACCAACAGCCCTCCCATCTACAGAGAAAGGTGCTGAAATCTGCAGCTCAGATCCAGCAGTCGTTCCGTCTGCAGAGAGATGGGCTGAAGTCGGCTGCTGAGAACCAGCAGCCCTCCAATCTACAGAGAAAGGTGCTGAAATCTGCAGCTCAGATCCAGCAGTCGTTCCTTCTGCAGGGAGACGGGCTGAAGTCGGCTGCTGAGAACCAACAGCCCTCCCATCTACAGAGAAAGGTGCTGAAATCTGCTGCTCAGATCCAGCAGTCGTTCCGTCTGCAGAGAGATGGGCTGAAGTCGGCTGCTGAGAACCAGCAGCCCTCCAATCTACAGAGAAAGGTGCTGAAATCTGCTGCTCAGATCCAGCAGTCGTTCCATCTGCAGGGAGACGGGCTGAAGTCGGCTGCTGAGAACCAACAGCCCTCCCATCTACAGAGAAAGGTGCTGAAATCTGCTGCTCAGATCCAGCAGTCGTTCCATCTGCAGGGAGACGGGCTGAAGTCTGCTGTTCAGGTTCAGCAGCCCTCCCATCTACAGAGAAAGGTGCTGAAATCTGCTGCTCAGATCCAGCAGTCGTTCCATCTGCAGGGAGACGGGCTGAAGTCTGCTGTTCAGGTTCAGCAGCCCTCCCATCTACAGACCTTAAGGGAAATCTGCTAAAACTACTTAAAGCAAAAAAAGTACTGTATAGCATATTTTGTTCTTACGGAAGATAACATTTTGAATGTTCTGAATCATGAAAAAATTGTCATCAAACCAAACAGGTTTGTTTATATAGATAAGTGGGCTAATGATAAAGACAACTACTTAAACAGTGCTCTTTATTTTCACACATTCATTTATCAATACAAAATAATTATTCATATAAGGTGAGAGAATTTTTTTTTCTAAATTGTAAAACAAAAGTTAAACATATTTTCTTTTCTTTTTTTACTACCTAGTAACATTAATTCATTTTTCAGACATGCAACAATAACAACTAAAATTGTGCAATTCGAATCTGGCTCCTCTTGGACAGTAATCCTGTGCGGCTCTATCAAATGCTACAGTCCTTGAAGGGCCTTGGCTGTTGTCACCATGTCAGACAAATAATTGCGTTCAACATTCATGTTTCTCCAGTAGCGGATTGTTCCTTTTTCACTCCATACAGCCACCTTGTCTGGGGCTGCCTCTCTACCTCACCCAAGCCACATCTACTACTTCCTTCTGATTTTTATTACCGTGGTGAATTTAGAAGAAAATAAATGTGTGTGGGACTGGACTCAACTTGGAGGATAAGTTAGGTGAACTTTCCAAAAAGATTCCTAACTTTTTTACTGGAAGAAAATGCAAATCTAATCTTGTGAAAATAAAATAGGTGGATAGATGTACTGTATATTTAAGATATACATCATATTCATTATTATATAATTTATACTTGTTCACCTTAGCAGCGAGACAATCACTTTTGTGACAAACAAATAAAAGACATAATCTGTGCAGCAGAAAAAGAGGAACAAAGATCGTGTTCACCTTGAAAGAATGGAACCCGACTGGCAGTTCATAACATTAATCCATATAATGCCCAATGCTCACCTTACGTCGCTTGTACTTGGCTATTATAAATTCAGCGATGAAGACCAGACAGCTTATAAAAAGACAGTGAAGTGAGATTACGAACAAAAGTTCACAATTCTCTAAACTCAATGATTCGGTATTTGCCGAGTTCGATGATTCTTTTACCTTTATTGGACTTTTTTTATTGTTGTATTCATCCTTGACCCATTTCATGATAAGCCCCGATTCTGTCAGTCGTGTTATCAGCAGATTAAGTCTCCGCTCAATAGGAAATCCTTTTCGGATGACTAGTGATGACATGTACGTCATAGGGCAGATACTTGTTATGTGCAAATTGCCACTTACCATTTTAGAATTCAATAAAACACCTTCATTTACTTTCACAAAGCGTGCACTATTGGTTGGTCCAGCAGTTTTACCTTTCAAATGGGTCCTATTAATACCAATACTTTTTGCAATGTCCAGATATTCCTTTGTGGATGACCATATTTCCAGCTCAGAGTCGAGTATTTCCTGCAGTGTATCTATATTTTTGTAAATTTCAGGTGGTGTGCTAAGAACAGTTACCAATATTGTTTGGAAAAAATTTACTATAACAAAACTCAAATAGAGTACAATAGATGTTAAGATACGTTCAAATAACATTTTAAATCTGCATGGGTAAGATAAATACAATAAATAGCTGTACAGTAACAATATGAGATTAACATTTTCCAACTTACTCCTTACGAGAATAAACCACAAATACCTCATCAATCCCAGTATTACACCTGTCACTGCATAGCCGACAACTAGTGCTATATAAGAAAGATTGTTCAATTCTCTGAATGTTGCTAAAAACTGTGGAATCTGCCCTGCTGATGGTACAGATATACACAATTTTTCCCACGTAATGGGTCGAGAATACGTTAAACCAAAGTTGAGGTATCTTATAAAAATAACATTTGCAGAGATGTTTGCTGAATTTTCGAAAACCTCTTTCAAAATTCCTGTGTAAGTACCATTCTCTAAAAACGAACCGAACTTTTTTCCGTCAGGGGGTTGATGGAACTGACCGGTGCAATTAAATTCTTTCAAAATCGTTTTAATCAAATCCCCGTCAAGACCCCAGTCTAAATTGATCGTACCATTTCCCAGGGTAGTCCTAGTTTTTGTATAAGCTAGATTCATTGTTTCTCCATTCCAATTACGCAGTCTTTGATCCAAGAAGTTTTGTAGAGATTTCCGATCAATAGATATCTGTTTACAACTTTTTTTTATCGGGTCATAGCTGAATAAAACATCTGGCAGAGCGACGAAAGCGTTGTAAATCCCCTTTTCGTACCAAAGTGATTGTAGAATCTCCAATGGGTCGTCAACACTTAAGGAAGAATAAAAAATATAGTATGATGGAGGATTAAATTTGTCGCACAATCTCAAATCCAGAATCGCCTCCAGGAATACTAAATAAATATTTGAGGGTAAATTCAATTCGGAAGAAACTTGGATTTGACATTTCCAGTGCAATTTGGCCAAAATCTCGCTCGGTAAAAAATCTAATTTGTCATATGAAACAGTTATTATGGGATTTACAAAAAGATTAGAAAATAATTCTATTATCTGGAAAACTTCTGATTGATCCACATTACTAGTTGTTATGAAATTCAGCTTGGCAAATGAAACATTAAAACAAAGCATAACAAGAAATATGAATTGGAATTTCATATAGACCATTCTACTGAGAAACTATACCAAGACTTCAAGAAAGTCTTGACTGAAATTATTTTTCACTTCATAAATTATGACAACTTTTTTCGCTTTCGTCATTAATTATTGACTAAGAGCTTGTAGTCTTAAGAAGTGTTTCCTAAAGGCTAAACTCTATGAAGAGAGGAGTGGCGCTTCCTCAATAATTAATTTTGTCTTTCTTTGTTCCCAATGAGTAAACATTCCAACGGGAAAAGCCTAAAGAGTAAAGAAAACATACTATGCCAGCGAGATTATTTTCTTAACAATTGAAACAATAATAAAATTTAAAGATGTCAAGTAGTACACTAAATAAATTTTAATGAAGGAGTACAGGATAAGAGTAAAAGGAACTGGATTCTTAAATCATCAAAAACTAGTCTAAACAGTAAATGAATGTCCATAGAACTGTACATGAGGGAGAGGCATCCATGAAGGTCAGTGTTTAAGCATTATGCAGGTCCCCCACCCCTATAGCTTCACTCCATCAAAACTACATAATTCAGAGTCTCTTACAAAAATTGCATAAAAAAAAAAAAAAAAAAAAAAAAAAAAATTAGAATAAAAAATATCCTTTCAATATTAAAAAAACTAGCTGTCAGAGAGTGAATAAACAACATAAAAATAGCTAAAATTTCACTTTTCATAAATAAAACAAAATAAGCAAAAGAGAAATTAGGCATAGATAAAATTATACTATTATTAGGGCATAATTTGAAATTCTAGTCATGGTCCTTGGAAAGAAATGTAAAGATTAATAGCATTTATATAAAAAATTAAATGTTCTCATTTGTATTGGATGGCTCTCGACTCAGCAGAATGCCTGAACCCCCCCCCCCCCCCCGTCACCAACAGAAATGCTCTTCATTCTAATACTAATTAGACTGCATTTCATTTCCATTACATATGGTTTGTCAGATGTACTCGCCTTCCTCCTTAGAAGACATCTACGTCCCCCAAGCCTGGGACTAAACCAGGCCAGACAGCACAGTCAACCCCTTACTTCCCTCCTAGTTAATATAGATTTTATTTATTCCATATCCAAATAATATTTTACTGTTTGAGGATGGAATGAAGTATAGTAATTAGAAGTTGGGCTTTTATTAGTGGGGTGTGCAGGGACCACACATGATCACTGTTTGAGTCTTGTGCGTTTTCGGTCCAGGCTTGGTTGGAAGGATGTCCGTGGTTTACAAATTACACCATCCACATCCTACATGCCTGGGTAATACTGTAAAGTTTTGGGAAGATCCATTGCCCCTCCCCACACTGAATATTAGTGAGACTTACATAATGGGGATCATACAATATTCTAAGGTATATTTGGTTTATGAGGTTGGCTTTGTGAAGAAACTGAAATAATTTATTTATTAATAAGGAATGGGACATCACCCATAATTTCATCTGTGTTCTGCAATTTATGTTGTGCAAAGAATAAGTCTGTTAAAATTAGTATAAATGTAACTATGGTTTTACAAATTGGTGGTATATCACTGGACTTGAGATGGGAGTGGTTGATTTGGGTATGACCAATTCCCATAGGGGAAATCAACTATTTAGGTTGTACTCATTATTGTATTTTCAAAAAATTTCTTCAAATGTCCCTCAATCCTACCTAGGAGATGATGAAAATAAGGTCCGCTTAAAATTTTATATATATTTTACGGGGTGGAACGGGAGAATTTTGGAAATTCGAAATATTTCTGTTATTATGCTTCAGATCAAAATTTTGTATAGAATCGATCATATTGCTAATGTAATTTCTATTGTACGTTTTTTTCATTATCTTGATTATTAACAAAAATATTTGCATTTTTTAGTTTTTGGCCTTCAGCAAATCACCTCTCCTACTCATGACATATTAACAATAAGCTGTTATATTATGAAGTACATTATTTGAAGTTTAAATACCAAATATTGTTCTCATTAAACTTTTACGTTTTGAGATAAATGCAAATACATGATGCACTTGGGAAATATGCTTAGTTAACGCAGCCCCTGCATGGCAGACTTTTTCATGTAGCTGTAGCCACCAAAATCCATAAACTGATGGTTTCGGAAATTTGTTGCAATAGACGAAAGGGGTTAAATGTTGGATTATCTGTTATTGTATTTAGCCCTGCACTGAAATACTCACATAAAATATGATGAATCAGATTGTATATAATAGAATACTACTTAAAACTTAAGATAAAATAATGAACAACAAAAGGAAAACTACAATAACTTTATTGACATCAGGTACATAAATAATTAAAGTTTCTATGTAAAGAATTTAGTGCTCAATTAAATATTATGCACCAGTATATTTGTTTGCACACATAATTTGACTTATTCTAAATTTATAAATATTTTATTTGGTATATAGTCGTAAAAGTACAATCATACATATATACATCGATATACATCAAAATAAGTACATTTATATAGTACATGTACAAATAATATTATGAAAGTGCTCTAAATATCGAAAATATTTCTTAGAATAATCTAGACTACACATCAATCCTAAGATTAATCGTGAAAGCCCAAGCATTAAAGTTTAAAAAACATAATCTCATGAAAAATATTTTATTTCAAACCTTGAATTATCAAAAAATAATAAATTGAGTTAGTTTATAACAAATATAAATAAACTATTGCATATTGTTCTACATCTTTATAACTAGATATAAGATATTATTTATTTAACTGATAAGTCGAATTTAATTTCCCCTTCTTGAGTTGATAAGCAACATAGACAATGGAGGAAGAACACCTAAAGAAAGGATGTATGAACAAGGGAGAAGAAAATGAAAGATCATTCAACAGAAATGCTAATTGCAATTATTCTTTAGATTAGTAAATTGATAATTATTTGCTGCAGTTGTAAACTAATCATTCAGATCTTTCGCACCAATTCAAAACATCCGTAATTTTAAGTTTTGTTAATTTTTATCTTTTTGAGGAAAACAAATGTCATAAAATGATTTGCTATTTTTGTTACTCATAAAATTTAATTAATACCCTTTACTGCTAATTGAAAGACATATTTTTAATAGGCCATATAAGGAGAACATTTAAAGGAATAGGCTTCTATGAATTTTACAGAAAATTGTTTTTCAGCAATAAAATAAATGAAAAGCAGTCATACTTTATCCACAACACGTTTTCTTTTGGATGGAGATAATGTTTTAATAAAAATTACAGAATTTATAGTAATTATGACAAATAACATTTTGTTGAGAGTTTTGATAGTTAATTTCAACTAATACTGAATACTTATGATTCTTAATGTTTGCCCTTGATATATAAGGGCAGTTAAGTATTCTAAAAACTTCATGATTAGAATTTCCACTTCCCAATCATTCAATCATTTATTTTATTCTATAATTATACTAGTAGGCAATAGAAAAGTTAAATATTTGATGAGATATATTTTGCCTCATATGTGTATATCATCTGGTTAGTGTGTGAGTACGTAAGCAATTGTACCACCTTATTTGTCGATGTTTTTACTGTAAAGGAAAAATAACACGTTATCCATTATCTCAAACAGGTATGAAGAAATATGAAATTTTATACTTTTCTCCCTGCCCCCTGAACCCCATAAACCAATTTTGCTTAAATTTTGAAAAAAATAAATAAATAAAAAAAGGGTTTACTATAAGCTTTAAAGATAATGGACATTATTTTGACAGACTTAAACTCATATACAAAGCCACACACACAAATACGGAAAATCATATTTTGTGAGAGGCCTTCCTTGTATCGTCATACAATGCCCAAAATAACTATTACAATCTTGTTGAGTTAAGACCCTCACATACAAATTGCGACTGGAGAGCTAATGAGCTTTTCACATAACAATATTTATAAATTTGTCCAATGAGCTAAGCAGGTGAGCAGCGCTGCAAGTGTAATGGAGCGGAGGAAGAATAGATATCGCAGCTCTTTCTTTCTCTCCTCAAAGTTTATGTTATTAAATAATATAAAGAAAGGAGAAATATCCAAATCAACCTGAATAAATTCAGTTATTGGGCTAACACGTATATCCTAAACATTAAAACATTTTGAAATATCACATTGATATAAAATGAGAAAAGCACCTTTCTACTTCTATATACTAAAACACCGTTTAGCTACAAACATGTAGTAATTTTTCAACACAATTAGTACAAATTAATCCTTACAAAATAAACTAAGAATTTATTTATCTATTTAGTTAATAAAATTTGCATTTACTTTTATCTGATGTGTTTGCGATGATGCTGTACATTAACAACCTGGTAGGTATTTAATTAATTACTTTTAAAAGCTCCTTAGAATGTGTAGATAATTACCTAAACTGAATGAATGCAATATGAGAATTGAAAAACAAAATACTTATAAATATTCATAAATTAAAAAAAAAACTAGAAATATATTAAAAATAATGACAAGTATCTACATCACAAAAAAAATTATTTTGTCTGATTGTATCACCTCATGAACCTGTTTATTATAAATCCCCTTTTTCTCTAAATGTCATCATCATTCCAAACTAGTTAAATTACAGTTACAGACAAAGCAATACATTATAATTTAACAATATACTTGCAAAATGACCTATCTTTGAAGCTAATAGCATGATTTTTTTACGGCTTTGAGCCATAAAAATTTTAGTTATTAGGGTTTTAAACAAAAGATATTTTCTATATTTCATTCCCAACGCCCTGAAGTTTTTAAATGAAGTGGATATGGGTAAATGGTTTCAGTTTCTTTTCCTTAAAAATATAGCGCAAATTCACAGAAGGGCAAAAATGCAAATAACATTGAAATCTTGATAATTTTTTTTTCTTTTCAAGTAATAAGGTGTTGAGAATGTAATGAAATTTAAGAAGTAATTAATAAGAAGCTTTGCCTTTAAGAAATGAAAACCACTAATGATGAGTTCCAGGACAATAAAACAACTTTTACAAATTTGTGCTTGCCAATCATTGGAGGGAGGTGGGGGTCTGAAATTGGAAGGGCTCAAAAAATTTTGTCAATGACCACCATAATAAATTCACTGTTGGAAAGTTTGCATTAAGTAATCTTTACGAACACCCACTTCAAGTTTTAAATTCTTAAATGAAGGCTATTTAAATTCTGAAGTTAGCATTATCTTGTCACTTCTATTTCTGTATCATTTCTAAAAACTCTCATTTCATCATTAATATATTACAACAAAAATAATTTGCTTTCTCTATTTTTTTTAGTTATTGAGAATTTTTGAGAAAAGCATTTCGATTTGGTAGAAAATTGTGAATCGGTTTGCCATATATTTTATTTTAAGCATATTTGGGAGTACATTAAGTATCAAAATAATTGTTCCCTAAAAGAAGGAGTATTTTAAAGGGAGTTTATTATATTGGGAGGTTCAGTTCCAATTTGAGGATTAGGCAATGCCTAGGGAGTTGTCTCACCTCTTCCTGCCTCTCTCTGAAGCCAACTACTTCAATGAAACAATACTGTAATTTTTGTTTTTTAATTATTTCAATACAATAAAACAAACTGACTAAGGCAATTTTTGGATGACTTTTTCCAAAAATGATTTGGCCATAAAGCGAACTTCAAATCTAAATGCTTCATCACACTTACTTTTATCACTTATTAATAATGAATTGAATGGTCTATATCAGAGGTCTCCAAACTTTCCAGCTTTAGGGCCATACTGATTACTCCAGTAAGTTCCGAGGGCCAAAACAATATTATCATTGTTGCCGGTGGTAAAAAGTGAAATAGAAAAAATGGCTATTTTACCTATTCAAAAAAAAAAATAATTACCTTGAAATTTCAACTATTTTAAAAGGCTTCCACTCCTCATATTTAATATACAGAAACTAAATTTTGTTGAACTCAATAATTGAAACAAATTTTAAAAATATGTGCTTTTATGGGGATCTCAAGAAATATTTCATTTCATTCACTGTCTTATTATTAGAACTTTATTAGAAAATTCATCATTTCTAAATTTCATTAAAAAATATTTGTGAGATAATATTGGTTATTGTGAATGGGATATTAATTTAACATTCGTCGAATCTTTAAGGTTTGTCTATGGACATTTATAATTATAAATGTTCATATATAAAGTTTACATATTTCTACTATTTGAATTGAATGCCAATAAATAAACAACATAGTTGTTAGTGAAGTGTGATTATGAAAATAAAAGAGAGCTATTGCAGAGAAAAAGAATATTTAAAATAAACGATGAAATAAATATTCGTATAAGTCTTTAAAATTTCTAATTGGTCCAAGTGTTACATGTTGGTCATTGGAATATGTCAACATAGATTTAATTACATTAGGCCAAAATAATGTCACTTGCCAATTATTACTTTATCCAACAAATAAGGATCTGAATAATTTTTTTGCTTTAAAATAAACTCTCCTGAGCATGTAACATAGTTTTACACAATAGAAATGTAATTTTTGTAAAAATATTTAGTTGCAACTATGTCTTAAAGGACAAACTCTTACAAGTCCTTATTAGTATTTTAAGTTTAATTAGAACACTGTATTTCTAAAATAATGTTACTCTCAGCAAACATCTATATCCTGTCTAAATTATAATCATTTTCATTAAACATGGAAAACTTAAATTATGACTATCACATTTGTTTATTAACTAGAAAAAATATTTTTAAAAAAGCAATTAATTTTTATAATTAAGATATTGGTAATACAAGTATGACAACAATTAATATATGTAACAAATAATGACAGCTCCTAACAT
The DNA here is from genome assembly GCA_019009955.1 of Riptortus pedestris. NCBI lineage: Eukaryota > Metazoa > Arthropoda > Insecta > Hemiptera > Alydidae > Riptortus > Riptortus pedestris. The sequence goes on along the minus strand of CM032230.1, from coordinate 99,451,194 downwards.
GTTAGCCATTATCAATATTTTATAGGGCCGTTAGAACAAAGCAGAGATAGATTCTTACCTTTATTAATCTAACACCAAAACAACAGAAAGCAGAATCTATTCACAAATTATTTACATTTTAACAACAGCTACAAAATTATTAGAGTACTAACTAATACATGTGAGTTTAATATCTAAATGGCTATAGCTCTGTGCTTAACCAAATAAAATGAAATTCAAGTGATGCTAATTACAAACAAACTTATTTATCTACATTATATACATCTTTATGCGAAAGAATTTGGTACAATATAAATACAGCTTGAAAGACTTAGAATATACGCTTTTAAATGTATCATATACATATATGATAACTGAAAAATACTACACAATTAATTTGCTATAATATCTACATTTCACAAAATGAGACTTCTTTTTCAACTAATAAATTATAAATTTTAAATGCTCTTATATTTATGGGTGTAGTTCAATTCGCCAAAAAAGTATAATATATGGTAACTTTTTAAAAATTCTAAATACAAATATTTCAAAATTTGAAATTATACCTGATTTTTAAACAATCTATAGTGTTCTCGCTCTCTATAACACTCATAATAAACAATGAAAGGAAAAATCTGATCGTCTTTTTGGATTAGCTCAGTAGTCAAAAAATTGATAGGCTTGTTTTACAAAGGTCCTAACTGGTAAGTGAAAACTACTCGGGACAACGAAACAGCCAGTCTATTGCTGGTTTCTTTGTCTCTTTAGCTCCCATCATCCAAATACACTACAAAATTTCAAATGTCAACCAATAGTAACAGCAAAAGTCAGATTACTTCAGAAAGGATATTATTTCCATTGAAAAATGTATATCTATGTGTTTGTCATATAAAACCCTTTAGAGAGAGAGCTACTCAATTATTACTTGCACAGAAATCACACATAAGATGAAACATGTGGAATAAACCTACCTCATGTATTTATATACATATACACACACGTGCGTTCACGTACTAAGTCAGGGGAAGAATTATCAAGAGTATAAAAAATAAATTATGCCAATATCTTTCAAAATATCAATAACTGTGCAATAATTCTTTGAGGTTAGAACATTATCATTACTGTTAAAGTAAAATATTGTAAAGAATATATTGTAGAGATATTTTCACATATAGAGGGAATAAATTGCCATCTAACCATTCATAATTAATATAAGACATTAAATAGTACATTAGTACATAAAAATATTTGAATATTTTAATAGGTCAATATTAAAATTATGCTGAATAATTAAGAAAAGCTATAAAGCTATTTTTGTTTATTAAGAAATGTGTTTTGATGATAATTTTATCTCTATATATAATTTCTGTCACTTCATTTATGAAGGAAGTCATCTTCCTCGATGTGCTATCAATATCTACTTATGTAGACCTTGAATTATCCCGCACTGTATTAATTACTTTTAGTATTCTGTAAGTGTTAGAAGAAATTGTTTTTCATGATTGTAATCTATGGAAAAAAATGCAATATTATATGTTAATTAAATAAACCTGAATGTGTAACGGATATTTATTATTTTATTTTGAGAACCCTGATTTATATTAGTAATTTGTAAAACCAAATATTATTATAATATAGAATATATCAATGAATATCACATGCAGCGAAGGTGAGCAATATATTATACAACTTAATGAGATATTTGGCTTATTTGTCCTAGCTCCTATTGACCTGATGATATATATTTATATCAAGAAATTATTATTGGAGAAAATGTGATGTTAATGCGAGTAGGTAGATGTATATATTTTAAATGGGTTCCATTTTAATAAAACTGAGCTGCGAATATTTGTAGTAAAAATCAAAATTAAGAAAATCTTTTGGTGAGCCTTAGCACTACTTATAAAGGTCCAACCTCAGGAGTATTATGCACAGTTGAGAAAAAACATAACTGAAAGTGTATATGCATTGAGCCTAAAAGGGAGACAAAGTTGTGGATTTTCCTATTTTGGGCCAGAGAATCATTTCACCGATGTTTCTAATGCTCAAACATGGACAGAAAACATCTAACTTTAATCCAGAACAAGGCTAAAGGTACTTTATAAAAAAAATTGTTTTTTTTTTTTTTTAAATTAAAATCAGTGAAATGAATTCGATTTTTAACATAGGAATGAAATTACCCAAATTCTGTATCTAATAAAAATTTACAGGGTTGTACATATTTATCTTTTGCTTACAATAACTGAGCTCCGATTTTTTTAGATTTAATTCATGTACTACATGCTCTTTCTAGATTAATGAACTGATGGAAGATGGGAAAGGAAAGTCTTCTCGAAAAATGATAGACTATAGCTTCATTTCCCAGATGATGATATGTGCATGAGCCTGTATGTTATTATAGCAGCACTGTTGATGGTTGACATAGCCGCGGCCAGCACTGATGCTGACTAGCGTAGGCTCCTTCCGAGGTTCAACTCCTCTTGCTTCGACCCATTCCTCTTCTTCTCGAACATACATTAGCTGACCATAGAGACCATATACGTCGGATGCTAAAGCCTTTGAGGGCGGTCGTTTAAGAATGGTAGGCGGGTCGTGCAGGGGCAGGAGAAGGCTTAGGGCTCCATTGTGCCCATGGTATGATACATTTACCTGAAACAAATTCAATTTTACTACAAGTGTAGATTTTTCTAAAATCAGATATTGGGACTGTACTTATTAGACAATTATATATATATTAAAAAAAAATCCTCCAATTTCCATTAGTACTGCCTATTAGTTTTGACAAAGATAGGTTCATCGTGTGTGTATGTATTTTACATAAATATAAATAAATATATATATATATATATATATATATATATATATATATATATATATATATATGTAATAGTGGTGATATTGAGTATATATCAGATAATAATAATTAAGTATAATAATAATTAATTGACTACAGAATAAATGACTCTACAAAGATAAGAAAAGTTATACTGAAAAAAAAAAAAAAAAACTTCCCCAGATTTGACGTAAACAACCACTATCTAGCTAGCAATTAGATTATATAAAACAAGAGCTTATAGACAAATACTCAGTAAAACTGAGGCTTGAAAATGCTGTCCAAAGTACTTGAAAATGTTGTGAAAGTGCTTGTGACATATTCTTAATGATCTAACAACAGTGATGGCCATGGAAGTGGTGAAACCAATACCACTTCTTGATAAACAATGATGAAAAATATTTTTTAAATAAGAAAATGTGTAATAAGATAAAGGATAAGGAAGTGAGTCAGTAAGACTGGTGACAAATACATGAATTAATATTCTTGAAGTGCATAACTTTCTTTGCTTTTCATTCTCCAATAGGTGTCAGGACACATAACTAATTCTTCAGTATTGTGGTGAACTGACTTTCCTATTCTTTGGATACTAAGGAGCTGAATATCTTAATTATTGAGTAAATGTGCATTGGTTTCTACTTCCTAAAATGGATCTAAAGTTTTAATGATTTTTTACTTATAATAAACCACCATTTTTTTTCTGTATTTAACTCCACTCAATAAATATGAAAGAAACCAACCCTGAAATAAAATTAACGAACCCTTTAAATATAGAAATAAATTAAAGTGATATTAAATCTTTATTAATATTTTTTATTTATCATTTTTATGTTATATGATTTTATATATATGTACTATTTATTACGTTTATTTTAGCTGTTGTTATTGTATTATTCTTTCATTACTACTAATAAACTTCTTATGAAAAATAAATAGACATGGATGAAAGTTATTTTATGGAATGAGAGTGAGAGAGAGAGACATACCTTGCCAGAGATGATGGGTACTCCTTCAAGGCGGGGCAGAGGTATGGAGAGAGCTACACCTGCATCAGTCCCTACCCAGAGGAGGCCCTTGCATGCCATCAACGCTGTCACTGTAACTGGCCCATTGAATCCAGTCAGCCGCAGAACGCTACTTGCCACGTTAATGTCCTGCAACAGTGGGATAAATAAATAAACTTTCATTAGATCTCCATCAGTTTATTTGCAAAAATTTGCCTGAGCACTCCAGTCTGATCTTATAACTGTTATTTGGAATATTAACCCCAAATTTAATAAACAAAAAGAAAATGGAAGTCACTCAATAATTTGTCATAAAAGCTTCACTTAATTTTGGCGTAGTAGAATCGAAATTGGCAAAGTGAAAGATTTAGGGTTTGGCTTCTAAGGGAAAAATGGATTGAATTAAATTTCACTGATGTCGGTGACATTGTTATTAGCCCACTACTCTAGATAGCTGGGAGGGCTGGGTTCGAGTCCAACCTACTATGCAAGTCAGTTGAAGAAGGAGAACGCAACATTGTCCAGCCAGGACTGAAAATAACCCCCACAACTGTACACCAGCCTTATTACTTTCATAATTCATTTAAAAATACTTTGACCTTCTGAAATGTTACAAAATGAGTATCTTAATATTAGGGCCTCATGTTGGCTTTGTGGGTTACAGGCCTTAGTCTTATTACAATTGATAAACTTAAGAGATTTTTTCATCCTACATACATTAGAGATTGGGTTTGATTCCTGTAAGGGCAGTAGGAACTAAGTTCATGATGAACACAATAAATAAAATTCTTAGAACCACCCTGGCTAAAATCGGGAAGTAACATGTAGATAACCCATTCCAATTAGCCATTGCAGCTTTAAGCAGACGTTAATAAATAATAATAATTTATACTTTTTTTTTAAACAATAGAAAGAATAATATTGTTAAGTCAACTGCAACCCCCATATTAAGGGCTGAATAAGTATTGCCAAGATTATGGAATACTCCTTATTAAACTATGATATTAATTGGTGTTGAGGACAACATTTGACATATTTATATCTAGCTTTTCTGATTATTGTTTATCCATCCAAGTCTTTTGAATGAGTGAATACCAGTTTACATATAGATTATGCGCATAAATAGCACTGTGTACATCGTGTCCTTATAAGTTCAAATGAAGTAATGATTGGCTCACTCAAAAAATAAGGTTTTAACAGGCAATTGAAATCTGCTTTGGACTAGGAAATGTTCAGTTATTTTGTATGAATATGCTACCTTCTTCAAGTTATTCTTTGACTCCCATCATCTAAATACACCATAAACAATTTAAAAATCGGCTAACAAAGAACAGCATAGGTAATATTAATTCAAAAAGGTCCTTTTATACTTTTTTACATATTTGTATAATTTTGTTATTCAACATTTTATGTTGAAAAAAAGACCCTTCATTTTACAAGTGTTTTTGGCACTAGTGTCAGAAATAAGCAGATGTTGTCACTTGTGAAATGAAATTAAATTGAGTATGATTCAAGAACAGAAAATAAACTAAGAAGAATAAAGAGATGATTTACTTATAAGTTATTCCAATCTTTATAATTTCATGGGAAACCATTTCTATTTGTACCCTCCAATAGAGGATAATATTACTAGTATAAAAAAATAAAACCCTTAGACAAGTGAAGAGTTTAATAAGGTATTTAATTACCTAGAACATACTTCATGAGACAACAAAAAGTACGACTTTTATTATATTCTAACAGACTAAGAACTTCAGATATTCAAAGTATTTTTTTTTTTAAATACAGAAGGAATGTGTCTTTTCATCACCGAGAGAAGAGTTAGTCTAGCAAGTGTCGTCTCCATGTCAATCATCGCTGATGTGGGGCATTTATAAACAAATAAAAAGGTGCTATATTTGTAGAAATGTAAAGAGATTATTAAAGCGTTTATGGATTACACACTTGTAGATGCTTGAAGGTTTCAGTATGATATAGGCAGATGGTGCTGGAGTTAGTGAGTGATATCCACAACCCGATTCCTGAGTGTGCCATTAGGGATACTTCACCTCCTACATGCTCATGCTGGATTGTGAAGCTCTTCTGCAAAACATAAATAATAAAATTAGATGATATAAAAAAGAAATTAAATATAATTTCAACTATAGAAAAAAAAATTGAACTGAATGAAATGGTTGGGACAGACATTAACCATTAACCATGGTTTGTTTCAAGCCACTATAGTGGCTTTGCGGAATGAAAGGGTTAAGTAAATTATTTAAATAATCAGAGTTAGCCGAGCCAAATAATTGATTCTCTAATTTAAAACAGTCTGTCATACCGGGGCTGCATAAACTAAGCAGATTTCCCACATGATAGTATGACACACCTAGTGATCTCATACCACCATATATTCACTATTTCTATTTAAAAATTTGCTGCGTAGATTTACTGAAGTCTGGAAAAACAAGAAAGATCAAAGAACTCCCTTAATATCTGAATTACTAGATAGATCTGCCATTGTAGACCATTAATAGTTTTAACAAGACTGCTCCTATAACGATTTTTGATTTGACTCATAATAAGAGATATTTTGAAATTTCAAATACCCCCCCCCCCACTCTAAAGCTCTCTCACTCCTGATCTGATTTCATCCATTAACAAATTTCATTTTCAGTTTAACAGAAAACATTTAAATATCGAGTTTAGTAGCATACAATCAAAAATTACAACAGCTAGAGCATTAACAGATATATATATATATATATATATATATATATATACATCGGGTCATCTTCTGGGTAGGATTGATTGACATTCGAAGAAAATTTTCAAAAATACCACCATGAGTACAACCTCAATAGCTGATTATTCTTAAGGAACACCTGCTAAATATCCCTCTCCCCTAATTTCTATTTTATTTATTCTTTATTTGTTTGATTGTTGTTTTTCCTTTGATTTTAATGTTGTTTTAGTGCCTTTCATACTTCAGGTATGTCTAAGCTAAAGAATATCAGTAGTACTGAAATAAACAACTATAATTAAGTGTGTTATTTTTTAATGTCAGCAGTCTACTTTAGTCAAATATCAATACTCAATTGATCAATGAAAATAAATTTACCTGCAATTCACCAGTGATAGCACTCATGACAGTGACTACTTTCCCGGAGGCCGCATAGAGAGAGAGGTTGATAGGAAGGAGGGAAGAGATAGGGGCGGGGCCTAGGACGAGCTCCTCAGGGTTAGGTGTATGCCTCCTGAATACTAAGAGATGGCCAGTAGTCAGCGCTACAAACACATTGTCACAGTGGACCTTCATCCCTGTCACTCCACCAGACAGCGGGAGCGAGTGAGCCATCTCCGGGCTCTCTCCTTCGCTCACCGAGTAGATCAGCAGCCTGCAACAACCATTCTCATTAACACACTCTTATTCAACAATTTAAAAAAAAAAAGATTTTCCAGCTTATATAAATCTATTCAGAATACAAGATTCTATACTGTGATGTACACAATTACTGGGGCCCATGAATGACACTATACCATGCTAACAAAGAACACAAACCAAGCATAATCATTTTTCTGTTAGCTTTCATTTCTCACCCTGCTTGTAAAAAATCTGATGTGGCCAACCACATGACTTCGTTGTATTTCTATTAAATTGGGAAACAAAACAAAATGTTTGGTAACACTTCATTTAAAATTATTTTATATGATAGTGATACACAATATCTGTTCCAATGAACCAGAACGAAAAATGCCAATTTATATAATGCCAAAAATTTATATATCTTATTATAATGAACAAAAAAAAAAGGGTTCTACACAATTTTTTGATGTCTCTAATACTTATTGAGAAATTTACAGTTTTTTATATTGACTACCCTCTAAACACCACCTCTCTCAGTCGATTTTGACTAGATATTACAACAATCCCAAATATGAAATTCAACAATTTTAAGGCTAGCTGTGTTATGTGAGGCACATTTGTACAAACGTTATGTATAACGGTATTTCTGGATTTAGGTTTGTTTCTAATCATAAGCCTTAATAAGGATAATTTAAATATACAGTTTATTTCATTTTGAGGATTACAAACACCTTCAAAATTCCACAATGACTTTTTAGAAGTTTGGCAGTGTGTGATTGTTTCCTGGGTTGTAACTTCCACCTTTTGCCATAAGACAAATATATCACTTTTATTTTTATGTTGTGCATCTCAATGCCTAAGTTATGTTTTCCATTGTGTGGAGGAAAAGAGAACACATACAACAAAAACAAATGAATGTTTAATTTTTACAAGTACATCTGGCCACAAAAGTGTTTCAGACTTGAAGGTGTTAATACTTAGACAGACAGAGGAATTGATTGGCTGTTCTACTAGGACCATAGTCTTCATAATTTGTTAATCATTGCATTTCCATATCCTTAATCAAATAAGAATCCCAAATACCATTATAGGCTGTCACAATAGGCCAGATATTATTGAAAAACATTTCATTATAGTTATCTGAGTAGCTCTGATATAGAAAACAGGCCATTAGCTCTGAAAGTGCTTAGCACTGAACAAATTGATGTGAAGGAGGAATGCCTTATTTTTTATTTACCATTTACACCTTACAATAGGAATTTATTTTAGTGTCGCTGTAAATTGACTCAATTTTTTATAAGATCGAATGTTTTTTTTTCTTCATTCAAGTACTTTTGTTTTTAAAGAAATTGGAACTTACCCATTACTTCCAGTTCCAATCCAGACAGTTTCAGTGCTCCGAACATATTCAACAGCTGTTATTTTAGCCCCTTCAACTTGAATTTGTGTGAGAGGTTTTAAAGATGTCTGCCAAGTCTGTGCTATTGAGATATGTGAGTTTTCACCATCAAAAGTGCAGACCCACAGATAGCCAACTTTTCCACACGCACTACTGTAATAGCATCCACAAGTTACCTGAAACAAAAAAATTATATTGATTAGGTATACTTCAGCAATTTAAAACCAAGTAACAATAACAGAACTTTACCATGAAAATTGTATTCATCAATGAAGAGCTTATAAATTCAGAAAAAATATTTCATTTTAAATGTATTTTTAAAAGAAATAGGTGCATTCATTGCAAACAAATGTTTAGCTTTAAATAAAACAACAACAAAAAAATCAAGTAAAGAAACTAAGATCTTTTTCCATAAATATGTTACTGTAAAACCCCTGAGTGTGGTAAATCCTAAGATTCATTGGTAAATCTTAGGATTTACCAGAGGCGTTGGTAAATGTCCGATTTTATCATTCAAATGGGACTTTAGCCAGTAAATCATAGGATTACCCAAGAGGCTCGGTAAAAAGCTAGAATTATCTCAAACAGGATGCATCTTTTGGACTTTTACCACCAGATTTGGATAAATCCTAAGATTTCCTAGCGTCTGCGGGTAAAAGTTGGAATAAAGGTTATTTGAAATGAAAATTTTAGAATAAGTTTTATTAATACTTGTTACAGCATGGGAGAGAATTGTGGCACTTTGAATTGCACTTCATATTAGCTAACTTGCACAAACATTTCTTATATGAACATTTTTTTAAGCTGTTGCATTTTTTGAAACCCTGGCCACCAACCAATGACTGTTGACGAACTCCGGTGCGAAGGTTTATCTCGTTGTCGGGCACTTCATCAGGAGACAAGAAATTCTCGGTGCAAATTGTAAACTGATTACGCGAATATAATGTATTCAATTTTCCTAAAGAAGTTCCGAGTTGGTTGAAACCATCTTCTTTATTGACGATCACTGCAATCATGCTTTTGGGGTCGATTTAAGATCGGTCGACATCAGGAATTTTGATCCTCATGATCTGGCCAACTTCGGGATCTAGGAATTTTCTTTTTGTCGTTTTTTCCATTTTCTTGGCCTGTGATTCAAGACCTTCCCTTGCTGCTTGGCGAATTTCTTTGACAGAGCATATCTTCTGTTCGGTGTCAGATAACTTATTATTGGCACTTTCTTGCTGAAGTTAGGGACTCTTCACTGGACATTTACCAATGAACATTGGGAAATCCGCAAATTTACCAAACAGCATTGGTAAAAGTACGAAATCTCACATTTATTTAATGTTTTTTGGGCATTTACCAAGCCAGACGGTAAATCCGGGGATTGACCAACTGCCAAGCTGTAAAAGCTCGAATTTCATCTAGATTTCAGACTTTAACCAATGGTCTTGGTAAATTCTAGGACTTACCGGTAAATCCTGACATTTACCATACTTCGGGGTTTTACAGTAACATATATATTAATTAAAATGAAAATGATTATGCTATATTTTCAAGTTAAAGATATTGCAGTCATTATATTGGTCACCAGGAGGAACAATGACGCAACTGCAAAATTTTAGTAGATTTAGAAAACAAGCTTTAATCGCCAGAGACAAGATTAATTGAAAGAAAGAGCTTTTTACTAATAGTTTACCAGGGGATGAAGAAGACCCGAAGTAAAATACTAATAAAATGTTATAAGATTAATCAAGTCTTTCTGACAATTAAATTAATACTTGTTTCTACTTCTACTAAAGAGTTCTGTAACACTGATCCACCAAATGAGAGATATTAATAATTGTGAAGGACAGACCTGAAATTACATAATTTGTAATACATGTTTTTGTTAATCATAAAATATAATGTTTCTAGTTCCTATATCTAAATGAACAAAATTACTAATTTTATCATAATTTCTAAAATTAAATTGTATAACCCACTAACAGTTTTATATCTGAAATAATTTAAAAAATATATAATTTTTTATGTTAAAAGGGGAATAATAATATTAATGAAATCATCCAATTAAAAAAGAAAGAAAGAATTTATTCTGTTTTCAAAAAGTGACTATTTTAAAAAGAAGCCAATTTGACAGGCTTTCTATGACAAACACTCTAAAGACAAAGGGACCGGGTTAAAGGAATCGTAAACAATGAGGCTAGATGAAAATGTATTTTTGTTTATTGTCATTTTCTTTATATTATAATCTTACTAATTAATAGTAAAGGGCAGCCCATTAGTGAATATGAGGAATCGGATAAACAGAAAGACTTATCTGAACTGTATAAAGATACAAACTATTTTACATTCATTTAAATTAAATTAAGAATATAAAATTGAAAAGAGTACCTCACACTGTGGATGGGCAGTATATATCGGGTGGGCTGCCACAAACAGAGGAATTTTAGTTGAAGGCCGTAACTGCTGTTCAGCTATCTCCCAGCCTGGAGAGTTGTTTGGGTCAAGAGCAAGCCTTGCTAGCCGTAATTCTGTAACAATCAGTATTAATTATAAAAAAGAAAGGCAATATAAAAAAATAGACAATTAAATAAAATAACATAACAAAAAAAATTAAAATTCGTAAACACAATCTGGGAATCCAACAACCAGGTTCTACACTGTATTTATTGTAAATAAATTACAGTAAAAGTTTTTATTTAATATTTGAAAACACTTCTTGATCATTAATTTGAAAAAATTTCCAAAGAACTTATGTTGTTGCATTATGCTTTTTCATAGAAAAATTTATTTTTTGTCAGAACTTGGTTTTCCTTAAAACCTTTAAGTACCTTTAACATTCCTCTTCTTTTCTAAATAAAATATTATTTTTTGACTCCTGGCAGGGTTTTTGTTAAGGATTCTTTAATAGATGAATTAAATAAAGAATGTAAAAAATTAAAAATAGACCAGTATAAAACAGCCAGTTTGAATTAAGACAACAAGAAGGTTATAGATAAAGAGAAAAAAAATAATTAAAGGAAATATTCAAATTACAACTTATTATAAATAAAACATTTGGACAAGACATTTTTTAGTTTCAAAAACAGGCAAATGAAGAAATGCAATTTTTTGGGGTAAATTATTTTTTTTTTACAATTAGGAACTTTTTTACAATGTAACTAAATAATTTTAATATGTTGTGCAGAAGAAAGAATTTAAACAATTTTGATTCTATTAGTTTGCCTAAACCTAGAAATTGATTGTTTGAGGAAATAACTAATCTTCGGAGAAAACCAGCAGATTTATATTTTAACCAACAGTTTCAAGTAGTCTTGACATGGCCCTTTGAGGAAAGGGTAGTGCAGGTGGATGAATGTAAGTTAGGTTGAATGATGTAAACTCCTGAAGTAACTTCCAGAGAAGTGAAACTTGTAAGGAATAAACTAGAGAAGTGACTTACTAATACTAAGTGAGAATTTCTATCTATCTATGTTAAGGACAATGCTTTGAGTCATCATTTCTGCATAATAAAGCCCTACTTAAAAAAGAAATGTGCCCCCAATAGGAAATCAAGATTTGTGTTATATGTGTTAAATATGAAGAGGGAAAAGAAGAGAAAGACTCACCAGTTATCCATTCCTTCCTAGCTTCCTGGCTGCTCATTTGGAATGTATACAGCTCTTCTTTGCCACGGACTGAGAGTTGGAGGCAACATGCATCAAGCCATGCTAGTTTCTCGTCTTTACGCTGGATTTCTCTCTCAATACTGTCAAGCAGAGACTGCATTGATTCAGGGTTAATCTCCTAAAAATCAACTTTTATGAAGTCCCATTCAATATTCGAAAAGGCAAATTTTTTATTTATTGAGTAATATTGATTGATTTTTTTTTAAGACACAAATTCAGCTACAAGGGCTGCATACCAAATCTTTCCCTTCAATTATAAGAAGACCTAGCTGGGAGACAAATTTTAAGTAATATTAATGAAATATAAGAAATGTCATCATTAATTATTAAGTCTCATTAAAATTCTCTGAACACTGAAACAAATACTCATAATTCAACACTTAGAGCCATATTATCATGGGAAAGAGTGTTCAGGAATAAAATTCTGGAAACAAATATCGAATCCAGAGAAAACAATATAAATATATCTGAAGGACATTAAGAACATCAATTAAGGCTGGGTTAGTCACTATAGTAAAAGAAATGCTAGATACACTTGGACAAAAAGGTCAAATGGTCAAATCACGACTGAAACCCCGTTGTCCAGAACAGCCATTTGCCTGCGTCATAAAATGTTCCTTGGGGAAAAGGGAGGAATACAACAAAATTACATTAAGTGGAAATTAAAGGGACTTTATTATACAGGGTCTTTCAAGAAGAATGAACCGATTTCATTAAGCTATATCTTATTAACAGACAGTAATACAAAATTACAATATGACACATGTATTTAACCGGTGTTGAAGTTTTATGCTGTCATCATCATCATCATCATCATGTTCCATTTCCTGCATCGGCATGCAACGTGTTCTGCTGCGATGCTGGTGTAAAGCACCATAAAGCTTCAGAAATCAGTTCATTCTTTTTAAATGACCATTTACAAGTAAACAGATTACACTGACAGCAAATATTAGAAACATTTGTGCAGTATATCGGCTTCTTCTTCTTCAAACCTCTTACATATGGCATTATGATAGTGAAGGTTGAAAACTATTTGAACCATTTATCACACAAATCTCTAAGGTGTGGTGAGAATACTCAGATGAGAAAGTCAAGACGTCTTCCTCACATATAACAATATTGACTAAACTATAGTAATTAATCGATGTGATAGTCTGAACAGAAGATCTGTAGCAGATGAGATGGGCAACCATAAAATGGAAAGTTTTGTCTGGAGTAGATCTTGCTATTTCAATAGATTATGACAGAAGACTGTGAGGTAGGAAATCCAAGGTATAAGCCAATATATGTTCCCCAGTTTTTTTCATGATACATAAAATAATACGTGATTTTATTGGGTGATATTTTATAGGACTTTATAAAATACCTGATATTGAGCTTGAAGTGTATGTGCAAGGTCATGTATCCTTTTAATAACATCATAGTCATGACGAAGGGCTTTCATTTCCAAGCAGATACTATCCGAGCTAGAGCTTGATGCTAAAGAACCACATGGTGTCAACATTCGGCTCATTGCCCCTGAACCAGAACTCTCTATTACCTGAAAAAAATAACCAATTAATGTTAAGACTTCATATAGCTAATTAAATATCAATAATATGAAATGCAAAATTTATTTTTTCCTTATTATGACAGATGGCACACCTCAATTTTCTGTAGTTGTTCTATTTTGGTGGATATTTTCAACAGGTATATTGAATTGAATATATGAAATTTATAGGATGTACAGAATTTTGTGTAATTTTTGAAAATTATAATTTATGTAAATTACTTATTTTATAAATCATTCATTTAATATTATTAATGTTTTATGGGGTTTAAGTTAATTTAAATTTAAAGATGGTTTTATATGATTATTTTTATAGAAAATGAAGAATAAATTTAACAATATAGTTAATTTTATTTCATTTTCTTATACTTGGTTTATGGTAACACTGTTTAGACTAAACTCTAACCTCACCAGGCAAGATCCTTTCATTCCCAAGTTAGATGCTGCCTTGTATACTGCTTTTATGCACAAATGTTGGAGTCCAGTTCTCCTGGCGATACGTGTTGTATATGTATATAAATTTCACATTGCATTTGACTTTTTTATTATTTTGATTAGAATGTAGATCCATATGAGCTAAGACAGTGTTATTTCAACCCAGGTATCATTTCCTAATCGGAAGTGGCTGGACTACAAATTCCTTGAACCTTAACCTAATTCCTTTCTTCGTCAAACTACTTCCATATTCTTCGGCGAGCCTTACAGGTAGGTCTGCCAATGCCTTTTATGTATTATCTTCTTTTTGTTTTCTTATGTTCATTTTGAGCTCAACAGAGTGTTTTCTATTATGTCATGTTGTTTAATTTCTTTTACTTATCAAAGTTTTATATTGCAGTCTCTACTGCTATTCAAACTCCAAAATTTCATTTTCGATTTTTATTTTTTACTCAACACAGCTACCAACTATGTATGTGTATATATATATATATATATATATATATATATATATATATATATATATATATATATATGTGTGTGTGTGTGTGTGTGTGTGTGTGTGTGTGTGTGTGTGTGTGTGTGTGTCCATGCGTGAGTGCGTGTGTGTTGTCTGTATCATAAGCAGAACTTCTGAAGGTGACTTCCAATAAGGTAAATATGCTAAAAAGAAGACAAGGTCTGCAATATGTAATTTAATATATGAAAAAAGTTACACATTATGGGTTCAATATAGATTCAACTGTTACTATTTCATATTACAATAAAATCAAAAGTTTTAATTACCTGGACATCAGGGATGGGACAACTCCATTTGTAAGTGAGTCTTGGAAGGGAGTTAGGAGTTTCTTCTTTGGAGTTGACTGCAACACAGACTAGTTGATCGTTCAGGAGGAGAAGACGACGGTTTTTACATTTGCTAATCATTCCAGACTGATTCACTTCCTAAAATATGAATTTTTTATGAATTCTGATAATGAAATGACAGGAACAAAAAATTGTATAAATATAGGAAACAGAACTCAAGTTACTCTGTATTTATATCTAAACATTATGGGGAAGGGGTTAATTTTGTTTTTCAGGAATTAATGTCAGTCCATCTGTTACTACATTACAAAAATGACGAGTGATTTAAATTACTATTCTCCTATATCATTCTCTAATCTGGTATGTGTTTGTGAAAACATTATCAACAAGTTAAATACCTTTTGGGAATTGTCACTTACTTGTTATTCATCTTTCTTCATAAGAATTAATCCTGTAATAGATTCACTTTTGAAGTGTTTCCTATATTGCATTTTTATATTTATATTTTTTATTTAATGGGTTTTATCATCCCATTACTCTACCAAATTAACTTTATCAGTTGTTCCAAATTTATAAAATTAATAAAAATGAATGATCAGATTAATAAATCTTTATCCGTATTTCCCTTCTCATAAGTATTGGGAAAAATGAAGTACATCATTTCACATTAAGGCATGGATATTTTATTGAGTATTTTTCACAAGAAGATACACCAGATTGAAAAGGGAAATTTCATGATTAATTAAAAGAAAAACATTAGTTTTGCAAAGGAGACCTGACATCATGGAAGTTTTAGTGAGATGAAATTTAAATAAAAGAGTATGGGAGGGGGGAGGCTCACCAGAACATATTAGTATGTATCTCTTATAATAAAGGTCTCTTGAAACAATATTTGGTATTTAAGCTTTGAATAATGTGGTTTACTATATAACAAAGCATTGTTTATGTAACATGAGTAGAAGCGGGGGTTTGCTGAAAACAAAACCGCAAATATCTTGGTTAATATTCAAGGTAGAGAATAAATAAATATAATATATTTTTGATCTGGCATTTAGTAATGGAGATATTTCAAATTTTCAAAAATCCCTCTTTAAACCCCCCTCCCACTGGTCCGATTTCAGACATTAATGAACTTGATCTTTCTTTTATACATAAAACGATTAAATATCGAGTTTGGTAACGATCAAACAAAAATTTGTGACTGCTAGAGCATTAAACAGACATATATATATATATATATATATATATATATATATATATATATATATACGTATATATATACACACACACATATAATTTTGAACGGACCTCATTTTTGTCAACTGGGTAGGATCGATGGGCACTTGAACAAATTAGCGTCATGAGTACGACCTCAATAGCTGATTTCCCCTAAGGGAAATCTGCTAAATCAGAATTGATGGATACCAAGGTTACTGTAATATATCAACCATGTAATTTCAGATTTTTTTTTCTTCAAAATTGTGTCATGAGTACAACCTCATGTTTTTTCCTGTAAGGGAAATCGGCTAAACATGCTACTGAGTAAATAAGTGACTTACAAGCTGGGTGAGATCATCATGCCTGATGAGGTACTTGGGCCCTGGTGAGGCTGGTATCTTGGCAGAGAGGGATCTCATCATCTGCCTGAATGCCTGCATCTGCTCTGCCTCCCTCTTCCTCTCATTCAGCAGTTCAGCAAGCGACTCGAGCTGAGTCAGCGCCAGTTGGAGGGACAGTCGCTCAGGGTGCCCATTCCCACAGTTTTGTAATAAATCCTACATAATGAGACAACATGTTTAGAACAACTCATTCATAATACTGGAGAGGGTATTTAAAAAGACAAATATCTGTAAAAGACAATTATTTTCTCTAGGTTAGATCAATCAGATGAATTAAAGTACAGAAAATTAGTTTTGCGAGAAAAGGAGGCTTTAGGTAGAAAATATAAAAATAGACAATATTGATATGTGATCGCAGATTACATTGTGTCGGGGCAAAAAGAATCACTGTGGTAAAAGTTATTTAAAAGTTTCCATCTTTTAATTCTACGCACTATCATTATTTTTCAACTTTGACATGATTAAAGGGAGTCAAAATGTTCCAAATGATACGTATTTCTTATTAGGCTCATTCAAAGACATAAAATTTATTAAAGACATGAAAAATACATATCAACATCTTCAAAATTAAAGTCTTTATAGAATTTTAAAATCCATTTCCCTTGATACCATTATAATTTTCCAAATTACTTATGAATTGGAGATTTAATGCAAAATCATAAGGATATTTTTCTGCTCTTTCAATCATGAATACCTTTGAAAGTGTAAGTGTTAGATAAAAAGACCCATGAAAAAAAAAAACTTTTTTGTAATATTTCATTTTCATTACATGAAAATAATTTTAGAAATGTCTAGTGCACCGTTAGTTAAAAGTACATAAGATAAAATCTTTATCTCCAAGGTGAAAAAATCTGATAAAATTTTCTATCAAAATAAAGACAAGAAAATATATTTTGAACATTTTTTCCAGAAAGTGCTTGAAGTAATTCCTACTCTTATATCATGTCTTTTTTTGGCACCTCATTAAGACCTGAGTGCTTAGTAATTGACCAGCCATCAAGGTGTTCAGGTCCACCTTAAACATTTACCCCCAAAGGAGGCATGGAACATGAATATTGGACATATTAAAGAAATTCAAAAGAAATGAGTTGATTTAATCATGAGCTGCTTGGACCTATTTGTCTTTATGTTCATATATAAGCTGAAAAAATCTTAAAGATTGCATGAAATTCTACTTTCCAGGCAGAAAGAATAGTGGTAAATATATTCAGATTTATTAGATGTAAATCATAAAGAGAATAAAAATTCATTAAAAAATGACAAGGAAATTGAATAGCTAAAGTAATTGATTAAAGGCAAACCTGCAAGAAGAGTATGAACTGTGGGAACCTCTGAACAGGCTTTACCATCAACCCAAAAAATGACAACCGATCTTGAGAATTAGATTGCCGAACCTAAAAAAAAAAAAAAAAAATAAAAAAATGACATGAGTTAAAAGTAATAATGATAGCGTGCTATGCATTTCCAAGAAAATTCAAAATTTAAAAACCAAATTCAAGTAATTCAAAATCAAATTCAGACTTATCAAAATCAAATTAGAAGTGAAATCCTATTGGCCTCGTATAAAAATGGTAATGTAATTTTTTTATACAAAAAAGGGTTCATGAGGGTATTCAGTTGTCACCATTGCCTTCTGCATTGGACCACTCAACAATAAAGACAACAAGGAAACTTCCATTCATACCAAGCCTGCTAATGATAGGCATTAGCCAGTATGAGTATACAGACAACATTAATTAATACCCTCCTGTTGAATCCAGTAATTTAAATACTAATATTATATATAGTTTTAAATTTGAAATAAGACATCTTTTTCATAAGACATAAGGTTGTAACTTGGGTAAAGGCAGCAATAACTTCACTTCAGTTTCCGTTTGTTAGGTGAATTTCGATAAAAGCCTTGTTTTAGGCCTTGATGCAGAAAACATATTTTTTGAAACATTGGCAATCCTAATAGATGTCAAATTTCAAAAAATAAAGTTTTAAAAACTAAAGGAAAGTTTTTGCACTATACATTATGGGTGTAATATTTTCTCTCTCTTTTTTAATGTTTTATTGTATTAAAAATAACCATGCTTACCCTAAAAAATTCAGCAAGAGCAGGCTTCTTCTTTGCTTCAGTTCTAGCGAGATCCATTGCGAAAGAGAAATTATTGATGAAATCTGAGTAGACATTGAGAACGACAGCCTTGGAGAAAGAAGCAACAAAAACGTCGCCTATCCTCTGCTGGACATCCCATTTAGCAACAGCATCCCGTAAAGCAAGCCGGAACAGCATATGGCACTGCAGGATTTCAGGAACTCGATGAAATAATGAGGAGATTTTCGATGGACTAAGTATAGCAGGACTCATTTCCTCCAAAGGTTTTTTGTATTCCTAAGAAAATGACAACACAGTATTAAAAATAAGCTACTATATCTTGAAATGGTTTAAATTAAACATTTCTATTTAATTTAATTTTCAGCTTAACTTAAGATGATTCCATTCAATGTCAAATAAAATATATTGCACCAAAGGTCTGTTTTGTTAGCAAGATGACATTTAAATGTGCGATGCCTAAAACTAAAGAAATGCCAATTTCTCGTTTAACATTGAAGATAGAAAAAACATGTATATGACAACATTTAAAGAACATTAAATTTGCAATAAGATTGGTTCAGTACAGTTTTTCGTTATGACACATAATAACAGAGATATTAAGAATTTTAATAAATATCTCCAAATAAAATAAATTAATTTTTTTTTTATTTTTTTTTATTTTTATGGAGAACTGCTTGAAACGTTGTAATAACTGCTTTTAGCATATATTTAGAATGTTTGAAAGGTTTAGGATTACTCTTACCTCCATGGGTTATTGGAAACAGCTAAATAAAAAGATACTTATATAAGCGAGGTGACTAATTCTGTATTCTCACACTCGGTGTGTGTGACAAAAATATGAAAAGACTCTGAACAGAAAAGTGTATTATGAGCAGAATGAGGACGAAGAAGAAAGTATAGACTTACATTGACTAGCCTGTGAAGAGTATCTAGATAGGAATTCTCAGACTGTACGATAGCATCTACAATATGGCGCATCTTCAGCTGCTGTGGAGATAACTGTGCTGGCGGGGGAGGGAGGGCTGGAGCACTAGATCTCCTCTGAGTTGTATTGCACTCACCTTCTTCCTGTAACCAAAATCAATATTAATGTTATTTGATAAAAAGTCCGTCATGCAGGCTATTAAGCAGATCTTAGAACAATTCTTATAAACTAAGCAGATATCCTGTGTGATGATTTGACACAATACTGATCTCATTTCACGATATGTTCTGTATTTCTAAATAAAAATACAATGAGTAGAAGTCGGCTGAAGACTGAAAACAAGAAAGAAAAAATAACTCGCTTTATATCTGAGTTACGAAAAAACATATGGAACAGATATTGTAGAACACCAATAATTTAACAAGACTGCTATATATATCACTTTATGATTTGACTCATAATAATGGAGATATCTTGAATCTTTGTATCCCCCTACACCCCTCCCTCCAATTCCTGCTCCGATATCAGCCATTTATTGTTGAGCGTAAAAAATAAAATTAAAATTTTAAAAAATTCTCTTCCTAAAAATATTTTTATTTCCAGGAATAAGTACTTCCACAGTCACATGTTCAAACTAACACCTGGTACCACATTATTAGAAGCTGAAACATTGTAGAAGAAATAAGAATGAAAGAGGAAAGTAAGCTCACAAACATGTATTTTCAGACTAGCAGTAGCCTGGCGTAGGTCTCAGATAGCTCCCAATTTCATATTAGTATTGTGCAAAATTGTTAATTAAATTGTGTTATTAATTGATTATATAAGTTTCATTGTATAAGATAGTAAGCAGAACAGGAAAAACAGAATCAATTGATATCAAAAATCAAAGTTTTTGTAATACATCACGGAACCACAAAAACTCACATAAAGTAATAAATAATGGAAATTATAACCTTTGAAATTTCAAGGAAAAAAATTGCTACTTCTAATGGAAATTAATTGTAAAAGTTTATAACCCATATTAATGAGTACATTTAAAGCAAATAAATATTAAATGGTCTTAAAAAACAAAATTGTAACAAGACAACAAATGGAACATGTAAATGTGGCAATATTAGTGAACTAAACTCTCATTTACACGTTTGTGGATATTCAATTCAATAGTGAGCAAACAATGATTATAGATCATAGAGTACGGTTTGGGAAGCTCCAAACAAGAAATAAATGTTTTTGCAAAGAAAAGAGAGTAATGAATAAAGGAATGCATCCTCTATTCCTGTACAAATTTCAAGTGACTATTGTAAAAAAATATGAAGTCTGTGAATGATTTTTTGGCTCAATAGCAACCGCTCTAAGGTAACAGACAGTTACTTGAATGATCGTATATTGGACATCAGTTGTTTATCACTCATGGCTGAGCCAATTGGTTATGCCAATTTCATTTTATATAAAAAAATAGTTTGCATTATTTAAAAATGATATTGGCCTTAAAGATGATAAAGAAAACTCTTTAACAACCCACTGTGAATGGACACCCCTAACTTACTACAATAACACCTTTTTTCTTCTTCTTTTTTTCCTATAGTCAGAATCTTATGTAAAGAAAACTTGAAATTTTAGGTGGGCATGGGAGGCTTAGTTACATTATAGTTTACAGTAAACATTTCAACTGAAGAAAGGCATTATGTACTAATATGTCAGGGTAACACAAACTTACAAATAACTCTATTAAAATTAAAGCTATATTACGCTATCAACATTTTTCAAATACATATTTATATATGAATAGACTTAATTTTCATCACCTACTAAGCAGAATTGGTAGAAATTCGATGAGTTCTTGCAATGCTTATTTCCATTAAGTGAAACATGCCAATATATATTATTAAAGTAGATACAATTAATGAAAATAAGAAGTACCTCAGGGAGGAGAGGCATTTTTCCTCGGGTTTCGGTCTCCATCATATTCTTCTTCATTGATAACCACCTTGAAAGGCGCCCTCCAGGCTCCGGAGATTCTCCTCCAGAGCTCCATGTGCACTGCTTCAAACCAATAGTAACTTTCCCATCCATACTTCTGAAATTAAAAATCTTATATATAGAAGCATGTATAGATTTACATGTTATAGAATGTTTTTTTTTTCTTATTTTGTCTCATCAACATTTTTTTTTATTAGGCTCATTGATTGTCCAAGGGGTTAAGATAAGAAGCATTTAAGGATAACATTTTTAAACGTTTTCATTTTCAATAATAATTTGTCTCCTATTGAATTTATTGATAATGGTTAGCCATGGAAGAATAGTTGACTAAATCCCCCTTTACAATCATTAATTTTTTTTAATTGACAATTCTTCCTCGATTTAGTGCTCTGAATAAACTCATTTTCAACTGATTTACTGAACATCAACTGATTTAGTGCGGCAACATAAACTCAACAGATATATCAATGTCTATTTTCTATAGTTCGGTTAGAATGAACCCTTAAAAAACTTGATATTTAAGTAGTAATCAAAAAGTTTGGTGATATAATAGCTTTAAATGAAAATCAAAAGTGGAGAAGTGATGGTATACTGATGGCCAGAAAGGAAATATAAATATATTTATGATTCAATATTTCACTGCCTTTATATGAGCTTGGCCTTCAGTTTCACATGAAATGTTTAAAAACTTAGTATGATAATGATAAAAAAAAAATTACAGGCATTAAAATATATATATATGGCCACCACTTTAATGTTGTATGAAACGAGACGTTTAAATACATAGTGTTGCTACACTTTATGGCATGAATAGTGTTTTTATTTCATTGGAAAATATACATAGTTACACTCCATATAATACTTTAAGAGTTATAAAAGAAATACTGAATACATTATTTTTGTTATGTATGAAACAAGATTTGAAGAGGTTTTTCAAAAATTATGGCATAGAGAAAAATCTTCATTCCTGATTTTATCATAGGATATACAATAAATTAAAGCAAAGACATACTTGCTACTCTCGTCACCGGATGACAATTCGACGTCAGAGCAGGAACTGTGCCTAGAGTGGTCGTGTGAACTCTCCCAGGAATTACTGGAGCTGCACCTTGGGTCGTCAGATAAACCTTAAAAATATAAAGCTACATTAAATAAAATATAGACATTTTAAATTATATGAATTAACAGTACACCAATCAACAAACATAGTAGCTATGTTTAGTGAAATAATTAGGAAAGAACATTATTGGATGCAACAATAAAATGTACCAATGAATTTTGATGGGCTTAATATGTATGAAAAAAAAAACAAGATAAACCAATTGAATAAATTAGATGGGATCACAGTAAACTGATTATATTTTTTTTTTATTTATGAGGTGGAATAATTATAGTTAATTGAATGGACAACTTATGATTAGGTAGAGAAACATTATCAATCGATTAGATATATTACTTACAACAGAGGAAGGAGAATAATTGATTGACTACATTGATAGGACGAAAGAGTTGCATAATCAAAGATTCAATTTATTACTGGAGAGAGGCAGAACATAAACACTGAATGGATACATGATAGCGGAAGATAAAAGGAAGAGACCATATAGTCCTGTGGCTATTTGGGCTTTTATATCTGTTCCGCACTATTGCTCTCACAATTATGCCCCCCAGGTACTTGAACTTTAGTAATATAAGATAAAACACCCTGACAAAGGCATACCCTAAATTCTTCAGTGGTTCAGGTGAGAATTAGTTTGGCCACGGAGCTTAGTTGTTTTTCAGAGATAGGACAGTCTCCTCTATAAAGTGACTCATCTTCCACAATACATTAATCAGTAAATCGTTTACCCAATGGAACACTAACCAGCTGGGTCCAATATTCGGATATCTTATAAGCAATGGGCGTACCAAACCCGCATTTGATCATTTCTTATTCCTACCTTATAGAACTTTGGGGATCTCGAGCTTGAAAATGTTCAAGCATCTGATCAAGTTTTATAGTACCATAAGCTTTCTTTTTATATGTAATTCATGATTTTCTTCGGAGTATCCTCAGTTATGTATTGCTTTTTTTCTTTATCATCTTCTCACATTCAACATCAAACCAAGGGTTGATCGACACTGTTCAGTGGGTGTTGGTCCAGAACTCACGTGCAACTTCATTCATGGCTACATTGCTGGACTGATTTTTTTTCTTATAATTTTTCTTTACTGCCTTATCCAAAAATTTGTCTGTTCCAAAACAGAATGGCTTTGAGTCAATTGTCCTTTCTCATCAGTGCTAGCATCTATCTGTCACAGTCAAAACCAAGAAATGGTCTGACCCAAAATCATTTCCCCCGTGTAGTGTTAAACGTGAGAAGATTAATTAGCATTTATCAACATTTGGTTCTAAGCTTTTCCATCTGTGTCTTTCCATGTTTCTTTGTGAGGGAACATAAGGATCTGCAAATTCCAAATTCCAATATTGTTTTTAAGACATTTTTTGACTTATTTCTATTTTTATCTGAGGATTTAGCAAGACCTAGTTTTATTGGACTCACCCCCCCCCCCCACATATCCAAAATAGTAATAGTTTCACCGAAAACAATCATCCATTTCATAATACTCAGTTAAACCTGTCACAATGACAGATTACAGGCAGTTCTGTCATTTATAGAGGTGGGAATATCCATTCCCTCATGCTCAACCCTCCTCATTTACCTAGATTTGAGACTGACTGCAAATTTGGTCAATGCACTCATCACTGAATTACTTCACATGATGAGTGCTAATCAGCCAATGTCAAAATTTGGCATAACCTTTGCAAGGTACCTGAGCTGTCATACTCTTCGTTTGAATACTTTCTGAATGTAGCATATATTAAAAGCAAGAAATAGAAGCAGAGTACTTTGAGTGATTATATTTTGAAGAACAAATATAGAATCTACTGACTAAAAATGTTATTAGGCAAAGAGAAAAATATTGTCAATTTGGCATTTTTTTAACAATGGGAAAGAGAAACTATAAAGCAATTGATTAGAATTATAAATATTTAGCTATAGAAACTGTCCAGTTGCTGTAAATCTTTCTAGCCAGAAAGAAAAACAGTGATATACTTGACAGCAAATACTAATAAAATTTAAGTAAAGGATAGAGTTCATTGAATGAATACAATAAGGAAGACTATCGGTTTTATCAAATAAATGGTGAATGGTTTGAAAATATTAATACAAGTTGAAATATACAACATATTCATCAGACATATCGAAGAGAAGTAATGAGTACCAATAATTAAAAGAAGGAAGAATCACTTGTCTTCAAAATGTGAAATAGTTTATTCATTAAGTCATAGAGAAATGATAACTCTTAATAAGCAGATGAAAAAAAGTTGCACTGCACACAAAAGACAACAATTGCCACATCAACAAACAATATATACACTTAACAGGAATAACATAATGGAGTGGGTTCTCAGACATTGATGGGATATCTTAACAAGGTTCAACTAGTTGCTGGAGTTAATAGGCTGAATTGAGACAATAGAATCAGTAGATGCAGTAATGGACTCCAGCGAGAATAGAGAGAGTGTAGATATACTAGCAATATAATAGGATGGCTTTAAGCAACATCTACATACAGAGAATATCCTGGAGAATATACTCAGACTCCAGACATGCAACAGGTTAGGCACTGCTTCCATATTTTATTTCATTATAGGGAGCATGTAATGAAAAATGTAAATGAGACTTGCAATAAAGCTGTTTTTTTAAGAGCTGAGTACTACATTTTTACACTTACTTGTCACGAACTTGATATGATGAGCAAAAGTTGTGAATATATGTTTGTTATAATCTTGCAATTTTGTCAATGAACTAGAAGTAGACTTGATATAAACTACCTTTGTTTAAAGAATGGTAGCAAACAATTTTAATTTAAATAAAATTGAAGATGCGTCATATTAGACCCTCAAGTTTGGAGTGTGATTCAGTTAACATTCAGTAGCAATTTTCCTTTGACATATGTGTGCTGGAGTAATGGATTTAAGTATGATATGGCTGTACACAGCTATTCCCAGTATCCCATAGGAGAGCTTAGGTCAATATTTACAGATAGAGGAAGTTAGGGATAGTACACTCAGTACCTTGACAACATGTAAATATGGGCCGACAAATGTACAAGAGACTTTAATGCTTTTTAGTGATTAAGTGC
The DNA here is from genome assembly GCA_019009955.1 of Riptortus pedestris. Taxonomy (NCBI): domain Eukaryota; kingdom Metazoa; phylum Arthropoda; class Insecta; order Hemiptera; family Alydidae; genus Riptortus; species Riptortus pedestris. The sequence continues at coordinate 99,425,373 of CM032230.1, read as the reverse complement.
ACCATTTTTGCTAATGGTTGTAGGTGTCGATTGCAATTGATACAACAAGTAAGTATATAGAAAATTTTGTATTGAGCACATGTTGAAAATAAGCTAGCTGCAGAATTCATTTATCAAAATTAGAACCAACAGACTCTTATTATTATTCGTTAACGTCCACTTTTTGCTACTATGGCTAATTTTGGTGGGTTATCTACAGGAATTTAATGCCTAGGTTTCTTAAGAGAACCTTCTTTTACATTTAAACCTAAGGCATGTGTGTTAAAGCACTGGGAACCTGTGTGTTGTTAGTTCGATTCTCATGAGCACAAATAAGTTGTATTTAGTGACCAATCACTAAATAATATCATTAGTCCCACCCTGACAAATAAAAAAAAGGATGGTAACCTGGAGATAACTGTAACTGTACGCTATTTTTTTTTTAAAACACGTTTTCATTTTTTATTCTTTTTAATACTGAAATAAATGAATTTTTCTCAGCATTTAAATTTCACCCTAACTGGGGTATTTTGGAAGGTCAAAAATCAAAGTTATACAAAGAATTACACTTTCTTTTAATCAAATTGAAAAGTGTAATCGGTTTTAGTTTGTAGATATTTTTGGGATAAACAAAATACACATATTTTCTGGATCACTAACAGAAACGAGAAATGAGTGATTTGATTACCCCCCTCCAAATGATTTTTTTTTTCAACCTTATCCGATTTTTCTTCTTAAGAACAACACCTCATACAAATTTGAACAATTAATAGTTCTGTACTCTAGAGTGAAATGACAAGTAATATTGGCCTTGGGCCAAATTCTTGCCATGAGAGCTATTAGCGTCCTGCCATGGGGGGGGGGGGTGTCCCTAAACGAAATTGGTGATAAGTGTCAAGCTCGTTTTATGTTTACATTCTATCTTGGCTATAGAGAGTTAACTGTTCTGCCTGGGTGTTTGGAGTGATAAGGCTCCAGGGAGAAAGGCGGGAATGAGATAAGACGATAGGAATATAGTAGAAGATAGCTAGCTACTCACTGAGTCCCATCAGAGGGATTAAATCAGCATTTGGAGAAGCAGTATATATATAGTGACTGGAGAATGTAGTGGAGGCTGGAGAGGTACTGCTGGAGGCTCCAGCTGGTACTCCCCCACCCTCTACCTCTGCATACCTCGCCTCTCCGCTCCTACTCTAAATATGGCCATTGCTTTTGATTGTCATTGTCTTAACAGCGCCGCCACCCCATGCCGGGAATAAATCCTCCCGCAACTTGTCCTTTTATATAAAGAAAAGAAAAAAAATCAGTCACGCAGGGGCTGCGTAAACTAAGCTGATTACCCGCAAACAGGAATGACACATTAATAATGTCATCTGACCATATATTCCCTATTTCTAAGTTAAAACAGTCCGCCACGCAGGGGATGCGTAAACTATGCAATTTCCCTCGTGAAGTTTAACAATAGATAAATCCACATACTTTTTACACAACACCACCGTGAATGTTAAGTGAATACAAACAAACGGCAATAAGAAACCTTACAATCAATTTTTATAACCTCCCGACGTGAAGCGTCTGAAATGTAAACAGAGAGGTCTGCCAACCTCTCACCGGAAAGAAAAAAGTTACTGAAATATATCAGAATATAACATATTAATTTCAATTAAAACCATTTACTATAACTAGTATTGCAATTTATAATGAATCATAACAATTTGTTATCTCAATCACTCAAATTTTAGTAGTCCGTGAACTTAAGAAAGGGTGTGGGGGTCACCAGAACATATTTGCATGTATCTCGTGTAATAAAGGTCTCTTGAGAAAATATTTGGTATTTAAGCTTAGAATAATGTGGTTTATTATATAACAGGGTATTGTTAATGTAACATGAATAGAAGTGGGGGGTTTGCTGAAGGCTGAAAAATGCAAATATCTCGGTTAATAATTCAGATAGGGAATAAATGTATATGACAATATTTATAGTACATTTAATTTGCAATAAGATTGGCTCTATAAACATTTCTGATCCGACATATAGCAACGGAGATATTTCGAATTTTCGAAAATCCCGATAAAAAAAATGCAACCACTACAGCGTTAACAGACGAACATATATACAAGTACATATAGTTTTGTACGGTCTTCATATTCGACATCTCCTGGATATGATCAATGGACATTTGAAGAACTTTATCGAAAATGGCGTCATGAGTTAATGACTCATGAATCTGCTAAAATGTAACGATCCAGTAGTTATACAACAAATAAAGTATGAATAACAAAAAAATTAAAAATAATACATAGGCCCCATAAGATGAGGTAAATGCAACATAGACTTTGGTTCAGTGTTGACGTTAAATTATCAACTAGTTGTTGCGGGTACAATTTTGAACATTCTCACACATAGGTTCGGACTAATTAGCCTTAAACCACCTAGAGTGGCGAGTTCGATTCCCACCCTGGGCAATAGGAATTTATTTGGCCACAGATTCATTAAATAAATTTTATAGTTCCGCCCTCGCTAGAAAGGTAACCTGTAGATAACCCGTCCTAATTAGTTATAGTAGCATAAAGTGGACGTTAACAAATAAAAAAAAATAAATTATTCAATCCGAGTGATAACGCAGATAATAGTTATTTATTATACAAGTGACGAAAGTAGATCATTTTACAACTCGAGTGAAACGTTTACCCACACGAGCGAAGCGAGTGAGGTAATTTCACGAGAGTTGTAAATTCTACTTTCGTCACGAGTGTAATATTAAATTTTTTCTGTAATCGTGTAATACATGATCAGATCTAACCAGAATATGAACAAAATTAGGATGTTGTGAAGATTATGGTATGTTGTTGGTAGGTTATAAGCATGGTTGTGAAAGGTTATAAGCATAGTTAAAAAACAACTAGTGATGATTGTGAAGTAGTGTAGTTATAAACAAGGAAGGTAATTATTATTATATTTAAATTTTAAAATATATTGATTATTTCCACCAATAATTCATTCACATTTCAATTTATTTTGTTAAAATAAATTCTTAAAATGTTAAGAAACATTTAAAAGCATTTAATTTCCAACTTCAAATTATTTTTTAATTTATACTTATTACTAATTAAGAAGGCAATTCACTTTCTTCACTTGTGAAGAAAGTGATTACTTTCTTCACTCTATTGCAAAATGTTTCACTTTCTTCACTTATTTCAGTTTAGTAATGTTACCATTATTCAACGATTACAGATAAATGACTATTTATTTTCCCTGTTCTTAGAACCCCTCTCCTCCTGGTCCGATGAAAACAATACGCCGGTTTTTAATAAGGCGTTTGTAAAACTACTATTGTGAGATGATAGAAGTTGGAGGGGGGGGGGCTTACTGTAGAAATAACTTAGTTAATATTTGAGTTAAAAATAAAAAGTATACCGCTTTAATAGCAGGAAGTATCATTTTCAACAGGACTGGTTATATAACATTTATTGATCAGGCTCATAATAAAGGAGATATTTGATTTTTTATTTTATTTTAACCCCTCTCAAACTCACCCTCTTTTGCCTGGTCCGATTTCAGAAATTAAGGGTCGCATTTTCGTCATCTCCAGGTGGGATCGATGGACATTTGAAGACATTTTTCAAAATTTCCGCCAGGAGTACAAACATAATAACATTCTACGGATTATAATGGTAGATTATTTGAGATGTATCTGTAGCATATAGACAGCAATAGCATTCCTGACTAATATTTTGTATATATTTAAATTTATGGAATTGTAACGGCGAGGTACTCGCGAATGAATAACCTTGACAGTTAGTCTTAATTTCCATGTGTTCACGAGTATCTCGCTGCTATACGTTGCTATAGAGAAGTCCATATAACTTGTGAGGTTAGACTTAGTGAGTCTTCTATCGGCATTAGCGTTGTGAACCGTGTTTTGGTTAGTGCGTGTTTATAAACTGAGAAATACCGGAGTCTGAAGTGCGGCCGTGAATGGACCTATTTGTTAATAACTTTTTCATATTTTATTTTACTGTTTTAATATATGTAATATAGTTAAATTGGCCTTGACTTCTTCTTTACGTCTCGCATCGCCCCTCCACAGAATGTTAAGAAAGCGCCTTCAATGTGAAATAAACAAAATTACGGAATAGGTACAGTTACAATAGTTTTTTTTTTTTTTATTTCAATCCAAATAAGCTTGTTAGACAACAAGTGTTTAATTTAACATTTACTTGTACATTTACAATCATAACCCGTACAATCAAGTATTTTTAACTTCACTGAAAATTGTAATTATAAATTACAACACCGATTGTTAGGTTAGTCTGTTCTTTTTTGTATTATTATTTATTTATTAACGTCCACTTTTTGCAACTTAGGCCAATCGGGACTGATTATCTACAGGTTACCACCCTTTTCCATCCAGAAGATGGAACATTGTATTTAACATTGCTTGGGATATGTGTAGTTAATGTTCTGTTTTACCTTGCTAATCTTGGCCCGCAAGGAATAATGTAAGAGCTTTGATGTAGTGTAAAATAAGTCAGATTTTCATACTATCATTGATTTTACTCGACAGTTAAAGCTCTTGATATGCAAGTCATGCTTATCAATCATTGCTTTAAAATATTCATACCATGCAATTTAAGACGTGATTTTTAATACACTTGGTAAACCTGTAGTCCTGAGTTCCATTCCCGTAGGGGCAATTGGAATTTATTTATTGACGAACTAACTAAATAAAGTCCTTAGCCCTATCCTAGCTTGAAAAGGGTATTAACCTCTACAGGTTACCTAAATAGCCCGTACCAATTAGTCTCACTTCCACAAATGATAACAAATAACAAATCTTCATACAAACATTGGTATGTCAACATCAACTTACAAAGCCATCATCATTAAAAATATAAATATACAATACCATCAAATTATTAACGCATTTATTACCGAATTAAATTGAAACTTATCAATGTGTATTACTATTTTACGTCAGATTCGGTTGTTCATGGTAGGCAGAAGTAAAGAAAAGTGCAAATAAACTTATGTGATGGGTCCGAAGTTATTTATTAACGTCCACTTTAGACTGCAACTAATTGTGGTGATCAGGCTACAACGCATTTTTAGACAGAGTCGGACTTAAGTATAAAAATGTCATCACCAGAGCATAATATGAAGTTTATAGAAGTTTAAGGCAACAAAGATAGAATTAGTCCATTTATATTTGAGTCCGAGAAACATTTTTCTGTAAAATGGATAATAACGGAGATATTTACGATACACATTTGACCCCTTCTCTAAAGCCTATCTGTTACTATTTCGGTTAAAAGGATATTTAATCTTTTTTATTTCATTATAATTATTTTTTTTTTTTAACGAAACCGTTAAATATCGTGTATGTTATCGATTTGGATCGGACCTCTAGAGCATTCCGACACTAGTATGATTCATTGATAACGACACACCAAACATTTATCCTAGAAAAGTCTATTCGGTCCATTTTCTATAGGTCCCACACCAACATGTGTATGTAACACACGGTACATATGCTTAGAAGGAAACATACTGTGATATATTAGTTAATTATTAATGATGAGTAAGTAAGGAGTGTTAGTTGTGGCGCAAATAACTCGGTTAATATTAAAGATAATGAAAACGTACATAACAACATTTATAGAAAATTACATTTGCAATAAGATTGGTTCTATACAAATTTTCGTTCCAACACATAATAACGGAGATATTAAGAAATGTTGAAATTCCTCACCTCTAAACTCCCCTTCCACCCATTCCGAATTCAGCCGTTAATAAACTTGATCTTTCTTTTTATATGAAACACTTATATATCGAGTTTCGTAACGATTAAACAAAACTTGCGACCGCTAGAGCGGTAACAGATATATATATATATATATATATATATATATATATATATATATATATATATATACAATATATTTGAACGGACCTCATTTTCGTCTTCTACTAGGTTAGATGGATGGACAATTGAAGGGTTTGCAGCAAAAAGGAGGTAGCTCCATCCCATAGCTGTTGGGAGTTATAATGACTTTCATGTGCCAAAAAAAAAAACTTTTATTTGGACCCAAAAGGATGCAGCTTTCAATCGTTATGATGTTATTTTCGTATTTTATGTTATTCGTTATAATGATGTAATTTTCTGTTTGTAAAACCAATAACTTTGCTGTACTTTATTTTCAGTTTTCTTTGAATAAAAATACATAATAATAGTACATTCTATTTATTTTTACACCTTCTTCCAAGACATAACATATTCCTCCATTCCTCATATTCCATTTTTTTGGGCAAAAAAGAGGTAGCTCCAAGGATCATCCACGTATCACCAACATTTGGATGACAATTTTTGAAAGAAAATACTGTTCTAATATGTAAACACCATAATTGAAAGAAAGCAACAACAATATTTTTACATAACTTAAAATTTGAATTTTATAAACGTTTTTTTTTGGTTTCCCAAAAACTGGAAAAATTGGTGCAACCTCCTTTTTGCAGCAAACCCTTCAATTGAAGAAAGTTTTCAAAAATCGCGTCATGAGTGCAAACTCAATAGTTGATTTCCCTTAAGGGAAATCTGCTAAAATGTACATATCAACAATTTTAGAATATTAGATTAATAGACAAATTTGTTGTATGACATTTATCGATCGGACGCATAGTATCAGATATGTTTATGATGTTTCAATGTACCCCTCCTTTAAATCCCACTCTCATGGGTAAATTTTAGGTTTTCATGAAACGTTTAAAAAGTAAGGTCGTTAATTATAAATAATAAGTTCCTCAGGAGTGGGGTGGTCATAAACTAAGCAGACATCCCAGGTGCTGATAAGCTACTAATCTGACACTAGTTATTCCGTTAATAAGAAGCCTTTGTTATCATCACTTTTATCAGCAATTTAAGGTGGGCACGGGATAGGAAGAACAGGGTCGGTGGGTACACCAAAAAAGTGTTCAATATTCACGAGTGCAACTTCAACAGCTAATTACAAAAGAGAAATGAAAGCTTTGCAATAATTTGTAGTGATCGTTTTTACAGAGATCACTGGTAATTTGAGGAGATAGAATTTCACATCGCATAATTATATTACAAAACTGAAGTAGATTCTAAGTTTATATTGTAACGACTCTCAACTTAATTAACAATGATTCAAAGCTTATTGAAGAACGAAGTTTTCCTGGCAGGTCGGAAGCTTCTGTGATTATGAGGACGACAGAAAAAGAAATCGGAAATTATAGACGATTTCACGAAAAACAGAACTCATTTAGTCACTTGATAGTCCCCTTCAAAAGGATTTTTATTTTATTTTTTAAAAGAAAGACAATGCTGCTTGTTCATGAGAGAATTTGGTCTAATTAACGGTCCACTAAGTAATTATATTTAGTTAAGAAGTTATCGCTTCCTATTTAACACGTGCCTTGTTTAAGAAAAAATCTCAAATTCGCTTCTCTACTTTGAGATTTACGATCTTTTATGTTTCTCTTGAGAATTGTCATCACCTCTTTAAATATTTCTGTTTTTAAGGTATACTTTGTATGCATGCACCACAACTATGCATATATCACACATAACTGGCAGTTTTAGATTATGGCAGTCGTACATTTTATTTGATACATACTAAACGTTAAGCGATTCAGGCAAGGCTTAAGTAAAGCCTCACTTCTACTCATCTCATTTTAGCAATAATTTAATCTGTCATAAAAATACCTTTGTGTTATTTTGTTATGCTAGCTGGAGTGGCTAATTTATAAAAAGATGTCTATTGTATAAATTATATGCAGAAATCTTCTATTTTAGTGGCTTCTGCCTGACTGTTTTTTTTTTCAATTTTGATACATAATTCATAGTCAATTCATATATTGTGCTTTATCCAGTGTTTTAGTGCCGTAACGTTGTTGTCAAAGAATAACGTATTTGACATTTATCTTGACGTCGTGTCGTTGGCTGAGGAAATTATGATAATAGTGCGACGAAACACTAAAATTATCATTGTAAAATCAATTCACCCATGAAATATTTATGCCGGCAACTTGGATAAACACAATTCCCGACGGGTTTTTTATCCCCTCTAGATGTCAGTTGTACAAATTTGTTAATGCAATAAAACTTGTATTTTAGGGCCTTATTTTTTGTTCGCCGCTCAGTTCTATATAATCTTCCACACCTCCGACGGGTTTCTTCTCCTATCCTAATATTCCCTGCGTTTCGTGTTTTTGCTACTTGCTCGTACCGGTTCTGTTCGAATAAAATACTGACAGCCTTCTTGTATTTTTTTTCTAGATTTCTTATAGCTCCTATCCAATAAACGGCAAATAGAAATTTCAATTACCAGCCTGCATACCTATCTCATTGAATGGATTACAAAAACGGGGGCTTCTTCTAATCGTTTTAGTATAGAAGATAGAAATATTTAACAGGTTACTTAAGGACGATTTAAAGGCAAGTGGTAAATAAACACAATTCCACCCACCCCACCCTAAAACTTACAAATAATTAGTAGAAAGTGCATTCCTTAAAATTTTATATGGTCAATATATATATATATATATATATATATATATATATATATATATATATATATATATATAAAATATAGATTTAGTCCAACAATTTTAGTACTGGTATTTTCCTTTCCCCTCTGAATACTCTGGACCCTCCAATGTCTATGGCGTGGTTACCCTAAATAGAAAATTCGTAAGTTAATTTATTTCGATAGGTATGTGGTTAAAACCTGTGGGTATGTTTATAAATCCTAGATGCAAGTTTTAAGAATTATATATTCTAATTAATCAGTCATGGAACTTGGCATAATCTTATAAATTTCCTAAGTAACAGCCATGGTTCTAGTTTTGTAAATACATTAAAAAACACATTGATTTGTAGATCAATTTCTTCGGTTTTAAAAAATAAATACAAAGTGTGATTTAAAAATTTATTTTTTTCGTTCACTTACGTTGTATAAATTACAAAAGTCCGTCACGCAGGGGCTGCGCAAACTAAGCAGATTTCCCACGTGAAGTTTTGCAATAGAGAAATCTGCCTAATAGAGGCAGCAATAGTAATTCATCTCTAAACCTATTCACGAGAGACGAATAGTTACAAAAACGGCCGCACTAGCTTGGCGGAAAGTGCCGAACACAGCCGACTCCTGCCGACCACACACACAATACAAATGCAAATATCTCGGTTAATATTCAAGATACAGAAAAAATGTATAGAACAATATTTATAGTAAATTTAATTTGCAATAAGATTGATTCTTTACAATTTTTCGATCCGACGCATAATAACGGAGATATTTCGAATTTTCAAAAATCCCCCTCTAAACCCTCCCTCCCATTGGTCCGATTTCAGCCGTTAACGAACTTGATCTTTCTTTTTACATAAAACGACTAAATATCGAGTTTGGTAACGATCAAACAAAAATTGCGACCGCTAGAGCGGTAACAGACAAATATATATATATATATATATATATATATATATATATATATATATATATATATATACACACAGTTTTGAACGGGCCTCATTTTCGTCATCTACTAGGTAGGATCGATGGACATTTGAAGAAAAATTTCGAAAATTCCGTCATGAGTACAACCTCAATAGCTGATTTCCCTTAAGGGAAATCTGCTAAAAAAAGTGCGTCAATTGTAGCAGACCTGACGAAATAACACCTGGCGGAAACAATATTTAATAGAATCAGAAAAGAACCCAAATTGTCAGGAATGTTTGATTAATCGCAAGAAACAGTGATTTAATAATCTTTAGCAAGAGAATAAGAAGAGCTAGATCTAAAATATTGGTGAACATCATTTCTTTCAAGTCTTCTGACAATGAAAACTTGTTTTTTAATTTTACTAAAATTTTGAAGTTACTTCACTAAATAAACATTTATTTTTTATTTTGTCAGGTCAGCTAGAAATCTTAATGAAACAAAATCGATACTGAGAGGTTTCATGTAAAAACAAAGATTAATTAGTGAATTTGGACTGGGAAAAGTAGGGCATGAAGAAACGGTTAAAATGAATGATTTCATATATTTCCATTCTAATGAATTGGATTGAAAAATGTTAATAAGCAATCTCGCTGGAAAAATAATATTCTGCAATTTTATTTTATTTATTATTTACATTTTGGCTTAAGTTACAATTAAGGAGTATGAGAAACTTTTTTAATCTTCAGCCTTAGGTAAATCCTCACAGAAACCTATCAATCTCACATTCGCCAATCACGAAACTTGTTATTCCAGTCTTATATAGTAAGACATACTGTTTTGGACTATGACATTGTTAACTGTTAGACCAGAAAAGACTTAAGATTCCTATGCTTTATAGCCCTCAATTTTCATTTATACTGGACTGCTTTTATAGATATTATTTTTTTCTGTAATCGAAAAGTCCGATTAAAAAAAAATCACATATATCTAATTGTGTAGCTTTTGAAAGTGAAGGCAATTCATTGTTAGTTAAATCGACTGGAATGATAGGGTTTGCAACTGTAAATTGTGCAATCAAGAAGAAAGATGATATGAAGAGATAATTTACGAGACATTATCTTTCCGGACATCTAGAAATGGGCATTAGAATGATACTGTATATTTATCGGGAGTTGGGACTTCAAAACCCATACCACTGGAACGCATCCAACGAATCATAAAGACTAACATAGTCGTGAATAATGGGAAACTATAGTCATTGAACAATGAATAATCCCAAGCACCACACGGATTTTAAGTACAACATTTATTCTGTATCAGTGTCCTTCCATCCTCCCTTGCTATCTCTGTAAAGGCATGAGCTTTTTAAAATTAATTCCTTAACACAAACGTCATATATATATATATATAACCAACATTGAAGTTCTAATTCAGGTAAGTGAGAACAAAAGTCTTATCCAGGTAATGGAAAAAAGGAAAATGAAACTTCTTGGGCATACCATAAGGGACAACGAGTTCATAACAAATATATTTGAAGGTAAAATTCTTGGGCACAGACAAATAGAAGGCAAGGAAAATCCTATTTTGAAGGCATCAAGCATTTTATGGATTTTGGTGAGTACAGTAATATGAAAAGAGCAGCCTTCTGATGGAACACAACTACAAGACGTAGTTTTTAGAACATGAAATATATATATATATATATATATATATATATATATATATATATATATATATATATATTAAACCAACATTGAATTTCTAATTCAGGTGTTAGAACAAAAGTCTTATCAAGGTAATGGAAAAAAGGAAAATGAAACTTCTTGGGCATACCATAAGGGACAACGAGTTCATTACAAATATATTTAAGGTAAGATTCTTGGGCATAGGTGAATAGAAGGCCAAGAAAATCCTATTTTGAAGACATCAAGCATTTTATGGATTTTGGTGTGTATAATAATATGAAAAGAGCAGCCTTCCGATGGAACACAAGCAACTACAAGACGTAGCTTTTAGAACCTGATATATATATATATATATATATATATATATATATATATATATATATATATATATATATAAGCCAATTGACCTCAAAGGTAGTAGTGCTCTTTGGCTCTGAAATTCTTTCTGATATTTACTTCTAATAACCGTTTGTAATTTGTTTTATGGTTTTTACCACATGGCTTCCTTGTACTACTATTCAATTCAATATACCTAGCATATAGGTAAGAAGAAATGTATCTTAAGGCCTCCACCAGCCACCCCTTTAGGAGATCTCGATCAAAAGGGTAGGTGCACAAGTAGATGTTACAAGAGTCCTAAATACGAATTAGCCCCACCTTTTAGGTGCAATCGTCCCCAATAAGAGATACAGACAAACACGTCAAAATGGTGAGATGGATTCTGGGAAGATCACAACAGATAATTCCGTAGAAATGCTGATAACTGTCTTAGGATAGCGTCCTATCAGGGTTATAGATCAATACACATATTACTTTGACAACCCAACATCCTAGGAATTATTTCATCATCTCACACCAGTGATCGCGACAAGTCAAATATTTACTCCACAACTTTACCTCTCATCCTAATCTTTAATTCGCCCCGAAAGGTGTCGTAAGCCTCCACCGCGGCAGTATGAAAGGTCCATTATTTCAGGACCCTCAGCACGGCAGCCTCAGAGCACAATGGATATCAAGTTCGCTATACAAATCCATTAGCTAGTTGTGCTCGACTTACACCAAATAAGCCTCTGTATAACCTATCAAAAACCTGTGAGATCACATACAATTTTCCCTTGGCATCTCAAAGATTTACTGACAAACAGCTAACCAAATTCTCAAAGAAAACAGCAATTGATATTACGAAATTGATGTCTGATCGTCATTCCGCACAAGGGACACCCTTTTAGCAGATCTCCTTTTGGGGAAATCAGCTATTGAGGCTGTACTCATGATGAGATTATCGAAAAGTTTCTTCAATTTCTATCGATGCAACCCAAGATAAAACAAAAATGAGGTCCGTTCAAAATTTTATACATGATTCTTAGTTAACGCTCTAGGGTCGCGATTTTTGTCTGATCGTTACCAAACTCGACATTTAAACGGTTTGTGTAAAAATGAAGATCCTATAATCGGACCAGTGGGAGAAGGGGGCGGGTTTAGAGGGAGTGAATTCCGAAAATTAAAAATATCTCCGTTGTTATGGGTCGAAAAATTGTATAGAATCAATATTTTGCAAATGTAATGTTCTATAAACGTTGTTATATACTTCTTTTCTCTATATTCAATATAACCCAGATATTTCCTTATTTTAATTTTCGGACATCAGCAACCCCCACTCCTGCTCAAGCCATATTAACAATAGGTTATTATATTATGAAGTACTTTACTTGAAACCTAAATACCAATTGTTGTTTTATATCATTGAACTTTTACGTTTTGAGATAAATGCAACTTTGTGGGAAATCTGCTTTGTCCCTGCGTGATGGAATTTTATTTATTACACACACACACACACACCCTCTCTCTCTCCCCTCCCTTATAAATAGAAACTCACCCTTTATATAGCAAATTTGTAAGACATTAAATATACCACATTCAGTTCCCAGGTTTACAGTTCCGGGCAACTGTTTTCATTGTGACAACAATGGCTTACCCATTGACTTAACGTTAATTATTCCCAACAGTTGTAGTATTAATGGATTCCCTCTTTGACTCAGGAAACGGTAACGCTCTAAATCTGTAGGACTTAACCCGCCATTTAGTATGTACATGGAACTGAATGAAGGCCTTTTTGGAGGGATTGGAAAAGAGAGGTCTGTTCAGAGCAACTAACTACTACATTCTCATGTATACTAATATTGTTTACAACAAATAGTAATTATTATTATTATTTTTCAGTAACATGAACGGGCGTTTCTGCGTTGTTCTCGCATCTAAACATTTCTTTAAATGCCGAGTATAGTCTTGAAATGTTTCTAGACCAATGAGTCCTAGAAGATTATTTTTCATTCATAATGATTTACCTCTTCTTCAGCTTTATTTAAAGTCTTGCGGACAAGGAAGTCGAATCAAATCAAGCTCTATTTGACATCCGTTGGTTTATTATATACCAGTGCCGAAGTCTCAAACCCTTCACCTATTTTATTTTTTTCTGCTTGGAAAAATTCCTTCACCAATTACTTAGTGTCCAGAGAAACACCAACTTTAACTTTTAATTCAACTAACCTACTTGAGGTTTAGTGGATATATTTAATGCTTTAATTGTTATTCTGTTTTACTTCTTAGAGGAAATCATTCCAAATGTTTGTAATGACCTATCAATTCAACGATCAATCCTGTAGATTTATGGCATTCTTCGATGAAATTAGTCATGAACTTCTTTTTCCGAAAACTGCACTCCAAACACTAACTACAGGAAACAATAGTATCAATTAATTGCATGTGAAATTCACAAAAAGATAGTTAAAAATGGCTATCTTACATATTTTTGAAAGTTTCACCCAAAATTGAAAGTTACCTTCTCCGTATCTTGTTGGTGTAAAGGGAAAAAAAACCAGTAGTATCATATCTATTAATAAACGAATCATAACAAGGAAACTGGGACTCGTGTATGTGTGTGTGTGTTTATATATATATATATATATATATATATATATATATATATATATAAAATACTCTTGTAAATAATAGTAATTATATAGCAAAATACATATTTGTAAATGGCCTTCTGCTCTGAATTTACAGATTATTTTATTTATTAGTTTATACAGTATGACAGAAAGTAAGCGCGGTGTATCAGAATGTATTGCGAAATGAACCGACGTACAATTACTTTCAGTAAATGTTTTAAACAAACATTCGAAAAATCATTCTGGCAATTCTAGCGCCCCTAGTTTTACATATTTCCTTATTTGTTTATATAGCTATTTTTGAAGATTACGGTTATCATCTACGTGAAACAGTACTTGCGGCATTATCACACTTGCACTGCTGATAACAGAGACAGTTTTAATTAAGACAATTTTCTAAGTCTTTTCAGCCCAGAGTGCAATTATGTTTAGTTACCCTTTAATTGCAGTGCATTGGTTGCTATAATTAGGGGATGATGTATTATAATTGTTGCTTTTGTGTCCTCTCGAATAATGTCAGCCCTATTATACATAACTTCGTTTTCAATTAGCACAGGTATTACCTCAGTTAAGAATAGTTGCACTTTGTTACAACTTATTACATTAACAAATTCATAATTGTTATATATTTATTTTATTTTTAATTAATGCCTTACTTTATACTACAATAGCTCATCGAGAAGGGGCAAACTACAGGCTATTCCTAGATGAATATTGAGAGCCTAAAGATTTAATTCGTTGTGTCCATCAACAAATAAATTGCATCCCCGTTCAACAATAGCCGAACATCGCAAGCGTTCAAGGCTGCATTGCAGTAACTTGGACTATGTTTTTCTATAATTTACTATAGGTAATATGATAACTCTATTTGCATACTCATTATTACTTTGAAACATCTACTTTCTTTCTTTATACCTGTATCACTTGGCTTTCTGAACCATGCATGAAGTTATTAAGTTTCAAATCTATTGCGGTGCTCTTCTAGCAAGATTTCTTTAGAAAAAATAGCTACTGGGTTTGGTCACGTGACGAAAACACAATAACGTCTTTAGATCTTCACGATCGTAGTAAATGAGTAACAAAACCAGGATCTCTTAAAATTAAAAAAAAAACACCCACACACAGATTTTGAGATATTGAAACAAAATTTCATATTTAAACTTTTAGCCGGAAAATAAAGGATGGGCCATAATCGGCCGAATATTGGGGCTTATAGGGCGGCGATAATGATAAATTGAAGATGTCTCGCTTACCTGCTCCGGATGCCCAAAATTTATAGAATTCGTAATTTACAACTTTTGCTCCCCGATTTTTTTTCATACGGCTATCTTTTTTTCAGGGCTTTATTAATAAGAAAAGTAGCTATTCGGTATGGTCATGTGAAAAAATTACACACAAACCTTCAAATCTTCAGAAAATGTTTATATATACGCACTTCAAATAAAATATTATATACTATAGTAATCTAGTTTTATTTTACGTTGGCTCTTTCAGGAAAAAATCTCTACAAAGGCATGCTTTATTTCTGAGCGGTGTATGTACCTTTTACAGGCTAATAAAGGCACCTTGAAAACAATATTTGGTATTTAAGCTTAAAATAACACGCTTCATAGTATATTATCTTATTGTTAACATGACTAAAAGTGGAAGTTTAGTGAAGGATGAAGTATTGACAGGCCATCCCTGGTAATTGGTCTCGAGAACAGGTAAACCTGCTTTTTACGGGATCGAACAAGATATAAGACGGTCACAAGGATATGCGGTGGTTTCCCATAGCCTTCTGCAACAGACCATCCAGCAATAAAGGAAAGTTCCATTCACACCAGTAAATGCATGACTGGAGACAATTTTATTTAAGGACATAGTTAATAGAGCCAACCCTCCGTATTCTGTAGTCTGCATAAGACTACAACTTTAATCTACCCTCAATGGTTGCCCCATTTTCACGTTGTGAGAATTTAGACAAGGAGGGGATTCTGCATGGTACCGAACCATACATTGCAAGATAATTACCCTCATGGACAGGAAGAACTGTGATTCGAAACTATACAAAAATAAACTACTTTTTAGACACTGAAACCCGCTAATTACGCAGCTCCTGAATGAGGGACTTTCTATTAATCTTAATCTTATTAGGGGCATTTCTTTCCAAAGGCATAGATACAAGCTGATGTCTCTGGTCTCTACCGTATATATGACAATGGAATAGGACGCAGAGTGATATAGGGAGCATGAAGCACGCACGACACCGCTGGGACTCCGGGCCCTAATTCCAATTTATGGCCAGTGAAAAATTATTCCCGAGAAAGCAAACCCTAAACCGAGGGCAAATATTGAACATATCGCCGTTGGCTGAACTCGTTTCCGAAAATATGCTTACCAGCGAATGAGAAGTACAAAACAGGACGATTCACAACCACTCGCTTTGAAAGAAACCCATAAAGAGATAATGCCTCGGGGTTATGGGATATCTTAATATGTGTGTAATACGATGTACCAATAACGGCCATTTGATGCTACGTATGTGTTAACGTTCGTATCAACAATAACATCTACGTGTAAATTAACAAATAACTGATGCTACGTACAAATGAATATCTATTGCTCCCACTTATACGTTAAAATGTGTTGGAACCACTGAGACATTAACGTCTCAATGCCACGTAGAATTGGAAATCCTTTTCCAAGTGAATAAGCTCTTAAATACTTAATATATTTTTACTTTTAAATTGTCTACACCTACCCGTACTTCTTAACGAGTTATACGTTCTTCAGTTTAATTAAATACCCATAAATCAAAATCCATTCTATCGCATTATAAAACCAGGAGTAAAATCATCCAAATGCCATCGATTGTTCGTGAAACACAATTATTGAAACAATGTGAATGTGCTTACAATACCACAGAAAATACGCAAGCCAGCGTATCTGGAATCTGCGACTTTTCTTCTCCAAATATTGTTGTCAATAATTCAATATTATTATTTTTTTTTTTAAAAAAAGCTTTTAATAACAATGTAAGAGTTGTAATTGAATACCTATATAAATGCAACTAGGTAATTTATTATTAATATTTATTAATGTCCAACTTTTGCCAATATGGCTAATTGAGACGGGTTATCTACAGGTTACCACCCGTTTCTAGCCAGGATGGGATTAAGGATTAAGTTTGTCACTAAATAAATATATATTGTCCAGGCGGGAATCGAACTCGTCATTCTGAGTTTCCTATGTAAATAAATCCATCCTAAAAACTCATTTTAAGTGATGTAAAATATAAAAACTATATTTACATTATTATTATCTACATTAAATTGATATCTATATTTTTACGTATCTATTAATTAGAAATTGTTATTAACGAAGAAAGTACCAACTTTTGAAAAGTGCTTTCGTTATTCCCCAAACTATCACTCCCTTCGACCAATTTTACTGGTTAAAGAACTAGATACAAATAAATTTGTATTCCAAATATCGTGGAATTCAACAGTTATAGCTGTGAATGACGCACACACACACAGACTTGTGGTTAAATTCAATGATTTTTCTTAACATTTACGGGTATCAAAATGAAAACTTATTACAGCCTAGGGCGTTAGTCGCTCCATTTGACCCACAGTAATATCATTTTCCCTAAAGGATAAGTCTTTAGAAAAAATAAATGTTGAGCTAGTGTGTCAATGACAGTAATTAAAATGTAAAACTGTAAAGTAGAACCAATATTTTCAGATGACTGGTTATATCAAAAGTCTGCTGAGGACATGTGCTCAGGTTAGCCATAGGAGTTAAGGCGTCTTGATACACTTGGTACATGTAGGGTCGTTGGGTTCGATTTTCACGTGGGCAGTAGGAATTTAATTAGTGACGAACTCGCTCCTTAGTCCCAGCCTGATTAGGAAAGAATGGTAACCTGTAGATAACCCGTCCCAATTAGCCTTCGTAGCTTAAAGTGGACACTGTTAATTAACATTTTTATTTTTTGTTTAGTACTAATCTCCTGGGAAGAACAGTCATCACTTTTTTCCGGAGTTATCATTCTACCCAGAATATTTCCTTAACACTTGTTTAAGTTATAGACAATTTTTTTTTTTCTGAAGATTGGAAATCGGGAAGAACAGCAAATATTGTAACTATTGTATTTCTATAAAATATATAAGGTTTAGTGAACTAGATAGCTAAAAACAAACCGTTTGGTAACGTATAATATGCAGGAAGTTGTATTGAATAATCACTTTTTTATAATTAACCGAAAGCCGAAGATTCAGTAGTTTATCTCATTTAGTGGAAAGATAAGACTGTTATCAATGGTATCCCCGTTTATTTATTGTTTTTTTTTTTAAACGAAATCTTTTCCATTCTCCATTTTCTAATATGTCATTTATATATTCAAATTATGAAGCTTGTATTAGAGATCTCTTCATCTATTATGGAGGGCCGCTATAGCACATAAGGTGCTCTTGAAGCGATTTCCTTTCATACTCTACGATAGGTATATACATATACATTATTATATGCAAGGGGCAGTGTTATTCCTTCAAAAAGTGTTATTATAGACTTACATTTACAAAAGTTTAAAATTCAAAAAATGCGCAGGTTTGCTGTGACTCGAGGATTTTTACTTGAAGTTTATAATAGTTTATTTATGTTAGTGCTTAACTTCTTCTAAGAAAATTACATATATTTGATGTTTGTCCTAACGTCTCACTGTTGGGTGTGGAAGATTTGTTATTCCCAAAGAGAATGAAGAATTTCCTTCCAAGCATTCAAATATTTGTGGCGAGAGTAGAACGAATTTTATTTTTGTTTATAAGAAAGGATGGTTGAACAGATAGGGCTCCCTGATCTCGGAGAAGCGCAGCCCTGGGCCACCGTGAATTCCTGAGAAGAAAGCCTCCAAGGAGGAAATCACAGCTTGTCAAATCTAGAAGGTGGCCCACACAGCCACGCAAGGGGACAACGCTTCAAGCAACCATCAATATATTCTGGTTTGTAACACAACCACGATGATCACTAGCTACATCATGGAAGAAAAAAATATATGTAACAAATGCAGCTTACACTAGATGCGAGTGAAATTAATATTTACAGTTATAATGACAATCATTTTTATGTGCCACATGGATACGTATAGTATTTAATGCATATAAGGCAATGAAACTCTTGGGAGACAAACAATATTATATTCTTAAATATTATGTAAATTATGTAACAATATTATGTGTTCCAACACTAATTTAATCAGTTTCTCTGAATTTACGATAGCTTATATATCCTAGCATGGAAATTAAGTAATGCAAAGTTATTCCGTTTAATTAAGTATGCCGTTCAAAGTTATTCTCAACCAATTAATGGGAATAACCTTTAATATAAAATATTAATATAAACCTGCTTAAATAAAAAAAAAAAATTATTATAGAGTATACAAAAAATATTATTATTATTAACGTCCACTTTCTGCTACTACGGCTAATTGGGACGGGTTATCTACAGGTTACCTTTTCTAGCCAGGGTGGGACTAAGGATTATATTTAACGAGTTCGTCACTAGATAAATTCCTATTGTCCAGGCAGGAATCAAACTCGCCACCCTAGATTTAACCATGTAAGATTATGACCAACTCATAGATAGATACCTAGCCTGGGTAGGACTTAGGATGTTATTTAATGAATTTCGTCATTAAATAATTCCCTTTGCCCAGTGGAGAATCGAACTCGCCACTCTAGGTTTACCATAACAGAGGTTTACTGTTTTAGCCAGATAAATTTAAGTGGAATGAAATAAGAACCTACTCATCAAGGAAAGAAAGTTCGAATTCATTAATGAATGAGTCATATGAGAAATATGTTCGTTATAATGAGTCGTATTGAAGATTGTGTATAACCAATCTTGTTGCCAAGACCAATTTTATTTTCTATAATGTTGCTATTTACATTTTTTTCTGTAACTTGACTATTGACGGAATTATTTGTATTTTCTTGTTATTAGCCTTCATTTAATCCTCCTTCTACTCATAAGGCTATTACTTGAAACAATTACTGTCCCTCACTAAGGATCTCATGTCCAACTGGAATTTATAGTCGTTTGTACATAAGCTTCTTATTACAGGGGAAATGGAAAATCCAATTTCAGATGAAATCATTCCAACAGGTGGGAAATCAGTCCAGTTAACATCATATTAAAAAAAAAATTATTCTACTTGTTATTTCTCTTATTAACACTGGATAGGGGTTCGAGCCCCTGAACTCCTGGTTGTGAAGTAAGGATGCCATCCATGCTTAGGACAAAGAATATTGGGTTTATAGTGAAATTTCTAAAAGACTTCCAGCCCTGACCTATTTCATTTCCATTACAGAGAAAGGCATTATTGCAATGACTAAGGACAAAGTCGTGGTTCCAAAACTCAGATTAATAAGGACCACCTGTTCCCTCCGTCAACCAAGTCCGTGAGGCGTTCATAAAATAATCAGCTTTCACAAGTACTATACTACAGTAACACCATTTGGTACATCTATAAAAGCTTAGAAGATAAGCTGTTTCCTTATTGGAATGATATACAGATGAGAGCATACAGCTGTTACGTATAAATTCAAATCCACTCGACCCTCTTGCTTCGATTAATGAACCTAATGGACAGTTTTCCTTGATATTGTTAAATATTGTGCTTGAGCTGGAAAACGTTCGTCACACGGAGGTTGTTTAAACTTAACAGATTTCCCAAATGCGAGTATGACACAATAATGATCTGATCTCGCCTTACATTGCCTATTTTTTAAAGTAAAAAAAACCAAAGAGCATAAGTGGTGGTTTACTTAAGACTATGACTAACTCGCAAAATATTTCAGATGCGATGTAATGTATAGACCAACGAGATAGTTTAACGAACAGTTTAACAAGATTGGGCAATTAAAATAATTTGATAAAACTCTTGATAACGGGGCTATTTCGATTTTTTTAATTCCCCCTCTCCCTATTCTTGGTTAATCCCAGGCGCCTATGAACTTAGTGTGTGGGATGAAACAGTTTCGATTTAAGAACGTAAAATCTTAAATGATGGTGCCATATGCACTACGTATTTGAATGTTTCTCACACAGAGTTCAATGAAAACCAAGTTTGGTATTTATGTTTCCAACAAAGTGACTCATGCTATTACAGCGTGACATGAGTAGAAATGGGGGTTTAGTGAAGTCTGAAAACTAAAAAATGAAAATATCTCGGTAAATAATCAATTATAGAACACTAAATTCGCAATAAGTTTAGCTCTATATAAATTTTTGATCCGACGTATAATAAGGGATATGATTTTGTAGGCGGAAAGGAAAAGTAAGGGAATCTATGTTCACAAGTACTGATTTTTCACCCATTTATTTGAACTAGTCCAAATAAATTATGAAATGATAGTTATGAAGTATCAAGAAAATGAGTCATTTTGATACTGAGAATAACTAATTTCTTTAAACCGTGCATAATTGGCGTCAATCAAATAAGACCCGACATTCCAGTAATATTCGGGATTAGGTTCTGGAATTATTTGATTCTACGGGGATTCGGACTCCTAGATAAGATAGGATTCTGATTCTCCAGATTTGTTGGGTATTCAGATTCGGAGAATCAATAGGTATTTGGGATTAATTTGGATTGGGCCCAAACCTAGCAACAAGTGTATATTTCGACTGAGAGGAGCCGAGACTGGAAGGAGATTAACGAGCAGAAGAACCCCTCCCTCAAGCCCACTATGGCAAGACGAAACCTGAGACCTTAGGAGAGAGGGTGAAGCGAGCAGCTGTAACTTTGACCTGGTACACTCTAGGCAGATGAAAATGTGACCTCACTCCCCGCCTTCACTTTCTCAGGGCTTTAGTCTCAAGCAGGCATTGCAAGTGATCAGCCGATAGTTGCGTGGGCTTTGGGGATCGGCTATTCCGGCTGTAGCCACAACGCAGAGCTCAATTACTGCAACAATACAGATAGCCCCGCCAAATTGCTCGCTATATTGAGTTTCTATTCGGCCCTCTAGCCTTTTTACATAAATACAATTTTTATGAGCAGATTGGGGATTTTTATGGTCAGATAGGGGCTGCGTTATAACCGAATTTCATAAAAGTCTAAAGATAAGATCACTAATATGTATATTCATAGGCGTATATAATTGATGTACTAAACATTTCATTTAAATTCAACATGAATTTAATTATTATTATTTATTAACGTCCATTTTTTGCTACTATGGGTAATTGGGACGGGCTGTCTACATATTACCACCCTTTTCTAGCTAGAGTGGGGCCAGGATTAAATTCCTATTTACCCGGGCGGGAATCGAACTCGCCACTCTTGGTTTAACTCAAATGACTTCAATTTTTATCTTCAGAGGGTTTTCCACTTTATCTTTAAAGTGATGCAGTATTGGGAGGTCGTCGATCCAATTCTAGCTATTGCTTATTAAGTATTTTATTATTCATAATACAGAATTTATAGAAATCTCCACTCTATAATCATTGCTTAATATTCTATTTTGCAAAATTCGTTTCCCGGGAAATCGGAATTTATTTAGTGACGGAATTCACTAAGTAAAATCCTTAGTTCCACTCTGGCTAGAAAAAGGTGGTAACCTGTAGAGAACCCGCCCTAATTAGCATTAGTTGCAAAAAGTAGACGTTAATAAATATATATATATATATTTTTTAAATAAAATAAATGATTTGCCTAAATATTTACTAATGCTGGAGAGTACCTTGAGTGGGCACAAATAGAAGGATGGAATGATATAGTAGATACCATACAATAGTGCTCCAAAATATCAAATTCATGTCAAATTTGAAAGAATAATGAACAAGAGTTATAGTATAATCAGTTTGAGGCATCACACTAAAAAGTGTGCGTAAAAGGGGAGATTTGAATTCAATCATTTTGAACTAAGAAGTCAGATGACAGGGAATAAGAAGTATGACACAAACTACACTTCCCTTGCGCTCTAACAATCCAAATCTGAGAGGTTTGCAGTAAATGCTTGTCACACTGTAGTAGATTTTCCATGTTCAGGAACGATAGATACACAGAACACGTCATCTAAATATTCCAATCTCTATTTCTTCATTAGTAATATCTTTACTTAATATAAACCCCATAAGCTAGGCAGACATCCCACGAGATAGAATGACACATTTGTATAAGCTAGGCCTAAATAAACACAACTAGAAATTTAAATCGAGCGTGAGGTGAATAATGGTAAAATGAGAATAGCAAAAGATAAAAACGGTTAATATAAGAGGAAGAGAACAAAAGTATATAACGAAACGGTGGTCGTGGTGGTTAAAAGGCATGGGTATATCTACCCATCAGGAAGCTGAAGGTAACAATAGTCCGTCAAGCAGGGGCTGCGAAAACTAAGCAGATTTTCCTCACTACTGATCACATCTCACTATATATTCTCTATTTCCAAAAATAAATA
Source organism: Riptortus pedestris (assembly GCA_019009955.1). Lineage (NCBI taxonomy): Eukaryota > Metazoa > Arthropoda > Insecta > Hemiptera > Alydidae > Riptortus > Riptortus pedestris. The sequence goes on along the minus strand of CM032230.1, from coordinate 99,401,850 downwards.
AAAAATCAGACAAGTAGAAGTGGACGGACAATAAAATCTTAAATGATAACGTCGTCACACTATAAATCTCGATTAATGAAGGTACGTAAAAAACAATACTTCGTATTTATCCTTATAGATAAAGACGGTTAATGACATTATATTCCCTTATTGTTAAAATGAGGGGGGTTTATTGAAGGCTGAAAACTAAGAAAACGCCGATAACTCGCAAAAAATTAGATCACTGGTTCACGGGGGCTGCGCTTGTGACTTAATGGGAGCCTAGCAAGTATATACAAGTCATGACTCTCAGACACTGTCTCTGGGATTCAGGCCCAGATCTAAGACCGCCAGTCAACTGGAGGCAACTCATTCCTGGTCCTCCTTGGTTAACGGGGGTCGCCGAGTTGACATACAACTCTAATCTCGAATCCTTGTCACCCGAATATGAAATATGTATACAAACTCGCATATCACATTATTTACAACACTAATGTGCAGAAGTTTTATTTTATCGTTAAAAGATATATTTTTATTATTTTACGGTTTCATTTAAAACTAAAGATACTGCTCAATAATAGCAGAAATAGTACCTAGGTGGCTTTAATAAGCGGCAAAATGTAAATCTGTAAAAAAAAAAAAATAAATAAAAAAAAGAATAATAAACATTAATGCCCTTCGACAACCTCTTTCGAATGATTCTTTCTGCAACAGCCCTTAACAATTTTCTTTTATATATTACAGAGTTGTCAAGAATTAGTAAATTTCGTTTTACGAATATAGTATAAACCCAAGAGAAACGAAAAGGGAAGGGGAAAACACAAATATAACAGGACTAGTAAGCTGATAAGGTTAATAAATAATAGGGAGAAAAAGGTTCCAGCAGGAGTATTTTCTGGACGGGGAGACTCCTGTGTTTGGCCAGGACTCATTCCTACAGGAAGGGCGACACCAGATATTGCCGGAGAAAACACAATGATAATATATCATCAACTACAATACATAAATCCAAGCACTGTTCTCAGCCACCCATGAAATACTTCCTCTAGAGGTTAACAGGAAATTGGACAGTATAATTCACACGAATCATTGTAGTACTTAAGACAATGTTATTATACACAGACAAATTTATAACTACCCACGTAGACAGCATGAATTTACAATACAATACTATATATATATACATATATATATATATATATATATATATATATATATACACACACGCATATGTAATTTTAAAATATTTTGTAACATTAAAGTATTCATTTTACTGCTGTTCTGACCCAGGCATTTCCTTACTAAATTGATTTAGTTATTTAGCCGATTGGATTGACTAGCCATATATATATATATATATATATATATATATATATATATATATGTATATATAGTTTGAAAGTATAAAAGTATAGCCATACTGGGTCAAAACGAATTTTATTTTCTTCCTTAAACATACTATTTATTTATTTATTTGTATTTTTTTAAATGAGTCAGAATAGCAAGAAGACTCAGTATAGCTAGACTTTCAAGCAGTTTATGAAAGAATATCGCTATCGCTTTTCAGAATTATCGTCTTATAAGAATAGCTTTCACGATTTTTTCAAAAATATGGTCTTGACAAGGTTCAAAGAGGCAGAAAGTTTAAAACATCCGATATGCAGTGAAATCTCGTTTCATAATCTCTGATCGATCTATTAGTGATTTAACAACAATGAATGCTAAATTTATGTTTACCCACACACTAGTGTTATAATAAATTGTAAAAATTTTCGTTCTTCAATTGAAATCAGCAAGCGGTCAATGACGTATGCTTAAATCGAGTATTTTGTCTTTCGAATTTGAAGGTCCGTTATAAACAATCTGAAACGTTATATTAAAATTTCAATATGAAGATATAAATCAAAGCCTTTCGCAGCGCAGTAAATGCTTCCTGCAATGAACGTCTTACAGATTTATATGGAGAGCCATAAATCGTCAACTGTACTTGTAAAATTGCTTCATGTAGATTAGCTTATATTAAACTAGCATAATATGGAGACAAATCAACAAAAGGAATTTAAAGTAATTGTTATTTTTGAGGAAAGTAACAGGAATTAAGAAATAGTGACTACCTCAAATAAAGTATCAATAAATTCAAATTCAGTCTTATTTTCTTTCATTATTATTGTCACATATTTTTTTTTCTTTATATCACACACTAATTAACTAGCTAAGGCACTAAGCGTTGCTCGAGCATATTCTAATAGTAAAAGTTTTTAGCAGATTTCCCCCAAGGGAAATCAGCTATTGAGGTTGTACTCATGACGGAATTTTCGACATTTTTCTTCAAATGTCCATCGATCCTACCTGGTAGATGACGAAAATGATGTCCGTTCAAAACTGTATATATATATATATATATATATATATACATATATATATATATATATATTTGTCTGTTACCGCTCTAGCGGTCGCAATTTTTGTTTGATCGTTCCCAAACTCAATATTTAGTCGTTTTATGTAAAAAGAAAGATCAAGTTCGTTAATGGCTGAAATCGGACCAGTGGGAGGGGGGGGGGGTTAGAGGGGAGGATTTTCTAAAATTTGAAATATTTCCGTTACTATACGTCGGATCGAAAAATTGTATGGAATCAATCTTATTGCAAATTGAATTTACTATAAATATTGTTATATACATTTATTCTCTACCTGCATATTAACCGAGATATTTGCCATTTTATGAAATTGGGGCGGCTAACGGATGTGAGCGTTTCCCGCCAAAAGCTAGGTCGGCCATTTTCTTAACTCTTCGGCTCTCGTGAAATTTCTCTATTGTAAAACTACACGTGGGAAAACTGCTTAGTTTACGCAGCCCCTGCGTGACGGACTTTTTTTATGTAGGGCTCCACCATATAAAATATGTTTATATTTTCTGTCTCCTGTGTTTTATTAAAATCATCATGGGCCATATAATTCCGTATTCCGAATCATATAAGAATAAGCATTTCATTCCCCAAAAGAGGCCCAAAACGTGCTATTTCATGTATATTATAACTATTGCTAAAATTACACTTTTTTATTTATTTGGTTAGAGTTTATTACAAGCTAGCAATGAATAACATTCACACTCATTATTGAATGTAAATATTACCCGAACAAAGCTACCTCAGTAATGGTAATCAAGAATGATGAATGCTTTCCATGATTATGATTTATATTGTTCATGGAATTTTTTAAAGTAGAGAGGGATTGATCAGGAACTCATTTATTTCTTTTCATGACTAAATAGTCTCAAAAGTTCCCTATAGTTACTTAGTAACCTAGCCTCTGAGACGTAATGTGTACAAATATTATACATAGTCAAGCCTTGCCAAAGAAATTACCATCATTATCCAGTCTCCTATGATTTCCTGAGTAGCGCCGAGTACCATAGCTAATAAAAGTATATGTTTACTGCTTTACATTGTATATATATATATTTTTCTGCTTCTACTTTATCGGGGATAATCCAATTATGCGGGTGGAATAATTTCTCCTTGACCCGGCTTGTAAGGAGACACCACGGAAATATAAGTAACTATAATTATAAATATAATTCCTTCCCCAGAGCCTATGAATAGTAACTAGACGGGCCTGATTCCTATCTACCAATTAGCTTCGTACTCCAGAGACATTGAGCAAAGCCAGACAAAATATTGAAGCTCTAAATGAGAATATTTTAATATTTTATTTTTTGTTGTAGGAAGCCGAGCCCAGAAACAGGGCTCGAGTGTCTGTCAGTAAGGAGTTATGGAGCCATAACTTTCCTGATGACTAGCCTTCTGGGAAGATCGGGCCACTCTAATCTCTATCCATTTGTGCTAGCCCAGCTCCCACGCAGCACTCTAGTCGCCGAATACTTCATCCTTTGTCACGCCTCACCCTCCTTCTCCCATTAGCAGCACAGGGCCCATTTGTAGAAACGCGAGGAAATGGCAAAGACATTTGCTAAGCAAAAGGACCAGAGCGGGAGGATTAGGGATGAATAGGAAGGGGATTGAATGAGAAGTGACGTCATCTGAAAGGCATTCAAACATGTCGGAAATTTACCTAGATAACCTTTTAACTCACACATATTTGAATAAATGTAATAAAAAGAAAGATCAAGTTCGTGAATGGCTGAAATCGAACCAGTGGGAGAGGGGTTTTGAGGGGAGAATTTTTGAAAATACGAAATATCTCCGTTACTTTAGGTCGGATCGAACATTTGTATAGTACCAATCTTATTGCAAATTAAATGTACAATAAATATTGTTATAAACAGTTATTCTCTATCTTGTATATAAACCGAGATATTTGCATTTTTTCAGTTTTAAGCCTTCAGCAAACCCCCACTCCTATTCCTCTAATATTAATAATAAGCTCTTATATCAAGAAACACTTCATTCCAATGTTAAATACCAAATATTGTTTTAATTCATCCTCTACTTTGTGAGATAAATGCAAATACCTTTTACTGGCCCTCCCCCTTCTTTTGTTCTTGGACTACTAAAATTTGAGTGATTGAGATAAAAATAATTGTAATTCATTATAAATTCATTATCACATATAGTAAATAGTTTTTAATAAAACTAATATGTTATATTCAGATGTATTACAGTAATTGTTTTTATTTTACGGTGAGGAATACTTCTATTTATTTGATCAGCTCTGAGAAATTGGCAAACCTGTTTGTGGAGGTTATTGAATTTGAGTGAATGATTTACATTACCATTTGTATTTATTCACTTAATATTCACGGTGGTGTTATGTGTTACCAGTATGTAGATTTATCTATTGCAAAACTTCACGAGGGAAATCTGCTTAGTTTAGTAGCCCCTGAGTGATGGACGTTTTTGAAAATAAGTCATTAATGACGAAGATCAGTTCCAGTTGACTGCATTCAGTAGGCAGTATTATCATTATTGATATATTATGCAAATGGTATTCAATTATAGATTGAAATATAGAATACTTACTATAAGTTGAACTTTTAGGAGGTGGTTTGAGGGTGTGCCGCTCCACCTTATGAGGACACTCTGAAACAAAATACACTCAAGTTACAATCAAATCGAAACTGGCAAGACACAAATATTCTATGAATTTTCAAACATACCTAAAATAGCTCGATGAGTTGATTTGAGCCATAAAAAGGAAGAGAAAAGAGGTAATGTAAAAGATAGATTGTTAGCTGTATAAATCTCTCTAAAGCCATTTCAACCATCAGTTAGATATGATAAGATTGTAAGCAATTATAACAATTAGAAGAGATATAATTATAATAAGGGATACAGTGCTAATGTTTTCAACAAAGCATATAATGAAACCACAGCTTGGCTAAGCACATTGTCTGATAGGTAAAATGAATTTCTGGTAAATTGTTGCATTAGAACTCATAAATTGAAGGATAATGACTTCTGAAACTGTCAAAGAGCATTTGAGTCAGATGAGGGCCCGCAAGTAAAATTTATAAATTGATTTCCATGAAGAACCTCGCTATAAATGTGCTTTAAGAAGGAGGGAATTCGATATTCGGGGAATATAAAAGAAACAGGCCACACCAGGATATAATGAATCCATTATTCGGAAAATATATCCAGATCCTACATTCATGTAAAAACAGTAGTCCTAATGTTTGTAATCCCTCCTCACACATGCACACATGGAAAACATATAAAAAGCATTCCAATAAATACTAAAACAAACTACGTAAATCTACAATTTCCTTAAAGCACATGTGTGAGTGTGAGAAGGCGAGTATAATATTAATTAAATTAATATTATGCAAAGAAAAGTTTATATAGGGCATGCACTCAATAATATTCACACAAATTTAATATTTTATTTCTCAAAGAAAATATAATAACAAAATTCACATTTATCCATAGCTTATCGACTATCATTAAGCAAAATAAATAATTTTGGCAGGAAAAGCAATCACAATAAATTTTAATAAAAAATAAGTGCATTTCCTACAATAAAATACATTTATACATGGTTAAATTTCTCTACAACAAATATCAACAATAGAATAAATTTATATATATAGATATATTCATTTCAAAAGTTTAAAATATTAAAAAAAATATCAAACGAAACAGTGCTAGCGATAACTAATAAAAAAAAAATAAAGGAATTTTTAAAGTGAGAAACTTCATTACAAAAGCGCTGATTTATAATAATCAAAAAATTAAAAATAAAAAAAGGAAAAAGATAAACAATAATAACAAGCGAAGAGAAAGGATATGTATGAAGAGATAGACTTGTCTTTGATGAATTGCACAAACTACATTTCGCTATCTGCACTAACACAAATTTCACTGGATTGTAACACTCTCTCTCTCTTTACAACATAGTTCTAGACACTTCTTCTTTACATTTTGTAGTCTATCTTTTTCCTTCTTTGTTCATCAGCTCTCACTGTTGTTGGACATTTTGATTTTCTTTTACAACAGGCTAAAACAATATACAGGTCTATTAATTAGGGAGTGAGTTAATAATTAGATAGAAAAAAAAGAGCATGCATTACTTAGTTAATAGACAGAAAACTAGTAGAAAGCGGTAAGATAAAGGTTAGTAAACACAATTATGGTGGTTGTTACAAAGGACTGATAAAGGTATCGAAAAATGTGGAAACGGACCTAGTAAAAGGAATATATATTAATTATGCAGCGGCAGCGGTAGAGTGTTTATATATATATATATATATATATATATATATATATATATATATATATATATATATAATTATGTTGATGTTTTTGACCAGGTTATATTTATATATAGTGTTGTTATTATTTTTGGAGTTTTGGTCAATGTTGGTGAAAAAATCTTAGTTTATGCCGATATTTCGAGAATCTTTATTTTCTGTTCTTCAGGGCAAGACTAAAGATACTTAAAAACTACTACACATAACTCTCGATTTTTGCTGGCTGGTGGAGGTCCATCATCAACGGAAGGATCAAAAAGGTCAAACACCTCCACTCTTAATACTTCTTTATTACAGGCAATGTACTTTCGGGGCGAACCGTCCCATCATCAGTGCTCTAGAGTTGTCGGCTCAATAGGGACCAACTCTAGAGCACTGATGATGGGACGGTTCGCCCCGAAAGTACTTTGCCTGTAATAAAGAAGTATTAAGAGTGGAGGTGTTTGACCTTTTTGATCCTTCCGTTACTACACATAACTATTGCACTTAGGACTAGGTTTACAGTAACCTCCCTTGTTCTGTTTAAACAGACTGTTTCGTAGACCTCATTCACAGCAGTTATTGTTTTTGTTAAAGATGGCTGCTGGAGTTGGTGGTCCTCGGGGTACGTAACACTCACTCACACCCATACGCACACACACGCAGCCATATTAAAATTTGAAGGACCACACATAAAAGAAATTTCACTTCTGAAATATACTATGTTTGTTCAAAGTACATTTGAGGAGCTCTTTTTTGTTTTAAAAAATCAGAACATTCTTTCCCTTAAGAAAGTTGGTAGTTTTTCATTGGATGAAATAAAACTAAATGACTGTTGGTACCTAGGTTCAAATACTAATAAAATATTCGCCTCCTGCCCAGGAATTTATTGAGTTCCATCTTAAGCATAGAATGTTAACTTTTATATTAAAACTTTGAATTACTTTAATTAAGTAATTATTCTTTATTTTTTTCATTATGTATCTATTTCTTCTTCCAGCAAAATGACAATTAAAATAATCGTGTATGAACTAATGTTAGCAAAAACATGAAGTAGCTTAAGGAGATATTTGAAATGCATAATTTCCAGGGGGGTTAAGAAGTGGGATCCCAGGTCAGTTACTTTGGGCAAATTTGTTTTCAGTATAATGTTGAGTGATTGACGTAGCGGGTTCCAGTATTTCAGGATAAGAAAGATGTAGTATTATCCCATTAAATCTTTATTTTTATCTACATATTATCTCCAAAGTTACCCGTTCCTTATTCCCGGCTATCTAGTGGTATTCTTATAGTTTTAGCATATTTCCCTTCAGGGAAATCGGCTATTGAGGTTGTACTCATGACGACATCTTCAAAAAATGCCTTCAATGTCCATCGATCCTAACTAGTAGATGACGAAAATGAGGTCCATTCAAAATTATATATCGATACCAAACTCGATGTATAAGGGTTTTAACGGCTGAAATCGAACAGGGGGAGGGGGGGGGATTGAGGGGAACAATTTCGACAATTCGAAATATCTCCGTTATTATAAATCGGATCGAAAAAGTGTATAGAATCAATCTTATTGCACATTTAATTTTCTATCAATGTTGTTATATACATATTTTCCCTATCATGAATATTAACCGAGATATTAGGATTCTTTAGTTTTCAGCCTTCAGTAATCCCCCACTCCTACTCATGTCATACTAACTATTTCATTGAATTTGATCAGATTAGTTAAAGGCTGAAATGGCGCCCAGAATAGGGGTGAGGGTTAAAAAGGGTGAATTTCAAAATTAAAAATATCTCTGTTATTATGAGTCGGGCTGAAAAATGTTATAGAACCAATATTGTTAAACTATTGATGCCCTATAATTATTGATGCATACATTTTTTATTAACTCAAATATTAAGCGAGTTATTAGCACTTTCTTGTTTTCAGCCTTCTGTGAATCCGTCAGTAACTCACGTAAGAAGTCTGCTTAGTTTACGCAGCTTTTGGTTTTTTGTTTTTTTTCTCTTCTTTAAATAAAGAGTATGTTCAATTATTTTAATATATTAAAGAGGATTGTGAGCACTTTTAGTAAATTATTGAGTTTCATTTATATTGATGTTTGTTTTTTTTTTAATTGTTATTGGTGTTATCGTTATTTTGTAGGAACTTAAATTGTTCATATCTTTCTATTTTTAGCCTGAAGATGCCAATGATAAAAAAACAAAATAAAGAATTAATGCAGGAAGACTACATGTTTCTGAAATTTGTTTTCTGCATAGCATTCTCTGTGTGGTCGGTGTTTGGTGACAATAATAAAAAAAAATTAAGAAGAATCATGAAATATTTTATTGAGAAAAATAGTTATGCAGTAAATATTAAAAGTCCGTCAAGCAGGGGCTGCGTAAACTCAGCAGATTCCCCACGTGAAGTTATACAATAGAGAAATCTCCATAGGAGAGCCGAACGGAAAGGGCGGAACTAGCTTTTCGAGGGAAATTCAAAAATCCGGTATCGGCCCAAATTTCATAAAATTGCAAATATCTCGGTTAATATTCAAGATAGGGAATAAATGTATATAACAATATTTATAGTAAATTTAATTTGCAATAAGATTGATTTTGTACAATTTTTTGATCCGACGTATAGTAACGGAGATATGTCGAATTTTCCAAAAACCCCCCCTCCCACTGGTCCGATTTCAGCCATTAACGAACTTGATCTTCCTTTTTACATAAAACGATTAAATTCCGAGTTTGGTAACGATCAAACAAAAATTGCGACCGCTAGAGCGTTAACAGACAATTATATATATATATATATATATATATATATATATATATATATATATATATATATATATAATTTTGAACGGACCTCATTTTCGGCATCTCCTGGGTAGGATCGATGGACATTTGAAGAAATTTTTCGAAACTCGCATCATGAGTACGACCTCAATAGCTGATTTCCCTGCTTAAACATGAAATCTGCTAAAACAAACAGAGGGAGTTGGAAGGTCTCGACCAGACTTAAAATATGGTACCGAAAGGAAAAGTAAACTTTCTGAAACAGTTAGTTACAACGAGGGGAGGCTGTCATTCGTAGGTACGAAACGTACGACGTGTGTAGGTAATTGTCTTTATTGAGGCGACATTAAGTGAATGATTGCTAGGAGCTAGTAGGAGTGATTGAGTGAACACATGTCTGGAGTGAACACAGGGAGTGTGTAAAGCACGTCATCAGAGGCGAGAAGAGGGTGCAGCCATCTGCCATTTATAGACATATTCAAAGCCCTGTCAGAACTACCACTTACTCCCTCCGCCCCAGACACACAAACCACCCATTCCAACAAAATAAGGATTTATTTTTCACAGTAAACGTTGCTTTTGGAGTTACAAAACAAGCGAAATCGGTTTAACACAGATTGTATTTCTTAACTAACTTCACACTATAACAGGATAAAAATAATGAATACTTAGTTTTAATTAAATAACCGTTGATTAATGTGCCTTTCGTTTGCAGTAGACAATATTTTATTTTGTTTTTAAACCACGACGTCCTAAAAGAAATGGAAAAAAATATTAATTTTTGTTTAACCATGATGTTTTAAAATTAATTAAAATATTATTAATTCGGGTTTTACTCTCTACTATTATTTATGTTGGGAACATTGTTTTTCATTTCTTGTTTTCTACGAGCAGATTTCCCTTATGGGAAATCAGATATTGAGGTTATAAGGCATTATACTCATTATGGCATTTTCAAAACATTTCTTCAAATGTTAATCGATCCTACCTAGATGAGGAAAATGAGGTCCGTTCAAAATTATATATATATATATTTGTCTGTTAACGCTTATACCGTTAGGGTCGCAATTTTTGTTTGAACGTTACCAAACCCGATATTAAATCGACTCAAAAAAAGAAAGATCAAATTCTTTAATGGCTAAAGTCGGACAATTGGGAGGGGGGGGGGGCTTTAGAGGGGGGATTCTCGAAAATTCGAAATATCACCGTTCCTATACGTCGGATCGACTAATAGTATACAACCAACCTTTTTGAAAATTAAATGTACTATTAATATTGTTACTACATTTATTTACCCTCACGCTCCCTACGCTTATACATTTGCTGTTTTCACTCAAAGGAAACCCCCACTCCTATTCATGTCATATTAATAATAAGGTGTTATATCATGTACCACATCATTTCAATGTTAAATATCAAATATTGTTTTCATTAAACTTCTACTTTGTGAGATATATGCAAATACGTTCTATTGAATCCCCCCCCCACTTTTGTTCTTGGACTACTAAAATTTGAGTGACTGAGGTAAAAATTAATCTGATTCATTATAAATTACAATACCAGATATAATAAATAGTTTTTAATAAAATGAATACGTTATATTCAGATATGTTTCCGGAGAAGAATATTTCTATCTGTCTGTTCAGATCTGAGCGGTTGAAAGACCTGCTTGTTAATGTTACCAGTATGTAGATTTATCTATTGTAAAACTTGACATACATATATTAGTATCTAGCCAGCCGTAAAATTAAGATCGTTAATGGCCAAAATAGAACCCAAAGAAATGAGGGTTTAAACAAGAGTAAAATGTTGACTCGTAAATATTTCTGTATATTTTCCCATGATTTTTATTCTACGCAATTTTCTCTAAGGAAGTTATTTGTATCCTTTTACCGGGTATTCCGTGTATTTTGCTGTAAATGTTATCTAGAAGAATGTTAATTCACTAACCATAAGAACTTCTTTTTATTAAAAATTCTTTTTTGCTCTGAACAAAACGTCCAGCAATAGTTTTTGCTTTTTTTAGAGTGGGTTGAGTACTGAAAAGTAGTATAACGTTGGAAACTTTTTGAGCAAAAGGTTTATTCTTCAGAGCACGTTTAATACTGTTATTGTAGCAAGGAACTAGAGGGACATTTCTAAAGAATTTAGTTTCAGTAATAGAGTTGCCAGCCTGGAAGTAATAAGTTGTTAAAGTCTTCAATAGTCGCTAAGTTTTTTAAAGTTGAGTTTCTTCAATAGAAATAACTCAAGCGATTTCTTATTTTATCCCTAAAAATCTCTGCTTAGCTTGAATTTCAAGACTTAGGGTGAAATATATAAAATAACGTGATATGACGTTGACTGTGGGCCATCAGAGTTTAATTTTAGCATCTGCGCGCTCAAATATATTCTTTTCCAGGATAGCCGAAATAAAAAAAAAAAACAATGACCCCGCCGTAAACATACGAGATACAGAAAATAGAAAAACAACAATTGAAGAAAATCATTTGATGTAACAGTCTTCAAAGAAGATAATAACATAAATCTTCACAACTTCTTTAAACCTCCACAGCTCTAGCTCCAAATATATATATTACAAATAGAAATGGGGACTCCATATTTCTCTTTAAAGTACACCCATCGTTGATTTATTAACTGCTGTTATTCCAACTTCACACGGAAAATGAGTATCTGCCCATTTCCTTACAAGAACACTTTTTTTCTTCTTTTTTTAAATAACAGAAAAGTTATTTAACTAATAAGTAAAAATATTAGAACAAAATAATTGCTAGCAACAATTATTGGAAGGTTATAAGAATGAAACTTAACATTCTGAAAAAATACATTTCACGTGCCGTGCGCTTCATAAATAATGCTCGTTCCTTTCAAAAATAGTCGCGTTAATGGTGACACCATACACACACTCACCCATAAACAGAGTTTTAGCAGATTTCCCTTAAGGGAAATCAGCTATTGAGGTTGTACTCATGACAGAATTTTCGACATTTTTCTTCAAATGTCCATCGATCCTACCTAGTAGATGACGAAAATGAGGTCCGTTCAAAACTGTATATATATATATCTATATATATATATATATATATATATATATATATATATATATATATATATATATATATATATATTTGTCTGTTACCGCTCTAGCGGTCGCAATTTTTGTTTAATCCTTACCAAACTTCATATTTAAGCGTTTTATGTTAAAAGAAAGATCAAGTTCGTTAACGGCTGAAATCGGACCAGTGGGAGGGGGGGTTTAGAGGGGAGGATTTTTGAATATTCGAAATATCTCCGTTACTATACGTCGGATCGAAAAAGTATACAGAATCAATCTTATTAAAAATTAAATTTACTATAAATATTGTTATATACGTTTATTCTCTATCTTGAATATTAACCGAGATATTTGCATTTTTCAGTTTTCAACAAACCGCCACTTCTACTCATGTTACGTAAACAATACTCTGCTACATAATAAATCACATTATTGGAAGTTTAAATACCAAAAATTGTATTCAAGAGACCTTTATTATACGAGATACATGCAAATATGCACTGGTGACTCCCCCTCCATCTTAAAGTTTTGGACTACTAAAATTTTATTGATTGAGATAACAATTATTCTGACTCATTATTAATTACAGTACTAGATATAGTAAATAGTTCTCAATAAAATTAATGTGTTATATTCTGATATATTTCGGTAATTGTTTTTCTTTCCGGTGTGAGGCGGGACCCGTTTGTTTACATTTCTAACCTAACGCTTCCTGTCGGCAGGCTATTGAAATTGGATGAAACATTTCTTATTTCCGTTTGTATTTATTCACGGTGTTGTGTTATCAGTATGTATATTTATCTATTACTACTAAACTTCACGAGGGAAATCTGCTTAGTTTACGCAGCCCCTGCGTGACGGACTTTTTATCATTTAAGGACATCAATATGAAAAGTTAACATCATTTTAGACGTATGTTAACTATGTATTTCCTAAAAGGAAACTTGCTGAAATGAATTGTAAAAAAGCCGAACCCGTGAGATAACGTTTTTCACCCCCCCCCCTTTAGGCATGATGTTGGCACTGAAGATTGGCTTTAAACTCAACGAAATTAAAAACGGTATGGGGATCATGTCGTTCCCCGAATCATAAACAGATAATAAACGAACTGCCTCAATTAAGACTTTCAGTTGAGTCCTTTAGTACTTACTAGTCACTGCTTGAGAGGTTTTAGAAAAAGCAAGGAGATAACACAAGAAATGAAATTTAAAAAAATAGTCTCCGTCTTGAATCTGAAAAATTTGACGTCACTGAATAAATATTTTATCTGTCCTGTTGAACTACTGATTCAGAATTTAAGCTTTATTTATTTCCATATAACCTCGATGGGTGTCATTAAACAAGATCAAAATAATCAGAAATACTTTAACTTTAATAAAGTCCTGCCACAATCCTGTCCCAATCAGTCACAGTTTGAGAGTGGGAATAAATGCTGGCCATAAATGTGAATTACTTTATTAACTATGCCACATGTAAATAAATTGTAGTTTTGTTCTGTAAAAACTTTCTTAAAGGGGAAATCCTACGCAAACTTGCTAAACAAGAGAAATACAAGAACTATAATATACTACTTTGTACAAAGTAAACTAAGGTGATGGAGTTCTGTTTTTAAGACTTTTTTGAATACATAATTAAATAATTGCACTATTTAACTAAATGTGATATGGTATATGGTTGATGAATTTTGTATCAAGTTAAATATTACAGCAATAGCCTACAAATAAGTAGACAGACACAAGTATAAAAACTTACTATGTGGAGGATGGTGAACAGGTAGAGTAGCCGCGGAATCTTTGGGTGTGGACGATTTGACTAGAGCTGGAATCCTCTTCCAGAAGCCTCCAGGAGACTTCCTCTTGGACGGCTGAGGACGGCCTAGGCTGTTGGTTCCAGTGGAACTAGACGAGAACCCGGAGTCTATGGAGGATGAAGCTGGAGACAGGAGGTCTGCCGTCACCTGCTCGCTCCCAGGCATCACGGGCATGATCATAGCCTCCATTGAGAGGTTCAGCTCGTCCAACACCTGCAAAGCAAATAGGAAATTATGTACAAGTGATAAAATCAAATACAAAAGGATCAGAATGCGAGTGTTTTCGTTTTGTTACTCCAAGCGAAAATCGAATAAGTCAAACAGAAAGCTTACTGAAGTCACGCAGGGTTTGCGTTAACTTAGCAGATTTCAAACGTACGTCACGTATTGGCACCTATCTCAAAACGTAGTACTTCATTATTTAACGTTAGTTCATATTTGGTATTTGGGTTCAAATAAAGTGCTTCATAATATAACAGCTTATTGTTAATATGACATGAGTAGGAGAGGGGGTTTACTGAAGGCCAAAAACTAAAAAAATGCTAACGTGTTGGTTATTAATCAAGATAGAGAAAAAACGTACATAACAACATTTATAGAACATTAAATTTGCAATAATATTGGTTGTATATCATTTTTCGATCCGACGCATAATAACGGAGATATTAAAAACTTTCGAAATTCTTCCTCTCTAAACCTCCCCCCTCCACTGGGCCAGTTTTAGACGTTAACGAACTTGATCTATATATTTATATTATATAAGATCAAGTTCGTTAACGGCACAAATCGGACGAATATTTCGCTTAATATTTGCGTTAGGGAGAGATTTCATCTCCTAAGTAGGATCGATTGGCTTTTGATGTTTTTAGAAAATCGCGTCATGTATCCATTAGCGACATTTGGCGTTTAATGTCCATTGTCTTGTAAATAATTTATTGATGATTCGCATTAAACATATTATGTATAGTGAATCCAATTTTTTATTTTTTAAATTAACTCCCGCTTTACTTTGTTAAAATTGTAACTTGTCTACAATTAATGGTTTTTTGCAACTCAAGAGTTAAGCAAGTTATTCCTACCTTCATGTTTTCAGCCTTCAGTATTATGTATTAAGCCCTCCCACCGCCCCTTCTACTTGTCGGTTTTTTTACACAGAAATAGAGAATATGAGGTGAGATGAGAACAAATGTGTGTTATACCAGCAGGTGGGAAATCTGCTTAGCTTACGCAGCCTTTGCGTGAGGGACCTTTTTTTGTGGTCGATTGACGAAGACGCACCTAGCCTTCAGGCCTAAACCATCTATCTACTCCTTGGCGCACAAAGGGCGAGGGTATAACAATATTGCTCAGCGTCTTTATTTATCCAGCAAGGCAAAGATGAAAACATTAACTCAATGTTTTCACATTATTTTTGAACCTTTCTGCTTAGAGTTTACATAATCAGCACCAATAAAGAGTTGTTACTTTTACAAGTAGAATTTCACAACCCTTCTCGAGGCCTACAATATGTAGAAATAGACGTGATTTCTTTACATTGTAAGCCACATTCCTTTAAAATGTTTAGATAAAGGGATGCCTCCTTGTTCTCCGAATAATAAGCCCTTGTTCTCAGAATAATAAACCTGTGTTCTCTGAATAAAAAGCCCTTGACCGTCCAGTCCTTTGTTATTGGCCAAGAAATATTTGTAATACCGTTTTTATCCCGCCATTTTTTCTAAGACTTACTTTATTGGCTTAAGGGTATTTATCCGCTCCGTTCCGTACGATCTATGACCAGCCCTTTTTTAAAGCCATTTCTTTAAAATTCGATAATCCTTAATATGGTTAAATCGAAAACTATTAAAGAAAATACGTGAAAGGTTACTTCTGCAGCAGGCTCCATAGTGGAAAATCGACCGATGATAACAGATTATGGAAGTTGATCTGTGAACCTTGTAGATCAATTGTCGCAAGAACGTGAGTCCTCCACGCTTCTGAGATTCAATGACAAATCAAATGATTGTTAGCAGTAGCTATTGCTCTAGATATTTCACATATTAAGGTGTAATAGTTGGTCTCATTCATTGAAGCAGACTTTTATAACATAATTCCTTATGATTCAGCAGATTTACGTCATAAATCAAAATCATATAGCTCCTTATTGAAGGAGACTCCTGAAAACATTGGTCTTATCTGACAGCGAGTAAAAACTTTTTTATACCTCTTGATGTATATTGGTTTCTATACTCCATGAAGGACCTGGGCCTAACCAGAAAAACCATAGAAAGTTATTCCTCGGGGTTTCCAGCTAGACTTTTACAATTGCGTATACATGTTCTCTACAAGCCCTTCCCCATTTCACTTTTGCCTAGGCCTAACTTTATTCCTGCTTCTTCCTGGAGCACCATACAACATCGGCTTAGCCAGTTGTATTTATTATTAATATTTGAGGGCTGGTTCTATTTACAAAAGTGCCAACAGTCCTTTCTTTTCTTACAACCAGAGAGTCTTCAACAATCATTGTGCAACAGAATTAGTACGGCGCTAGTTAAGAATATGTTTCTCATTGCTCATCTTTTCCTGACCAGCATGAATTCCCAGTTTTCCTTTGTTTGCTAACATACAACGACTACGCGTGTAAATACGTCAATAAGATTATTTTATCAGCGACACTGTTGCATCAGAGGGCTTTCTCCAGAGCATATAGACGCTGGCTCTTTTGCATTCTTCCTAATTGTATGAGATCGACAAGACAGTCAGCAAGGAAAAGGATTCCGAGCATTGGGGGTACATTCGTTCCCAATTTGCATTTCGAAAGGTGACAGGCAGTAACTTCGGATCTCACCTGAAAGCTAAAAAAATACTTGCGTGCCAGTTACCATCAACTTAAATGAAACAAGAATTCAACTTAATTGCCGTTTTAATCTTACCTGAACCCATTTTGACTAGCTCTACAGTGATCTCAGTACGTTTGTACCTATCTCACAACTCAAAAAGGAATTGCCTTGAAATTTCACATTCATTGCGTTCCACATTCTGTTCCATTTTTCAAGAGGGATTTAGAGAGGGCGGAAAAAAAACTATTTTTTTACTAGTACGCAACGATTTTGTATAGAACCATTTTTGTTTATCATGAAAACATATATTTACGTTTTATTTTTAGAACCCAACTTCGGCCGCTAGAGCGTTAACAGACCATATATATATATATATATATAAAATTTAAACAATGAAAGGACCTCATTTTCGCCATATCCTGGGTTGATCAATGGACATTTGAGGGAAATCTGCTAAAAGACTTTACCACCAGAGAACTACTACTTACACTTCAATACTTGTTAAGAAAATTTAAATACCTTGAAATTATTGAATTTATTAGCCGGTTAATTGCTGTTAGGGAATTTACATTGTAATAAAAATGTAATTGGAAAATTAAGTTCGCGGTCATGGAAGTATGACAATGGCAAGCCGACCTGAGAGATTAAGAAATTTAACATTGATGCAGGCACCAATTTATACAATATCTAGCAAAAGAATTATTAAGGGATTTGTTAAATTAATGGTATTCATTTTTTTTTGAAAAGGGATAGCCCCTGAAGAGGCGGCAAGTATGTCACGAAACATGTAGGGCAGTTTCAATAAAGTTTGCACCGAAAAAAAAGTTTTTTATTGGAAACCCTTGCCATAAAATATGAAGAATATATAAAAAAAAAATATGAATGTATTCAATGTATTTACCTGAAGGTGCTTTGAGTGAACATAGCGGACTTCCTCTTCGAGCCTCATGGCGCCTATTTCCTCGTAGAGGTTCTCCTGAGGGCGGTAGGTGGGCGGCCTCCTCCTGGTCGCCGCCTCTGGGGGCGGTGGCTGATCCTCGTCATCCTCTTCATAGGCATAGTCATACTCCTCCGGGGGGAAGGGAGGTGGTGGGGGGAACCGAAGGTAGGGCCTCACGCCCGCTCCCGAGGGCCCCGCCACCACGTCCATATCTACAACCATAAACAGAAAGAAGTCCGTTAGAAAGACATTCAGACCGTAAAAGAAACACAATACAAAGTACTCCATAATAGTAGTCCAGGATGCCTAGAAAACTTATCACAAATGCAAAGCCACACTGTCAGAACTGTGCCCGTTGAGGTTAGACCTGTAAAAGAAAAGCCCCTTAAGCTGCGTTAACTACTCAGATTTCCCACGTGCATCACGTGTTTGCATTTATAACAGATCAATATGAACACTATTTGGTATTTAGGATTCTTAGCCTTAGGGAATCAGCTGTTGAGGTTGTACTCACGGCGCGATTTTCAAAAAATGTCTTCAAACCTCCAGCGATCCATATACAAAATTTTAAGATCTCATTTTCCTCATCTCTAGGTAGGATCGATGGACGTTTGAAAACATTTATAGAAAATCCCATCATGAATACAACCTCAATAGCTAATCTCACCTAAAAAAATCTCTTCAAATCAGAGCACAAATAGTATAACGAGAATCCAAAATATACTTCAAACAGCTCAGAAAGGTACAAGGCCTGCTTCTAGCGGTCACATTTCAGTTATCTCATAGATAGAATCGATAGGCATAGTTAAGGGATGTCTTTTAATAAAAAAGTCCGTCACGCAGGGCCTTCATTAACTAAGCAGATTTCCCTTGTGCCTCACGTATTTGCATTTACCTCATAACGTATAAATTCAATAAAAAAAAGTCCGTCACTGGCCAGAGGCTGTTAACGAACATTATCTTTCTTTTTTCATAAAACGTTTAAATGTCGAGTTTGTTAACAATAGAGAAATTGAGACCGCTGGAGCGTTAACAGACAAATATATATATATATATATATATATATATATATATATATATATATATAATTTCCTTAAGGGAAATCTGCTCATAACGTTTGAGAAGGCCCTGATAATTTCTCTCTCCAGTCAAAGCTCAATGGTTGACTTCCTGTCATGTCTATTTGAACTTAATTATTCCGTTTGTCCAGTCGGAAAGGGTCAAACTAAATTCAATAGCAGGAGATACACAGCCATCGAACAGTAGAATATAATCCTCAGCTCAACCAGAAGAGACAAAACTCTAACTATTATTTGAACTGTCGACATTTTATATCACACTTTGAAATTGAGTTCGGGAAGGGCTGGTTGTGATATAAACACTTGACTATTGCTTATCGATTGTGATGGATATTTAAGACTAGGAGGAAAAGAAGAAACTATTTGAATTTGTTTCTGGGCTAGACTGGTCTTTGAAAGGAGTATAACTTTAGCAATTTATCTATTTTAAATTAAACGTTCCGTTCATAGTCATGATGCTTTATTGTAATAAATTTGAAAAATTGTGTTTTTCTATAACCCAAAACTCGATATCACATTTCATTTAACTGAAGTGTACATGACGAACTGGTGAGGGCTTTTAACATTTCAGTTAAGGGTATGTTGTAAAAAAATGCGTCACGCAGGGGCTGTGTATCTAAGCAGATTTCCCTCGAATTTAGTAATAGATATGTACATACTGGTTTTTTGTATCCAAAACCTTAAGACGGCAGGATTTGCATATATCTCGTTTAATAAAGGACTCTCGAATGCAATTTTTAGTATTTAAACTTCGAATAATGTGAGATTGATTCTGTACAATGTTTCGATCCGACGTATAGTAATGGAGATATTCGAAATTTGCTAAAAGAATGCGATAAAAGGTGGCGGCTGTATCTAGGTTTCCTATTTAGGCAGATACATAGCTAGTTTGTATCCTAGCAGGAGGTGACTGTATCTAGGTTTCCTATTTAGGCAGATACATAGCTAGTTTGTATACTAGCTGGAGGTGACTGTATCTAGGTTTCCTATTTAGGCAGATACATAGCTAGTTTGTATCCTAGCAGGTGGCGGCTGTATCTAGGTTTTCTATTTAGGCAGATGCATAGCTAGTCTGTATCCTAACAGATGACGCCTGTATCTTCTTTTTCTATTTAGGCAGATACATAGCTAGTCTGTATCCCAGCAGGTGGTGGCTGTATCTAGTTTTCAATTTAGGCAGATATATAGCTAATCTTTATTTTAGCAGATGACGTCTGTATCTAGGTTTTCTATTTCCAAGGCAGGTACATGTTAGCTCATGTCTTAGCAGATAGCGCCTGTATCTAGGTTTCTTTATATCGAAGGCAAGTACATAGCTAGTTTGTATCTCTGTTTTCTTTATTTCCAAGGAGGTAGATACATAGTTAGTTTGTATCCTATCAGACAACGTCTCCCCTAATGCACTAATGCATTTAAAACAAAGTGGAAAACTTGTCAGCTGAAGCTAGTACATAGATTTCGGGTTATTAGGCAATACATCCTTTTAAACTCCCAAAAGAATAAATTATAGTGTGTTTGGAGGATATATTACTTAAACCAAACCAGGGGTGTCAGCTGGAATATACACATATAGATTTCTAGTGAGATGGCTCATGTGGATCTGACATTGAATGACGAACGATCTTAGTTCCCTCCCCTGACGTATTTTATAAATATCTCCTGGAGCTCAAGGAGTCGGTCAGCTGTGATTTGTACAAACCAGAGAAGTGAACATTAGTTATCTGCTTGTCAGAGATATCTCTTGCCACCCTCTTACATTTCTAACGATTATTTTTTTTTCTAATTAAAGTATTTTTCCTTTAGGCATTGCCTACATACATAGGTGGGCCGCATTTTAAATCCTTTAGAAATGTTTTTTGGTTCTACGAGTAAGAAAGTAACTCTAGAATAGAATAATTACTGTTTTTATGTGTTTTCCTCCCATGCTACTTCGATTAGGAAAGTATCACATAGATGGTGAACTGCATATATTTTACTAGGAAGTTTAAAAACTGATTTTCATTCATATGCATTACAAATTCCATTAAAATATTAAAATTTATCAAGAGGGCAGCAGGAAATTCACTGAATAAACACCGATTCCTTTTCTGTTTGGACAACTTCCTGTTATGTTAAATACTGATACTATGGCTAATTGGAACGTCTTATCTAAAAATTAAGACAATTAAGTAAAATCATTTATTAATACTTCATTTATTTAATTGTAGAGTTCCGTATTTTTTGGTTATTTTGCTTTGTTGTCTTAGTTCTCTTATTTCCAAATTTGTCTTTGTTAAATTCTTCTTTTATTTCCTCTTTATTTAATTTTTTTTTCTCTTTCCATGATTAATAGTTTTATATTAACATCTGACGGTAACAGACTTGCCAAAGAGTTGGCAGCCAATGTCGCGTAATTCTAAAATAAACAAATTAATTACTTTAACTACTATTTTCAATAAATAAAGATTTAAAGGATACTTTGACAATGCCATGTACAATTTATTCCAACTGACAACCGAGCCAGGGTAATAAGAAAATAAAAGCCAGAGTAATAAGAACATAAAAGTACTCAGCTGAGATATTTATTTTAGAGATAAAGAACAAGATTACTCTGAAAGAGTAGCCCTTAATGGATATAGGAATGGAGCAAGATGGATGGAAGGGGCATCGAGCAAGCCCTTAGGGAAGGAGAGAGAGAAAGAAGCAGAGAAAAAGAGACACAGAACATTTTGGTTAGGGGGGGGGGGCATGAAATTCTACCGCCTCACCCGAAGAGGAAAATGAAGTCAGCTCCCATTTCTCTTGCATCGTTGGCTCTTCCATGAGAATAGGTAAGGGGGAGGGAGGGGAAAAAATATATATATATTTAACATTATCATCAAAAATATTCATGAATTCAAGTTGGATTTTCCAGGCTTGAGGCCAGATTATATCTTCTCCATTGGGCTTAATCCGTTTTTGCATAATTGCTGAGGACGGACCGAGCCGAGGACTAGAGGAAGCCTTGGGAGGATTAGCAACTCCTTCTCTGCGTGTTATCGATTTGGATCCCACCACTCTCTCAACAGCTGGTCTAGGTTAGCTAGAGTATACCTACGACGGAAGTATACGCACAGCTTAACCCGTCCATTTGGTCCCCGTGTTTATACCTTGACGATGTACTGATACAGGCATTTAGGATTTACGGATAAACAGTGCCTTTCGGAGAAGAGGAACTTCAAATCAGTTTCATGTGTGCCATACAGTATTGGAAGTGTCAATTCTATATAACTACAGTAATTATGTGTCAAAATATCTATTTCAATTCGCCGGGGATAAATTAATTTTGCGTTTAGGTCCTCCTAAGAAAAACCCAAAACGTATTTGGAAGTCTCTTTATTTCAGTGCCAACTACAAGCAAAAGCAGCAGAGGAAACCGATTTTCCAATGAGGAGTGGAGGTCTACTTCGTAATCAAAATATATATATATATATATATATATATATATATATATATATATATATATGTCAATACATTCATGAGAAATATATAACGATAAAAACTACGTATAAAGTATATCATCCTACACAAATGTGGTTTTAAAGTGTTCAATTTTAATCTTCCTGCGATCAGCTCCAGCCACCTTATATCACTTAAAAAAAAGTCGGTCACGCAGGGGCTGCGTTAACTAAGCAGATTTCCCACTTGCGTCCCGTATTTGCATTTATCTCATGACATAAAAGTTCAATGAGAACAATATTTGTTATTTAGGCATCAAACAAAGTGCTTCATAATATAACAGCTTATTGTTGATATAACATGAGTAGGACTGGGGGTTTACTGAAGGCCGAAAACTAAAAAACGCAAATATCTTGGTTAATATTAAGATAATGAAAACATGCACATAACAGCATTTATAAATCTTTTAATTTGCAATAAAATTGGTTCAATAGAAATGTTCGATCCGACCTACACGGAGATTTTTCGAAAATCCTCCCCTCTAAACCCCCCTCCCTTCCCACTGGTCCGATTTCAGCCGCCAAACGAACTTGATCTTTATTTTTACATAAAAGTTTAAATATGGAGTTTTGTAACGATCAAGCAAAAATTGCGACCGCTTGAGCGTTAACAGACATATATATATAATTTTGAACGGACCTCATTTTCCTCATCTCCTGGGTCATGAGTACTCATCTTAATAGCTGATTTCCCTGAAGGAAAATATAAGCATAAGTATTTTAATGATTAACACAATATATAAATAACAACTGATTTCTTAAAACGAGCAGGTTCAGAAATAAATTGTAGTATGGTTAAGGGTTTTTACAAGATTTATTGTATTAAAAAAAACTAAAATATTGATATATCCTGTTATGTTTTAACATTTAATGGATAAAAGCATTTAACTTCTTCTAGAATGTGTATTTTACTCTTTAATAAAAAGTTTATAATCATAAATGCCGTAAAATGTTTTGAGCTGTCTAAGAACTGACGGAGCATTGCAAAGCAAAGTCGAACTAAAGGAGTAGTATGGCGAGTTTGAGATCTGGAATTAGAAAATCTGGTGTGGTTGGATAGATCCGGCAGACATAAGCTAGAATAAGCTTATGTTATTATTATTATTATTACCAGTTGAAAGCAGGAAAATATTTATTTTGGGTCAATGGAGGAGGACTTGCGGATGCTAGGCAGGAGGAATTCCTCCTACAGGGAACCTCAGAAAATGGTCAACAGCAGATGCGACACGGGTCCTTCAAGCCCTATGGTGCTTGGCAAGTAAGCACTCCTCAAAACTCAGTTAATTATTCTTTACTCGTCTAGGGTTCGGAATATTCAAGTAAGTATTCTTCGATTTCCTGTTAATTATTAATTATTCGAGTACGGGCAATGTCTAATTAACTAAAAAAACCTTTAAACGTCTCTTTATTATTCATTATTAGTCTAGGGCTGGGTTTGTCCAAGTAGGCCTAGAATTGACTTTCCGAATAGACTATTTAATGTGGAAGGTTGCCAGCTATTATTTCAAACTTAGATCGAGCCTAGGGAACCGAGGGAGCGGATGTATTTTACTCTGGCTTGGATCATGTGTAGTGTCAGCTGTGTCATCTGGCGGCTTATCTTAAAAAGAACCAAACAAACAGCTGTCCATTATCTGAAGATCCTTGTAGTGAAACCCTTACTTGAAGAATTCCATTAAGGAAGTTAGTTTATGTGGATAGGTTTAGTAGCTGTATGAGTAACAGTGGCAACAATTGTGAAATAGGAAGGACTGTTTACTGGCGCACTCAAATTTAATTAAAAAAGAAACTACGGCGAACATGGTTCTGTTCTAGTTGCTAATTGAAGTTAGGTTAATACGCTCGTAATGTGTAAAAACTCCGTCGCGCAGGGGCTGCATTAACTAAGCCGATTTCTCGATTAATATTCAAATTCATATTAAAATATCTCCGTTAATATTCAAGATAGAGAATAAATGTATAGAACAATATTTGAGGAGGTAACATTCAAACCGTGCTTTGTCCATTTGTTTCATGCAAAGTGTGCTTGGTCCAATTTATTACCTAATGTTACGCTAAACTATTTTAACAATGTATCTCATTGATAAAACATTTATTTAAACCATATAGGAGTATTTTTCATTACAAAAAACAAATATATATATATGTTTTATATTCAATTTCATGGTTTCCTAAAAAGTACATTCATCCGGACAAAGCACGGTTTGAATGTTACCTCCTCATTTATAGTACATTTAATTTGCTATAAGATTGATATTATACATTTTTTGGATCCGACGTACAGTAACGAAAATATTTCGAATTTTCAATATTCTCCCCTTCTAAACCCCCCTCCCCCTAGTCCGATTTTAACCGTTAACGAACTTGATCTTTCTTTTTACATAAACAACTAAATATCGAGTTTGGTAACGATTAAACAATAATTGTGACCGCTAGAGCGGTAAATATATATATATATATATATATATATATATATATATATATATACAGTTTTCAACGGACCTTTGAAGAAATACATGTGTATTTGTACATAAACGTATTTCGAAAATCGCGTCATGAGTACGACCTCAATAGCTGATTTCCCTTAGGGGAACTCTTCTAAACGAAACTACAGCAAAACAGTTATTCTACAATTGTTATAAAAGCTACTTGTTCTTAATCTACAGATAAATGTAATAATAATAAATAATTATATTTTATGGGCCATGAAGGAAAATATGTCACATGCCAGACGTCATTTTAACACTTAGCAAATTTGCATGGTTAACTCGATCCTTAGCATGGCGTACTTTTTTCAACAAGAATCATGACTGAAGGGAAACTATATATACTAATACATTTTCTGTTCATCAACTTCAGGCTAAAGGACATTTTGAGTCATTGAAATGAAATAAGTCCAATAATAGGGAAAAAAGAAAATTGATTTGGACATTCAAAGAAATGGGGTTTCAGAAAACAAATTGCCAATAGGAATTCCATTTATTTGCCAGTTGGAATTGAAAACAAGTTATTTTTAATAGACAGAGTGTCAAGCTGTACTATTAATTGATCCTCTAATTCAAATGACATTGATAGTTTGCTTTTATCGTTAATTTTATTTTAAACGTTTTAAGGATAGTACTCAAACGATTTAGAATGAAAAGCCAGTTAACCAATTGTTAAAAATAGTCCCCATTCTCTCAAAATGTGTGTAGGCTTGTGTTCTGAGTGCTTCATACATGGTTTGCTTTGTACCTAATAAAATAAATTGTCGTTGTTCTTTCATGTTTTTTTGTTTGTGTTTAATTTAAGTATAATTCTACTTTAAAAGCTTTTGACTTTTGAGTTACTCGGAAAAACATACCATACTTTATTTCATAGCGTACTCCTTATAGTTTATTGTAGTTTGCCGAAAAGCGCGGTGAAAGTGTTTGAAACATCGCTCCTTATTTATAGACTTTCGTATAGAAACACTAGTTCGCATAGATTTTGAAGCCACCATATTCTTGGGGGACGCACCCGAAAGCTATGCGTCATCTCGTTAATCTTTTTTATCTCGGGGCTTTGCATACAAACGGCTGGTGTGCGCAGTGACTAAGCGATAAGCTCGCTTATTCGTTCTTGTAATTTAGACAAATGTCACACTGCTTGGGCATGTGTGGGAGAATCGGGAGGGTGCGTGCGATAACGCTAATAGAGAACTTCCGGGCATGATCGCACGCATACTGACACCAAATGGAATGGAACAAGAATTATGCCTGCTTTCTACGAATTCAACGCATGGAGTTATTTTGTAGGGCCTTAAGTCTCCAACTTACTATCAAACTCGACATCCCTTGAAGGTCTTCGGCAACTAAAAAAAACTTTTTAGTTATTACATTCAGAATCTAAGATTCTGAATGATAAGGATTGGATAATAATAATTCTATTCCAAAAAAGGACTCGTGGTCTTTGGAAGTCCATACTCAGGTCGCCCGGACACCTTTTCTGGTCCTCCGACGCATTGCCCTTTGTCGAGATCAATATAATCTTCATTTGGGTACTCTGTCGGGAGCCAGACTTTCTTAACACCAAGTTTGATTTTGCTTCTGATGTCCGTCTTCGCCGCTGTTTCAAAAACCCAAACATCTTTACACGTTTACTCTCATACATAACTGTAAGCTTAACTCTTTGGAATATATTTCCCTGGGATGTAGCGGAGAGCATTCAGCAGAAGTATCAGCTCCCTATGACGATTCTGGCCTATTTAATATATTTATTTCCTAGCTTCTGTTCTCCATTACTATGTCTCCTAGGTTAGTTGCTTGAGCGTGCTTGATTTCTGCAAATTGACAGGACCACCTGTCTTCTTTTAGTAGATATCCCTTAAGGGAAATCAGCTAATAAGGTCGTATTCATGACGCGAGTTTCGAAAATTTGCTTAAAATGTCCATCGATCCTATCCAGGAGATGTCGAAAATGAGGTCCGTTCAAAATTATATATATATATATATATTTGTCTGTTAACGCTCTAGCGGTCGCAATTTTTGTTTGATCGTATCCAAACTCGGAATTTAATCGTTTTATGTAAAAAGTATGTAAAAAAGATCAAGTTCGTTAATTGCTGAGATCGGACCAGTGGGAGGGGGGGTTAGAGGGGGGGATTTTTGTAAATCCGAAATATCTACGTTATTATGCGTCGGATGGAATAATTGTACAGAATCGATCTTATTGCAAATTAAATTTACTATAAATATTGTTCTATACATTTCTTCTGTATCTTGATTATTAACCGAGATATTTGCATTTGTATTGTGTGAGTGGTCGGCAGAAGTCGGCCATATTCGGGACTTTCCGCCGAAAGCTAGTTCGTCCCTCGTGAATGGTTTAGAGATTCGTTACTACTGTCGTTATTAGTAGGCAGATTTCTCTATTGTAAAACTTCACGTGGGAAATCTGCTTAGTTTACGCAGCCCCTGCGTGCGGTCTTTTTGCCTAAAGGCTCTAATTAATTCAGCCACAGCACCTACCAATATTGCAGTAATCCAGTCCTTATCAATATAGTCAGGGATCCGGTTGAGTCAGTCCTTCCCTTAGTCATAGCATATTATCTTACTCAAGAAGAGAAAGATATAAAATATTACTTTGCTTGTACTAATTTTAAGAGTTTTCATTTTTATACATATTTAAAGAAACAATGTAGAATTTAATTTAACGATTTTAGAGAAGTTACATTTGAACCCGTGGTTGACAGGGGTCTTGGTAGACGGTGTGACTAAATAAATATTGCCTTGTACTATTAATAACTGGTGGCATTTCAAATTAAGGCGACGTGAAATTCTGATTTCCCGTTACGGATCTCTTTCTATGAATCGTGGGCCACAAAAAAAGAAAAAGGGAAAAAAATGAGGCAGAGAAAAAGGAGGAATGAGGGTTAAGGGCTGAAGAAAGTAAACAGGTTATTGAAGAGACGTTAGCGAACAAGAGGGCGTGTCTAAGAGGCCGACAATGGGAGGTACGGGGTGGTCCGTTTTTCTATAGGACCCCGAACACAAAGGATATCCACAAAACAGATCCTTATTCAATTAGAAGCAAGGCGGGAGGGAAGGACAGTACTGGTTGTGCCCGATTCTCCACGGGTACCTGCTAACGACGGACAACCTGTAGTTACGCCACTGTGGGAGTATTCTCGTCTGATGACGGGTTGACGGCAATCAACCTCTCCCCGGTAATGGGACGTCAGAGCTACTCCCATTACGTAGCGTCTTGGATCTGTAAACGCATTCCAGCAGAATGCGTGCATGACTGACGCAGTAACGGACTGTCCAATTGTCTGAGTTACGGGATGCAGCGTAGCAAGTGTCAAAACATACGTGAGAGTCTTACTACAATGCGTTACAGTCTTTGAAGGACCCGGACCTCAGCTAACACTTTGTTCACAAGAATTAAGCCCACGTACATCGAATTAAACCCCTGAACAGGTCATCTCTGGTCATTCTACAATCTCTTCCTTTGTGTTGCAACTTGAAGATTTAAAAATTAAGTGCATAGAACAACCTACAAAGAAACACAGCGAGGGAGCGTTAATTTCGACAAATGTGAATACCAGACCAAATAGCTTTATTTAACTTATGTTCTCAATTTATCTCTGAGAAAGAATTGTACTTAAATAAGACGTGAAATTTACTACACATTGTTAGCGTTCATTACACATTTTTGTTGTATTTTAAATTTGAATGAGAAGGCAAAAAAAGAAAAGTTTAAAAAAACTTTTTATTATTCCAATTACAAAAAAAAAACAAAAAAAAAACAAATCCCGATATCTGATAAGTAAGATCAACGGACATCCCAAGAAAAAATGAAGACTCATAACAAGTCGAAGCCTCAATTTTCCCCGAGTGGAAATTTTCTATTGTTTCATTTCTCTCTAATTCCGGCGTTACGTATTAGCACAATAAACTGCGAAATTTCAGCGTGCAAAGGTATTAGGAAATAATTTGTGCCATATAATTCGTTTTACCATGGATTTATTAGACAATTAGTATCGCCAGGGGAACGGATTATTCCGTATTATTCACGGACTCCAGCTGACCGGGAGTTTATCTCGTGGAAGAATTCATTTTTATGGATTAAAAATGGGAGCTCGCATCCTGCCATCACATATCCACGAGGAATTTTCTATCTTTGCCGGTGTCCGGGCAAAGTTTTAAAGGGAATACTGATAAATAGAAATGGTATGTTCAAGGCCGATCTCAATTCATTACTTATAAATTACAAATGAACACCTTGGGGGGTGAATAGCCGTATCACTATGCACAATGCCCATAAGATAGTTATCTAATAAAAAAACGTCTTTGGCTCAACAAGGCTTGCCATACTGCTTTGATGAGAGGTAAAGAGGTCGTCAGCTTGGCGCATTTCTAGCCGTATTTAGGTCAAAAGAAAGCTACTTGCTTAACTAGTCACATTGCCACTCGATGTTGAATGGTCACCGGGAAAAAAGTACATAAGTCCTAAATCAAAGCATGTTTTACATACTACACTAAATAAAATTTAGAGTGGGTCTCGCAGTTGGAACTTTCCACATCTGGTATAGCAGCCCAGAGCTTTAACGCTAGAACAGTCATAACATTAGACAATGATAAGAAAATTAGTACCAATTGCGAACCAAAATATATTATTTCCGACCGATGGGGTGTAAAACGCGTCCTCTATTATTATTTATTAACGTCTACTTTTTGAAACTTAGACTAATTGGGGCGGGCTATCTACAGGTTACCACTCTTTTCTAGTCAGGGTGGGACTTAGGATTTTATGTTAATTCCCTTGCCCAGGCTGGAATAGAACTCGCCACTCTAGGATTGCCATGTGAGATCAAAGGCAACTGTTTAACTCGCATAAAACGAGTTCTAGCATTAGTCGAAGGGCCTAATTTTCTTCTAAGATCCTGACATTTCAGTTCACTACTGCCAATCATCAATCAGGAGGTCCTGTGAATAGCCCATTGCCAGATTTCGGTTTGGGAAATCAAATACAGGACTTTTCTCTTGGCATAAATTTCAGTCTTGATGAAATGTCTCTCGATCTTACCAAGCAGATAACGAACATAAAGAAACTCATTTGTACTACATACTTCCTTATTTGCCACATAAATCTAGCAGCCACAATTTTTATTATTATTTTTAAGTTGCTATCAGACAGGATATTAAGACGTTTCATGTAAGCCAGAGGAAAGGATTAATAATGGTCAAAATTTAACTAGAGGGAATTGGGATTTGGAAAGAAGATAACGTGTAAAATTAAATATATTCGTTAGCATCATCGAAACATTTCATATAAGAACTCTTGTCAATCACATAATTTTTTTGAAGTATCATCTGCAAAAGATGCTTGCTTACATTCTTGAAGAAGAGTCAGGCACATCAAAACAGTAAAAAGCTGAACAAGAGAAGATTCAGGAATAACACATCATACCGACTTGCAGTAAGAGTTAGAGGCCTAAAGAAAAAACAGCGTGGGAGAATAAACCATAAATGAGCAGATGAAAAACGGGGAAAGAAGAAGCCTATTAAATGATAATGTTTTTAAAAAAAAAACAGGTAATGCGCCCGTTGCGCCACAAGTCGCATTAGAAACTGCGCAAAGCATCTACAAACCATTACATTTTTCTTTTCAAACTCATTGCAGAAGTCGATTAAGAAGAATGTCGAAATATATTGATGTTACACCTTTTTAATATATGTATATGGGTGTGTGTGTGAAGGTTGGTTTAAGCTATATGGGCCGCAGTTTGTGTTTGACTATTAAAAACAATACAGTGAAAAGTTTCAAGTAAAACTAAGAAGTCCGTCAGGCAATAAAATATTCTCTATTCCTAAGTACAAATATGCCTAGAAGTGGGGGGGGGGGTTACTGAAGGCTGAAAACAAAAATGTACGAATAACTTGCTTAATATTTGAGCTACAAAAAATGTATAGAACAACAATTGTAAAGCATCATCAAATTTAAGACGATTAATTCTATACCATTTTTCGATACTACTCCTAACAACTGAGATATTATGAATTTTCGAATTTTTGCGTTTTTAGTTTTCTGAAAATCCCCACTCTCACAATTGCGATCTCTACTTAATTTTCCTAAAATCATTTAATATTCATCTTAAATATTAAGTCTAGTTAACTGAGAGCACTAAGGGAGAATTAGAGAGTAGGGCATGATAGTGCGTTTGTACGTTTTCACAACTTGAAACTTGTTAGTTTGAAAAGTCAGTGCGAAGGGGACTTTTGGTCATTTACTGGGTAACATCAGACGAGATTAGAAAAAAGTGATAGAATAACGTGTTATTAGTACAACCTCAAATATTAACTCAGTTATTTGAAATTTTACATTCCAGAAAACCCCTTTATTCCTTTATTTCGCTTCAAACTAACGTCTTAAAACCTTTTATCCCTGGCTTCATTACCAATTTTGTAGTCTTTATATATATATATATATATATATATATATATATATATATATATATATATATATATATATATATATATATATCGAGTTTTTACTAAAGAAGAAATTGAAAATAGAATGTAAGCTCAAGTCATATTCTAGCACGGGGGAAATCTGATTAGTTCCCGCCACCCTGAATATTTGTATGCAAGATATACATCACAGATCCAATTTGAATTTTTGAGTTCTTTTGTTGAATTCATATTTTGATAGAAATGGAAACTTTTTCTAGTGTACGTGACTGGTAGACCATATAATCTCTCCAAATCCCTTTGAGCCTATATTAAAAATACAGAAAATGTTTGTTTGGTTTACAATAAAAATTAAGGTTTTAACATTTTTGGTCAATTGGAAAGAAAAGGAAATATTTACGATTTCAAATCGGAACCCTACATATAATTGCTTTGCTTTATATGTTACCGAATTGCAGGTATTTTAGTGCTCCTTCCAAATGTTTAATTAGCGAGTTTCATCCACTTAAGTCGAAAATTGTAGACATTATATTTGTGCCAGCTCATTTAACCTAGTATAAATTAAAGTACTGATGTAGGTACATGTGGGAGGTAATTACGTTACTGATTAGGGAGTTCTACTGTGACGGGAGTATTGCTGAGGCCGGTCTATTCTTACTGTCACCACTATAATAATAATTTTGGAACAGTAGTTATGAAGGACATAACTCAACCTTTAGGAGACATTGTATTCAAATGTACAATAATAAAACACGAATGTGTACTACTGTGAGTAGGGCTATAGTCTGCTTGAATAGAGAATTAGGGAAAAAAGTTGCATAAAATAAATCTTCCTAACAGGGCATTTTTTCACACGATATGTACCACAATAGCCTTGAAGTGGCTGGTTATGAATAACAAACGAAAATAATGGTACAAACGAAGCCGTGATTTAGTGTCAACGGGAGAAGCACGGTAGAACATATTTCATCATCTGACCAGAAAGGACAAACTAACTAGAAGGGGTTAAATAATAAAGCATCCGGGAGATATATCACTGGCCGCCCTAGAAAAATCCCACGGGCTAAGTGGAACACAGTAAATAGAGGAATAAATCGTACCTCCAGATAGGAGATAGTTTGTAGAACTATTGTGTAGGAGGGTAGATAGTGGGTAAACATCTCCTAGACATTGTCTACAATTAGCCACTACAACAGCTGACTACAATATCAGCTTGTTATCACTAAGGGCCATTATCATAACAGCAGTTATCACTAGAGGCTATTATTATAATATCAGCCCCGATCGCAATAGACTGTATACTATTGTCTCCCTCTCCCGCTACATCAGCAGCA
The DNA here is from genome assembly GCA_019009955.1 of Riptortus pedestris. Classification (NCBI taxonomy): domain Eukaryota; kingdom Metazoa; phylum Arthropoda; class Insecta; order Hemiptera; family Alydidae; genus Riptortus; species Riptortus pedestris. Next base: position 99,368,953 of record CM032230.1, on the reverse strand, counting down.
TCACGACTACTCGCGAAGTACATACATCGTGGACAGCAAATATAAGAAATGATTATAATTTAACTCCAACTTTAATATTCATTCTTTATCAAGTGCATGGAGTCATAGAATATATGTTCAGGAATACTACACCTGATCAGTGGTCAGAACAGCTCAGCATCCCGACTACTGGTGAAGGTTCAGTTGTGCAGGAAACGAAATATGATTTTTAATTTCATGGTAAAATGTTTTAAGTAATGGACTTTTGTGAGATGCACACTCATCGACTGGTAACCAAGCACTGGCTAATAATTAATTGAACATATGTTTTTAAAATAACCGCTACAGGATTCCCTAAACATATGTTTAATAACCGCTACATAATCATGGAGGAGTTAATGCTGATTCATTACCGAGATGTGTTTAGTTTGGTTTAGCAGTTAGTGCCGAATTAAATTATTCTTCGTCATACGAAAAAAATGAACATAACGAAAGATAATTTAAACAACAAAGTACGACTTTCCACGTTTGCCAAAATAGTAATATGCAATAGGAATCAGAAAATCGGGATTATTCATTTCTGGCCTTCCTTAAACTCCTGCTCATCTCTGAGAATATTATAGTAGTACAAATATATATATATATATATATATATATATATATATATATATATATATATGTGTGTGTGTGTGTGTGTGTGTGTGTGTTATACATTTAAACAGAACTCCTTCGGTGGATATTTGAAGTAAGCTTTCAAAAATCGTGTAAGAGAGTGTTTTTTGATTTGCCTTCCTAGGAATCAACTAAAAACAGTCACCGTTTGTAAAGGCCACATCTCGAATAATGAATATTGATGGTAATGCATTAATTTGGCCTCCTAAATATTATACAAGCAGTTGAAAAGCACAGTAAGCCGGGAGGTAGAGTCATGACTGACCTTTCAGCAGGATGCCAGCGCATTGTTGCACAACTCACGACTAGATCCCCTCTCACTAGTAGAAAGAAACTCAAGGAGTATAAAGACAATCGGATGAGTGCTCCTTATCAAGCGATATAAAGGGACCTCACACAAGACTTATCTCCGAAGACAACTCCAGTAGAACTTTAATGTCGGAGGGCGCTGTAGACGGAACGATTAAAACTCCCCGCAGCCAATGAGAGAAGACAATTACAGGATCAGTGTCGCTATTGGTAATCTCGGAGATGGCCTCCCCCACTTAAAGGCCATTAGAACTAACTGCCGCGATTTGTTTGTTGATAGAAGCAACACTTAACGAAGCGAAACCGTTCCCATTCCACTGATAGCCTCTCAATATTCCTTATTAGCCCCGAAGATGTCTTAAGGCTTGGAGTAAGTGGAGTTGGGAGTTTGGTCCCACTTAAGAAGGATATGACAGCACTTACAAAGATGACTGATTTGCATAAGGATTCTCAAATGAAAACCCATTACCGAGGCGCCTAGAGGCTCTCTGGCATTAGTTTTAGACCACAACGTATATCTATGCCCAAAGAGTGTACGCTGAAACTATGTCCAGTGTTCGTAAACAAATGTTTCCTGTTGGATTCGCCATTATTTTCCGAATTGGTATTTCTTTATGCCACTTTTCAATTCTTAATAATTATTTTACCAAAACTAGTAACTGGAATTACAAATGATCTGTTTCATATTCAAATAAAAATTAAATATTACGTTTCATACCTAATATATATACGATTTTGGAGCCGGTCCTAAACTATCATCAGGTAACTAGCACTTTTAAAAACAATTACACGGATCCTGAGCAAGCTGTTTGGTTCTTGCTACCGACGTTGCATCCTTCCTCCAGGCTATTAGAACCTACTAATGACTCTAACAATGTCAGAATATTGCTTTACGACAACCTCACCCCTTTCATTTATTCCTATTCGCCCAGTACTTACAAACCTTTAAAACCACCATCATTCACAATCAGCCACCATAAGAACTACCGCGATGTGTTTCTCAATAGAAACAAATCTTAAGAAAGCGAACCTATGCCACTGGTAACCAAATGTGTAATTTGAAGCCATTTCTAGTTTAATAATAATATCAAACCATCAATACGTTTACGGAGTGATAGAATTTATCAAGCAGGGGTTGCAAAAACAATGCAGATTCCTAGAGTTTATTGTCTAAAATAATGTACAAATAACTCCATTAATTTTCCAGCGAGAGAAGAATATATTCTTCAGCAGTTAAGGCAAAATATATTATCAATAAGACCAGTTATATAACAGTTTTCGATCTGGTGCATTATAAAGGAAATATATACGAATACCTCTTTAATCCCTTTCTAAAACTAAAGTGAAAATCGAGTTGGAAACGATCGAACAAAATTTGCGTCTGCTAGAACGTTAGTAGATACGCGCGAACAGAAACCCACATACATACCTTAAATAAAATAGCAAAAAAAAAAAAACAGTAAACAGAATTATTTAAACAAAAATAAAACTAATCAAAATAAGATACAAAAAAAAACATTGAACAGGGTTTCAGGCAAGAGACATTTGGGGCACAGGAGTCCAGATTATTCCACCTTTCAGAGGAGGGGGAGTGTTATTTGATATTTATTTTAATAGAATTCATCCTTCCCAATTCCGAAAATATCTAATTTCAGTTGACACAAGCATGTTGTAATTCCGTGCTTCTTCGAAGTTATGAACTTCTAATACTTCAAAATTTACAATATCTTGATTTTCAAATGCTATCACCCTAGGCTTTCTTGATTTTTTTTTTTAGGGTAATGTTTTAGTGCATATCATAAACCCATAAGTCCAATGCCATGTTCTTTCCATTCACCGTTATTATCAAATAACTTCAACATTATCAATGGCTGTCACCCGCTAATTTCTGAATTAAAGACCCGCTGATGTAAAAGCTCTCCATTCACAGCACAGAGTCATACATCTTAATCGATAGTAAAAAATGGCAGTCGAAGTATTCGCACGGAAACGTGATATAGCTTTGACGGTAGGTAATACCTAACTCTTAAGAACTGATGGGTCAAATTTCATTAAATTGTGCTGTCTGGAAGGGGCCCATTCAAAGTTCACTGATCAAAGACTGATGAAAGATTTAGCTTCTGGACGGTCAGCTTTGAGAGTTTAGAGGTATAAAAGCTTATGCAATTTTGGGTAATATTAGGCAATCTCTTTATCATTTTAACAAACTTAACGACATACATGATGCCTAAGTAACCACAAGCAGTGAGGAGACCAAAGGTCTTGTGCCGTATCTCTTCATATATATCTATTCGTCTTGTTGACACCAGTCTGGAGATTGATTTGATTTCCACCTACGAAAGCAGAAATCAGTGTTTTTTAACTTCGTTGCAACGCCTTGAGAATTCGTTACCTATCAAATTCAAAAATATCAAAATCTAAATGATTGGCGTGTCAATGTTCTACTAAAAAACAGAATGGCGAGCATCATTAATTATATAGCTTTTCGTAAATTAGGCTATAATAGAAATGATTCATGTTTTACATTTCAATGCATATTTGATCAATGCTATATAATCAAGTGAGCAACAGGAAAAGTACATAGGAAAAAGTAAGCGGGTTAGACAGAAAGTGTCGCACTTTAGAAAAGTGAACACTTGTTTGCCCCTAAATGTAGGAGCTCGTTGAGTTTTAACGAAATGGAACAATGTCATAAAGCAAAGGGAAGGACCAGACACTTCCAACTGTTTCGCTCTCCTCAAAACCCTTGCTGCGTACCAAACTCAATTCTGATTACTGAATGCGCACCTTCACAAGTTTTTCCATGTGAAGGACGGATAGTTATCCATTGAACTAGGGATTATGAAACGCAGTGAAAGTTGCGATACACCATTATCCAAAGCAACCAATTCATTGATTGATGATATCTTATATATGAATATATATAAAGTTTGGCCTGCAACGCAGCTGCGGTTGGGTTAGAGTCGTCAGCCCTATTGAGGTGAGATTTAAGACCAAAGCTTCGTTAAACTTTTACGTTAAAAGCTTATTTTTTTTAGAAAGGAGATTTGCTTAAATCAACGAAAATAATGTTCAGCTTGTGTTCTGACTAGTTAAATAACAAAAACAATTAAATTTACCGGTCCCAGTATTTTTTATGATATATTTAAATAATTACTATTTCAAAGAATAAAATAAGACCTGTTAGACCTTAATATGAAACTATGCTGATAAAACTATGGATAAATGCTGACGAACGTAGAGAACTAAAGATAAATGGAACCGGCTCAACTTAGATAACAGCGTTTTATCTCGTAGATAGGCTCAAGGCATCGACGCAAGCTATAGGCTTAAGTACCAAATCCACTTACCATACTAAAGCACTTATCAATTATATATGCGACTTAGCTGACTAAGTGCAACTAGTAAGTCTCTTTAATATATAATAAAACAGTCAAGCTTCAACCAATACTCTGAAAACCAAATTTAGTTATGCCAAATTTATTATACATTTTTTCAGAGAGAATAAACTTAATTCAGAAATAAAAGTGTGGGATGCCCGAATACATTGGGTTGCTCAATACACTGCTAAATCATCCACGTGGCCGATATTTATTTTAAAAAAATAATTGTAACAGTTTTTTTAGATAAATAATGGTATAAATTCAGAAATAATATGTTAAAATAATGAGTGAATCTACTAAAATAATATAAGATATACAAATAATAATAAAATAAATAGTATAATAAAAATTAAAAAAGAAATGATTTATATATAATCAAAATAATAATGCAAATTAAAAATAATTATCGGCCATAAATGTGGTCATTATGATTCCAAGTGAGTCTATTGCAATAGACTCAGCGTGAAGTGGCAAACTAGTGTCCAAGCCCAGTTCCTTCATATAGTCTTGAGTCTCCTTCGGTATGGTTCTTCTAGAGCCGAACATCAGTCCACGGACTTCATAGTGTAGTTTACCGAAGGTTTCTCGATATTTTTCCGCGAAATAGTCTATGCTAATTCATTTTGGGAGAGGTCAACCGTGCTGGTACAATATATATAGACATAGAGTCTATATATATATAGACACTCATCCAGTACATGGCGGATGATAACTATGTGTTGATAGAAATATAAAATATTGCAAATCGAAGTGATAGAGAACCCCCAGAGAGATAGGAGAGGCAGTGGTTCTTTCATTCGATGTGGGGGAGTTTACGTTTGTTGATTGTAGCACCTGCAATTATTTTGCATAGTAACGGAGATCAATAACGCGGAAGTAACAGATACACCAGAATGGATTCGATACCTTCGTGCTCTCCGCTAAACTTAAAAAGCTGGCATCAGTTGTGTGAAAAGGAAATTTCGGAAACCGTCCTGGTCTGGGACAGAAGCGTCCCATGAAAAATATTTGGAACCATTAGGGATGGATAGTACGAATATTTGGGATAGTATGGGTGGACTATTAGGATCAACGGATTTGTATTGCATACTTTCTGAATGATAGACTGCGATGTTTAAGATTTCTGGCGAGAGTAGCAAGCTTCCGCAAGTCTACATAAAGTAGTGGTGAATGATACTAGGTAGTTTGAGAAAGAGAGGCAGCCCAAGAAAGAGATGGCAGAAAGACCTGGGGAGAGTCTATCAAAGGCTAACAATTAGAGGATCCTAGCTGGTAACCACAATGAATGCTCAAAGGTGGTGAACCAAGACCTTCAAGGGCTGTAGGCATTAGAAGGTATTGGTTTACTGTGTAGGAGTAGATGGCTCCTGGAGATGTAGCTAGGGTGGGATAGATGGACGCAAAACTCAATATTTAGGCTTGAAGCGCATCCCTTAGCATGAATTACAGTCAATGAGGACTACTCATGAAATACTAATATAAAAACTGTTAGCCTCCAAGCTTTAGCCCAGTCCTAAACCCTGCAATCAAAATGTTAATAATCAAGCATCCTGAAGTTCTCGGAATGAAGCTTAAGTTTACTGGGGTTTTTGATTTGCTCAATCAAAGCGATTCACAGCTCAAGAAGAGTTATTATCTTCAAAAGACTACAGCTAATGATAAGGGCCCTTCAGTAGTGATTCCTTCAAAAAAATTGTCCGAAGCGTATATTGGAGCAGCAGGCGGAGGGACTGAGGACCTGGCCTTCACGGGCCAGACCATAAAACATTTTTTCTTAGTAATTCTATCCTTCCTGTTAGCCCATCAGCTGCCGGTGAAGCTATGTGTGTTAGTCTGCCCCAAAATAGACCGAAGAGCCTTACATCGTCCGTCTACAAGTTGGCCTACACAAAACCTTGCAATGATTTTTATTTCCACTAAATGAACATCCAATCATCATTCCAGGTACTATTAATATCAAACAGGTAGTCCCTGGTTGTCGCCGGTCAGAAGACCTTACTAAATCGATCGGTCGGCAGTAGCGTCGGGCGCTATACAGGACACTGAGCTCCGTGGAGTTCAACTTATAAAATATCATATTACCAAAGTTCATTGCAAATTCCTATTGAATTATTGAGAGTCTTATAAATTAAAGCCCTAAGAACAGTTTGTAAGTTGTTAATTTCTGGACAAATTCGGGGAAGACGAAGCGGATGTAGGAGAACACTAAATATCAAATTATGCAAGTTTGAAACACATTATCTAGCATAGGATTTAAAAGAAGAAGGATTTAATCGAAATACTTACTGCAACTTTCTTTGGCCGGTTATTAGCTCTAATAAGAAATTTTAATTAATTTAATGTAGCTAAAGAGCTGTAGAAAATTAAATTCCCGTAAATAATACATAAACAGTTCTGCACGTGAGTTTCTAGCATTTTTTTTTACAACACCGCGATGAATATAGTTTTCTGTAATGAAATATATTACTAAGCAGATTTTCATTTTTATTTACTAGAAATCTTAATGGAAATTTGACTGCTAACAAGTTAAATTACACTGATTGCGTACTGGGAGTTTCGCGTACACAAGCATATGGCATATTTTATCATTCATAAAAATAAAAGTACCATTATTTGTGGTTACCTCTTACTAAAATTTTATATCTCTTAATAAATGGAGACCGCTGGTATGGGGAAACCCAAAGCTACAGCGGGGGCAGAGGTGGAGAAAAAATGCCCAACCTGTCCCAATTGCTTAATGGATAAAACGGAGTTTAATTTAATATTATGTTAATCATCATGAAAACACTTATCAGATTTCCCTTGGTGGAAATCAGCTATTGAGGTCGCACTCATGAGGCGATTTACGAAAAATTTCTTCAAATGTCCATCGATCCTACCCAGGAGATGACGAAAATGAGGTCCGTTCAAAATGATATTTTTTTTCTGGCCAACTACGTAAAAGAATAATAAATTCCTACGTTCTCATACATTTTTCTTACCCGTGTACCTTTTAAAAAAATTCAATATATAGAAGTACTTTTCCTAATAGCAAAGTAACATCTGTAATTTTGAACATACGTGAATGAAAGTATTTTATCTTTTTGAAGCCACATTAAAATATATCAAACTTCCTAATTTAAGTCGTAAATTCAGATTGTAAGAAATTTAAAAATCAAAACCTTAAATATCCCTGGTTCCATGCATTGGACCGAAACGAGATAACGGGGGGAGGACATGGGCATATGTTGAACTAATGGCCACATATCTTAAATATTGGTGGATGAATTAAAAAGTTTGAGCTTACGTCCTATAGTACCTCTAACTTAATCAATTTTGCTGGTTAACGACCTCACATCTACAAATTTCAAATCACCATTATGATTGCACTTTCATTAAAAACTAACTACTTACAATATTCGTTATTACATATTCTATGTGGTTGTTGTACCACACAAGGCAAAATGTTCAAAAATTAATTATTTGTTTACAATAAGTTTTCGTTTCATCAGAAAGCAAAATCGTATTAACAAAGATCATAGCGAACAGAAGACTGGGCAACTCTCCAACTAACACTCACAAATTTGTCTCAGATATTCACAATTTACACAGAAAAGGTAAATTATAAAATTTTTAACGACATTAATACTCGGCCTAAGAGGAACCGCCCTCACAAACAGTCACGTGAATGACTCTTTTCACAATCAGTTAAAACGAGATTTCAAACTTTTTATAGCGATCCAATGACTTGCATTGTTCGCTCAACGAAAATCCAAACAATGGCATATAAAAGAAAGGAGCAAGGAACAATGGGAATGTATTTTATGTACAGGGTTTCATGGTGATTATGCCGTGTTTATAGGCTTAGCCCGCTGTCGATAACTAACCAAAAATATTTATTTAGCCAACCGCCCAACCGCGCTGCGTCACTAATCAACACTTTTTGTGCCAAGACATGCAACACATAGTTCATATTATGTAATCAACTCCCCCCCCCCCATGCTATAAGAATAAACAACATTTTTGAACACTTAGAGTAAGTAATCTTTTATGGGAAATTTGCTATTGAGGTTGTAACCATGACTGTACACTAATTCAGTATAAGAGTCTGGTAGAATGAGTTAATCGCGAGACGGCAGATAGAATGTTTCACGGATTACTATATCGCAGCTAGAGACAAATTCAAGTCATTCCCGCCGTAATTATGAAAAAAATAAAAATATTTTAATTAGCAAATTAATATAATAATGCAAATATCTCGGTTAATATTCAAGATAGAGAATAAATGTATAGAACATTATTTATAGTGCATTTCATTTTCAATAAGATTGATTCTATACACTTTTTCGATCCGACTTATAGTAACGGAGATATTTCGAATTTTCAAAATTCTCCCCCTCTAAACCCCCCCCCTCCCCCTGGTCCGATTTCAGCCATTAACGAACCATTAACGAACTTGATCTATCTTTTTACATAAAACGACCAAATATTGGAGTTTGGTAACGATTAAACAAAAATTGCGACCAACACAGACAAATATATATATATATATATATATCTATATATATATAAAATTGTAACCTCTGTCTGTACATTGATTTTTTTCGCGAAATTTCACGATAACTTTTCGTTTCACATGTCATAGACACCATAACTGCATTTTGTTTCTTTGGTGTCTGTTTGTTTGTTTGTTTGTTTGTTTGTTTGTTTATTTGTTTGTTTGTTTGTTACCTTTTCACGCATAAACGGCTGAACCGAATTTTATGAAACTTGGTATGTATATTACTACTAGCCCAACTTAGACTTTAGGCTATATTAATATTCACTCAGACGAACAGGAGTGGGGGTTATAAGGGAGGCCTGAAATTAAAAATAGCTATATTTCGTTTCCTATTGCTTTTTCAGCAAATATGCACATAACAAAAGTTGTTTATTTTGTTATTTAGAGTAACCTTTGTTATATGCACTTTTGCCGTATACGGAAGCATAAATGAGTTATACGCTATCAACTAAAGCGGGAGTCCACAATTTTATTTGGCACTAAAGACTCAACCGAATTAAACCAAACTCGGTATGTGAATTAGTACTAACTCCTTCAGTATAATATGCCATACTAACATTTCTAGGGACGGGCAGGAGTGGGGGTTATAAGGGAGGCCTGAAATTAAAAATAGTGATATTTCGTTTCCTATTGGGGTTTCGGCAAAAGTGCACATAACAAAAGTTGTTTATTTTGTTATTTAGAGAAACTTTGGTTATATACACTATCGTCGTATACCGAAGTATAAAGACGTTATACGCTAAAAATTATAGCGGGAGTCAACAATTTTATTTGGCACAAAAGACTCAACCGAACTAAATAAAACACTCGGTATTTGTATTAGCACTAACGCTTCCTTATAATAAGCCATACTAACATTTCTAGGGACGGGCAGGAGTGGGGGTTATAAGGGAGGCCTGAAATTGAAAATAGTGATATTTCGTTTCCTATTGAGGTTTCGGCAATTATGCACATAACAAAAATTGTTTATTTTGTTATTTGGAGTAACTTTTGTTATATACACTTTCGTCGTATACCTAAGTATAAATGAGTTATACGTCAAAAACTACTAATTCAAATCTATGCAGAATGCACAGGAAATGGGAAATATGACAATATGGAGGACAGTGAAGTCTTTCATAAAAAAAATAATTGTATTGTAAACAAATCCACAGAAACGACGGGTATTTACTCTAAACACTGGGACGGGTAAATGCCAAAACATTGTGCAAAGTAAAGCCTTGCCAAAAAAAAACTATCACCATTCGGCCTCAAATGAATTCCCGAGCGAAGCCGGGTATCTGAGCTAGTATATATATATATATATATATATATATATATATATATATATATATATATATATATATATATATACAGTTTTGAAGGGACCCCATTTTCGTCATCTTCTAGATGGAGGATCGATGGACATTTGAAGAAAAAATTCGAATATTGCGTCATGAGTACAATAGCTGAATTCTCTTAAGGGAAATCTGCTAAAATCTGTTGTCATACCTGTCGGTGGAGACCGTCGTCACTGGCTGATGGTTGAGTACAGCTGGCATTGTGCTTTCGATGAAATGGCACCATCTTCAAGCCCGTCAAAAAGTTGTACTTATATAAAATCTGTTTTTTCCAGTTTTAGCGGTTGCAATTTTTTGATTGATCTTTACGAATATAGAGATTTAAGCATTTTAAGTTCGTAAACGACAGAAATTAGACAAAGGGGGGGGATTTAGAGCGGTGATTATAAAATTACAAATATCTCCGCTATTAAGAGACGTATTGAAAAATGGTATACAATCAATCCTTCATCTTGAATATAAGGCGAGGCATATCATATCATATTAGCAATAAGCTAATTAATCATGAAACGTTTAGATTAAATATCAAATATGATTTTCATTTATTTTCTACTATGTGGCATATACAGGTATATGAAAATATGTGCGGTTAGACAAAATGTGTTCGGTTATCATTTACGTTTCTGTCTGAAAAATCCTTCTTTGATCAATACCATACTCGATATTTAATCGGTCGATATTCCACACTAAGAATCATATTCGTTAATGGATGAAATCAGATCAGGAAAAATGTGAGCTCAGAGAGGGGGGAGGCAATTCGAATATTCCAAATGTGACAGTTTTTAAGTTTGATCTCAAAAAAGGCACTTGAAACGGCAAGACTAAAACCGAAAAAATGGTTTAGATATGTGGATGACACGTTCGTCATATGGACACATGGAGAGAAGACTTTAGAAGAATTTCTGCGGCATCTTAATTCAATACACCCCAACATTGAGTTCACGATGGAGATCGAACGTGAGAGGAAGATTCCATTTCTGGATGTTCTGGTGGAAAGGAAACCAAACGGACAGCTGGGGCATGCGGTTTACAGAAAACCAACACATACCAACAGATACCTACACGCTGGATCTCATCACCATCCAGCACAGAAGAATGGGATAATTCGTACATTGGTCGCTAGAGCTGAGAGAATTTCAGAGCCACAGAACCTCCCAAAGGAAAAACGACACTTGATGACTGCTCTGCTAAAGAATGGCTACGGAAAAGAGGAAATCAGAAATCAATTCAAAAAGAAAAAAGAAAAGAAGACAAGAACAAATGAAGAGGAAATCCGGAAAACAGCCGTAATACCTTTTGTTAAAGGTACAACAGAAAAGATCTCTAGGATACTCAAGAAGCAAGGCATAGAAACAGCATTTGGCACTGACAGGAAAATAGCTCAGATATTACCCAGCTGCAAAGATAAACTCCACACAAAAATCCCGGGGATATACAGCATACCATGTTCCTCCGGCTCAGAATACATTGGCCAGACCGGCAGATTGATAAACACCAGGGTCGCCGAGCACATCAAGAGTTTAAAAAAGTTTCGGACAGAAGAATCAGCCATAGCGGAACATTTCTGGGAAACCAACCATAACATTAAATTCGATGAAGTCAAGGTACTGGCAAAGGTTGACCGTTACCAAGAAAGACTGGTTCGAGAAGCTATAGAAATAGCGAAATGCCCTAACAACTTCAATAGAGAGGATGGATACAGACTCAGGAAACTCTGGAAGCCGGTAATTCCAGAGACCTTGAATAAGAAACGAAAACGACGGTATAGGCGATGAACGACCACCGGACCAAGTATCCGTAGACACCTGGAAGGGAAGACTCCGCCCAAGGAAACCGGATAAGACTCAAATATATACCAGAGATGAACTAACAACTATTCAGTCTCAGAGATAGCCCTGAGGAAGCTAGAAGCATGTCTAGCGAAACGTTGGCAACCAATATGAAGACACGGTCAAGACCCGAAGACCTTAATAGTATTTCTTTAATCGTCTTTTTTCAGCATTCAGTACCCACTGTACTCTTTGGATTTTTACTGTAGTAGTACTGAGTAACTAATGATGTGACCATCTTACATTTCATTTGCTGTCTATGAAGGCTTGTTATTTCTGAAGAAATAGAGGATAGATGGTAAGATGAAACCACAAATGTGTCATTTCAGCACGTGAGAAATCTGCTTAGTTTACGGAGCCCCTGCGTGACGGACTTTTTTAATTAAAATTATGATCTCTGATCTTCGGCACAATATTTCAAAATTCACTAAACATTTTCCAGTCTTGTAGTAAAACCTTGCTAAAATAAAAAACCTCGTTTATTCAGTCGTGATCATAAGTAAACCCATGTTTTAAATTCTGCAGAAATTTTAACGGAAATACAATGCAATTATAACTTGACAATGTATTGTTGATATTTTTACTACTTTAGTTAGTAATTCATTTAAGCACAGGTAATAAGTTAAATTGGAAGTACTTCATACCATTGACTACTTAAGATATTTTCCAGCTAAGGATTGTGAATAGTCATTGCCTGAAGAAGGAAAGTGGGAGCGGTAACCGAAGACAGGTTCTTGGAGGCCGAGGGCGTTAAGACATGTGCATGTTATGGAACGTTAGCTCTCTGTTAGATCGGCTCTGGCCGAATGGAGTATATGCAGGTGTTGTTATGTTCATGTATGGAAATCTGCATCTAACCTGCGTCGGGAGAGTTTTCCAAAAAGGAAGCTTCCTAATGTGCAAGCATTTATCAACACTCCAGTGAAAGTGGACCACTGCCTGGAGAATGTGGTTTCGCAAGATACTGTCCTCAGATAGATGAGAGAATTATAAGAACATTAGCAGCTGATCCCATGACCAGTTGATGCACTCTAGATATTTTGCAGGCAAAGAACTAGCTCGTTGCACTGTGGTTATATTTCTGAAGGAATGTCATCGCCCTAAGGCACATAATAATAATTGACCCTACTAAGTAACATGTAAATTAATATTTAAAATAAGTCATATTTTTTCATGATCGTATATTGTGGACAACAAAATTTTATAAGGTGTCCTCAACCTGCATCGTTTTATACGTGCGCGTGTGTACTCTCTAGGTCCAGTTTTCATTTTAACGTTTAATAAAGGAGATAAATACTCAGGATCAACAAAAAAGGCCTTGTCGCCTACTAATGTTTCAACATATGCGCTCCATCGTCAGTGCCTGCAGACAAACAAAAACCTTAAGACAAAATAACAACATATAGCATGGCCAACAGTGTAAAAACAATAAAAGACCAAAACGTACAGATTAAAAAACGATAGAAAATTAAAAAAAATAGTCAACCAATAAAAACTATAAGCGTGCGTCATAAAGATAAAAAGTTAAAAACCTATAAACTATCTAAATTAAAACAAAAAGTTACTTTGTAAAAACATATATTTACAAATCACAATGGGGTGAAAAATGTATTTGCTTTTAATTTGAAGATGATTTGTTTGTTATTTTGTCTTAAGGCTTTAGTTTGTCAGCACTGACCCTGAAAGTGAACTTTGCATAAATTAAAACACTTATAGAGGACAAGGACTTTTTATTCATCCTGATCAATTCGTTCCTTTACACTCCAGCATTTACGAGAAAGGTATATACTTCTGGGCTTATTAACATTGGAAAAAAGATAGAATATCAATCTTGTTCATAATGCAATGTAATATAATTGTTGTCATCTGCACTATTTTATTAATAGAATATTAATGAACCTATTTGAGGCAGTCAGAATAATAGTGGCCTAACTCCAAAAAGTAAGATTTGTATAAAACCAAGTTGGTTAGGCCACTATATTTTTCAAAGACAGCCAAAACTGTTAGTTAAAAAACAAACTGCTGCTGCTATCTAGTGAACAAACTTAGAAGGTGTTTTAGGCCACTAATATTTCATAGAACACATTATTCAGCAACAGATTCTATGGTAAGTCAAATAAGAAAAATTTGAGGGTTGGGCCACTATAATCCTGAGCGCCTCATTTGTCTCTTAGCTTCTTTCAGCCTTCAATAAACCCCATTTTCCACCCATTCCGTGAACAGTAAAAGTTTTTATTACAAACGTATTCTCTATATCCTAAATACCAAATGCGAATATGCAGGCTTATAACTTTATAAAGCAATAAGGGTCTCGCCGGAGATATTGGCTCAATAGGGATCAGCTCTAGAGCACTGAAGATGGGGTGGTTCGCCCCGAAAGTACTTTGCAATTAAAAAATGAAGTATTAAGAGTGGAGGTGTTTTGACATTATCCTTCCGTTGAAATAAGTAATAGTTTATAGTTAAATTTAGAGGACAGGAAGTGGCGTCAAACTGGCTACCTTCTGTTGGCATTATTTGGTTTAATAACTTTCTCCTAATTTATTGGTTCAAAAACCAAACAGGAGTCCACCTAGCCACGGATCTCCTAGTTATAATAGAATAAGAAACGACAATAAAAAGAAGTGTGTACTATGTTTTGGTTTGGCCTTAGAATCTGTATAAAGAGCGTAAGGTGGGTGTGTGTGCGGGGGACAGATGATTGTTCCGTAGCGGAGAAAAGCGTGACTTATGCCCCTCGGTGAAGAGAAAAATGAAAAATTTCCTTGTGCTCGCAATCCACGTGGGCTCCACGTGTCCCGCCGCCTATCGATCCCTGTAAGTATCGTCTCCCTTTACAACCCTCGGCCTTTTTATGATCGGCCTTTACATTTTTATTTCTCTCCTTCTTCCCCAAAATCCGGTATTGTGCCTACGAAAGGACGATCCTATATATTAGTGCATCTCCTCTCTGGGGCGAAGCTATTCCCCAAACAACGAGAAGTAACGTGTTTCTCTCCACTGATTTTACACATTGCCTACCCTTTAACTATCGTATAGAGTAGCCGAGGTCGGCTCTCTAAGAATTCTCTCTCTCTCTCTCTCTCTCTCTCTCTCTCTCTCTCTCTCTCTCTCTCTCTCTCTCTCTCTCTCTCTCCTCTCTCTCTCTCTCTCTCTCTCTCCTCTCTCTCTCTCTCTCTCTCTCTCTCCCTGTCTCTCTCCCCCCCCCCTCCATGAGAGCGAAAAAAAAGGTCCTAACATTGCGTGATAAGAACATCCTCAATACTCGATATAGCTCAAAGGAAATCTGCTTACAACGTAATCAAATTCTTGCCTTGAGCGAGAAAGCTCCACCCCCATGAAATGCGAGGAATTTAATTAAACTTAAAATAATCCAAATAATAATAATAATAATAATTATAATAATAAAATAATAATTATAAATAATAATTAATATTGAAGGTGGCCCACTACTTTTTCTCATATAAGTAGAGCTAGGCCTGGGCCAATAAGTGCCAAGTGAATAGAGGCTGCAAACTACAATGGCTTCAGGAGCCCATTTCCATTGTGGCACCCCTCGCTAATTACAGAAGCCTTCTTAGCCTTTGTTTGTCTACATTTGTCCCGCCATTATTAAATTCCCTCTAACCTCTATTCTATCCTCTGTTCACACCATCCTTTGCCTCTTATTTACACCTATAAATTAAAATAAGCAACAAATTTAGTTAACAAATTACTAGGTATCTCCTTGGAAGTTCGTTCTAACTCACAAGCGATGTATAACGATTAATTGACAAATATCCAACGAGGTATTTCCTCCGCGCTTTATCAGATACCTTTCTAGCTCGATAATTTTTCAGAGTATAAATATCAATTTTGTTGCAACAGTAAATAATCAAGTATCTGCTTACATAATATAGTTTGTTTTGCACTTTGAGCCCTTAAGGCAGAATCTTTCTGCAGACGTGAACTGTATTATAAAACTAGAATAAAAGAAAAAAAAAAGTCCGTCACGCAGGGGCTGGGTAAACTAAGAAGATTTCCCAAGTGAAATTTTCGAATAGAGAAATCTGCCTACTAATAACAGTAGTAGTAACGAGTACCTAAACCAATATCAAAAGAGCAGTTACGGAAACGGCCGAACTAGCTTTCGGCTGAAAGTCCCGAATAGGACCGACTTAAGCCGATCTCATCTCTGTTATCAGCACACAATTAAAAAAAGGCAAATATCTCGGTTAAAATTCAAGTTAGAGAATAAATGTATATAACAATATTTATAGCAAATTTAATTTGCAATAAGATTGGTTTTATACAATTTTTCCATCCGACGCAAAATAACGGAGATATTTCGAACCCCCTCCCACTGGTTCAATTTCAGTCATTAACGAACTTGATCTTTCTTTTTACATAAAAAGATTAAATAAAAAATTACGACCGCTAGAGCGTTACCACACACACACACACACACACACACACACATATATCTATATTATATATATATAAAATTGTAACCTCTGTCTGTACATTGATTTTTTTCGCGAAATTTCACGATAACTTTTCGTTTCACATGTCATAGACCCCATATCTGCATTTTGTTTCTTTCGTGTATGTTTGTTTGTTTGTTTGTTTGTTTGTTTGTTACCTTTTCACGCACAAACGGCTGAACCGAATTTTATGAAACTTGGTATGTATATTACTACTAACCCAACTTAGACTTTAGGCTATATTAATTTTCTCTGAGACGAACAGGAGTGGGGGTTATAAGGGAAGCCTGAAATTAAAAATAGCGATATTTCGTTTTCTATTGGTTTTTCGGCAAATATGCACATAACAAAAGTTGTTTATTTTGTTATTTAGAGTAACTTTTGTTATATACACTTTTGTCGTATACCGAAGTTTAAATGCGTTATACGCTAAAAATTATAGCGGGAGTCAACAATATTATTTGCCAAAAAAGACTCAACCGAACTAAATAAAACTCGGTATCTGTATTAGCAGTGAGGCCTTCATTATAATAAGCCATACCAACATTTCTATAGACGGGCAGGAGTGGGGGTTATAAGGGAAGCCTAAAATTAAAAATAGCGATATTTCGTTTCCTATTGGTTTTTCCGCAAATATAAACATAACAAAAGTTGTTTATTTTGTTATTTGGAGTAACTTTTGTTATATACTTTTTTGTCGTATACCTAAGTGTAAATGAGTTATACGTTAAAACTTTAGCGGGCACTAACGGCTGAACCGAACTTAACAAAACTCGGTATGTCAATTAGCATTAATTCTTCCATGATTATAAGTTATATTCAAATTTTTAGGTTCGAACGGGAGGGGAGTTATAAGGGAGGCCTGAAATAAAAATTCACCATATTTACATGTATAAGAGACGGGAAATATAAAAATATCGAAGACTGTGAAGAATTATCGAACAAATAATTCTATTATTAGCAAATCACCGGCAACGACGGGTATCAATCCTAAACACTGGGACGGGTAAATGTCAAAATATTGTGCAATGTAAAGCCTGCTAATAAATACCATCACCATTCAGACTCAAATGAATTCCCGGGCGAAGCCGGGTATCTGAGCTAGTATATATATATATATATATATATATATATATATATATATATATATATATATATACATACATATACATATATATAATTTTCATTTTCGTCATCCCATGGGTAGGATCAATGCACATTTGAAGACATTTTTCCTTTAATTTCCCTCGAGGGAAATCTGGTAAAAATTGATTTGATATAGAGGTGTATGCTTGTTTAGGGGGTTGGCGGACAGGCAACCTGCACACCCTCCTCCTTAGTCTATTTCGATCAAAAACAGAGTCGTACTTCTAAATATTACAACAGTCCTAAATACGAATTTCAATAATATAAGGCTAATTTATTAGATCTACCCTAAGTTCATTAACGGCTGAACTCAGACAGTGGGTAGGGTTGGAGGAGGAGAAAATGGAAAATTCAAAATGAGTATTAATGAAAAAATATAAAGTACAATACTGCACTGAGTTTTAATATAGATTATTATTCACAAAAACTAAGTATTATAAAATTAAGTTATTTTAACAAATTATTATACATAGAAATATTTATTGGGTATATAGAACTAATTAAAGGATATAAAATAATAAATACAAAAAAACTCTAAGGTTTGTCTCATTTTCTATTTAAATTCGGGGAATAGTGTGGGGGTAAATTTTGCTCATGATTCAGGCCATTCTAAGAACAATACCATCGAAATTGGAAATCCTCCCTCTTTGTTACTTAAATGCTCAAACATGGCTCAGAGGTTTTCAGTGGACGTTTGAGAATCAATTATTCCTAAGTTCAACATACGCTACCACGTATGTAATCATATTTTTTCCCGGAATATTAAGATGGTAAAATCATTATATTTTACACGATTTATTTCAAGTTATTATATACAATATATTCTATTCTTGTTAAATTAATTTGATTAATAACGAATTGTTAAATATTTTTAGCTAATTATGTTAATGTGGACGACAATAATATATAATATATTATTATATATTACAATAAAAGGATTTATTTTTAAAACAACGTCGATGGTTGAAGTAGAAACAAACATTTTAATTAGTTATATATTTGTAACGTATAAAACAATGTAATTAACAAACCTTATTCTAAATGTGTATAGAATAATCCCATGAGAAGGAGTGTGGAGGGATAAAATAAATGTGTGTAAGAAGAAATTATTATTTTCGGAAAACAGCTATTGAGGTTGTACTCATGATGCGATTTTTAGAATACTTCATCATTTGTCCATCGATCCTACACAGAAGATGACGAAAATGACGTCCGCTAAAATGTATATATATATATATATATATATATATATATATATATATATATATATATATATATATATATATAAATTTACTGTTAGCGCTCTAGCGGTCACAATTTTTGATTGATCGTTGCCAAAACCAACATTTAATCGTTTTACGTAAAAAGAAAGATCAAGTTTGTTAATGGCAGAAATCGAACCAGTAGGAGGAGGAAGGGTTCAGAGGAAGGAATTTCGAAAATTTAAAAGATCTCCTTTACTCCTCCTTAAGGCGGATCAAAAACATTAGTACAACAAATCTTATTGTAAATTTAATTTTCTATAAATTGTGTTAAATACACATTTTCTCTAATCCGAATATTAACCGAGATATATGGCATTTTTAGTTTTCGGCCTTTAACAAACCCCCACTTCTTCTAATACTTATCTCTTCTAACTCGGTTGTAAGCGTACAAGAACATCAGCTATTATGTGCCTAATCGATAACGTTATGGAAGTAAACTTGTTAATTGCTCCATGTCTTAAATTTCTCCTTATGTTCATGTTTTTCAAACTCGGTTAGTATGGAAGTAATTTTCTTTGGGCATTCAATAAAACACCACTATAAATTATATGCAAGCATGCATAAGTATATATATATATATACACATATTAACGAGAGGGATTAAGCTACCTTCCGTTTCGGAGCAAGCTCGTGCCAAGCAAACTGCAGTAATGCCCTTTTCCTTAACGAGAAATTCGCTAAAAAATATAGTCTGGTCAGTTTTTATTCGTCTAGGAAGGTCTTATATAATATATTATTGTTTTTGTGGACACGGAAGCGGCATTTAGTGACGTGAGTACGAAGCATTGCCAAGAATGCACTAGAAATAGCTTAAGACAGACAAGGTGGTCTGGAGACAGTTCTCATGTTGGCACCTTCAATAGCTTTGCTCCTACTATGCCTTCACCACTGAGGCATTCAGTTATTAAATTTCTTCTAGTGGAAGAACAGCGTTCGCAAATCAGTGAGCATTGTATTTCATT
Organism: Riptortus pedestris; assembly: GCA_019009955.1. Lineage (NCBI taxonomy): Eukaryota > Metazoa > Arthropoda > Insecta > Hemiptera > Alydidae > Riptortus > Riptortus pedestris. Next base: position 99,349,065 of record CM032230.1, on the reverse strand, counting down.
CAAATTACCATATTCCAGTGATATATTACCTAAAATAAACAGCCATTCCAACAATCAAAGGGAGATGAATTTTGTGAAAAACTAATTTAACTAACGGTCAAGTTACAATGAACATATACCTACAATCTTTTGCTAGTTTACGCCCAAATGTTAAGAACAGAAAGTGTTGTGACAGATAGACAGAAAACAACAGGGGCTAAATTATGATATAAGCCTGTAATTATACTAAATCATATACTAATCGACTGGGATAAAAGTTTTAATTCAGAAACGCTTAGCCGATAAGCTCAGGCATTGCATTTAATTACTTACTGTTAACTGACAGCAACCAATAGGTAATACACAACCAAACGCACGTAAAAGTTATATATATTTGTCTTTAAGCAGATTTCCCTGTAGCTATCAGCTATTGAGGTCGTGATCATGACGCGATATTTGAAATTTTTCTTCAATTGTCCATCGATCCTACCTAGAAAATGAGGTCCGTTCAAAACTATGTGTGTGTGTGTGTGTGTGTGTATATATATATATATATATATATATATATATATATAAACGCTCTAACGGTCGCAATTATTGTTTAATCGTTACCAAACTGAATATTTAATCCTTATATGTAAAAAAGGAAGATCAAGTTCGTTAACGGCTTTTAGCGGCAGAAGTAAAGAACAGAAAGTTGAGAAGACTCTTGTTTCTTATGCCTGCACTTAGTGTACGTACATAGCTCCTTCTTTTGATAATCTAAATATGTATATATTGCAAAAAAAATATAAATGGTGTTGTGTTTGGAACATTTGCATTTATTTAAAGCATCTATTCAACGTAAGAACGTTAAATGCTGAAATCGGACCAGGTGGAGGGGGAGGTTAGAAGGGGAGAATTTCGATAGTTCGAAATATTTCCGTTACTATAAGTTGGATGGAAAAAATGTATAGAATCAATCTTATTGGAAATTAAATGTACTATAAATATTGTTATATAGATTTATCCTCTATCTTGACTATATTTCTCTATATTAACCGAGATATTTGCGTTCTCAGTTTTCAGCCTCCAGCAAACCCCTTCTTCTACTCATGTTACATAAACAATACTAGGTTATGTAATAAATCACATTAATTGCCAAACATTGTTTTCAAGAGACATTTATTATACGAGATACACGCAAATATGTTCTGGTGACCCCCCCCCTTCTTAAGTTTTCGGACTACTTAAATTTGATTGATTAAGAAAAAATTATTCTAATTCATTATAATTTACAGTACTAGATAGTAAATAGTTTTCAATCAAATTAATACGTTATATACAGATATATTACAGTAATTGTTTTTCTTTCTGGTCAGAAGTTTGTTTACATTTCAGATGCTTTCCGTCGGGAGGTTTCTTATTATCGATTGTATTTATTCACATAATATTCACGGTGGTGTTCTGTTACCGGTATGTAGATTTATCTGTTACCTTTTCTAAATGAATAAATGACCCATCCTAGTTTATGCAAGCGATCAAATTTAATATGCTAATTAGAAGTTGTCCCTCAAGTTGCTGGTGCCAACCACCTTAGACGTGGGGCATAAACAAATAAATTGCTGACAGAGTACGAATCTGTCATTCCTGTTAGATTCACAGAGCATCAGCAGAAGCAGACTGCCGTACATGTGCACTGCGCTCACCTTGCAGAATCAAACATTCTTCGCCGAAGTGTCAACGGCCACAACTATAGATCTAGGAACCACTATAATGAGAATTAAGTCTCAGACATTGCAGATATTAAATATATTAAAAATGTAAATCAAAATAGCCAAGAAACCTTTTGAAATGATGCCTATTATTAATAAAAGTCTGTCACGCAGTGGCTGCAAAATTTCCCACTTGCATCACGTATTTGCATTTATCTCAAGACTTAAAAGTTCAATGAGAACAATATTTATTATTTAGGCTTCAAATGAAGTGCTTCATAATAGAAGAGCTCATTGTTGATATGGCATTAGTAGGAGTTAGGGGTTTACTGAAGGCCGAAAACTGAAAACAATCTCGGTTAATATTAAAGATAATGAACAAATGAACATTACATTTGCAATGAGATCGGTTCTATAATTTTTTTTCCAATCCGTCACATAATAACGGAAATATTAAGATTTAATATTTTCCAAATTCCTCTCCTCTAACCCCGGCCCCCCCCCCACTTTTCACATAAAACACTTAAGTATCGATTTTGTTACCGATTAAGCAAAAATTGGTACCGCTAGAGCGGTACCAGAGAAATATATATATATATATATATATATATATATATATATATACATACAATTTTAAACAGACCTCATTTTCGTCATCTTCTAGGTAGGATCGATGGACGTTTGAAGCCATTTTTCGAAAATCGCGTTATGAGTAAAACCTCAATAGCTGATTTCCCTCAAGGGAAACCTGCTAAAACGCAGAATGTGACCTTTTTTCAAAACTTGTTTAGCTTTTTTTGGGAGAGGAGGGGGGGGGGGTCGACGGACGGAATTTCAAAAACTGGGAATTGCTCCAGTGATTGCTATTTAAGGAAATTCGACTATATAAGAAATTCGCTTATATATATAATTATTATACCTGTATAATAAACTTGAACACAATCACAAGTGCGCAGCAATTTGTATTTAATCGTTTTTAATTTTGAAATTTAAACGTCCTGAGAAACTCATAATGAAGTTAATTAATGCCCAAAAACGTACTAGGAATAGTGTGTTAAGACAATGACTATCATGTAAAATCGTAAATATCTACGTAATCATGTCACCGAATAACATTTTTTAATGAAAAGTGTTAATCATGTTTATCACATTTTGTTGTTTATTTGAATATTAATAGAGTATTTTTTATTTTCCAACCATCTGTAACCCCCTAAATATTTATGGGACAACAGTCTGGCTGGAAAAGGGCCCCGTGGTTACCATTTGACTTATGAAACGAAATCTACCAAATTAACGCGAAGTTAATTATGGAATTTAATTAAATATTGAAGGAAAAGCAGGAGTCCCTTATCTAATTCATCAATAAAGGGCCGCCTGGAATAGGTTCCATCGATCACAAGGATATATTTCCTCATGAATAATTAAGGACTATATTAGGACCATAATGAATGGATTTCATTTTTAAGTGTCTCAAATCTGTCCTGACACTGAATCTAGTTAATATTTCTCTCCAGACAAGAATGGATATAAGGTTGAAAACTCAGAATGAGACGCGTTGACTTTAAGAGGGTACGTAGAATTAATAACAGAAAATAAGTATTTTCGAATCAAGAAATAAAATCTTAATTAGGACGCCATCAAAGAACCCATTTTGATGTATCACAACTATGAATGATCTGTTGGAACACAATTTATGGCATTTAAGCTTGGATAATACGTTTCATGAAATATTCTACTATTGTAAAAAGGGCGATGACTAAAAGTGGGGGTTTATAGAATGCTAAAAATTAAAAAATGTAAATCTCATGAGTTTTAAAACCGTCATACAAAAATTACGACCGCTAGAGCTGTAACAGACAACTATATATATATATAAATTAATATCATTTTGATCGGATTTCCGTCATCTACTCTGTAGGATCTACGACTTTTGAAGAACTTTCGATAATCGTTTCATGATTACAACTTCCAATAGTTGATTTCCCTTAAGGGACATTTACTAAAATTGTCATAGACAGTACCGTTCCGAAAAATTGGCTTCCTGTTATAGGGGATGTTATGTAACTAATATTATTTCTAATTTCGTTTCCGCCAACTATCTTTTTATACGTTTTCTCCAATTCGGATATTAACCGTGTTATTCGGTACCACCCATTGTATTTTTCTGGTTACAGCCTAAAACTCCCCACCCTTTTTTTTCTATTTCTTTTTTCTTAAACTCGCTCTTCTCATACGATTTCCACTTTGAGTAACTTAGTCACTAAATACCTCATGCTCGTCTTATATTTAAAGGCCTTTACACATAGGCATCTTACTATGTGAAAAGTAGAGTATAGGCAGTGAGATATGAGTCAGCTTGTCAAATATCTGCTTAGTTTACGCAGGCTATGCGAGCTGGACTTTTCATCGCCTGAGGATGTTTAGCTTCTCAATTTATTCCTAGTTTTTAGGCTTTTCTCCGTGAAACGTTTACACCATCGTTTCGAGGAAACTTCAAGGTATAGCGGGGGAAGGAATAAGATTGGTTGTAAAAAAGTAAAATGATCGGTGTCCACATACGGCATGTTTAATTGTCAAAGTGATATTAGTACAGTCTTGGAGACAGAATTCTGAAAAGTAGTTAAGACACGTCCTAGTCAAGACCATGATTTTTACAATAGTTACACTTTTAGAACTGGCTTGGTAAAGCGCAGTTCAATCCCCATTGGCAAGTACCTAGAGAGAGTTTTATACTCAGGGACGATCCTAGATTTACTAAAATATTATTCACAAACTCTATTACTCGAACCTCTAAACGAAGAGGTAACAACTACATACTTTCATCATAATAAGCTGGTTTTGGCCCCCGCCCCCCTCCCCTGCTTTTTACATAAGCTGTTTAGAAGATGTCAGAGTCCTATCCACCTAATGCTAGAGTCAGCTGATTACCAGGGTGCAAAAATTAGAGCAATATGATAGCAAACAAATTGAGCAGGACAAGCATAAGTGGCACAGTCTTTCTCCGCCTTCTCTTTCGCCTCCCTCCTTTGTTAATTTTTGAAGCCATCTTGAATCCACACAACACATGAACATCCACGACATTAGAAAATATTTTAATATTGATTCAGCCAAGAGTTACAATAATCGGCGATACATTTCCAAGCCATCATGGAAGGCTAATATTGTTCTTAGTAATAAAAAAAGTATTGTTGTTCCACCCCTTTTACATTAATTTCGAACCTCACAGCATCAGTTTTAAAATATGGTCCATATGACCATTTCTTTACATTGTGCTCTCAACATTCTATTTCTTCCAGAATTACCACAAGCAAGTCTGCAAACAACAATGATGGTTTCCTACTTACTTGAATGTATTTATATGATATTCAGCATCTCATACCTGTGAACAAAACAATATCATAAATTAACATTCATAAATACTAATATATAACAAAAATAAAATTCAAAATGAGAAGCTCAGATTAATAAAGGCCGGAAGAACCCAACCAAGCAGTCATATGGCGGATTGGAATCAGCAGCTCTTAAACATTTGTCCATTGTGAAAACAAGCAACAAACAATAAAAAGAACATGGCGCAAGGGCACCGTAAACTAAGCAGATTTCCGACTTGCTAGATCATAATTGAGGATTTGTAAGTATCTCTTAAAAGTTACACATAACATGGACACGGCGATTTATGGTTTATCATACAATTTGCACCAATGTCTTATAAGTCTTTTTCATCATAAGAATAGATAAGGAGATATCTACAATATTGTTTTTGAAATTCTTTACAACACCCACTTAACACAACTGCATGTCATCAGCAAAGTGAATATATTTAACAACTGTCAATAAAAAAATAATGTTCCTGGTTTTATTCGCGTAAGTTAAAAAATCTAAACACCATGTATCTATTAACGAATTTCAATCTAAAAGTTGGACTAATGAAAACTATAAAGAAGAAGGAAAATAATTGAATACCTACGAAGGTTTGCAGGGATATTTGTATCTTTTTATAAATTAAATAATTTAATACCAGGTTGAGTTTATATTATTTAATTTTCTCATTAATTTCATTATGGTGTAGATAAATTTGTTTTTTCTATAAAAAAAACCCGCCTTATAGCACATGGTTAAAATAAATAAATTATTTATTTAATTAAATAAACTATTGTTGAAAACTCTTGGCGTGGCCTTCTTTCGCTAATACATATTCAGATTTTATGATCAGAATTCAGGTAGAATTCTCAGATAAGAATTCAGGCTTCCAAATAAAACTCCAACTTCAGCCTTCTAGGAAAACCCTTCAATGGAAAATGCTGAATAAAATTGTGTCAGAGGGAAAGGAAATATTTTATTGCACCAAAAGCTATCTACTAAGAAATGAAATGTGCTTTTATACAATGACAAAGCCCGTCGAAAAAAAAATTCTCTGAAATGTCATTCACAGAAAAACTTACTCAAATTCGGTTTCAAAATGTTATCAACTCTCTTGGTCACGTTAGATTACAATTTAATATAATAGTCAGTTTTGCAAGTAGTGTGTAAAATAAGCTTATTTTTGATAATATTGAATAACACATTATGTCATCTCAATTTGACCTTCTTATTTCTAACGTAGTAAAACTAAGCTTGAAATGTATATATATGAGATATTTATGAATATGAAGCTTAATGTGAAAATCGCATGAGTAGGATTGGGGCTGAAAACGAATAATTAAAAATAATTGAATTAGTATTCTAATTACAACGATATGATTGGAATATAGATTGTAGAAAACAAAAAGAGCAATAGAAAAGATTACAAGGCATTTCTGCAGTATTTTGCTGAGTACGGTAATGCTGCTCTCTAAACACCCACCACCCCTACCCTGATTTCAGACATCAACAAACATGATTTATAGATTTTTATAAAGCAATTAAATATATCTTTGAAGATAGAAAAGTAAATTCTTACTCCAGGTAAGAATATAATAGTTATTTATTATACAATTGACGAAAGTAGATCATTTTACAACTCGAGTGAAACGTTTACCCACACGAGCGTAGCGAGAGCAAGAGAGTTGTAAATTCTACTTTCGTCACGAGTGTAATATTAATTTTTTTCTGTAATCGTGTAATACATGATCAGATCTAACCAGAATATGAACAAAATTAGGATGTTGAGAAGATTATGGTATGTTGTTGGTAGGTGGTGGTATGGTTGTGAAAGGTTATAAGCATAGTTATAAAACAACTAGTGATGATTGTGAAGTTGTGCAGTTATAAACAAGTGCAGGTTATAAACAAGGAAGGTAATTATTATTATATTTAAATTTTAAAATATATTGATTATTTCCACCAATAATTCATTCACATTTCAATTTATTTTGTTAAAATAAATTCTTACAATGTTAAGAAACATTTAAAAGCATTTAATTTTCAACTTCAAATTATTTTTTAATTTATACTTATTACTAATTAAGAAGGCAATTCACTTTCTTCACTTGTGAAGAAAGTGATTACTTTCTTCACTCTATTGCAAAATGTTTCACTTTCTTCACTCATTTCAGTTTAGTAATGTTACCATTATTCAACGATTACAGAAAAAAATTATTTTATGGGGTCCTAACATTCATTTTATTGAACTTCTTTTAATTTAAACTTATCCCTTAACAGTTTTGGAACTGAGAGGCTGAAGGTTGAGGTAGACAAATAACCGGATGTAGTTTGCAGAGCAAAGGGTTGCGTCCGGACCTAAAGGCAGGAACCCAGAAAATTGGATTCCATCATATTTCTCACCTAAAGGTGGCCATATTTCCCTGCACCGCCGGTTCTCATGCCATTATCAACAGAGAGGCTGACAGGTTGACGGACAGTCTGCACCTCGGAGGAGATAACGAGTGTTCATTTTGGAGGGAATATTCCATTAAAAAAGAGAAAATCACGCGGGAGAAAATGGACACTAATGAGAAGCGAAAGGTAGAAGAGGCCGATTAGGAGGAGGAAAGAGAGCGAATGGCGAAAAGAGGAAGTCTCATATTAGGGCTTGACGGTGATGACACAAGAAATGTGCCCGGGGAGACACAAGTTGTCTGATTTCTCTCCCATGAAGGAGGGGCCTAACCATTAAACAACATGGACTGTCAAGAATAGTCCGTTGCGCAGGGGCTGTGTAATTAACGCTTTTCTAAGGTGGCTAACCGACTTTTGTCAAGGATCCGACACCATGCCGATAATACGTGGCTGAAGATAAATAAAACCAGATTAACCTATAATTATGATAACGGGTATAAAACGAGTATTAAAAAAAAGAAGCAAAATTAGTTCTATTGAAAAAAGGAAATGGGAAAATACAATATAAGAACAAAAAAACAGACAAAATAAAAAACGCGAAAAGTATTAGAGTACATAATATTTGTCGAATTACATTAATTAATTGAATCCTACCTCTCGAAGTTCAAATTATAACTGATTCAACAATATGTTTACAGATTTATAAAAGATTATATTAAATATAAATAATATTTATTTTATATTTATTTTTAAACAAACTAAAATTGGCCGTATTTCCATAATGGTTAACCGTATGAAAACATAGCTTAGAACAACAGTTGTAGACAATCTGGAACTAATTTGTTTTATATATATATATCGAGTGTCACCGTATTTTATATATATATATATATATATATATATATATATATATATATATACATATACATATACATACATACAGACATACATACATACCTACCGTGGCCATTTAGTATTTAAGAATGTTTTTGAGCATACAGAACCTTAAGGGAAAATTTTCATCAAATGTCCATCGATCCTACCCAGGAGATGACTAAAATGAGGTCCGTTCAAAATTATATATATATATATATATATATATATATATATATATATTTGTCTGTTAACTCTATAGAGGTCTCAATTTTTGTTTGATCGTTACCAAACTCGGAATTTAATCGGTTTAGGTAAAAAGAAAGATCAAGATCGTTAATGGCGGAAAGAGGACCTGTGGGAGGGGGGGGTTCCAGGGGGGCTTTTTGAAAATTCAAAATATCTCCGTTATTATGCGTCGGATCGAAAAATTGTATAGAATCAATCTTATTACAAATTAAATTTACTATAAATATTTTTCTATACGTTTATCCTGTATCTTGATTATTAACCGAGATATTTGCATTTGTATTCTGCGTGTGGTCACCAGTAGGCTATGTTCGGACTTGCCGCCGAGAGCTCTGGCGGGCGTTTCCTTAAACATTCGTCCCTCGTGAATAGGTTTAGAGGTTAGGTAACTGTTTTTTGGGGCTAGAAACTACTGGGTTATTACGCCCTAAATAATGTTTTAGGTTTAGAGGTTTCTTACTACTACAGTTGTTATTAGGCAGATTTCTCTATTGGGAAATCTGCTTAGTTTACGCAGCCCCTGCGTGACGGACTTTTAATTATAACCGATTCAATAATATGTTTACAGATTTATAAAAGATTATATTTAATTTAAATAATATATATTTTATATTTTCTTCAAATGTCCATCGATCCTACCCAGGAGATGACTAAAATGAGGTCCGTTCAAAATTCTATATATATATATATATATTTGTCTGTTAACGCTCTAGTGGTCGCAATTTTTGTTTGATCGTCACCAAACTCGATATTTAAACGTTTTATGTAAAAAGACAGATCAAGTTCGTTAATGGCTGAAATCGGACCAGTGGGAGGGGGGTTTTGAGGGGGGATTTTTGAAAATTTGAAATATCTCCGTTGCCTACGTCGGATCAAAAAATTCTATAGAACCAATATTATTGTAAATAAAATTTACTATAAATATTGTTCTATACATTTATTCTTTATCTTGAATACTAACCGAGATATTTGCATTTTTGTTAATCGCGGGCCGATAACGGATGACGGAAATTGACGGGAAATTTTCCGCCTAAAGCTAGTTCGGCTATTTGCCGTAACTGTACGGCTCTCGTATGGAGATTTTTCTATTGTAAACTTCCCGTGGGAGATCTGCTTAGTTTACGCAGCCCCTGCGTGACGGACTTTTTTATTCCCGACGCGTTTCGAGTGTCACCACTCCTTCACAAGGGGTTATTTAGTCATCTATAAAATTAAAAACAGTCCTTATATTATAATATATCAAGTATATTATATAATACTTTCGTCATTATAATTGGCTAAAAACGTCTTTAAATCAATTGAGCGAGGCAACTATAGAAAGATACTTACTTACTGGCTCAATTGATATATAACATTTTTCGACCCAACTTGTAATTACGGAGATAATTCAGCTTTGGTATTTTATTTATCACCCTATGGACTCGCTCTCCCATTGGGTGGATTCTGGCCGCTAACAAACTCTAAGTTTCTTTTCCGGATGAAAGTTTAATCAAGAAGTATAGTTTCAATATTTCGAAATTTACTGCCATTGGAAAGCGAACAACCAAACAATCTATACGAACTTAAATGAACATTAAATTTTAAAATTATACTCGCCTTGCTTTTGGTATTAATTAACTATAATTCGTAAAGATTTGAAGGAATTATGGTGTAATGATGTCATATGACAAACTTCAATACCTTCTCTTTCTAAAGAAAATTTGCTAAAACGCCTTATTAAAGCTTCGCGCAGCTGTAAAAATAGATGAAATGTAACCCCAGTGTGTCTAACGAATATATTTATGGAGTGTAGATGATTTTATGACATCGAAGAATGGCAGCCATACACCGACGGAATTTAAGGAATTTGTAAAATACATAGACTATTTCAAATCAGAATCCAAGTCACGGTGTCAATATACAATTAGGCTTTTGAAAATGGATCCAGAATGCCTATTTAGTACGAAGGAATCCTGCTAAGTGTACGCCGACCTCATTCATGAACTGTTTAACATTTATATGGACATTAATTACACATAAAATATTTCTAATATTATAGAAATAGATAATCAAAGGATCTATCAATTCAAGTCTCCATAATGGAACCCAGTAACATATTAAAGCGGAATCTCTCTAAGGTATGCAAATTAGAACTCAGACGACAATATTCAAACCACATTAAACGACAATAAGCAATTACTGACAGCAATTATCTATTGGACTTGTGTCAAATAATGTCCCATTTCAGGTTAAAGTGTATGACGATGCCTTGCTCCATAATTCTCCAGGTTTGTTGGATGCTTCGGATTTATTTTTTTTCAATGAAACTTTTAATGTACTTTAATACAATAGAAATTCAAAAGACAGGAAGCCCCGCCATCAAAAGAGAAAGCCCACTATAGGGAGGAGATATCGTGTGTAAGACCCTAATAATACTAATGGCCTGGAGAAAAAAAAACCCCAAAGAAGGGCCTAAGATATACGAGGCTAGGAAGTAAAGTCGGCGGGGCAAACAAGGATCACTAAGGGCAAGCCTTGGGATGAATAGGAAAGACTAGCATTGTCAGCCTTATTGCGAGGGTACTTTGACGAGAGGTTCTTTAACCCTTTCAGTGCGGGGCAAAGCTCCCTGATTAGCCCTTGCATACTAGAACCCTACAGTCTTTGTGCATCTCACTCCAGCTAAGCCCTCAGGCATCTTAGCTTGAAATTGGTTAAGGCCTAAGGATGAAAAGCGAGAAGGAAGTCTGCCAAAGTCTACCATTCTTAGGGCTTATTAAGTATTTGGCAAGCTAATACAGGTCCAAAGCGCATGTGTGGTCTAAGCTAAGTGTTTCCCACGTTCATAAACGTCCTTTCTCTATATTTTGATAAAAGACCATCGGGATTCTGCTCCTGAACTACACAGAACGAGAGCACTAAAGTACTAAACACTCCATTAATATTCGACTTAAAGGAAATTCACATTGTATGAAATAATTTTATTAACGAGATTGTTTATTTTATTTATTTATTTACGTCCACTTTTATGCTTCTATGGCTAATTGAAACGTGTTATCTAAAGGTTACCACCCTTTTCTAGCCAGAGTGGAACTAATGAATTTATTTATTGAGTTCGTCACTAGATAAATTCCTATTGCCCAGGGCGGGAATGGAACTCGCTACTCTCAGGTTTACACGTGAGATTGCGACCAGCGCCTAAACTTTCACGGGCAACCTGAGCCTCCAAACAACGAGATTGTATATAAATTTTTCGTCTTGTCGCATATTAATGCAGATATTTGTATTTTAAATTTTAACCCATCTTTCACACGAAAAGGTTAACTATTGACGTTTGTAGTGATCACATAAAAATGTAGGCCACCACCATCGCGCACACACATACGCATATATAATGCGTAACAGTAACATACAAAATATGAAATATAATAGTTATATACAAAACGAAAAAAAACTTAATCGTTATGTATTAAAAACGAAACTAAAGAATTATGTACTAATCAAGAAACGCAAGAAATATTTACCAAATATGAAACCTAATTGGCAGGTACTACAGTAGTTATGAAACATAATAGTTATGTACAAACATGACTGGGTGGCTATCATTTTTGAGTACAAATAAAACTCATACTACACATTGATTCTACAGTCTGATTTCGTTCATGCACTCCCTCTCCGACTCTCCCTCCTGAAAGAGCGTTTTATATTATGGACTTTTCTATTGGCATTTAACTCAATTGCAGTATTCAGATTTTGTACAACATTCAGTTCGCCTTGGCAAAGGTAATAAATTCCACCGAAACGTCGCCAAGCTGAAATAGTTTAATTTCAATCTTAGTGACTGACAACCACATCACATAAGGATAGCTCCAACAGCGGCCATCACTAAGAATATTCATCGAAAACTCATAAACTTAGAATTCACACATGAAGTATGGGATTATGAGAGTTGAGCATGTGAGTTAAGGCCAGTAGCCATCCTGAGAACAGGTGTTCCTACAATTGCTGACCATAAAACTTGGTCATTATTGGGTAGATTGCTCAAGTAAGTGAATGTCATGGATGGCTTACATATACCAAATCACCTTCGATTCCTTTTGTGTCCCTTAGTTTAAACGTGAAATTTTAATCTAGCGAATAGAATGAAATATTAGTTTATTGTGAATATACTCTTTAAAAAATTGAATTACTTGGTTGAAAACGGAAAAAAATACTTTGTTAATATTCATATTATAGAAATGCATATAGATGGTGGATTGTAGAAAAAAAACATGATTAACAAGACTGTGATATATTTCTGAATGTCAAAAATAAGAATGAACTTAGAATTATGGAAACATGTTGAGAATGAATGGAGAGTGAGTTATAGCCGGGCTCGGTGTGGAGAGAGTACTTCGACGAAATTTGGCAAGAAGAAGAAACTGGTTGATTGGACACACACACACACGCACGCACACAGAATATCCATACCAAACATGGCAAAAGGCAGATTCCCTTATCACTCAAATACAATTTTCATATTTTGCGGTTTTAGTAGAGGTTGATTTTATCGTACCACAACTCTGTAAAAATATACAAGTCTTAAGAAGAAAAGAAAAAGTTCTCAAAGAAATCCTTCCCAGTGTTCTAGGGATCATCCACAGGGATATGTATTTAGGGAAATTGACTTCTTGGCAAACCAAGATATTCCAAAGCACTGAAGAACCCGAGATAAATGAAATTTATTTTCTTCTCACCTTGAATAAACTTCATATACAATTTTTTTTCAGGTCAACCCTTAAAGTGTTGAAAATACTTTTAGCCCACTAAAATGAAACAATATACTTCAAAGGAAAATGAGCGAACTTTAGTTTCAGATCATTGGGCTTGTAACTAGATGAGACTAGAAGGGATCTTAGCTTTTTATTGACAACATTACACTCTTCCAAAAAAATCTTTTTTCTGTAATCGTTGAATAATGGTAACATTACTAAACTGAAATGAGTGAAGAAAGTGAAACATTTTGCAATAGAGTGAAGAAAGTAATCACTTTCTTCACAGGTGAAGAAAGTGAATTGCCTTCTTAATTATTAATAAGTATAAATTAAAAAATAATTTGAAGTTGGAAATTAAATGCTTTTAAATGTTTCTTAACATTGTAAGAATTTATTTTAACAAAATAAATTGAAATGTGAATGAATTATTGGTGGAAATAATCAATATATTTTAAAATTTAAATATAATAATAATTACCTTCCTTGTTTATAACTGTACTACTTCACAATCATCACTAGTTGTTTTATAACTATGGTTATAACCTTTCACAACCATGCTTATAACCTACCAACAACATACCATAATCTTCACAACATCCTGATTTTGTTCATATTCTGCTTAGATCTGATCATGTATTACATGATTACAGAAAAAATTTAATATTACACCCGTGACGAAAGTAGAATTTACAACTCTCGTGAAATTACCACACTCGCTTCGCTCGTGTGGGTAAACGTTTCACTCGAGTTGTAAAATGATCTACTTTCGTCACTTGTATAATAAATAACTATTAAGGGATGTATCCATTAATGTAGGGATGGACAATTATAATTATTTTTCATTTTCATAATCTCAGTATTAACTTAGGGAAATATCATAATACGAATAAAAAACCAAAAACAAAAATATATGCGGAACAAAAAAAATATAAGCCACTACAAATTCTTAGATAAATAGCACAAAAAGGGTAATTTGCAAGCTCACTATTCCTCCCTTAATAAGAAACAATATAAAGCAGATTCGAAATTCAAGCTCAATATTGATGTTTAGTTATATAGTCGAGTAAAGTTAACGTCAAGTGAGTAGGGAGTTGAGGTTTAGTGCAGGCATCACAGGCAAAAATACAAATAACATTGAACATATTCGAGTTCGACAAACAAATATGTATGCATAAGGAATTGGACAGCAATACTTTAACAGAAAATTAAGACATACAGCATTATTCGATTCCGACATAAACCAATTTGATTTTTGCATTACACTTCTTATCTTTCTTAGTTTTGTTACGATCAAAGAAAAATCGTTGAATACCGACAAGTTAGTTAAATACAAACAATGCAGGCTGTTTTGGCAGCCTTTCAACACCCTTTTTGGCAGACTTTCTAAACAATTTAGGAAAAGCGTTTAACATATTTGATAAACGTTACTGCGACTATACCAGTGAATTACAAGCTTAGAATGTCACCTGTGTGTCCAGATCATATGTATACGGGGTACGTACACATGAGCATATAAAGTTAATAATAACACGCTAGTTGAATTTTTCTTTTTATTATTCCATTGAATTACTTTTAATACATCCACCAGACACACGACAAAAAAGTGCATAGAACAAATAAGTAAGTTCCTTTGCTGCCAAAAAAGTACAACATATTCTTCGCGCCCTTATCAAGCTATTTAATTTGATTTTGTACATTATTTTCTCACTTTCTTTTCTGAAGAAACTTTGAAAACTGAATGCTTTTCTTTCAGAGCATAGAACTCTCTTTGATCATTTTAGCTTCTAGTTTTGGTTCTACTTGACTATTACTCCCAGGTATTCGAGATACAAACTATTGAGTCAAGTCAACGAAATATTTCTTAAGACCGGTAAAGAATAATATATATATTCTGGAAGTAAACATCCGTTTTTTATAAAATATATTCCAACTTGCAAGGATTTAGGAGCCTTTGAAGAACCTGGTTCTCTGCCAACACCAATTTTATCCATACCTTGCGGTCACAGCCAGGCTACTCTAATTACGGAAAAAAGAAATATCCTTTTAAAAATAAATAAAGTTAAAAGCTATTCTTTGAAATTTCTATATTCCCCTGTCATTATAATGGCTATGGAATTTATTATAAAAGCAGGTTTATCTGCCCCCGATACCAGGTGTATTAAACTCGGAAGGTAAAGCAAGGTAAAATAAATTCTCAGAAAAAAAAAAATAGTGTTCTAAAATAAATGAAAGAAATAACAATCAGCTGTGCCCTATAAAAAAACCCGCCCAATTATTCCCAGCTATGCTCTCCTATTTCCAACAACACAATTCATCTTTTGTCGAGGGGTTTTTTGCTCTAAAACCTATATTACTCGGCCATAGCCTGCATCTATACACTCACCTCTCTTCCAGATAACTCTGATGTGGAAATAACGAAAATGGAAAGTACTGTCACAATTAGTTGTCTAGCCCTAATCCCACTCGGCAGTAGCAGTATAAAATTAATTAATTACCAAACCACACTACCGCTTAGTCCTGTTATTATTTGTTTGGGTGAATTTACTTTAATTCATATGAGGAATATTGTTAATTTTTGTTTATGTGATACTATTTACCTGAGGATAAATGGTTAGACCTCGGCCAGGTATTAAGAAACGTTTTATACACAAACGAAGTCCGTCACGCAAGGGCTGCGTAATCTTAGCCGATTTCTCTCGTGAAGTTTAATAATAGATAAATCTATACACTGGTAACACACCACCTTGAATATTAAGTGAATAAATACAAAAGGTAATAACAAATCATTCCCCTCCAGACAAGAAGCATCTGAAATGTAAACAAGCAGGTCTGTCAACCCGAATCTCATCGGAAAGAAAAACAATTACTGAAATATATCCGAATATAACATCTTAATTTGATTGAAAACTATTTACTATATCTAGTACTGTAATTTATAATGAATCAGAATAATTTTTATCTCAATCAATCAAATTTAAGTAGTTCAAAAACTTAAGACGGGGGGGGGTCACCAGAACATATTTGCATGTGTGTCGTATAATATTATTATTATTATTAATTAACGTCCTCTTTTTGCAACTTAGGCTAATTGGGACGGGTTATCTACAGGTTACCACCCTTTTCTAGCCAGGGTGGGATTTTAGGATGTTATTTAATGAATTTCGTCACTAAATAATTTCCTTTGCCCAGGCAAGAATCGAACTCGCCACTCTAGGATTACCATGTGAGATAAAGGTCAACGCTTTAACTCACAAGGCTAACCTGAGCCCCGTCGTATAATAAAAATATCGTGAAAAAAATATTTGGTATTTAAGGTTCGAATAATGTGATTTATGTGGGGGTTTACTGAAGGCTGAAAACTATAAAATCGAAATATCTCGATTAATATTCATGATACAGAAAATATGTATAGAACAATATTTATACTCGTAGACCATTTAATTTGCAATACGATTGGTTCTAGACAATTTTTCGATCCGACTTATAGTAACGGAGATATTTCGAAATTTCAAAATTCCCCTTCCCCTCCCACTGGTATGATTCAGCCATTACTGAACATGATCTTCCTGTTTACATAAAACGATTAAATATGGAGTTTGGTAACGATCAAACAAAAACTGCAACCGCTAGAGCGGTAACAGACAAATATATATATATATATATATATATATATATATATATATTTCTCTGTTAACGCTCTAGCGGTCGCAATTTTTGTTTGATCTGGGAAATCAGCTATATATATATATATAAAATCATTTTCGTCATTTCCTGGGTAGGATCGATGGACATTTGAGGAAATGTTTCAAAACTCGCGTCATGAGTACAATCTCAATAGCTGATTTCCCCTAAGAGAAATCTGGTAACAACCCCCAATGTTTCTAGAATTAGAAACGTGTATGTGAGTGTGAGATAGCTTCGAACGGAATAACCATTATCCTTGAAGCTCTAAATATAAACATTTATTGACACTTGAAAATTTCAAAGGCCTATTTGTTTACAGCAAAATCGGTTTAAGTGTGGGGAGGGTGGACTAAACTGAAATACAAAATTGAAAATTTTTCCACCTCTACCTTTTAAGGGACACTTTGTACAGAAACGTTTTTATCTGTTATAAAAATGTTTACATATTACACTCTAATAAAATGTTTAATCCGAGGAACGAAGGGAGTCATGTTTCAGTTTATGTACATCAACTTTACATGAAATCCACATTTAAGATATGCTTGGCAAACGTCTTTTAATTTATTGCTCCTTAAAAATGTTACATTTACTTACATTTGAAATTGCAGGTGTTGCTTTGCAATTAAAGAATTTCATTATTTACATTTTTTGAAGAATTAGTAAAATTTATCCAGTTTACTGTCCGTATAGAACCATCCTTTCCAAGTAGGGGGATTAATTTCGTTATAGATGTTGTGAAGATCTTCTCTCACATTGTTCCCATTTTTTTTAATTGTTACCGTGAACTAATTACATAATGAAAATAACTTGAACATTCCGAACAAGATAAAATATGCACACACAGATTTGTTTTATTATTAAATCATAACAAGAGTAGAATTTGTTATGTTTCAATTATAACAGAACACTGTTGGCGTGGCATGTATATTTTAAGAGATATTATGTTTTGGCTCCCAATGAACCCAGACTCTCCTTACACATAGGGCGAATCTATTATACCATTTACGAACTTGACCTTTCAATCTAAGTCAAAAGCTTAACCATGAGATTTTGTTTTCAATAAATTATTGCGGAAACTAAAACAGACTATATTTATATCGAGACTATTTTCATATCGAGACGAGATTACTATTTCGGGCCCAATGCAAAACTTCCAAACTGATTCTCTCATACTCGTGTTCAAAAATGTATTTAAAGTCTGAAATTTACAAATAAGTAAAATTACATTGACCTGCATATTTAAACCTACAATCTATTTTAGGATATATTTCAACGATAATAGCAACGGGAATAAAATGAGTAATATTCGACCAGGAATTATGGAAGTAGTCTGTTATCTCAGCAACATCAACACGGTCCACCATATTCAAAAATTCATTTCTACTATTTATTATTTATTAACGTCCACTAAGACTCAATGGGACGGGTTATGTAAAGGTTGCCACTCTTTTCTACCTAGGCTGGGACTAAGGTTTTTATATAAAGAGTTCATCACTAAATAAATTTCTACTGCACAGCCGGCAACTCTAGGTTTCATGTGAGGTTAAAGGCAACGACTTAACTCGCATGGCTGACCTGAGCCCCTGTTTTCTACTGCCTTTTTTAATGTCTTCTACAAAGTTTAAATTATGTGACCCCGAAAATTTTCTGTTTTTGGGTCTCAACGGAATTATCGTTAATTATTGACCCTCCCGAAACCCATTTTAGCAGATTTCCCTAAAGGGTATCAGCTATTGAGGTCGTACTCATGACGCGATTTTCGAAAATTTCTTCAAATGTCCATCGATCCTACTCAGGAGATGACGAAAATGAGGTCCGTTCAGAACTATATATATTTGTCTATTAACACTCTAGCGGTCGGAATTTTTCTTTAGTCGTCACCAAACTCGGTATTTAATCGTTTTCTGTAAAAAGAAAGATCAAGTTCGTTAACGGCTGAAATCGGACCAGTGGGAGGGAGGAGGGTTTAGGGGGCGGAATTTCAAAAATTCAAAATATCTCCGCATCGAAATATTGTATAGAACCAATCTTGTTAAATTTACTATAAATATTGTTATATATATTTATTCTCCACCTTGAATATTAACCGAGATATTTGCATTTTTATTAAGTGTATGCCGATAACGGAAGAGATGAGATCGGCTAAGGTCGGTTCTATTAGTTTCCACGGAAAGCTAGTTCGGCCGTTTCCGTAACTCTTCGGCTCTGGCGTTGAGATTTCTCTGTTGTATAACTACACGTGAGGAATCTTCTTAGTTTACGCAGCCCCTGCGTGGCGGACCTTATAATTAGTTCCGGCCTGCCGCCTATAACTAAAAAAAAGGGAAAATAAATAAGAACCCTGGAACCAGGTTACAATTTGGAAATTTCTTACTTAGGGCTGTTATGATCTATAGACATCCACCTCCCCTTTGGATCATATTTCATTATGGAGGAAGTAGCGGTTTAGAGGAGAAAAAAATGAAAATAATTTTGACTAATTTCGGCGTCTGTACATATGTAAAACCTCTAACCTTAGATAGAATTATGTTTATGGTATTTTATGATCCGATAAATCGGAACTGAAATATACAATACCAAATGAAATAATTTAAGATGAAGTTCCTATTTAATTTAATGGGAACATAAGGAAGTCACGTAGTGTCCGTATTTGGGAAGTAATATTAATATTATTTATTATTATTATATTAATAATATTTAGTAATTTTCACAAGGTCGGTGTAATGACCGTTGAAAATTACTCTTATATATGATTTTGACAATAAGGCAATATATTAAATAAATTCGTATCGTTATATGTAAAGAATATGCTGTGATTAAGTTAAGGATACGAAATTTACGTAAGACGGCATTTACGTAAGGGGCATTGAAGGAAGATGAGAAGTGATAAGACATTGACGTCATCTATGTACTTTGAATAAGTGTCGAGGGGACCTATACTCAAACTGAGCAGGAAAAAGTCTGCCTAGTTAACGCAGCACCTGCTAATTTTCGGTCGTTGGGAAAAATACCAGCCGACAGTAACTCAGCTCATAATGTGGAACTCATCACTGCTCCCAGACATCTGATACCGCCGCATTTCAGCAATAAAAGTAACGGGAATGAAACTAACGATGTTCAGGCCGACATTAAAATAAAGTTGAATGCATACTCTGGAGAACAGTATTTTATCGGCGCTGGAGAGTTTATGGCTTCTAAAATGCCGCCGTTCCCAAAGATATTGGTTTTTAGTACTGCGATAACATTTGAGTTTTTGTTTATGTTGTAATAAACTATGAAGACTACTGGTTTTAGTGGTTTATTTAGTTTTATATTGTTTCAGCGTTTACGACATCTATAAAATGCATGCAAGTTTTTGATCCATAATATTTCACATTTTATTTTTATGAACTACAAATTAAAAGCACAGTTCATTTAGAATTAAATTCTATTGTTTTGAACAAAACAGAGGATAAATGTCATCAATAAATATAACAATTTTTGTTACTTTCATAATTCTGTTATTAACTCCATTTTATGCAATTGCGGCTATAGGTTACCACCTTTTTATACTCGTGGCAGGACTAAGGATTTTGTTTACGTCTTCGTCACTAAGTAAATTTCTATTACCCTCCCTAAAATAGTTCCCATGACTCATAGAGCTACCAAGCGTATTAAGGCAGAAGTTAAGATTAAGGCCTTAATTCACAAAGCTAACCAGAGACACACTTTTAATATTAGAGAAAAAGGCTTGAATCTGCTGGGTTTGAAAGGTAGGTGACTGCCTGTCTGGCGCACTACTCTAAAAACTAAGCTGGGGAGGAATCGTGAGGCAAAACTTTCAAACAGTGAGTGATTTTGTTTTTCTCCTAGATAAACAAGGAACCCGGGGCAGAGAGAGGCAAAACTATGAAGCAATTTCTAATTTAAAAAATTAACCAAATTAAAATTGTAATATATTGAACCTGATGATGAGCTCAACTGCCTTTTGCAGGAAAAGTATTTCTGAATATTAGGTGGAATTATGAATGATCAACAGCACTGGGAGCCTGTAGGTATCACATGAAATTATTCACAAGGAACCAAAGACAGAGGTTCTAAATGAAGTGAAAATAGTTTTGCCAAAGCAATGGATAAAAGGAGAGTGAAGGTTAGAAGGCCTATTTCAACGCCAGTTCATTAGAAGGTACACATATTGTGACAGGAAGAAGCGAAAGCTCAGAAAGTAATATTTCGTATTGTCTTTGTGTTGGTGACCTTTGAGTTACATATGCTATAATCAATGATTTCTTTAGGTGGTGTAATATAAAAAGTTTAAGTAGTGTAATATAAAAAGTGTAACACCCGGCGGAACCCACAGATTAGAACTATAAACCTTTAGAACTATAAATTATCTACAAAATTAAGAAATTTTATTTACACAAGTAGTTAAATGTGCATTAATTGTTGTCAAATTAAAGAACCAAATTTATGTGTCACAATTCAACTTAAAAGGCAAAATTGAACTACAAGAAATTTTAAAATCTGTCATCTGAGTCCATCACACAAGAGGTGCGTAAAAAATAAAAACAAATACAACACTTGCTGGAATAACATTATTTCATGATTTATTAAATGTTTCTCCCTTAGTTAGTACCCTACGACATCAAGTCTAGCAATTTAAATTGGACATGACACTTTAGTGATATAATAGCTCTCGAGTGAAAGAGAGAGTCAACAGAAAGCTGAAAAGGAAAACAATAAAAATGAAGGTCAATATTGCTTAAAGAATAATATATAAAATATCATGTCTAGGGTACTTTAAAGGAACTTTATTGACAAGACTGTGTTTTAGCGTAAACTTTAGTCAGCCAATAGTTATTACTCGGAAAAGGGCGTGGAAATTGAACTGTATTTGACTGCAGCGGAAAGACTCTGGTCAAAAGAGTTTCGTTTAGAATATCCGCCCGAACCCTCAAAAGTAGGGATGGTGTTGCGGTGATTCAACGGGCAAAGCACTGGATTGTTTAGTTCTAACCCCGGGATCACACACTAAATTTTATTTAACTGTGAGAACATCGCTATGAGATCATAACTATCAGTGATTCCCGTTATTGACTGGCTGAAATAGAAATGGTTTCCAGTATAAATATAAAAATTGAATGAACGTAAGCTCAAAATCAAATCTTCATTAAATACCACAAATTTACTGTGATATATACAGAAATATTAAGTTTGGCAATTGAAAATGATTTTACGCTTAGAGCATCTGTTATCCGTAATCAAATTGAAATAATAATGGTTTCCCGTCGAAATACTCCTGAAACTTATTTTCATGGCTTCAAATGAATCTAATTCCCCGTCAAAACGACTAGTAACCGAAATTTAGAAGTAAGTTATATTACCCGTCGTTGCCGGGTTGAGAAAAATAAACGCTGGAAATTTAGATTAAAAATTTCAAAATTCATAGATTTGAACAACGGTTTAGGACTGAAAATTAAATTCTAAACACAATTGGTGCTTTAAATTTTTTCTGATTAAACCAACATTAAGGAAGATATTGAAGAATTTTTGTTTTGGCTTCGTGCAAATTCTTGCTGGTTGCCCGTGAAGTAAAACATAGCATACGTTGACAATATTCATTCCCTTCCCCTCATACATATCAAAAAAAATTCCTTAGTTCTATGAAACTATTCCCGTCCAGATAAATAAATTCAATAGGGCTCCCAAAAGTCAGAAGTCATTGGCTTTAAAATTCATAAATTTAAATGTAAGTTTGTGTCCAAAAACTGTATTCTAAACATAATTTCTCATTTTCTCAATAAAATGAATATTACCGAACGAGTCTTGACGTCAAAGTAAACCCCTACTCCTAAATAAAAACAACGTTTAAGCATACGACAGTCTTAGCTTACTCACCTAAGTCCGTCGAAATCTTCCGAGTCGTTTTAAGTAATTAAATAAAAAACGGTAGTGATTTTAAATTTTGATGCCATTGATCTTAGAATGGTCTGAACGTGGAAAAATTAATTCCCACCTAATTGGATTAGAATATCAGAGAAACCCTAGTTTTCAGTTATATAGATACATGATATATGACAACAAGGCATATATATCATGTATTTAAAACAAGAGGTATTGTAGATTACTATCTACATGAGGGTTTGTAATACCTGCTCCCTCTTTTGTTTTCTGAGCCAATAAAATGATGTTTTTCCCTTGCGATTAATTGTTCTCTAAAGGTTAAAGTTAATGAAAATTACAAGTCACCAACTGCCTTTTTCCAAAAACACATCCACTCCATTATATTAATCTTCAAACCGGAATTTAAGTTGTGCTTGTTATGGCATATTTAAAAAAAAACTCATAAAAATCCATTCATGCCACAATTGACAGTCAGAAAGTATGGAGAGATATTGGGGTTCAAAGTAAAAAAATGAATGCTCAGAAAAAAAGTTAATATACAATACAAAAAACGAGAAATTTACTCCGATGATTGATGATCTAAGTAATGAAAATTCCTTGACGGAATTTTTAAAACGGGAATAATTTCTAAAATCCATTTACTAAAGTGAATACAATTTTCTTCAATTAAAATCACATTTTTAAAGATTGAGATTGATGAGCTTGACAGTTTTTCATGATAGAAGTTGGTCGATTTTTAAATAATTAAGAACCTGGATGTCCAATCTCATCTATCGAAAATTATCATTCCAGAATAGTAGTGGGTTTGGAATGGAATCAAGCAATCATTATATTATAACGATGAATTTTTTAAATGATTGCATGCTAATTATTAGGGTTATTTTATGAACAAAAATCATCACCCATCGCTGTATCAAATAAGAAAATTTCGTATGTGCAGGAATCCCATGAATATAGGTCATATTCTCAATTTCTCCTTTGTTGAAAATTTTGTAAAGAAGGCATGAATTTCAAGCTGTTGGTGATATATTTGAGTGATAAAATGTCTAACTGCAAGCAGCACTGGTATAACACACTTGACGTCAGCTGGCTATCACAGATTCCGTTCAATTTTGTGTCGCTCCTGAGTAAATGATCAATGTAAACAATTTGGGTAATTTTAAAATGTGTATTGGAAATCAAATGGTTTTATTGTAGCTCAAATATAAAATTATAGAAACTCCATTAATATTTTCAAGGGGCTTCGGCTAGCCATGTGAGTTAAAGTATTGGTCTTAATAAGTCGTGAGTTTGATTCCCACCTGGGTATGAGGACTTTAGTTCATGTCGTACTCATTAAATAAAATCCTTACTTCCACCCTGGCCGTCATGGATAGATAACCTGCCCCAGTTAGCTGTAGATGCAGAAATTGAACAGTTTAAGTAATATATTTTACAATATTTTCTGCGCAAAATTCAGATATAAGTTTTTCAATATGTGGCCTTGGAAAACTTGTCGACGCGTCTCCATTTTTCTGCCTCTTCTCTAAACTCCCATCCCTCCTTCTCTGATATCCAACATCGTAGAAACATAGAAATTATAAACATGGGATTAATTTTGTTGTGTACTAAATGAAATTTATGGTAACAATTTAAGCATATATTTTTTAATTTTTGTCTATGGTTTGTTCAGTGGGCGAGTCTTAATGTTTCGTGATTAGAATCTGTGCAGTTAATGGTTCTTTGATGCTTATCGGCTGAATATTTATGCTGCGTACAAGTCTGCAAGTACATTAGTAATGTTTAGGAGGTCTCCGATTGCATAGTTCATTAAAGAAAAATATATTTATTTTTTGAAGTGTATGAAATATTTTTGGTTTTATGTTTTTTAGGATTCCGCTGACAAAAATGGCTTCCAATATTCAGCAGGAAAACATAATTGTAAATTTTTCAAAAGAACGAATGTTATGTAAAAAAAGAAACATTATTTCATTATAATTAAGTATGTATACATTTTCTTATCTACGAAAACGAGAAAAAATTTAAATTAGTTATCTACGTTCAGTTTACGCAACAAAGATTATCCAGGAGGGATTATCAACAGATCACCAACATTCTTTAGCCAAAATGTGACGACAAATTTTATTCAGCGAGTTCGGGACTAATTAAACACCCATTGCCTAGGTTTCGATCCCAATGCTTAAAGTTTACTTTGTGTATGAAGACCTACATTTTAAAAATAATAAATAAATAATTTTTAAAATAGTCTGAAGATTTCATAATATACACTAAAAGCATATTGATAATTGAATGGAGGATGCAAGCCATGTTTGGCTTAAAGAGCAAACTAAATCCGAAACTATCTAACAAATTGAAACATAAACACATGTGATAGCAGACTTGTTTATACTCACTCCTAAAATAACAGAAAACACACTTAAATCAGTGAGACTCCTAACCATTTGAACTAAATTAACCTACAGGATCACCACCTTCTCATCGCCTCACTCATCTAACTACCTTGAATTCCTTCTCTTTTCCTTGTGTATTCCTTTTAGCAGATTTCCCTTAAAGAGATCGCATATCCGCCAAGGGAGAAATTTAGTGTACCAGTCCGCTACCACAGAACCCGTCAACCAACTCAAGACAACCCATTCCACGTCCTATATACCAACGGAAATATATGCCTATAAATTTATAAAAAAATGAGTATAACATCAGTAGATTATTCCTTGAAGAGGAATCTGGAAATAAATTGATTTCTTTAATTTATTATTATAGCACTGACATACAATCCGACAAAAATTCCAGTTGCCGCAGATATGCCATTTCCTTTGTTTGTGTGCCACACCGAATCTAAATGCAACTGTTTGCAAATTAGGACGGTATTGATTGACAATTTGAAAATTTAATGGATTCTGTTAGAGTCGGAGGGGAATAGAGAATCTAACCTAAAACAATCGGGCTGATTGAGATGAAAGGACTGGTTTTCCATTAAAGCTAACAATATAATTGATTAGGTTAGAAACCGTTGTGCTTTGTTAATGGCAGTTTGAGAAGAAACTTACTCGTTATTAAATCAACAGAGAGCGTTCGCAGCTTTCCAAAAAGAACTTTTGAATATGACACCATTGTTTCTAAATGTAGAAACATTTTAGCAAGTCTGCGGGAGGACTGTTAGCGGGAGGGTAAAGTTTCATAAAAGACCCATTTTGTCGGTGAATCTATTAAACATTTCATTTTCCGACTTAGCCAAAGTTGGGCAGAACTTGGAACCTCTTAGGATCCTTCGCTATTAGGTAAATGTCTCCTGCCAGTTTCGTTGAAAGGATCGGTAAAATATTGCTAAGACCCAGAATAAAACTTAGTTAACACAACAAAGACACATCTAGGTCTAGCAAATATGCTAATTAGCTTAAAAAAGATTTTGAAGCAGCAGAGTTGCTTTGAATGGAGGATATGAAATTCTACAAACAGTCGTCAGAATGGGAAAGAAAGGAATGGGATTGCTCTCAAAAGAAAGAAACCAATTTATTATAATATTAAAAATGTTTATACTTTTTTTTAAGTTTTAAACGGCATGATAAAATGCAAGTCAAAGAAGGATATATAAATAAAAATAATACGCCAGAGTGATGTCCCTGAAGTCTCAACAAGTTCATGGGGAAAAAAGGGTGAATCTCATTGGGGATATCTACACCCACAATGGTTCCATCACAAATGTATTTGAAGATAAGGTAATAGGGAAGGAGAAAGGCCAAGAAAATGATGTCCTGGCTAAATGACATTTAATACTTCCTACAGGACATAATGGTAAAAACTAAAAAGATATGTCTATAAATCTTAATGATGTAGAGCCATTGTAATCTTACTTTTAGTGACATGATTATATTTTGTTAATAGAAAATAGAGGCATACCGAATATAGACAATGTTCTTTCTTTCTGTGAAAAAAAAAATCCATTAGCAAGTTGATGACCAGATCAGATCACGATATGAGTGATAAACTCACGCCATCTGGTGAGGAATGCTAAAAGCTATTACAAAATGACTAAAGAGAAAATGTTCTTCATGCCAACCAATTCCATAAATTGCTTCATTTTCTGATAAAAAATATTTCACAGCAGTAAAGAGTTATATCGAACTTTTCAGAGGAACTGCCCCAATTCTACCAACTCCCCCGAGGCTTAATTCTTTACATATTTATTTTAAACTCAATCTTGCACTGCTCTAACCAACTCTTTTACAAAAACAGGGAACATTTCTATCACTGATCAACATATGTAGTTACAGACAGTAAGTTACGAGACAACTCAAACTAATGCAAACTGTCTATTAAAAATGGCAGTTCTTATACAACAAATGAGTTATCAAAATATCTTCTATCTTGACATTATATACAGTAGGAAAATAGCTGACGCAACTAGATATTTGTTCTATTGAAAGCGAGGTTATATCTGTGTGAGGTTGAATTCTATAGAAACAATGAGACATCTTTTGACATCATATGGGAATGTAAACAGATGAACTGAACTTCATGAATTGAACTGATAAAGGGAAATACTGGGAATGTCGAGAGATAAAGCTTACGCAGATAGTCCGAAGCATACTACCAACATACACAGACTAAACACGTACCTATCTATAGAACAACTAATTTTCTCATTAGTACTATGGTATCTTGAAATCTTGCGTTATCTGACTGGCATGGCTCTAAATTACAAAAAAAAAACAACAAAAAAACTTTAATTACCAATCACCGCTAATTGTGTTGTATAAAATGAACAGCTGTAAAGCCTTGTACAAAATGGTATTCTAGCCAAATTCTCCCATTTGATGTCAAAAATGAAAAAAACAACATTTTGAGGTGTTTGAGTAGTTCCATTTAACTAATTAAATACATCAGTAATGGAGTTTATTTGGCAAAAAAATGCAATACGACAGGAAATCTATACTAATATAATTTTCGCTTTGTCAATCTGTCAAATCAATTAGGCCTTTCAGTGGCGATACTTTTTTAGCAGATTTCCCTCAAGGGAAATCAGTTATTTAGGTCGTACTCATGACGCGATTTTCGAAAAAATTCGAAAAAAATATATATATTTGTCTGTTAACGCTCTAGCGGTCGCAATTTTTGTTTGATCGTTACCAAACTCGATATTTAAACGATTTATGTAAAAAGACAGATCAAGTTCGTCAATGGCTGAAATCGGACCAGTGGAAGGGGAGGGGTTTAGATGGGGGATTTTCGAAAATTCGAAATATCCCCGTTACCATACGTCGTATCAAAACATTGTATAGAACCCATCTTATTGCAAATCAAATTTACTATAAATATTGTTCTAAACATTTATTCTCTATCTTGAATATTAACCCAGATATTTGCATTTTTATTAAATGTGGGCGGATAACGCACGAGTGAGTTTTCCGTCAAAAGCTAATTCGGCAGTTTCCGTAACTGATCGGCTCTCGTATGGAGATTTCTCTATTGTATAACTTCACGTGGGAAATCTGCTTAGTTTACCCAACCCCTGCGTGACGGACTTTTTTAACTGCCCCTAAAAATAAAACAGAAATAAAACCAGTTTGATTAGTTGGCTACAACAAGTAATTCTATTCAAAATGCTAAACTAATCTTTAATACATTTTTTGTATTAGAGTATTTCGTTTGGAGCCTCAATTCTGGTCTCAGTGCTTGTAAATTTGAATTGTGGTAGCTCAAAACTAATCCTTCAATTCGAAAATGTTTAGAACATCAGTTGACTATTTACTGAATGGAATAACACCTGTATTATAAAACCAA
Source organism: Riptortus pedestris (assembly GCA_019009955.1). Taxonomy (NCBI): domain Eukaryota; kingdom Metazoa; phylum Arthropoda; class Insecta; order Hemiptera; family Alydidae; genus Riptortus; species Riptortus pedestris. Next base: position 99,320,432 of record CM032230.1, on the reverse strand, counting down.
TACCAGTATAAAACCTTTTCACTACCAGCACCCTTATCCTCAGAGTTAACATGATTGGTAATTATTATTTTATTATTAAGAAATGATTTAAAATGTTATGCATTTTATGCACTATACATTATATTGATTATGTTGTGTTATTTATTGACGCCCACTTTATGCTACTTATCTGGACAGGTTTTCTAAAGGTTTACAATCATATCTAGGCTGGGTGGGTCTCAGAATCTTATTTACTATGTTCATCATTAAATAAATTACTTATGCCCACGCAGGAATCGAACCAATAACTCTTTCTCCCATCTGATCTAGAAAAATATTTTCCAAATTCAAAACTTTACATCATTGAGACGTAAAATCTGAAAAACTAAGCCCCTAATCGAAATATGTTTGAAATATAAATTGAAGGGAACCGTTTCCTATACCGAATGTTGTATGCATTTTTATAATAAAATGTTATGAAAATATTTTCCTTTATTTTCAACAGGTATGAAGATTATGGCCTTTTAAATAAGAAACAAAATAAAAAAGAAATGGTGTTCAGGAAAAAAAAAAAAAAAAAAAAAAAAAAAAAAAAAAAAAAAGAAAAAAAACGTTTTTTCATGTTTTGCATTCTGATCTAGCATATCTTGAAACATGAAAGCCAATCTTCCCTTTAGGGTTTAAAAAAATGTTTGGTTAATTCTATAAGTTTCTTATTTATGAAATAATAAACCAAAGCTGAACATTCAAATTTTTAAAAAATGACAAAAGAATCAAAATTACATTATAATTACAGTCACTCAAGAACACTAATAAAGGCTTTTAAAATAACCCAATTATAAATACTAAGGTTTATAACTAGAAAAACATGTAATAGGATGGATGCCATGGTTATAGAGCAGCTTGATATATATGTATATATATTCAATAAAGAGTGTCAAGCAGAGAGAGATGGCCAGCTAATTCAATTGTCCTCGCTCCAGTATACAAGGTTGGGGTTAACATTCCTTCAGTCACTTTTATCCTTGTTTGCTTGGCGACGACTCCTGTCTGACGGGTTGAAACAGAATTTATTGTTCAGCTAAGACCCCATCCCCTTAAATTGCCACAGGGAAATACATAAAAACTTGATGAATAATATACTGTTTGGCAGATATGAAATAAACATAGATTAGAACTATAAAAGTCCGTCACCCAGGGGAAACGAAAACCGAGTAGTAGATTTCCCACGTGACGGAAGGACACCCTAGAAATGTCATCTCTCCATATATTATCGATTTCTAAGTCAATATTCGATAAGTAGTAGAGAGGGATTAAGCAACACTTAAAAAAAGAAAGTACGAATAACTCGCAAAGAATTTGAGCTACGAAAAAATGTATTAAACGACAATTGATGAGCATGAATATTTTTAAAATGATTGGTTCGATAATATTTTGGAATAGAGAATATAATATTTTTCTAATTGACTCATAATAAAGGAAATATTTGGAATTTTTCAATTCCACCCATATCTACCTCCCTTCCATTCCTTGTCCGATCGTAGCCATTAACGACTATAAACATATATGTTCCTGGAAACGATTAAATTTGGAGTACGGCAGAGATACATAAACATTTTTTAGTTAAGAACGTAAAATCTTAATTAAGACCCGAGAGAAAATATAATTTGGTATTTAAGCTTCGAATAAAGCGGTTAATGATGTAACAACTTAATGTTAATATCACACGAGTAGTAGTAGAGGAGCTTAGTAAAAGCTGGAAATTAGGAAATAAAAAGAAAATCTCGGTTAATATTCCAGAAAAATAAAAAATATATATAAAAACATTTAAAGGGATTAAAGGTTGCAATAAGATTGATTCTAAACAATTTTTTGACTCTTAATAACGGAGTTATTTCGAATTTTAAAAATTCCTTTTCTCTAATCCACCCCATCTCACTTGTCCGATTCAACCATTAACGAACTAGATCTATAGTTTTAAAACGTTCAACGTTTAAACATAGAGTTTGATAACCATCAAACAACAATTGCGACAGCGCGAGCGGTAACAGACAAACAAATACATACATACTTATATATATATATATATTTATTTATTTGTCATCCCCTAGGAAGGATCGAGGAGACTATTTGAAAATCGCGTCTTGAGTACAACCTCAATAACTGATTTCGAAATAAAAAAATTAATTATGATGCAATTAATGAATTAGATCTAAAAAAAAAAAATCATCTGCCACCCCTTTAGCTGATAGGCTAGACAGACTGGTGAACCTGACTAATTGGCAACACCACTGACTGGTCAGATACTGCCAGCCAGATTCACGATCAATAGAGTGGTTTCTCATGCTTACTTTTAGCCTACCGTTGATACGAATGTGTCCATTGATATAAAAAATATATTGAAAACAATTAATAAAAATGTAATTAAATTTCATTTATTTCATTTGTAAAAATAATAATTAAATATGAATTTTACATAATTTATTTTTATTTAATTATTTATTGCATTTTTGGGAGGGGTGGGGCTCAGGTTAGCCATGCTACTTAAGACGTTGGTATTAATAACCTTGGTAAACCTAGCGTCGTGGGTTCGATTCCAACATGATTTTATTAAGTGATGAACTCACATGAAAAAAAAAAAAAATCTTAGTACTAGCCAGGCTAGAAGAGTGATAACCTTCAGATAAACCACCCCCATTATCTGTAGTTCTATAAAGTGAACGTAAGTAAATAATATTTTTCTGTGTACGTTAATTTATATATATATTGCGTTATATAAAAATACATTTAATTATTTAAATACACAATACAATTTTTTATTTAAATTAACGTTAATTTTACATATCCATGATTGATTTGGGACGAATATACTCGGGGTGTAAGAGTAGGGATTTTATTTATTGAGTCCACTTTTCCCATTTAAACGGTAATTAAAAGATCAAGACCTCTGCACTAGGCCATTCCTTCAGGTTCACTGCCCTAGTCCATTGCCAAATAAATTCTTAACTCTTAACTTAGGAATCGAACCTACCACTCAAAATTATTAGGGGAATTCTTATTTTGAACTGTTGTATCATATAATTGTACACCGCCCATTTTAAACAGATATCGACTAAAGGGAAGAGAGTAGGGTTTACATACAAGAGGGATAATAAAAATAATTTAATGCTTTCCCCAAAATTTGTTTAGAGGCTTTATTGTACATAATAAAACCATCTATAGATATTGTTCTATGGTGTTTTATGATCCGATGAATAGGAACGGAGGCATTTATGCCACTTTCAAAAAAAGTAATTTCATATGAAGTGCAGCAAAACATTTTGTTTATTTAATAATGCCATATCCGCGTCAGCTTTTTTTTTTTTGTTTGTCAACAGGGACTGAAAATGAAGTTTGCTCTTTGAAACATCAATTCGCACAATAAATATTTGTAGAGAACAAGGTTTATTTTCCATTGATCCTAATCGTTTTGTTCTCCTACCGCCGAACAACCCAGCAATAACAAAGAAATCAATATAATATCACTATAATCAATTTTATTTTTCGATCCGTCTCATAATAACGGAGATATTTCAAAATTGTCCCACTCAACCCCCCTCTCCCCCGGTCCGATTCCAGCCGTTAACGAACTTGATCTTTCTTGTTACAAAAAAGTCCGTCACGCAGGGGCTGCGTAAACTAAGCAGATTTCCCACGTGAAGTTATACAGTAGATAAATCTGCCCAATAACAACTGTTGTAGTAAGCTATCTCTAAACCTATTCAAGAGAGACGAGTAGTTATGGAAACGGCCACCAGAGCTCTCGGCGGAATGTCCCGAACATAGCCTACTGGTGACCACACGCAGAATACAAATGCAAATATCTCGGTTAATATTCAAGATACAGAATAAATGTATAAAACAATATTTATAGTAAATTTAATTTGCAATAAGATTGGTTCAATACGAATTTTCGATCCGACGCATAATAACGGAGATATTTCGAATTTTCAAAAATCCCCCCTCTAAACCCCCCCTCCTACTGGTCCGATTTCAGCCATTAACGATTAAATTTCGAGTTTGGTAACGATCAAACAAAAATTGCGACCGCTAGAGCGTTAACAGACAAATATATATATATATATATATATATATAAATATATATATATATATATATATATATATATATATATATATCTATATATATATAATTTTGAACGGACCTCATTTTCGTCATCTCCTGGGTAGGATCGATGGACATTTGAAGAAATTTTTCGAAACTCGCGTCATGAGTACGACCTCAATAGCTAATTTCCCTTGAGGGAAATCTGCTAAAACGATTTATCAAGTTAGGTAACGATAAGACAAAAACTGCAACCGCTAGAGCGGTACCAGAAAAATATGTATACAAACATATATCATTTTTAACGGACCTCATTTTCGTCATCTACTAGGTAGGATCGATGTACATTTGAAGAGATCTTTCGAAAATGACGTCATGAGTACAATCTCAATAGCTGATTTAGCTTAAGGGAAATGATAATATTCGTGTGGATCCGAACTGGAGTATACTAGACAGAGTTTACAGAGGATGTGAAAGAGAAAATCATAAATATCTTCACTCCAATGTATACATTCAATTCACTCCAATAGAAAAACATTACAAAAAATAATATGGAGATCACTTTATAATAAACAAAATTGTTCTATATCATCTGTTTCATTATTCTATACAAACAGGAATATGGTATTTTCCTCCCAAAGGGTTTAATTTTGCTGGAATTTATGGCGAATTTTACAGATACGGATAAACTGGTAAATATATATATTTAAACATAGATCTAAAATGTCGCCTTCCAGTAACAATTTAATCAATAAAATGAGGAAATGTCTGGAACAGTCAAAGCTTATATTATTAATAGCCTGATAAGAGAGATGGTGGGGAGCCATATTGGAGTGGAACCTGTATTTATTGAAGGCCTTGGAATCTACAACCACTTGCTAACAATTAATAGGGAGTATTGATTTATCTCTCATGCAGAACGAATTAAAAGTTCACCGATCAATTGCCGTCATTATATTTATTAATATTATAGTCAATCTATAACTCCAACCTACTTAAAAAATAAAAATAGAAAAAATAAATGCATTCAGAGCTTCCACTCAATTTAAAATAAGGTACAAGAGAGCATAGGTGGCCCATTGACAGTTAATCCTCTGGTCTTCATGAACTTGTTTAGCCTGCGGTAGGTGGTTCGATTCCCTTCTGCTTAACTGGAACTTATTTAGGGATGGGCTCATTAAATAATATTCTTAGACATGCCATGGCTAAAAAAGAGTGTTAACCTAAAGATAACTCGTCCAGTTTAGCATAAACCGTTGAATATAGATCACAACGTAGTTGTGGAGGGGCTATGCGAGACGTAATGAAGTCAAGACCAGATTAACTGAATCAAATATATTAACAACAATAATAAATAATGATAAAGTTATTAACAATAAGGTCCATCCACGGCCACACTTCAGACTCCCATTTTCACAGTCAATAATTACGCACTGTAACCTAAAACGTGGTTCGCACTTCGAATCCCGATAGGAGACTCACTAAGCCTAACCTCACTAAGTTATAGGGACTTCTCTATAGCATCGTAAAGCAGCGAGATACTCGCGAACACATGGAAATTATGACTAGCTGTCAAGGTTATTCATTCGCGAGTACCTCGCCGCTACATAGTCAACAAACATATTAAAAAAGGCCGTCACGCAGGGGCTGCGTTAACTAAGCAGATTGCCCACATGAAGTTTTACAATAGAGAAATTTCACGAGTGTCGAGCAGTTAAGGAAACGGCCGAACTAGCTTTTGGCGGGATAGTCACCCAACCGTTAGCCACCCGATTTAATAAAAATGCAAATATCTCGGTTAATATTCAAGATAGAGAATACATTTATATAACAATATTTATAGTAAATTTAATTTGCAATAAGATCGATTCTGTACAATTTTTCGCTCCGACGTATAGTAACGGAGATATTTCGAATATTCGAAAATCCTCCACTCTAAACTCTTTCTCCCACTGGTCCAATTTCCGCCGTTAACGAACTCGATCTTTCTTTTTACATAAAACGACTAAATATCGAGTTTGGTAACGATCAAACAAAAATTGCGACCGCTAGAGCGGTAACAGACAAATATATATATATATATATATACAGTTTTGAACGGACCTCATTTTCGTCATCTACTAGGTAGGATTGATGGACATTTGAAGAAAAATTTCGAAAATTCCGTCATGAGTACAACCTCAATAGCTGATTTCCCTTAAGGGGAATCTGCTAAAAGTCCGCCAAGCAGGGGCTGCGTAAACTAAGTAGATTTTACTCCTGAAGTTTAACAATAGATAAATAACACAACACCACCGTGAATATTAAGTGAATAAATACTAACGGTAATAAGAAATCCTTCAGCAAATTTTAATATTTTCACTACAGGAAGCGTCCGAAATGTAAACAAAGAGGTCTGCCAACCTCTCGCCGAAAAGAAACCCAATTACTGAAATATATCAGAATGTAACATATGTCTAGTACTGTAATTTATAATGAATCAGGAATAATTTTTATCTCAATCAATCAAATTTTATTTTCCAAGAACAAGAGGGGGGGGGAGGGGGTCACCAGAACATATTTGCATGTATCTCGTATAATAAAGGTCTCTTGAAAACAATATGTGGTATTTAAGCTTGGAATAATGTGGTGTATTGCATAACAGAGTATTGTATATGCATGCTTACTTGTGTAGAAGTGAGGGTTTGCTGAAGGCTGAAAACTTAAAAAAGCAAATATCTCGGTTAATATACAAGATAGAGAATAAATGTATAGAATAATATTTATTGTACATTTAATTTGCAATAAGATTGGCTATATACAATGTTTCGATCCGACGTATAATAACGGAGATATTTCGAATTTTCGAAAATGTCCCCCTCTGGTCTGATTTCAGCCATTAACGAACTAACGGAGCCGAGATCTTTTGAAATTGAAATATATATAAATTATTTAATAAACTGAACCGACTTTGATTATATTCTATCATATAGAAAATTTAATAGACACTCTACATGGCATGGCGTATTCCGCTAAATTTATTGCTTAAGGGTATAGCCATAGAGGCATTGGCCTGTATAAGGAATTGTGTGCACCGAACAGAACCAACTATCGAGAAGGCTGGAGAATGTAACATTCGTGATCCCTAGTCCATTCCCAATGCAGATTAATATTCAAAGCGTCCTTACCTCTGTCACGACGGTTCACAGGATTCACCTGAAACAAAGAAATATATTATAAGTATTTGTGATGTGGAAAATAATGGAGAATAATTTTACACCGACAAACACAAACACTTCATGAACAAGAACGTTTAAACTACGAGTATATATCATCATGATCAAATCACTTCAACTTAAAATGTTCGCCAACGGCTCTGTAACCTAAGAAGATGATATACCTCAGTTGGTATTTCCAATTTCTCCCTAAAAAAGAAACCTATGTAAAAAAGGTTTGAAATTTAAATTAATTTCTATCATGTCTTTGTTCTCTCTCAGCGATAGACAGATATTGAGTACCACCTTTGAATAGTGAAGTTGCTTTTTTTGGTATAATGCTGTCATAATACGGCAGGACAGTCATCAAGATGGCCTTGATCTCACACTAAAGACAGCAAAATATATCAACAAACCCTGGTTTGACCAAAAATGTATTCTAGCAAAAAAAAAAAAAAAAATTAACTCTGCATACAAGAGATCTTGAAAAGCTTCATTTAAAGATGAATCAACTACTGAATTCCTGCTTTCCAAGAAATTTTATAAATTATTAATTGAAAAATCAAAGGAGCAGTACTTTTCGAAATTAAGAGTTAGATTAATCAATTCAAAGAATTCTGAGGAATTTTGACCAGCTTTAAACAAAATTAAATTTAAACCATTCCCAGAAAATCAATAAAAATTCCCAAGAATTACTTTCATTATTATGACCCAGAACTAGATGGAAAAATTACTTTCAAAGAAACAATAGAAAGCCTAAAACGAGCAAAGAAACAAAAAACAAAATACAAAGAAGAAATATTTTACATGTTAATTCCAACTATTGTTTAATTAATCAAATATGGGGTGGGGTGTAATAAGAGGATTAGTTTAATATGGAGTCTTCAAGTTATGTGCTAGAAAACTTATATTTGGTAGGAGTGAGGATAATGCTTGTCATGCAGTAAATGTTATCACAGAATTACATAAAAACATTGTTTTGAAAAGAAATAAACACTTTTGGGCATAATATGAGCTCAATTTAGAATAATAGGACCTTATGAGTGCCTAGAAAGATATAACATTGTGCAGTGCGAACGAAAAGTATTAATAGTAGACCCAGGCTTGATGAACAGGAGGTAGACTTGCGGAGGCGGGCGTCCGTAACAGGAACAGCTTAAATTAAATAAATAAGCCATGCGATTTCGAAAAGGGGCGTAGATCTCGCAATAGCTATAGCTGTAGGATGTTAAAACTATAAGTGACAAGGAATGGGAACTGCAGTGTGAACTTGGTTGGTCAGTTGACCAAGGTTCAGTAGGATAAAGGAGGCTATGACATCACTGACCCCCGAAGCAAGACAGAGGTAAGGACGGCAGGAACTTCTGAGTTATGCTTTCTCTGCGTGCGCAAGGAAAACGGCCGGTAGAAATGGACAGGGGAAAAAAACAAACAGAAAATAAACCCGAAACTGAAATAAAAGGAATAAAGCCGTAGTAAAAAGCGGCTATAAAAAGAGAAGGGAGTGAGGTGGAACTATTAAAGTAATGAGCTGATGGTAGATAGGGCTCCTCCCGACCGCTCTCTGCTGGATAGATTGAATATTAAAAGCCCTCGGCTCTGTGTGGCCTCTCGCCACCCGTTCACTGTCCAAGCCATTCGGATCTAAAGGAAACCTATCAAAGGAAAGGCGTTTATGGCAACATTAATTCGTTTGGTGGTCGTACAGCTGTCAGCGCCAGCAGTTGATTTCTTATTGGAAATTCACTAATTTCGGAGTCACAAAAATCCCCTTTCTTCCTCTATATACAATAATGATTAATAATTGTTTTGATCCAGGGTATAAGCATGGTCGCCAAAACCACCAATATGAACGTACGTCTGAAATAAAAAGGAACTCCCTAAAACACGCCGAAATTATAATTTCTAGAAACAAATCAACCTCTGAAGCAAACAGAAAGATGCCCACCAAGCAATTAAGTGGTAAGCCTCAAACAGCAATTTGGTTCTTGACACAAAAGAATCAAATATTAATTTAATCAGGCTGAAGTAGTAGTAGTAAGCATTAACGTAGGCTTATTTATAAAAATAGAGATTTGTTAATATGAAAAACATGATTCTGGCTGATATTTCAGTACTGAGAACAAACTAAACAAAAACTTATTTTAAATGTATATAAAGGAACTAAATTATGGTCGATCGGACATGGAGAATAAATAATCCTTGCAAGCAGCAGGAATCCAGGCAGTCACGGGTGGAGATGGTTAACGTCCTATAGGATACAATACTTCGTGCAAAATAGGACGATTTTGGCTCAGGAATTCAAATGAGATGGAAATACAGACTTACTGCCATCAAAGTGGTCGGAAGAGTAATTCTACACGCGTCTCTGAATACCATATTTACTCTACCAAGGACCAATGTACCATGAGCTCCTAACGGCCACAATCCTAGCCTGTAATTTTTCGCCAGGGGCTTTAGTTTTAGACATTGAAAGATGTTCCTCGTCTTCTTAATTCTCACTGAAATATTATCAGAATAGGAGGGGGCTGGGAGTATATATCTCACTGGTTAATCTTTCATTTTTCAGTAAATGTAAGGCAAGGAGTGAAATGGCTCAAGGGACAATTTGTCTCGAGTAGAATCCCCTAATCTTTAACGCCTTTACTATTAGTTAGGGTCATACACTAGGCAGTTGGTAACCAACTCGTGCCATAGAAATCCTTTCCCCTAAATCGGTCGTTTCCATGGAAATCAGGGCATATTCATTGAAACTATTCACAGGGAGTAACCTGTAAGATATAATAACCACACTGGCATAGGAACACTTGATTATAAATATCCATTAGTTTTTGGGCTCAGTCACAAATTACACTACAAATGCTAATGGAGTTTGTAGAAAGAAATCACGCAATACTCTACTTTATGATCATCGTCGACAATATCAATTTTGTCATTAAGACGGATGTAATAACCGTCACAAAAGTCGAGAATGAAATGAAATTGTCGTTTTGTAGAAGCATAATTTTCCTACTTGTAAATTATTGATAGTCCAAGAGGAATGACACAGAAATTGAATAATACAATAATTGACACGAAAGCTAGGATGGTAGGATGCAGGGATCAACCGATGCTTCTGCACCTAGAATAATGCTCTGCAATACTGAATATTTTCAGAAAAAAAGTCATCCACATAAGAATCTCACAAAGGAAAATGGGAGAGCTAAGCACAAAGGGAAATATGAGCCTTAGGTGTCGTTTCTCCAAATAATGGTATACATTTTTTTTTTTTTTACTATTTCTCTATCATTTCATTTCCAGTAACGCTACAATCTACTTATCAAACGTATGCTTGCAGCGCAAATCAGGGGTTCTGAGCTTTAAATAGAGTCCATAAAGAGAAATATAATTTCATTTTGAAACTATGGATACGCTTTCAGTATTAATTTTCTGGGTTCCAGCACAAATGCACCCTTATATCCAACTAGCAGGGGCAACCCTTACCGTAATGAAATCCTGTAGAAATTATCCCCAACTGAGGCTGTCTTGCTATACTTATATCTCCCTACAATGCATTATAAACACGAACAAGGATTTTTAAACCGGCTATAAAAACAAAAATATTGTATTAGACGGGTTAATACAACCCTTAAGTACAAATACAAGCGGTGGACAATAAATGTGGAAAATCAAAGAGAATAATAGCATATAGGACAAGAGAAAATCCATTGTAAATGGCAGAAAAGCTTCAATCAAAACGATTTAGAAGGTAAAAGTTAGACAAAAACTTTGAAATTACAAAAAGTGAAATAGGCCAGTGTGCTAAAAGAAAATGATTCATTCAATTGAATGGAAATATCCATTTTATTCTCAACAACTGTATTGACATAGTAAAAGTTTTATAATTAAAATTATAAAAACGTGCACGTTACATGGTACTCTCAAAAAGGTTATTACAAGAAATATTGACACAAGGTATTTAAATCCATTGTTATGTATTATTAAAATTTGTTGCTGTCGGGATCTTTAGGTATAATAGAAATACTTAATGGTTATAATATTACAAATAAATTTGTATTAGTGGTGAAATTCTATTGAGACATTCAACATAGTAGACAATTCTATTGTGTGGCTTTCAACAGGAGTGGCAATGTTATTGGTGCATGTTATTTATTGGTTTTTCTTGGGTTTGGACATTTTCATTAACTATAAATTGTGTCGGGGTAAATAAAAACACACACACACACACACACTCACAAACACACTCACAAACACACTCACAAACAAATTATATTTCGGAGTAGCTGTTTTAAAATTTTGATATTACAGACAGAATACGGACGACCAATTAAGTGATTAACCAAGGGTGACTTTTATGGTGAGAAATTAGTAACAAAATGATTTTTTAATTCTCTTTAAGCTAGAGCTATTAATCAATTTTTTGACTGGAATTTTAGCTTCATGGAATTTATTATTACTTAAGACGTCGATATCGGAAGCATCCCCTCCTTCTTCCTGACATCAAATAAATCTTTGCGCTACCTCTTCAAACTTCCAGGAGTTTGATATTAAAGAAAGGTTACATAAAAACTTTCAATATTACTTTATAAAAGTTTCGTCTTTGTTATTCTTCTGCTTAGTCTATTATAAAAAGATTGAGTAATAGTATTATGAATATTTAAAACTTTTTTATGGACATCTTGCTCCAGCCCATGGACTTTTTTTTATTAAGAGAGACTAATAAAAGGCTTATGTGAACAACGATTGAACAAATATTAGTTGTGTAATATCTATTTGTTGGTATTCAATTCATTTATTGTTGCTTGTTCTAGCGTTAATATCGACTTCCTTCACACAACGAATTACAACTTTTTTCTGATATTCATACAATTAAATTGATTTTTGTAATCATTTCGAAATAATAAATGGCTAGAATAATATTGCCAAACCCTCTGCAATCTATTTATTTCGGGAAAGTGCTCTTTCAAAAATAATCCTGCAAATAATAACTGAGTTAATCCAATCAAGTTTACTTAGGGGTAAGTTGGTGATTCTTATTCAGGATTTATATTGTTTTTCAAACTACTAAAAGTATTAATTTTATAAATTAGGCTTTAGAATATTGTTTCATAATATACGGTTGAATTATTAATTAGCTTTTTAATTGAATTTTTTTTACCTAAAAAATAGATGTCTTAGTTTCTCATTTAATTATACTAATTATTGCCTAAGCTTCATGTTTTCAAAATTTTTTTCATTTTTCTTGGCATGTTCTGATAAAACTTAAAGTGTTTAAACTGATCATCAGGACTTTTGATATTGATTTTAGTACAATATTCTTTTCTCTAATAATTAACCTGATTCACATTTCTTATATATATATATAATGTTTTACGTCTAAACAGGCTTTTTCCGCCAATTATAAAGATGAATTTCCTTCTGCAATTACAGCTCTAAATACATAAATATTTAGAATGAAATTTACATACAAAAATGTAAATCGTGTATGGCATAGATCAAATAAACATTTACAAGTAAAGAACGCAAGATCTTAATTGATGATGTCATAATCACATTTGCATGTATCTCAGTAAGGTTGAAAACAATATTTGGTATTTAAGCTGAAATAAAACACTGAATGATAAATTGTCTTGATAACGTACACGTTAAAGTAAGGGGTCTACTGAGATGTGTAAAAAAAAAAAAAAAAAAATGCAAATATCTCGGTTAATATTTGATATAGAGAAACAGTGAATAGAATCACATTTATAGCAAATTAAAGCAGTATTAGTTACGTACAATTTTTTGTTTCATATTGGAGATAATTCGAATTTTCCCTCAAAGAAAATCTGCTAAAACAAAATATCTTCGTTTCTATGGATCGTATCAAAAAGGGTTATTGGAGACCATTTCGAGAACTTTTTCTGAAATTTAGTTTGTACAGACATATTCTGTGTCTCTTTTTTAAGAAAATAACAAATCTGGTTTCAATTCAATTTCCACAAAAAAAGGTAACCAGTCTTACCTAGAAGGAAATTCGCTATACGTGGGTAAGACGGGCCCAAAGGCGAAAGTATAAAATTCCTCGTCGGAGACAACAAGGCCGTAAAAACTACTGAAAGGCGAAACAGTTTTTATCCGCTAGAGGTTTTGGCCATTGGCTGAGAGATTTCAGAGGGTTGAAGTGCTTTATTGGTTCCCAGGGCGGGAACGGCAATCTGTCAATAGATGGATTGAACAAGTCTTCAAGGCCCACAGGAATGCTCCGAAAAGGGACAACACAATCAAGAAAAACGCCAAGCATTCCTGCTACAGCTATCTCAGAGAAAAACCTTCCCGAATGATTAGATCAAAAGGAAGAAACACTAAAAGCTACATTTCTTTTTTTGTGCAGTTCTATTAGTACTGCTGAAACATTTATATTCTCTTAATTAATTGTATAGCAATGAATTCTTCTCTACTTTTGAATAATGAAACCCTTATTTTATTGAGCAGGAGAAAACTTAAATTCAGCCAAAAAAATACACTAAATTCTCCATAAAATTAAATAAAATTTATTTGCAGTGGTAAAGTTTAAGGCAAAGATTACATCAATTGTGGAAACACATCATACAAAAAAATGTTAAAGTTTCGCGGCCTATATGATCCAACATTTTATAGAAACTTATTACCAAACATACTGAAATTGGGGGATTTATAATTAGGGTGACGAAATATATTAAAATCATAAATATTATTGACATATCAATATTTATGGAGATCGATTGGAATACATTACAGTTGAAATATGCGTACTCATTACTTTCCTTCTATAGTATCAATCAGAACTTCCTGCCCACGGGATTTACCAACCATTTACCTTTAGGCTCTAAAAAGATATAATTTCAAATATTTTTATTAACCATGAAATGCTATGCAACTACAAACCAAAAAGAAAGTCCGTCACTCAGGGGTTGCGTAAGCTAAGCAGATTTCCCACGCGAAGGTTTACAGTAGATAAATATACATACTGGTAACACCACCGGGAATATTAAGTGAATAACTACAAACGGTAATGAGAAATCTTTCAGTTACAAACTAATAACTCTAGAACTGAAAGCTCCTGAATTGTAAACAAACAGGGCAGCCAACCTGAATTCTAGACCAGAAAGAAAAACCATAACTGAAATATATCTGGATTTAGCAGCTTATTATTAATATAATATGAGAAGGAGTGGGGGTTTACTGAGAGCGGAAAACTATAAAATCCAAATATCTCGGTTAATATTCATGGTACAGAAAATATGTATAGAACAATATGTTATAGACAATTTAATTTGCAATAAGATTGATTCTATACACTTTTTCGATCCGACGTATAGTAACGAAGATATTTCGAATTTTCAAAATTCCCACTCTAGATCCCTCCTACCACTTTTCGGATTTCAGCCATTAGCGAACTTGATCTTTCTTTTTACATAAAACCAACGAAAATTGCGACCGCTAGAGCGTTAACAGAGAAATACATCTATATCTATATCTATCTATCTGTAATATATATATATATATATATATTATTTTCTTATTTACTTTCGTTCAGGAAAGCAGACATTTAAGCGATCACTGCCATATTCAGTGCTCCGTTATGGTTGATCCTCGGACCCCATCCTAGATTAACAGAGGATAACTAAAGAATGAACTCACCAATACCTATCATTGAAGGACTCTGCTTTAAAGGTTGAACTTTTTATGAATCATAATCCAATTAATATACGTAGTAACTGGAAACTAAATTTTAAAAATGAGTTACGATTGGCAAGAATATATGCAAATAATTAGACAAAATATTAATTATATAATGAACTTTTTTGGACCAACCTTTTATAAAAAATGATTTACCTAGCATCTCTCTCGCTCTCTCTCATTATTTTTTTTATCCTTCTTTATCCCCGCTCTAACTTAAGGATGCCCTTTATAGAAACGGTTCTTTCCAATTTATTTTTTACAAATTTGAAACCTATATTTTATTAGCTCCTAATAGGTCGACTTCAACACACAAGTAGTATTCAAGTAGTATGGCTATGTTCATTATGGTTGGAGTGATTAGTCCTAGGAAGACTGTAATTGGAACCACTGCCTCGCACAGCGGGACTCCGATAAAATCATATACTAATTTTAAATTTTTATTTACATTAAATTGTGACAACTTATTACAGTTTAAATTTATATAATGTTTCACCCCCCCCCTACACTAAGAGTGTTTCCGCAACTCCGTTAAATAATTAATAAATATGCATTCTAATAAAACTCGAGGAAAGGTGGCTACCACAAACAAGAGTCGATTTGGGAACCATGATGAACAGGTAATGCGGAACCCAGGAATGCACAAAGGTCCAGGGTCGAAAAGCTGCCTCCAGCAGTGCAGAAGTTCGTTCAGAGATAGTTACACACCGAGCGTCCAATGTGTATCATTGCTCACTCCACAAAATTCTGGAATCCTTTGAATCTGATTCTTTCCTGAATAAAAATCTCTTGTCTTTCACAAGCCACTTGTCCTTGTCGATGTTTTCATATGGATCCATAACCTAGAAGGTCTGTCTGATCCCGAACCACTGCAGCATATCAGTTGACTCTTTTATTAGTAAATTTAGGATTTACGCAAAACGTGCTAAAGTGGCTCCGTCTCCGCGCAACATTTGCCCTCGTTTCTTCTCCAGCCTCTAGACAATCTGGCCAAGATACATTAACTGTAGGCGAGGGGGCACATTTTTGTATGTGTCTGATAAAACTTTATCATCACATTTTCTCTTTTATTTTAGTGGAAAAGCTATTTCAATGTAAATGTTATAAATTCAATTGTAAATGTTATAAATTTTTAAAACCCAGGAACGCATCCACTGAGAAAGAAGACTCGCAAAATATACAATGAATTAAAAATAAAAATCATTAAACGAGATCAAATACAAAGTCACGTTAAGGACCAAACAGACTAACCATCGTTGTGTTGACATTAGGTAGTCAGTGTTTGGTCGAATGTTGACACTGGACACGACAAAGGGACAAATCCAATGCTTCCTTTCGCTTCGCTAATGAAGGCACCAGTTATTTCCATGTGTATCTGTATCAGTAATATTAGCCACGCCAATGGCGATGCTAAAGTAGCATTCTAAACAAGCCTAAAATGTATACCACGGTGGAAAAAAATATATGTTCACGCGGTTTTGGTGTTATTCCAGCCATTTGCAGCTACAACCAAACTAAATAACTATTCTACTAGTCAGACAACGAAAAAACAGTCATAGTCCCAAGATAATACATTCAAAATGCAACGTTAACCCCAATTTACAAAGCTGATTACTGAATTGGGGATTTTTAGTCATTAACGATATGGAATGTGTTATTTATTAAACAATGGAGGCTCCATTCTAAACACAATCAGCTCAAGAATTAACTATGAATACGGTTTCCATAGCCACATGGACTAAAAATAAAAATAACATTACCCAAGTAGTACTGTACTGTGGGCATTGTCTTATTCTACCGATATCAGTAATATACTTGTAAAGTTTCAGAAGCTAGAGTAGTTGGTCTCATTCAACAAGAATTGGTTTCGCAGATAACCGACCTCGAAAAAACATTATTCTAAATATAGTGAGATAATTTTGAATGTGAGTTCCATTCCTGTGTAGAATTAAAATAAAAACCCGAGGGCAACCTAGCAAGAAAATAAAGTCCGTCACGCAGGGGCTGCGTTAACTAAGCAGATTTCCCACGTGAAGTTTTACAATAGAGAAATTTCACGAGAGCCGAACAGTTACGGAAATGGCGGAACTAGTTTTCGGCGGAAATTCACGACTAGAACCGAAGTTAGCCGATCTCATCTCGTCCTTTATCCGCACACACATAATAAAAATGCAAATATCACGGTTAATATTCAAGATAGAGAATAAATGTATATAACAATATTTATAGTAACTTTAATTTGCAATAAGATTGATTCTATACACTTTTCCGATCCGACGTATAGAAAAGGAAATATTTCAACTCCTCCCCTCTAAACTCCCCTTTATTTTTACATAAAAAGTTTTACATAAATTGCGACCGCTAGAGCGCTAACAGACAAATATATATATATATATAAATATATATATATATATATATATAAATATATACAATAGCTGATTTCCCTTAAGGGGAGTCTGCTAAAAGGTTAGTAACCTCTATGTTACATGTCCCGGTTATTCCGCATTGAATGAGTGGGCAGCCATTTAAAAATAAAAATACAGAAATATAAAAATAGAAGCAACTTTTTAAATCCCATTCTTTCAATTTGTGCATTGTCAGATATATATACAAACGCTTACGTCACCCGTCTGAATGTTCGAATCGTAAACTTTCGAGGACTATACTTAACGAAACAATGGTTTCTATATAACAAAAGTATTTAAAAAAAGAAATGTGTTAGGGGGGGGGTTATGCTTGGTACAGCACAACAAGCATTGAATAGGTAGGCCTGCTCGTGAAAAATGGAACAGTATGCAAATGAGGCTTTGGAGAGTCCAACTCAGCTCTATTCAACATTTTCAGATGCTGCTGAGCCATTTATGAATAGTCAGGTGAATAAAAACTCAGACGAACCCCTGTTAAATTTATTATTAACATTTTCGGCATGTTTAAACCGCTTTCCTCAAGGCTTAGACCTCTTAAAAGTGTGCGAATACCCTTATTCTCAATAATAACATCCGAAAATGGCATTTCAAAATACACCAAAACATTATGACCTTTGAACCGTTTTTCGCTCCTTGCTATTCTAGGAAATTGAATGAAAATACTTGTTCAACACTATATTTGTTTCATTTTTGGTTAGGTGAATTTCCTTTCAAGAAAGAAGCAATAAATAAATAGATATTTACGAAATGTATCAAATTAACATATTTCCTTAAGAGAAAGAAGGAACTTGGCATCTGCTCTTAATGGAAATGACAGCTCTTTTTTGGACATTAAATTCAAGAGGAAATGATAAACATTGCCATTTTTCATCTATAAATGACCCGAAAAATAAATCGTTTTTTTTTTCTTTTATTATTATTATTCGTTTAGTGTGGTACCTGCAGTTCGAAATGGCAGAGTTAGGCATAAATAACTGGCAGCCAGCCATATTTTAGTAGACTTCACAGACAGAGACTAATATTTCATTTTTAAAATAAACTTTTCTTTCGTACGACACGAGAGGTGTTTAAAAATCTCCGTCTGCAACCCGAATACTAAACATTGTCGCAAACTATAATATACTACTTATACTAATCATTCGATGTTGTACGTTCATGTTAAAAAGATCTATAACATTGCTTAACCTAATTCTAAGTAAGAATTAATAAAGATTAGCAAATAATAATAGTTATTTCGGTCAATAATTGACTTTCTGATATTGAAATATATTAAAATTGAATACTTATAAAGGAAAATGATATTAATATATATATATATATATATATATATATATATATATATATATATATATATATATTTATAATTCTACTGTACGTGTGTATGTCACTGAACTCCTCCTAAACGGCTGAACCGATTTGAATGAATTTTTTGTATGCGTTTGAGTGGCGCCCTGAATGGTTTAGATTTACAAATCAGCCCGGCAGATGGAGCAGGAGTGGGGGTTGTAAGGAGGCCTAAAATTAAAAATAGAGATATTTCGTTTCCTATTGGTTTTTGGGCAAATATGCACGGGATAAAAGTTGTTTATTTTGTTATTTAGAGTAACTTTTTTCATATTCACTTTTATCGTATTACAAAGTATAACGAGATATACATTAATAAATTAAAGTGGGAGTCAACAATTTTATTGGGCACTAATGATTGAACCGAACTTAACAAAACTCTAAAAGTAAATTATCATTATTTCTTCCATGATTATAAGCTATAATAAATTTTTTAGGTTCGAACAGGAGTGGGGGTTATAAGGGAGTCCTGAATAAAATATTCACGAGGTATTAGTTTCTATTTGTTTTTAGGCAAAAGTGCACATAACAAAAGTTGTTTTTTGTGCTCACAACAAAGTAGCTTTTGTTTTAAACATAATATTATTAAATTTAATATCCTAAACGCTTGAAATATGATGCAGGACAACGTCTGCCGGGTCCGCTAGTATATACGTATACATTATATATAACATAACCGTATGTATACGTCCAAATACAGGCAATAAAAATTACAAAATGTTCTTAGAAGTAAGGGAGAAAAAAAATAACATAGAAGAAAACTCTTTCCAGCGAAGGATCGATAATTCCCTCATGGTCATGGTGTTAAAAATTGTTTCAGCAAAGATTAGTCAAGTAATTAATATGATAATGATAATAACTTTAATATAATTTTCCATTTGGCTTAAGCCGGAATAAGCCGACGGAAAAATATCAATCCATAGCGTGCATGTCACAGGAATTTCACTTTTAATAAACAGGCCTCAAAGCTAAAACTAGTTCTGACACGAATTGTGCGAGCAAATTAAGGTTGGCAACAGAACCATATTATTAATAGTGTCGTTTTATGAATATATAATTACGTACAAATTAACGTCTCGTTTTTCACTCCGCCACTGTTATTAGTAAAACTAATAATTGATTTAGTTTAGCATTATTTTATAATTTAGAATAACAATTTTAAGGAAATTATGCGTGCGTTTATCTTGATGAATCTGAGCCACAAAGTGGCCTGTTTTTACATCAGAAATAGTTTTGGCTCGAAAAGACAATCTTAGAGTTCATTTATCATTTATTTACGTTAGCGAATTTTTCTTTGTAAACTACTCTTTTACTCTAGGACAAATTGAAAAACCTATGACAGGGATTAAAATAATTTTTCATTTTCATGCCCTAGATGTAAATATACCGATATATTTCCTCTCACTGAAGATTTTATTAGTTCTAGCTAGAAATGGTCTCTAGTTTTTCATCATATCCCGAAAATGTCTTCTTCGAATAACATCGTAAATGATATTTAACTATCATCATACTGGTCAAAATAAAACTTCGTTATCTTCAATTTGTCAATGGTTAAGTAGTTGGCACAGTTTAAAAGCCAGACTTCGTTTTTGTTAAATTTAAATTGAGGAGGAATGAAATATTTATGGGACTGTTAGAAGATGTTGAAATAAGCAAGTTGACTTCGTTGAAACCCATATAAATCGCATGTCCGAAAGTCAGATCTTCTATTTCAGTTTTTGAAACAATATTCTCGTGGTTTATGGCATATTTATATCTGAATCAATATAACCACTCAATAATTTATTAAATTTATTTAAAGTTTATGGTACTTCCATTTCTTAAAGAGTTTGAGTATTGGCCATCTGTTAACAAAATTTTAGCCAATGCTTCTCTTCAAGTGGGTCGAATATCCTAAAATCTCTCTCTGTTTCTCATACTTAAAAGTTCTGATCTAACTTCGTGATGTTACGGTTTAAACCACTGTTTGATAGAAAATAATCAATGAACTCTATAATGTATCGGAATGCATTAGCAGTGAAATTGTTAACCAACTGATCGACAACGCTGAATGGCCAAAGCTTCCAGCATTTCATTCCCAGAAAACCAATATCCTCAGAACTGATGAGGAATGAAGCTCAAATGATCGGTGAATCAATCATTGCGAGATGTAACACAAATTCAATATACACAAGAACAAACACAACTATCAGCAGAGTAAAGAAATTGAGATTAAAAATAAATTGGATTGGTCGTCCAGTTACATGAGAAATATTGATTTTTTTCCTTTCTAATAGTGAATGGATTTCAGTTACCCCCTCCCCCCAATATCAACAATATCAATTTTCGTTCTCTTCAGTATTATTTTTTTTTTTTGTAACAAGCCCCCTCCCACCGTTCAAACATCAATTAACTTTTTGCTCCAACTTTCATGGAAGGGAATCTTTCATTTTTTTTTTTAACCGAGAGGAGGAAATGTGAAGCGAGAATGTGGTCGTTAGAGGCGAGAGACTGAAAATGTGGAATCCGGAAATGATGTTCAAAGCCCCACACACAATATTGGCAAATTGGGTTAATAATACAAGTCAAAAGGATTACAGTGACAACAGAAGTAGGAATTTTTTAGCAGGAGTCATAGCAAGAGTGTCAATCCTTAGAAATTTACACATCTGACGGCCACAATTTTGTATTTAGGACTTCTTTAATTTGGCATTGTATTTTTAATAATAGTTATGACTCATGCGACTGAAACTGTAGCACTTAAAACACGTACCATTCAGCTTTGCCATGGAGTGATTTTTCCTTAGAAACTGTCGCCTTAAGTTGCTTGAAGGATGCCAATCTTCAGTAAAAAATGAGACAGCCTAAATTGAGGTGTAGAAATTATGTTGTGAAATGATGATCATGAATAGTACTCTATTATTATTTTAATGGGGATGAACAACGTTCATTCTTCAAGATTCTCAAGAACATACAGAGAGAGAGTCATGGATACAAAAAAAGTCCGTCACGCAGGGGCTGCGTAAACTAAGCAGATTTCCCACGTGGAGTTTTACAATAGAGAAATTTCAGAATAGAGAGTCAAACAGTTACGGGAACGGCCCGAACTAGCTCTTGACGGAAACTCACCTCTAGACCCGAAGGTGGCCGATCTCATCTCAGAAGTTGAAAACAGAAAAATGCCAATATCTCGGTTAATATTCAAGATACAGAATACATGTATATAACATTATTTATAGTAAATTTAATTTGCAATAAGATTGATTCTATACAATTTTTCGATCCGACGTATAGTAACGGAAATATTTCAAATTTTAGAAAATCCTCCCTTCTAAACCCCCCCCCCTCCCACTAGTTGGATTTCAGCCATTAACGAACTTGATCTTTTTTTTGCATAAAACGTTTAAATATCGAGTTTGGTAACGATCAAACAAAAATTGCGACCGCTAGAGCGTTAACAGAAATATATATATAATTTTGAACGGACCTCATTTTCGTCATCTCCTGGGTAGGATCGATGGACATTTGAAGAAATTTTTCGAAAATCGCGTCATGAGTACGACCTCAATAGCTGATTTCCCTTAAGGGAAACCTGCTAAAAAACATACAAACATAAACAAAAGTTGGAATTTTGCATTATGAATGCTAATAAGGACCAATTAGAGTGAAGATTGAAAGAAAAAATATAAATTAAAAAATATAATAATTAGTTTACTATTGGGTTATTATTTTCCAGCTATTCATTTTGTTATTCAGAGAAATCTGTGAAACACTTGTTTCGAGTATAAATTATACATTTTTATAGGCACACACGTTTACCAATTTCAACTTAATAAAACATTAATTTATTACACCCTAGTAGGTAGGATTGATTCACATTTAAAGAACGTCTTCAAAACTCTCATTATGAATAGGGCCCCAATAGCTAATTTCTTTCAAGGAAACTTGTTGAAACGGTCTTAAATAGAGATTTATAAATAAAACGTTTTGGAGTTTTATATATAGGGTTTTTATGTGCACAGACACATGTGCGTTGACGCACGCCCACATATACACACATTTGAAACCTAAAGATCTGAGGATATAACGTTTTCTCAAGAGGAAGCACATTAGTTTTGTTAAGAATTCCAATTTCTGCTAGCCTGACACTGGGATTTCGCAGTTTCTCAACTATTCCATTTGGTTTTTCTACATTTCCATTTTCTTATAGAGCATTAAAAAGAGAAACTAGTGGTCAAATGAAACATTTAGCAGGCAAACAGCATGTTTAGCGATTGGCAGTAGTCACGAGTAAAACCACAATTGATTTCCGATATAGGAAGGAAAGGCAAGACTGGAGGAATATATATAAGGGTGGAAATGCGAATGGTGCCCATTTGGGCAGATTGACGAAGGGTCCGGCTCTAACGAGGGGAAATACCACTACCTCATTCAGAACACAATGCCCAATCTGAGATCCGTCAACGGGGGTTGGAGGATACACCCTCAACTCTTGAGTAATAGTGTTCCATTCTCGGACGATAGCAGCAACTAGAAAGAAAGCCATCCAATATAAACTAAAATATAAGGGATTTCAACAATCCTTAACGAAATTGATATTAATGTATTCCAGTGTTCACCAAATCCTAATAATTCTTGCCAATGATTTGCTTGTCCATCTTCTATATTCCTCTATCTTTTGCTGAAGATTTGGATTTACAGAATGGACCAAAAAGGACGGACATTTTTCTTTAAAATGAGTAGATTAATAAGGCCGATTAAAAAAAAATGTAATTTAATTAGTTAATATTGTAAAATAAATAAACTTTATATGGGCCTTTTTTACTTTACCCACACCAGTTACTTTTTGATGTAATAGTGATCATTAGAAAATTAAAAAGACTCTAGTTGTTAGGTTGAAGTAATTCATTCAAACTGTTGCTAAGCTATATAAATTTTATGCATGAAAGAGGTTACCTTCATATTACATGGTTGGTTTTTAAAAACGTGCAAGTTTTTTTTTGTAATAATGAGTCTCATACAACTTAGTCGTGCTCTAAAATCAGAAGAAATACCATGTAGGACATTGCAGAAGTATAGATTGTTGTATAATTCAAGGAAATGTAGAAAAGGACACTTCATGAGGATTATACTTCATTAAAAAAAGTGGTCCAGTATTTAGATGCAGTCTAAGAAGTTGTAGGCAAGATCCCTTCTCGACTCATACCTATGTGAGTTTGTATACAGAAGAAGATACGAGAACGAGGATATATTTAAGTGTTTTAAAAATCTTTGAAAGCATATTGACCCCCTAAATGAATGACTCGCCGAAATGTAAATTATAGTATAATTTTTGTTTACATTTAAAACATGTTAAAGGGGCCTTTAAGCTCACATGGTAAACCTTGAGTGGCGAGTTCGATTGTCGCCTGGACATAGGAATTTATTTAGTGACGGAATTCATTAAATGAAATCTTGAGTGCCACCCTGGCTAGATAAGGGTGGTAACCTGTAGATAACCCGTCCCGATTAGCCTAAGTTGCAAAAAGTGGACGTTAATAAATAAATAATATTTCAAACACATGTTCATTACTTTTATCAATTTAACAATAACGTAAATCACTGTTTTAGAAATAAGTACCTGGTGTGGGTAAAGTAAAAAAGACCCAACTTTTTAAACAAAATTAATGCTGTGCCACTCATTTTTTAAAAGACGCCCTTCTTTTTTGCTTCTCCCTGCCTATACCTACCTATACCCAACATTCACTCTCTCAATCTTTCTTTTAGTCTCGGAAACCCCACATCACATTAAAAAGACAAGAAGTGAGTCGACGGTACAGACTTCTACTTAGACTGCTTGACAACAGATCTAAACTATCACTACATAACAAACGACTGATTTATATGACAGTACTCCGACCAACATGGACGTACGGACTTGAACTTTGGGGTTCCACCAAACCTTCAAATTCCTACAAAATCCAAACCCTCCAATCCAGAATACTCCGCAAAATTACCGATTCCCCATTTTACGTATCCAATTTAACTCTCCATAATGACCTCAACATTCCTTTTGTCCATACCCTCGCCAAATCCCGATATCAGAAATTCCACTCTCTCCTTCCCGCACATCCTAATCCTTTAGTCGAATCACTTTCATCTACTTATATTCCAGAAAACCCAAAACGGCGTCTGAAGCGTGGCCAAGAGATCTTCTCGTGTAGTGTTTCAGTTTAACTCCATAAAACAACCCAATGTTCCCTCCATTGTGGGTATTGTCAATGGACAATCTCCCACCTCAAGATAATAGTCAAGCCACTTTTTCTAACAAATCATTTGCTTGTAATATTTAATTATGTTGTTGCAAACAAACGAATAAATATTAAAAAAAAAAAAAAAAAAATTAAAAAAAAATCCTTTTAGTCTCAGGTTACAACCAGCACAACTCGCTATTACTATTGGATCAGAACGATTGCAAAGTCTTACTTTGATTCAAGTATGTACAATTTCTCCGTAATCCAAGAAATTACTTGTTGGAAACGAGTTGTTGCTGTGTGCAATTTAATCATGGAGAAATCTCTGAATCTTCCATAAAAGGTCTGATTGAAACTTTTCTTTAATTCTAACATTAACGATGTAATCGCTACTTTTTATTTTCGATCTCGACTCCTACTAATGCGATTTCTAACTTACTGTTGTATCACTGAATATCTCGTGTCCAGGTTAAGTTTCACAAGTCTTGTCTATAAAGCCAGAATTGAAGAAGTGCATCTCTGCCGGCACACTGTCAGGTCATCCATTTCATTAATAGGATAGTGTATCTTATTGTACAGAGGCAGTATTGTACAGACCATTTCGGTTTCCACTCTCAGTACAAAGTCAGAGCTTGATAGAACATGGGATAACGTCATATGTGCAGTGCAAGAGAATTCTGCTTAGTTTATGTACTATGGGTTATTTCTACGGTGTACAGGTACCCTCCTCCCCCTACTCCGAGGGGAGTTGAATATTTTGAATGAATGTTCATAAGTTCTACACACAAGACCTTTAAGTTTTTTATGGTTAAGTGTTGTAAGAGCAATGGAGTATATGCGTCTCCATTGTCGAATAAAATAGAAATTAAGAATTGATGTCTTTATTTTATTTTGTTTCCTCCACGGGGAATAAAAAAGTATCAAATCGATCTCAAGAGAAAATAATCGAAGTAACAACTAAAGAAAAGTCTATTCATAAGACATTTGAAGACAATAATAGACTCAAAATTAAGTAAATACCTTAACTAACTCCAAATATTATGACCCTCTACAATTATTAGCTTAATTATAATGCAGTAGAAGAAGGTTAAACACTGAGGAGAATTAGGGGGAGTGATCAATGCACAACTCTCAAAGAACAATTGTAAAGTTTAATGAGACTCATAAAACTTGAATAAGAAGGAGGAGAGGGAAGTTAGTCACGGTCTATTCAAATTACAGCTCTCCAGGCGAAATGATTCATAAGAGAAGTTCGTACGTTCACCAACTTGAAGGGCTCTCGTCTCTTAACCTAAATAGCTTTTAGTAGAATTTCCTTAAGGGAAATCAGCTGTTAAGATTTTGCTCATCTTGATACCGGGAAAATAAAATGATTGTCGTACTCTCGAAGTAGATTGCTATTATTTTTATAAATAAATATGTACATATGTATGTGTGCTTTTATAAATAAGTATATGTCTCACGTGTGTGCGCGTGAGTGCCCATTCCCAGGATTCATTGGAAGCCATGAGTCTGCCCGTTGAAAGTCCTTCTTTAAAAATGAGTATAACAAACTAATAATTTAAAAACCATTGTAAAAAATCATTTCATAATTTTTCAACTAATTTTTTAAAAAATCTTTGGCTCGCCAGCCCATGAAAGACCAAGGCCTGCCCCACGGCTTCGGAGGAAGGTGAAACTGTCAGCTCGACGCATTACCGGCATATTGCTACTTAATTTTCTCAGGTGTCAGTTAACTCATTTGAGTAAAAAAAACAAAGAAATCCCTACGCTTATTTGCGACAGTTTTTATAATACTTAGTTTGTAGTCGTTGAGTTAGTCCAATGATGTGTGCTTATGTCGTCGGATTTACGTTTTACACCCGACGAGAAGTCGGTGCCCAGGAAGCCTTAGAAAAAAGTAATAATTTGTCTGTCTCTTGATCACATCGCAAATTCCTCAGCTGTTCAGACCGATGTTTTCATATCCAAGACAAACATAACAAGTTGAGTACCATTCACAATCATTTATTCATTCCACCTTCTCCTTAGCTTTATTCACAAAGAGGGGTAATTCCTTCTGTACAAACCTTCCAAGGGAGTACAACGCACTCAGCGAGTCTAATGGCATTTATGGAGGTCGAAACGAAAGGAAGAAATATAGTTCTATTTTTTAGTAACTTTTTACCACAATTATAATGAATCAAAACAACTAAGTAGAATCTCTATCCTTGGCAGATAAAATAAAAACTGCAATCCTTGTCCACTTACGTCCATTGCTTATTCATATTCGTTAAGGGAACATATGGTCACGAATGGACGTTAGGGACAAAAGCCAGCTCCTTCTTCATGGAGATCTTGTTAGTTGCCCCACAATGTTGAGTAAGGCGAATTTCAATTGTCCCTTAATGTTGAGGCGCTCATCACACACAATATTCAATAGTCCTTGGGGAAACGAACAGAGGATCAAAGTCGAAACCCGTAAACATATTAGATAAATCATATTTAGCAAGCGAACCCTGGAGTCGAACCTGAATCTTCTTGTTCCAGGAAGTGTACAGCAATGCCATTCAGACCTCACGACTACTATAGCCCTTATACGTAGATTCAATACACACACACACACACACACACACACACACACACACACACACATATACATATATATTGAACTTATCCACAATAATTCTAAAATCATCAATAAGAATCATCCATCATCAAAAAATAAAGATGAAAATAATAAGCTGCACTCTCACCTGAGATACCCCCCTAATTTGCACCATTCAATTTATTCCAAATTTTTAGTTACAATTTAAACAAAATTAAAAAAAACAAAAACATTATTACCAAGGAATTGGCAGATTAGGAGGCTGACCATACATGTGCCCTCAGAATGAGGGCAGCTTATTATGTTTCTTTTATATATATATATATATATATATATATACATATATATATATATATAATAGAGTAGAGGAGTGTGAGGGAGAGAGGGAGAAGAGCAATCAGACAGGAATCCAGCCGGCAATAAACTTATTGCCTTTTACTACTTTCATCAGGGATCCTTTTTTTGCAATGGCGGCCCCTGTTATCCCCCTCACTACTACCGTTTAACTCAGATAAATTGTACTGAGGAAAGAAAGACTCCATTCGTAGCAACTGCTTCTTCTGGGCTCTTTTATTTTCAGATATTATCATTTTAAATGCACTCTTAAAGCTAATCGTTTTCCCCCCTATGAAAATAGATGAATCGTTTCATTTCTACTGGAAAGGTAGGTTGTTATTAGACTGTTTCTATCCGACGGTTGTAGACCGGCCTGTTTGCAGCATAGCAACGTAACAGAATAGCTCTTTGATCTATACTTGCTGCATATATAGTGTAATAGAAATGAAATTGGTTTCCAGTCAAAGAATAATCTAAGCACCTAACAATCCCTTGCTTTTCATCATCTGGCGAAAATTATTTTCTGTTCACTAATTCTCTGTTTATAACATTATAGTGTGTAATGGCGAATAGACAAATATTGACCAATTTATATTTAGAACAGATGTGATTCCATTTGTTGACGAGTTGAAATAAATTTAGTTTTAACCCTTTCCACTCCAAGGCTGTTTTTGTTTTTATTCCACCAGCTCCACACTAAAATTACGTTTTTTTACTTTTAGTGTTTTTTGTGTATTTTTTATATCCCTCCTGTTTTAAAATTTTCCGCAAAAAGAGGTATTACACCATGTCGAGTATCACTCGACTGTGGAGCTAGTGGAACAAAATCAGTGTCGAATGACACTTGACATTGGAGTGGAAAGGGTTAATGCAGTTGGCAAACCTAGAGTAGAAGATTTCGAATCCTGTCGGAGCAGTAGGATTTTATTCAGAGACGAACCAATTATATATATATATATATATATATATATATATATATATATATATATATATATATATATATATATATAATTCTTTGTGAATATCTTTCATGATCGGTCTCGTAAATTGAAATTACATCAGCATGTTAACGTTTCGGTCGAATTTACAACCATCGTTAAGGCAAATTGAATAGTGCTGTACAAAATCTGAATATTGCAATTAAAAGAAATATAAAGAAATCTTTCGGGCAGGAGAGTCGGAGACAGTACACCAATGAAATCAAAATGTAGAATCCTACAGAATTAAAATTCAACAAAAGATCAATTGTGGGGCATCAAAAGTTTAACAAGATTGAATTTATAATGTTTTTCAATGTGACTCATGATATACTTTTTTATTGGAGATATTTTGAACTTTTGAATTCCTTCTCCCTCTAAACCCCCCTAATCCTGGTCCAATTTCGTCCATTAACGAATATGATCTTTAGTGTTGACTCAAACAATTAAATATCGATTATGGTATAGGTCCATTTATCATTTTCGAGGCAAGATGTAAAGTCTTAATTGGTGACATTACTCGACGTATTAGCATGAAACTCATCCAGTAAAGACCTGTTGAAAAACAATATTGCTTATTTAAGCTTGGAATAAGGTTTTTATGATGATACATTTGCTAAAAAATTACAATTGGTTGTAATATACATTTTGTTACAACTCAAAACGAAGTAATCTGACATTTTAAATTTTTTTAGCCCTCAATAAAATTATCTTCTACCCGTCACATTTTGTCATTTTATTAAACACCATATGTCAGTTTTAAGTTCTGTTTACATTGGGAACTAAGACCAGGAAAATTGAAGTTATCAGTGTGTCATTTCAATTGCAGAGCTGACCTTAAACTACCATTGGTCATTGTAAATGAATGAAATACGTCAATTTTAGCAAGTCGGCGGTAGCTACAAGAAATCAGCTACTGAGGTTGTAATCATAACTCAATTTTCCAAATATTTCTTCAGACATCGATCATACATAAGTAATATCTCCGTCATATTGCCTAAGACCGAAAAATAAAGTCTGTCACGCAGGGGCTGCGTTAACTAAGCACATTTCCCACGTGCGTCACGTAATTGCATTTATCTCAAAACTTAAATGTCCAATGAGAACAATATTTGGTATTTAAGCTTTAAATAATGTGCTTCATAACATAATAGGATATTGTTAATATGAGATAAGTAACAGTGAGGGTTTACTGATGACCGGAAACTAAAAAATACAAATATCTCGGTTAATAATAAAGGTAGAGAAAACAGGTTTATAACGACATTTATAGAACATTACATTTGCAATAAGACTGATTCTATACAATTTTTGCATCCGACGCATAATAACGGAGATATTAAGAATTTTCAAAATTATTCCCCTCTAAACTCCCCTGCCCCTCCCCTTGTCCGATTTCAACCGTTAACGAACTTGCTCTTTCTTTTTTTATAAAACAATTATATATCAAGTAACAAGATGACAAAAATTGCGACCGCTAGATCGGTAGCAGACAAGTATATATATAAAAAAAAAGAACCTCATTTAAGATTTGAAAAGACCTCATTTTCGTCATCTCCTGGGTAGGATCGATGGACATTTGAAGAAAAATTTCGAAAATCGCGTCATGAGTACGACCTCAATAGCTGATTTCCTCTATGGGAAATCTGGTAAAAATTAAATATAAAAAAATAGCATAACCAATCTAGTTGAGAAAACAAAGTTTAACAATTTTTGTTAAATAAATACTAATGTAATTCGCATATGTGGTTGGGTACAGGGAAGAATGGTCAAAAATGGTAACGTCAGAGGGCCCAGGTCATTCAGGGTTGTAGCGCTGAGTACAAAACTCGTGCCATTTGTATTTCGGCCATGTGTTAACTTCCACTCCTACTGGCAGTGGTACAGCAGAAACATAAGAGTTCTTTAAAAGCCAGAAGCAGAGAATATGTGCAGATAACGCAATGTGTGTACGAATGAGACGCCTATGAAATCATACTTAGTTTACGAAACAACTATTCTTACGTAATTGCTGGTCCTTTTTTTTAATTTTCCGGAAACAAAATGGTAAATTATTTGTAGGGTATAGAGATTGGGACATCATGAGATTTTTTTAATTTATATAAGAGGATCTCACATGTATGGCGTAAAGAAGAAGCAATTGCTGTAAATAAAGGATTTTACTTTTCTCAGGGTAGGATAAAGGTTAGCGTGGGAGCTGGAAATGGCGGGCTTTACCCTCGACAAATCACCACAGCCCACATGCCCTCTCAGATCTGATTCCATCGCTAGGAAAAGCTTCCCCAAATACCTCGAGGAAAGCCTCCGTCGCTCCCCCTAGATCACATCTCGAGGGAGATGGAGGGTGCGAGGGGGATAGTCCACAGGCAAGCTCAACCCGCTAATCTAAAATCTTATACAATCAATCTTGTTGCTCGTGATCTTTAATGATTTTTTATGTTTATTTCAACTTATATCATACTGGCTGTATTAATCGTTGTCGAAATAGAAACGGATTCCCTGGAAAATATAATTTTTCGATTTACAAGATAATCCCATCATGACATCAATAACACAAATGCCCTGAAACATTACCAGTAAAAAGACCTACCATAATTTTTTTTACCGGTATCTAATTGATATAATAATCGATTCCCCTCGAAATATAAATGTAGGATAACTGAAGCACTAAATAATCCATTTACTGGTTTAAAATTACTCATATTTATAGTTTGGAACATAAAGCGTGGAATGGCTATTGGACGTGTTACATGTGATTATTGTTTTACCCTTGTTAACATATGATTATTGTGTTACTTTTGTTAACATATGATTTTTGGGGTTATATCATTATTATGTACTCTAAACATTGTTTTTCTGTTGTTTACATTTATAATTAAACAAATGAATAACCAAGTTATATTCATGTTATTAATATGTACATTTATCACTCCTAATGCAATTCAGACAATCGCTACTGGAACATCAGCTTATCACCTAATGTTTGGAAGGAACATCAGGACGAACCTCTCCATAATTGTTCTAACATTAGAAACAAGGATACATCGGGAAAAGGAGCTCCAAGTCGGAATCAATAGGAAATTTAAGGTTGGAGATCAGGTGCAGGCTCGTGAGTATGTCAACGGATCAACCAAAACAAGGAAATGTAATGTGCACTGTTGTTCTAGATCAGGGGTCTCCAAACTACGGCCCGAGGGCCACATCCGGCCCGCGGACAGATTTTGTCCGGCCCGCGGAGAGCTAGCATACTTGAAAACTCCTTTTAGATAACATATTTTTTATAGCAAATTAAATTTAGTTTACTGGAGTATTCTAATTTTATGTTGAATAATTATTAATATTACATCTACATTGATATGGTCATGGGCTAACTACTCTTAACATTGTTGTAGGCTTATTGTTATTGTTTTTGTGATAAGTTGGATAAAGAAACTCAGAATTGTAATGAGTAAAGACATGTATAATATGCAGAAAATTTAACTTCAGAATATAATAACTAACAAATTATTGAAATGAATCCAACTAACATTTTAAATAAAAACATAACTTATAACAAGCATAATGACACATGAAATATTAATGAGATTTATGTAATTGAGATTTTCCACCGACAATAGTTTGTAGTTGTGGACTAATTTTACTTGTACCAATTATTAAAAGAGATTTAAAATGTATTTCACTTTTTACCACCTGCAACAATGATAATATGGTTTTGGCCCTCGGAACTTACTGGAGTAATCAGTATGGCCCTAAGGCTGGAAAGTTTGGAGACCCCTGTTCTAGATGATGGGCGCATCATCAAAAGACACGTTGACCAGCTCATCCAACGTAAGGCACAACACCACTGTAAATAGAGGAAGAGGACGAATAATGCCGTATTAATCAGCATTCTTATGATCAAATAAATCTAGTTTCCCGTCAAAATATAACAATTATATTATCTTCGAATCCGGAGACAACAAGATAAAACTTTGTTCAGGTATTCTGTTGTAATGCGAAAGAAGAATGTCTGAGGTGCAAAGTATCAAAACATGAAGAGTAAATGATCAAATGAATCATGTTAACAAAAATACTCTAGTTCCTTAATGCATGTAAGTACAAACAATTTCCTTATTCTATTCAGGCATTTTCATGATACGCGAATTAAGTCTGGCGCCCGGAAGGCGGAAGTCAAAATTTCACTCATAAATGTAAATAACATATTTAGGACCAAAATCGTTAATCTAAACACAATTTGGAAACAAGCTCCATGAAATAATTTGAAGGAGAAAGAAGTAATCATAAATATCCTTTCGAATACAGACTAATTAACTTCCAATCAAGTTCTGGCTGAACGTCAAATAAACTACCACTTCGCAGGTTAGAACTTATTTATTCAAATTGCTCTGCTTTGGACCAAGATACTTCAACAGGAAATTAAATACAAGCAAAATTAAATTGAGCTACAATTCAGTGAGATACAACCCACCTACTCTAGGTAAGCAAAGTTACAACTGATGCCAGACTCAACCTGGAGCAATAGTAAGCTGTCTTTAATCAGATAAATGTCGAAAACCTGTTTATTTAATATCATTCAAATCAATTTTGAGAAACAGATATTTTAAATACATTTTTAAAGTTAACAGAAGTAGATGTAAAATAGGGTTTCTGGGCGCTTTTCAAAAAGATCTATTTTCCTCAAAAAATTTAATTGAGTTAAAATGCAAAAAAATAAACATAGTTAAAGTTAGTTAAAAATAGTTCTAAGTTACACTGCAAAAAAGCTAAACTTAATTAAATTTTTTTGCAGTCTTACTTAAAACTATCTTTAACTAACTTTACCTGTGCTTAATGTTTTGCGCTTTAACTTTTTTTAGGAAAATAGATCTTTTTGAAATTTTAAGATATCCTGAAAGGAAATCCATTTTGCAAACGGAAAAACCAAAGGAAAAAGTGATGTAAATTTTATTTAAAAAATAGCTAAGCTAAATTGCATGTATTTTTTATAAAATATTTACTACAATTGATAAAAACATTAATTTTTTAATAATTTTTGTGGAATTATTGTTTTTTTTGTGTAAATCACGTCTTTTTGAAAAGTGGTCCAGTAACCCTATTTTACACCTACTAACAGTTAACATATATTTAATATTATTATTTCTTTGATCTATTAAATTTAATTTTTTATAAAATCTCATTCCTTTATAAATGGTTATATTTCCGTCCGAATTTGGCTGCAACATACCACGTACTTTATGCCATTTTGAGCATTTTAAGGTTAGGTTAATAGATAAGTTTTAATTCATTTAGTTAGCTAAGGCGTTCGTCTTAATCTCACTCGGTCAACTTTGAATCTTGAGTTCGATTCTCACATGGCAATAGGTATTCATTTAGTGATGGAACTCTAGTTTAATAAAATCCTTAGTCACCTACTGGCTAGAAAAGGGTGGTAACCTGGAGGTAACCCGTCCCGATTAGCCTTAATAGCACAAAGTGGACGTTAATAAAAAACACATTCTTTATATTATCAGTTGTCCCTTAAAGATATATTTCTACGACAGTCAGAAAGAGCTTCATCATACATTATTAAGGTGATCAATCATTATAGTGATTAGGGTAATAGTAGTGACTCCACAGTTCTGGATTGTTTTCGGAGTTTTTAAATAGATTGTGGATAATTTTACTAACACATTTTATTTCCTTTATAATGGATTATTAATATTATAAAGCGAACCATAATTTAGTTTGAGAATCAATGCACATTGTTGTTGTTTTTATTTTATAAAGAAAGATTTTATTTTCCAAGTAAGAAAAGAGATCTTGGGCAAACCATCTTTAGGGCCAAGAGAACATCATTTATTGATATCAATTAGGCGGCGTGGGTCAAACATTAGTAACAAATGTGTTCTTAATGTGGCGACATTTCGAGCCCGAATTTTCCGCCCACATCAGGTGGAATACATTAGACTGAAGAGGATATCCTCCCTGCGATGAAGGGCCTCGAATTCTGGCGAATTAAAAACTCATTTGCAGCAGGCCGGCCATAATTGACTCGGTCCATCTCACGCTCAATTATCTCCACTTCAACTATTCCCAACTGCACATACAAACCTAATCAACCCTATTTCCGCACGGTTTTATAGGCCTATTTAAGCCAACGGCTTGGCACAGATTTTGGAATTAAGGAGCATTATACGCAGGTACGTAAATAGTTTTTTTTTCGGAAATTAATAAAAAAATAAAATAATAACTTATAAATCTATATAAAACTAGCGCACCCGACAGAAGTTGTCCTGCATGATATTTCAAGCGATTAGGATATTAAACAAAGAATGAAATGAAAAATAAAAAATATAATAATTTCATTATTCTTTATTTTGAAATAACATCAATTTTTCTAAAAAGAATTCTTATAATCAATAATGTTCATATTGGAAAGAATTGTAGAGGATATCAATATTTCATGCAAATTATTTTCTTCACACATTGTTATACGAAAAATGATTAAAACAAAAGCTACTTTTAATAACACAAAAAACAACTTTTGTTATGTGCACGTTTGCCTAAAAACAAATAGAAAATGAAATATCGCGAATTTTTGATTCAGGCCTCCCTTATAACCCCTCTCC
Organism: Riptortus pedestris; assembly: GCA_019009955.1. Taxonomy (NCBI): domain Eukaryota; kingdom Metazoa; phylum Arthropoda; class Insecta; order Hemiptera; family Alydidae; genus Riptortus; species Riptortus pedestris. The sequence continues at coordinate 99,284,966 of CM032230.1, read as the reverse complement.
CGTTCGAACGTAAAAAAATGAATATAACTTATAATCATGGAAGAATTAATGCTAATTTACATACAGAGTTTTGTTAAGTTCGGTTCAATCGTTAGTGCCCAATAAAATTGTTGGCTGCCACTTTAATTTTTTAGTGTATATCTCGTTTATACTTTGTTATAAGACAAAAGTGAATATAACAAAAGTTACTCTAAATAACAAAATAAACAACTTTTATCATGTGCATATTTGCCGAAAAACCAATAGGAAACGAAATATCGCTATTTTTAATTGTAGGCTTCCCTTACAACCCCCACTCCTGCTCCATCTGCCGGGCTAATCTGTGACGCTAAACCATCCAGGGCGTCACCCAAACGCATACAAAAAAATTCAAATTGGTCCAGCCGTTTAGGAGTTCAGTGGCACACAAGTACAGTAGAATTATATATATAAAGATGATAAATGGAACTATTTTAAACAATTATTAAACCTGCATATTGCTAAAAGGTCCATCGCACTTTCATCTGTGCACAGTTACTACTTGAAAGAATGAGACAAAACTGACGTCATCTCACATTCTATTTCTACGCTACAAATACTTGTAAAATGAAAATTAAAATTCATTCTAATCAATTCTAATTTTGTTTAAATTGAGAGGAAAAATTAAAAACGTTCTGGAGCCATGGTTTTCCCATTTAAAACATAATTATTCACTGGCGGTGTTTACAGTCAAAAAAATTAAAACAATCATTCATTCTAAGGGCCCATGAAAGTCTCAAGAGAACTTATTTTAACTAAACATCGTGGCATTCATTGTCAAAGAAATAAATATATATATAATAATTTTCCCACGAAATGCAAAAGGTATTTTGTTAAATATAAACAACCAAAAAAATAAATTAAATTACAAATAATTGTAGTAACAATGAAATAAATGCCTTATAAATATAGCTTTAACAGCTGTCTTAATAACGGTATTTTGATGGCATTGGGCAAACCTTGATGACTCGCCATTCTCAATCATTAGCAGTAATACTCATTAGGATTTAGCCGACGATTTCTTCAGCAGTTTGGCAACTAAACCGGTTTGCTAGAAATAATTGCATGCCTCATTAGATGCAGGGCTCAGGCGCAAATTGAAAATAGCTGGGTGCAACAATTAGCCCACAGGTAAGCTTTAGAAATTTTGTTTTGGAAGTACATATTTTGATAATTTTTGTATATGTAATTTAATAAGTCAATTACACATCCTACAATTAATAACTTTCTTCTTGATCTATTTAAATAAATTCTACATTTCACGAAAAGAATTTCACACAATATATATTAAATTAATATTTATTTATTATTTTTTAACGTCCACTTTTTGCAACTAAGGTTAATTGGACGGATTATCTACAGGTAACCACCCATTTCTAGCTAGGGTGGGACTTAAGATGTTATTTAATGAATACCGTCACTAAATAATTTCCTTTGCCAAGGCGAGAACCGCCGCTCTAGGTTTTCCATGTGAGATAAAGGTCAACGCTTTAATTCACATGGCTAACCTGAGCCCCTTTTTTGTATTCATTAACGTCCACATTTTGCAACTAAGGCTAATTGGGAAGGGTTATCTACAGGTTATCACACAATATGTATTAATATGAATTAATAATTAGCAAAATAAAAAGGCGGAACGGTTTTTAATTTAAACTACCTCATGTCATATTAAACTACGCAATGTATTTATTTTGTTCATCAAATTGGATTGATTTGTTAATGTACTTGATTGATTGTTTACCATAGATTTATTTAATCTTCGTAATCCAAACCAAAATGAGCTTATTAATGTGAATAATTAAAAATTAATTATGGAGATAAAAGCGATGAAGTGTGGGTAGCCCCATAGATATGTATTTTTCTTTACCTCAAAATCAAATATAATTTGAATGATGTATCGCATGTTTTGTAATTAAGTTTGATTTGAAGGTAATGCTCTGTAATTTTGTCTGGGCAAACCCAATAGCTATCTTTTTCTGAAGAAAAACGCCTTAATTGTTAGTGGTATGAAAAATGGCATAAGACCAAACCTGATGCAAATTAAATTTCCTGTGATTGGAGCTCTATAAAGTTTCCGCTTTCGATACAGGCTCAGCATAATGTATTCAATCCATCGTTCTAATAAATTGCCCTATTATCCCTCGATCATTTGGCTGATGCTGTCCGTTACCCGACTCCTTCCTTTTCCGGTTAATAAGTTTAAATATGCAGTTTAGTTTCATAAGTTTAAAATCTATGGTTGCAGAAATAGAAAAACAATTATATGTATAAATAATTATTCAAGAAATGTTTGAGTAGTTTGGCATGCAAGAAAGCCTTACAGTTACTTTTTCTAAAGAAAATCCGCTAATATTAAAAGCAAACCACAAAGATCTGTAGAGCAATTTTAATAAAGAGAATACTCATAATAATGAGTCAATGATACTTAAAAGCTTTGACTGATCTACAAAAATAAAGTCTTAAGCACAAAATATTGGAGGCGTCTGCTAGAAGCCCTAAATCAGGGACGCCCCCTGGCGGGTTGCTAGGTAGTTAGAGCAGCGAATGGTCGGGATGGTTTCTAGTTGGACAGGCTAGGGGCGGCAGAGTCTTATCTCCACCTTCCACTAAACCCTAAAACAAACACAGGGCTGGCAGGTCATAACCTTACAGCGATAACCACCAAGGGGTCTCTAGGGACTGATTAATAAGGGAGCGAAAATGCCTACAGCACCTCAGGCATTGATTGGGCATTCTAGAGTCAAATTCCAACTTCGTTATCTCTACCTGCATAAAACCTGGATCCACCAAGTGCCTAGTGTTATACGATTTAAAAACTTTATACACATAAACAAATATGCATATATGTTTATATACTTACATATTCAGACAAACGCGGGGGCGCGCGTAAGCCCACACCCACACATGCGCGCTATACTTTATTAATTAGGTTTGAGTTCATTAGATGATTAATGTAAGCATAACACCCACTTAACCAAGGAACGCCCGGGTTGAGTGGTCTCCAGTTGACTGAAGGACCTCCTCAAATAATGTGAGGGAGCAATGACTGCAACCAGATGCCAAGCCTAGCAGTTCAAAATATTTAGTCACCATTGTTGGGTGACATTTGTGGCTGGCATTATAGACCTTTGAGATCTTTAACCATCCCCGATTGATGATCTCTTGGGATTCGTAATCAGAGATTTTACGTTATAAGTAATCAACTCAACGTCAAACCCCCGTTATCCAAGAAGGACCTGGAATGAGTTGTCTCCATTAGACTGAGAGGCTTCATTGTACCCGGAGATCTGTGGCTAGTTCACGGGCTAACAGGATTGTTAGCCATCCCGAGAAGTTGTCAGACGCATACGCTCGCTCGTTAGACTCCAGCGGATCCATAAGCACTGCGACAGTGGCGTTCTCTGGTAGCGAACTCGTGGACTAATGTTCTCTGTTGGTGGGGATTTGAACCTGCACCTATTTTCCCCTTTACCTTACTGACGGTAGTGGTAGAGGTACCTACGCCTTATCTCATACGGCACCGGCGCCCCCATTATTGGGATTATTATAGAGTTTAAAATATCTCGGGAATATACCAGGAACGTACCTTGCACTAGTGCCTCATTGACTCATGGGTCTGAGGAAAGACTGGAGTAAACATTAAGTTGCTTCTACCCAAAAGCTTGTTGCAACCTTCTGAGAGGTGGCTTCTTGCTCTTGCTTGTTAGTTAGTCTTAAGCAGAAGACAAAGAGATATCACTGCATATCTTCCAAACTTATTTTGAGTTGTTAGCTTCCATGAATACAATGACTTCTCTGTTTTAGGAAACAACGACAATTCGAAGACATTAGAAGTTTTTTTTAACCTAACGAGGAGGTATTTAGTCGTATCCTGCCATTGCCAGTAGCACCGTATGTACATAGCTGGCAGAACATACTTTGTGCAGGACCTACATTGCTAAAGCTAATAACTCCTTCTTGAAATGGAACAGTAACTATTCCACAAGACTGCTTTCAATCATTTCCTAGAGAATAGTTCTTCCTTAGAAATACAATCTACCTGTAATGGGATCTGTCAAAAGAGGGGCTTTTCAGGCCCTTCCCTAACCAACCGCTAAAGCAAACATTGGATAATCTCCATTCGAAATAACCAACGGATACCCTCCAAGACCATTGCATGTTTATAACATAGTGAGAGTGCCTATAGAAAGGAACAAGGGCATTCAAAGGCCTTCCCAGCTGAATAATAAATACCCAGGTGTACAGACATGTCGCCTAGAACTGGTTCTAAAAGGAGCAACCATGTTTGAATAAGCTTGGATTTAAGAGCGAGTTAAGCCCCCAAGCTTGAATTTCAATACACTGCTAACAGTGTTTCAATTGAATTGTTATGGCGATGAATAATCAGTTCAAGAAGATACTTTGTAAAGACCAGTGGATATCATATACCATTTTTGAACGTTGTATCTTTCCAGACTGGATGTCAACTTCTTAGGTCTAAATGTGAATGCTAAAAGAGAGCTAGAACTAAGTGGCAATATCTGAAGGACAAAATAAGGCAGGAGGCGTGTAGGAGTAAACAATAGGAATTGAGAAATGTCTTCACATGCTTAATTGCACTGATTTACCATAAAAACTAAAGTGATATTATAATAGTGTAGACTTATAATAACTATTGTCAATGCAAGTTAAATCCCACAAAATTCACTAATTCCGTATATTATAAAAACAGTCTCAGTACAAATTTCAGTGAATATAAGACCATTTTTAAAATATCAAACCTAAGCATTCAAGGAACTCAATAAGTTATCTTATATATTCTTAATCTGATGGGCATTAACTTTCTGAATACGATCATTATGACGAGAAGAGACTCTGCCTGGAGAGGACATCGACTCGACAGGTCATTCCAGAGCGCTGTAAAGCTGGCAAGAAAATATGTTATCATATTTCTTAGAGCAGCTTTATGTTACCTGATTTAGTAACATACTCAGTCCTAAGACGCGGGCTTAATGGCCAAACAGACAACCTGGAAAGGCTGGAAGCTGTGATTGTCATTAAAATATCCGAGAAGAATGGTCAAAGATGTAGGAAGGGACCAAACCCTACAGGGACAACTGGTAAATCGTATTCCATGCAAAGTTATAGGCAGAACGAGTGCTTCCAAAGACTGCAAAGGAACCGAATTTTCCAATAAATTGAAGTGGGATTCCAAAATATGTAAAGAATGCTAGTTTAAATTTAAGTTAGCAAAGATCAACTACCTTTCCCAAAACGTTGCGCCTAACTTGTGAGAACCACGCTGTAAAGGGTGCCGCGGCTGAGAGGGGACGTCGGCTTGTCAAGCCCTTAAACATAAGCCCCATTATCAACACTCAAGCCATAATGTTTCGAATGATAAACAGCCTATAAATTGCTGTGGAGTGGAAATGTCTATTGGAAACATCAAAACCACAGTTAATTAATAAATGGAGTGGTCTACTGAAAATGTCTAATAGCACCTTCCTTCTCAAGGAATTTTCTTCTGCAATGGCAGTTTATAACCAATTAGAATAAAGGAGGATATGCAGTCATAGCATTGTAGATTCTAAAATTTTAAACTTATGCTTATGAAACATGATCCTTTTAAGTTTTTGAAGGACTAATAAATATTATCTGCCGAAAGACTAAAATATAGGATGTTGTAATAGAACTTAAAAAAAACAAAATCGTGAATGTTATCGTTTCTATTCTAGAGATTTTGTAGATTTCATAGAGAAAAAAAATTCTATAGATATCTTGTGTTTACTAACCCTCCATCCTTGCTCGTAACCGATTTTGAAGAAGTATTTATACTCAATCAATCAATATAATAAATCCAATAGTACGAAAAATAGAAAATCATATTAAAATGCTCCGAGAGTTAAGGGGATCGTCTACTCCTCGTGGATTCCAAGCCACGTGGGAATAGATGGAAATGAAAAAGCAGATTTAGCAGCCAGAGAAGCCCACCAACTCTACTCCATCACCACAACAACTATTACATCTGCAGAATTCTATCAACCATTCAAAGAAGATATCGATAAAAACTGGCAACAAATGTGGAGCGAAACCCAGAACAATAAACTAAAAACAATTAAAACATTCATCCGTCCATGGAAATATTTGACAAGAGACAACATAAGAGATGAAGTCGTATTAGGAAGACTCCAAATAGGGACCACAAGATTTACGCATGGTTATCTTATAACAAAAGATTAACCCCCGGTTTGTGGGAAGTGTAACACAGACTTGACTATCTACCACATATTAATTGAATGCCATAAGTATACAGATATTTGAAACGAATGCAATATTTTCAATGATATAGAAGTGGCTCTTGGAGATGACCCCAAAGAGCTAGATAAATTGTTTAATTTTGTGAAAATAACGAATTTATACGAAGAAATTTAAATTACGAGTGTTTTTTTTTTTGTATCCTCGTTTATATTGTTAAAATGGCGATATGGATGAGAATACCAAAACGTGAGTTATAGATATTACAGGGCGATGATAACCTAGAAGTTTTTCGCCCTAAAACCCTACGAAACAAACATCTATATATATATTGGTGTGCGTGGGCGTGTAACAGAGAGAGGGGTGAAGAGAGGCAGACGGAGACGAAGAAACGTACCTATTTTTTTTTTTCTCTTCTGTTCTATTGGATTCAATTTTCGTTTGATTGTCACTGAAGTACATATTTAACAGTTTCAGGTAAAACTAAATTTCATTTATTGGCGAAATCAGACGTGGGGTTGTTAGAGATAAAAGAGAGGGAGGGGGTTGTAAAATCGAAATATCGTTCGTTATGCCTCTCATCAAAAAACGTTATGTAACGAATCATTGTTGAATGAGTAATTTTCTATAACTTTTGCGCGTCTCATTGTTCTTTAAAAGGAAAATTTACTGAATGATTTGGGCTGTTTAGTTTTTAATGTTCAGTTAACTCCCACTTATTTTCTTATTACGAACCGTCTCATGTATAGAATAAATTATTCTGTGATAACTAGCGAATAATCTGCTAATAGGGTTTGGATGAGGTCATCTTTGATTCCACCCCGCGTGACGGTTTTCGGTTAACCAAATACAATATTCTAAGTTAATGTTGAGGAGGATTGGCATAGTGTATAGGTGGAGCGTTGAACATGGCCGAGCACATGCACGCGGCTGTTTCAGGTAAGATATTATCTGTCGGCACACACCTGGCCGTACAGCTGGGCTTGCAGTGTCCGTCCTTCCAATCACATTAAGCCCCTTGAGGCTATCCGTTTGTTATCACACTGAAGGTTATGGTCTGCCTCTTGGGCTTGGCAGGAGCAACTGACGTAAGCTGTCCCCTCTAGGCAGACCCACTCACCTCCCATACCAAACCTTCTATTGAGCTTACAGTATGTTAGAAGTCTGACATGAGACTATGCTATTCGTTAAGTATTAGTTACCTCCGCCAGGGTTCAAAGATTTATACCACGCTTATTTTTGGGAAAAAGATTGTTTCTCAGCAAATAGAGGTGAAGGGTCATTGGATTACGACCCAATTTACAATTGCACTGCATTAGGTTATTTTCCACTTCTTATCATTTCTTATCAGAAATATTCTTAGATTCTGCCCTTTTTGTATATCTTCAAATTTACTGTTTTCATTGAATATGATGTTTGTTTCGTAGGGTTTTAGGGCAAAAAACTTCTAGGTTATCATCGCCCTGTAATATCTATAACTCACGTTTTGGTATTCTCATCCATATCGCCATTTTAACAATATAAACGAGGATACAAAAAAAAACACTCGTAATTTAAATTTATATATATATGAGAGAGAGAGGGGGAGAGAGAGGGGGGGGGGGAGAGAGAGAGAGAGAGAGAGAGAGAGAGAGAGAGAGAGAGAGAGAGAGAGAGAGAGAGAGAGAGAGAGAGAGAGATTTGAACTAGAATTTATTTGAATGCTACAATGCTCTAGGTGAAAGCACCTTTTAATAACATACAAGAAACAAAATAAAGAACAGACAAGTATAAAAATTGGAAACACCATAATTGAAAAAGTCCGTCATGCAGGGGCTGCGTAAACTAAGCAGATTTCCCACGTGAAGCTATACAATAGAGAAATCTCTATACGAGAGCCGAACAGTTAGGGCCGAACTAGCTTTTGGCGGGAAACGTTCGTTATCGGCCCACATTTAATAAAATGCAAATATCTCGGTTAATATTCAAGATAGAGAATAAATGCATAGAACAATATTTATAGTAAATTTAATTTGCAATAAAATTGGTTCTATACAATTGTTTGATCCGAAGTAAGGTAACAGAGATATTTCGAATTTTCAAAAAACCTCCCCACTAAACCCCCCCCTCCCCCTGGTCCGATTTCAGCCGTTAACGAACTTGATCTTTCATTTTACATAAAACGACTAAATATCGAGTTTGGTAACGATTAAACAATAATTGCGACCGCTAGAGCGGTAACAGACATATATATACAGTTTTGAACGGACCTCATTTTCGTCATCTCCTGGGTAGGATCGATGGACATTTGAAGAAAAATTTCGAAAATCGCGTCATGAGTACAACCTCAATAGCTGATTTCCCTTAAAGGAAATCTGCTAAAAGGTGAACACTTTTGTTCCTCAGGAAGAATAGCGTCTTATAACGATTACAGGTGACCCGCAATTGGTCTTGATGATGATGAACATTGTAATTCATTTGTAAACCAGTGAATATGAATAGTGGTTTTAATAGAATAATAACTCCTAATGCTAACGTGAGCATGCCATGTTTCTCTCTCTGCCACGAAAAGTTTCATGTTAACAATACTTGGAATTTTATTTAAGCCGGGCACAATGTACTAGCTGTGAAGCCACATCAGAGTGGGGTGGCTCTTGAATAAAGGTTTGCTGGGACTAGGAATTTGTGGAGGAAAAACTGATTACTGCTGGAGTAAGCAGGACATCAAGAAATTGAAATACACATATTATAGTTATACATCTTCATTTTCATTAACCACTATTTTTGATCGATTTCAAGAACGTTTTGAGAAGTCGTGTCGTGTGGGTCCAGTCCACAATAGACGATTTCCCTCAAGTGGAAACGTCATATAATGACTTGCGCACTTTGGAAACATAGTTGATATCAGAATGAAGAGATTTGTCAACTGATTAAAACGTAGCGCAGACATCTCCGAGCATGTTTCGCCAAATAGGACTGGGATGGGACACAGAGATCTGATGTTGTAGAAGCCCTGATAGGCGGTTTGCTAATCAAAGCAACCAGGACCAACAGTATCGCATAGCAAACAAAGCAATACTAATTATTATAGCCGTTAGCAGCTTCCCTCCAATTACCTACAGCTAATTCAATGCTCAGGTAACCATACATGCAGCAACATCCCATTACAATTATTCAAGCAGTCGGATCGAAGTGGCCATTCCATAATAGCACACCAAGATGCGTGAGCTGAGCATATTTCCCTATTTCTGGAATATCACTTAGGTGCCATCGTGGCTTCTGTATTTCTAGTAAGAACCCCTAACTATTAATGTAACCTAGACTTGAGGTATTTATTGATAGAATGAATCCTTGTATACTGAAGGCGGATCATATGTTCTTGGATATATCTAGGCTAATGTTAGGTATTTATATTTTGCCACCTGGTGAGTCATACCCGCCACCAGATAAATAACCCCCAAAATAAAGCATTCCAAAAGAGCCTGTACAATCTCCCCTTCAATTACGGTCTAGAATAAGGGGTACACTCTCTGTACACCAAGCAGTCATCAGGCTGCAATCTCACAACATACAAGAAGAGAAATCTTTCTTAAAATAAATTCCCAACTGAAACGGCTTCTGAATTGTAAGAATAATTTATATTTTAATAACTTAAATTTTAGTAGTCCAAGAACTAAAGAAGGGGGGGGGGCGATGAACAGAACGTATTTGCATAAATCTCACAAAGTAAGGAAGGTAAGGTAAGGTTAGAAACGACAGGTAAGTTTAGAAGAAGTTTCCACCTGAGCCGACCGGTTACGAAAATGGCCGAACTATACCCGACCACAGACTTTATGAACATGCAAATATCTCGGTTAATATTCAAGATAGATAATAAATGTATATAACAATATTTATATTAAATTTCATTTTCAATGAGATTGTTTCTGTACAATTTTTCGATCCGACGTATAGTAACACAGATATTTCGAATTTTCGAAAATCCTCCCCTCTAAACCCCCTCTCCTACTGGTCCGATTTCAGCCGTTAACGAACTTGATCTTTATTTTTACATAAAACGACTAAATATTGAGTTTGGTAACGATTAAACAAAAAATGCGACCGCTAGAGCGGTAACAGACAAATATGTATATAGATATATATATATATATATATATATATATATATATATATATATATACAGCTTTGAACGGACCTTATTTTCGTCATCTATTAGGTAGGATCGATGGACTTTAGAAGAAAAATTTCGAAAATTCCGTCATGAGTACAACCTCAATAGCTGATTTCTCAGCTAGAACAACATCCCCTCAGAAGGGGAATCTGCTAAAACAACAGTGAAGTAGGGGCTCAGGTTAGGCATGTGAGTTAAAGCGTTGGACTTAATCTCACATAGTAAACCTAGAGTGGCGAGTTCGATTCCCGCCTGGACAATGGAATTTATTTAGTGACGGAATTCATTAATTAAAAATCTTAGTCCCACCCTGGCTAGAAAATGGCAGTAACGATAACCCGTCCCAATTAGCCTTAGTTGCAAAACGTGGACGTTAATAAATAATTTAATTTAACAGTGAAGTAATTAGATCTGAAATCTCTCACAAGACCAACAGAGCTGGTTTGAGTGTTCCAAGTCAGGAAAATCCTGAGCTAAATCCTCTCTTTGTTTAGTTGTGGGTATCAAATTCAAAGTTTAGGTTAATCTATCAAACATTCAGTCTTGAAGAGGTTGGTCCAATTAAAGAATTTTTCTTTTTTTCATTTTTTGTAATACCCATCTAAAGCTGGCTGATGAAGTACATCAAGAGGGTCATACAGGTAACACACATGAAAAACAAATTAAATTGTATTTTATCAATATCTAGCATTTAAACAAAGCATTAGAATGCTACTATTTTCAACCTTAAGTGTGCTACATTTACCAATCGACTTTTGTAACAGTCTTGCCAAGAGTAACTGAAAACCAAAATAAATACGAGTGATGAGATCAAGGGCCACTTGTAAACAACCTTCAAAGAATGAAAAAAACAGGAGAAACAGCCGCAACTGGGAGCTCTACAGAAATAAACAGAATCGCTTTGTTCTGTTGTAACATGTCAAGCCTTTTCATTGTCAAAGCTCCGGCAGTACAAACAAAACATGTTACTCAAAGGAATAGCTCAACGAACAAGCAAATTAGTATGGATACTAAGCAAATATTTGCTAAGCCAGTCGTTTTGAGTGCACTGCTTTATGAGAGCAAATATGACAAGCTTCACAAAAGAGGGAATTATTGATTCCAACAATGGAAAAGATAATTTGACTCAGTTTCACAAGAACAAATTCAAATCTGAAAAAAAAAAATTAAATGAAGAAGGTCTAAGTTGGGAAACTAAGTGAAATAAGAGGCAATAGAAAAATATTAGTGTAGGATTTCACAGGATATATGAAAAGAGTAAAACCAAGTGATTGACCTTTTGGGCCTCAAGTGGTCCATGCTTTAACAAAGAGACAAATATATGTCATGCATACAATAAGTATTCAATTAAATTAGAATTATATAAAAATGAACAATTCAATTTGTAAACTTTTGTGTTAAATTAACAAATTGTGTTCAATAGTGAACTCATTTATATTTTAAAGGGAGCTACTTCCCCTTTAAGGAGTTCTTAGAAACGTGGCAAAAGTGATTTTTTCAAATTTGTAGCACATCATCCGGTGACATAAATTCACTTATGTAAAGCGGGGGGTAAATCCATTTTGTCGATTCTGAAATATCTAAAATATGATTTTTTTTTTTTAACGCAAATTGTTTTATGGGAAGAGGTTTCGTATATAAGTCTAGTGAATTTAAGCATTGCTCTAAAACATTAAACATTAATATATACACGCGCGCGCACGCACGCACGCAGACACACACACACACATTTGAAATTTATAAATCTATCTGGTTTTAGAAAAATTGGACGCCACGCATTATGAAATGGCACACAAAATATCGAATTCCTCCGTCAGTATTAAATACACAAGAAAAATACATTGCACCTTTTCTGTTTAATTCCGATGTCAAGTGGAGCCACTCATTATAATTTAGGTGCAACTACCGAAGGACGACTGCGTCCGAGTATGTAATGTAAAAATGTAGCAATACCTGTTGTCTAGGGCCGAAATAAAATTTTCTTTCTTTCTTTCTGTTTAACTTAAAAAGTAATTAACTCCCATAACACTTTAATCCTATACATAGGAACGGCTCTATTTATGATATATTTTTATTTCTCTTTCTTTCCAACTTCAAGTTCATACGTTTTAACAGTCCTTAAAATGTTTAAAACCGAATGGTATGCAATCTCAGTGGCAGTGTATTGCTATTGGCGGATTTTCTAGTAAACAGTGAGTGGTTTTTATTTTTTTTTTATTTTTTCAGCATGTATTTTGTACATGAGTAGTTAAATGAAGGATAAATAAATAGCTTTTCCGACATCTATTTTACATAAACAACCATAAGTTGTCAAAGATAAGAATCATGACTACAGGAAGTGAGATGGCATTTCCGCCGTTAAAAATGTATCTTATAAAACATATTTTATAATTACACATTTCCGTTGGTCTACTATCAGGTTCATAATTGTTTTCCCTTCAAATTAGTAATGGGTGGACGGGGTTGTCCTAATCCCGGGTGCCGATCACGGCCCTACAGCTCGCCTATTCTTTAGATTATCGTGTAGCAGCCATTTTTCTTATCGAGTTACGAGACAATACGAACATTATTCGTTTTAATTCCGTAACAGAAACAAGGAACAGCCACCAGCAGGTCCGTTATTTTTTTGGTCTCAATAACAGGAAGGTGTTGTATCTCAGAAGTATGGCTGACGTTTACGTGTTTCGAAAGTTCACAACTTACCTTATTAATTCATCAAACTTCGTTTCTATCCCGAGACTCATTCCTTGAATAGCCGGATAGATACAAAAATATATACAGATCATTTATTCAACCAAATTCCAACAATTTGGTGTCTCCGAGGGATTTCAACAAATTTCATTAAAATTAAAAAAATAGCATAATATAATCCCTAGACACAACAGGGACTGAGTTATGTTTAATTTTACTCGTATAACTAGAGAGTCGTGGGTTATCTCCTCCCTGGGCAAAGGAAATTTACTTAAGGGACAGACTCCAGCTAGAAAAGGTCGATAACCAGTATATTACCAGCTTTGATTAGCCTTAGGTGAAATCACTTTAAAACTTTTATATCAGAGTGTCATCAGAACCAAGATACAATATGAGAAGTCGATTTTTCGTCTAAGAACTGGGTTTATTAGCAGATTTCACTTCAGGAACGTCGTACTCATGACGCGATTTTCCTCAAATGTCGTATCGATCCTACCCAAGAGATGGAGATGGAGGTCCGTTCAAAACTGTATACATATATTTGTCTGTTAACGCTCTAGTGGTAGCAATTTTTGTTTGATCGTTATGAAACTTGATATTTAAAGTGTTTATGTCAAATTAATGATCGAGTTCATTAATGGCTGAAATCCGCCGAGTAGGAGGGGAGGGGTTCAGAGGGGTGGATTTCGAAACTTCTTGATATCTCCGTTATTATGCGTCGGATCGAAAAATTGAACAGAACCAATCTTATTGCAAATGTAATGTTCTATAAATATTTTATGCTTTTTTTTTTTTTTTTTTTTTTTAATATCTTGATTATTAACCGAAATATTTGCATTTTTTAAGTTGTCGGGCTTCAGTAAACCCCCACTCCTACTCATGTCATATTAACAATAAGCTGTTATATCATGATCACATTATTTGAAGCCTAAATACCGAATATAGTTCTCATTGACCTATAAGGTAAATACAAATACGTGACGCACTTGGGAACTCTGCTAAGTTAACGCAGCGCCTGCGTGACCAACAATTTTTAAAATCCAAAGCGTATATTCATTATATCTGGTGTCATGAAAATATATATGATAGTGTTTACAATATACGTTAAAATAAGAAAAGGTCGTTTGATTGCATGAAATTCAAACATTTCACTTCGGACATCTGGCACTCGAAATCCTAATATTAGGGCGTTTCCTTAGCTGATATTACAAGGTATTGATAGGACAGAATTGGTACATTTTTATAATTGTATCAATGGGATATATGTTATGAACATGACATCTTCGTATAATACTGCCACTCATAGATAACGGGGGTTGACTTGGAAGTCAATACAAAAATTCATTACAACCCACATACCTATAACACTTATTTTTCACATTAACTTACAATTAGTCTAAAGCACGATATCTACTGACCAGAAATTATATTTTCGACGAATGCTGAAAAGGAAATAGCTATTTAGAGTTAAATTAATCTAATAAATATATTTTGACGAGAGACCATTATCATTCCAACCCGACCTATAACAGAGCAGCTAATTTTTAAATTACAAATCAATTGATCAAGTTCTACTAACAACAAAGGATTCACAGCGAACAGTATGGAACTCGAGCAACAGTAACTCATGAAAATGGGACAGGAGTCGAAAAAGTGTTCCGCTCGTGTGCACCAGACACAAAAAATTGGCTGGACTTAATTGTGTAATATATAAATTAACCCAGTCCAGACAAAGGGTCAAAAACATTGTTCTATGTATTTTGATCAGCGTTAATTTAATTCAATTTGATTGGTCCCTAATTTATATATTCTCCAATGAGGGAATGTTTCAGAAAAATAATGTTACTCGCCCTAGATACTATTCTAAACTGTTTTCTGTGCAATTACATGGATATGAATTTATTTCAGAGATTGAATACAATTAACTTACATATTAAGATTTTATTCTATCTTTATAGTTTAGAATAATTATTTCAATCAGTGATTTACTCAAATAATCCATTAAACAAAATATATTCATATAATTTAATTTAATTCATTTAAAGTTATAATTTTCAAGTAAATACTCATTATTAATAGAGACATGTGAACGTCACTATGGACGTTGTAATTACCACTAAGGCAGAGATGCAAATGGGCAAATGTGATTCCATTGTAACCAGAGTTCACATGAATTATATAATATATCAATTAGCAATTAAGCAATGAATAGATTACACAGCTCAATCATCCCTTAGCCTAAGATATATAAAGGATTTCTTCATTTGTCAATTCCACAATACAAAAGGATATACCCTTTTTACTGAAATGACCAAAACAGTAAATGCTGGAAAATGTAAAATGCAGTGGCAAATCGAAGTTTATTTATAACCATATGTGTATGAATTTATAAGTGTGTGTGTGTGGGTAATAAAGCTATTGTAGGCAATAAACGTTTGAGTAAAATCTAATGTATTATTTTAAAATATAAAAGCAATTTATATGCTCTTAATGCTTCGTTTATTAAAGATGAAGTACTTTCGGGGCGAACCGTCCCATCTTCAGTGCTCTGTGACACAACACAAGATGGGTCCTTGTGTGTGTGTGTGTGAGAGAGAGATGTATTTAAATTTGAATGATGCATGTTTTTATGAATAGTTTCTGTTTCAAAGTTACCAAGTTTACTTTTCACCTATTTATTTACCACCTGTGTTTAGTTCTATGTTATGTTCGTGTTTCTTGTTTCTTTTGTGTTCTGTTCCTTTAGTTTTGTTCTTTATATTATTTCGTGTTCCATGTTTTGTTAATATTTGTTATTATTCTATGTTCTATTGTTATTTCGTGTTCCATGAATTGCTATTTTGTTTACTTGTTTTGTTTTTCCTCCAAGTTTAAGAAGAGCAAGTCGCCATAGTTGCGGAGCACCACATAATAAATAAATAATAAACGAAGCATTAAGAGAGGAGGTGTGTTTGACCTTATTATCCTTCCGTTGATGAAGGGCCTCCACCAGCCAGCCCAAATCCCGACTTATACATATATTTTCGGTTCACATTAAAGATCTCTAGCCACCCCCAAGCGAGACTCGAGGGATTCGTGATCAGAGTTTTTACGTCGCGAGTGAACAACTATATGTACAACCCCCCTCCCCGCCACCGTTAAACAAGGAGAACCTGGAATGAGCGGTTTACAGGACACTGATGGGCTCGCAGGGACACGCCCGCAGGGAGTCATCCCGAAAGGCTGCCAGACGTATAAACACATTAGGTTCCCCTGATCCATAAGCACTACGGCGCTAGTACTCTCTGGTAGCAAACTCGTGAACTAATGTTCTCCCTTGGTGAAGACCGAACCTGCACAACCTCTTTTACCATCGGCTTACAGATTATAGTGGAAGGTGTACGCACGCCTTAACCCGCACGGTAATCGACCCTATATGTATATATATATATATATATATATATATGACAGGCTGTAAAAAATTTATATTCAGTCCGTCTTAGCTTAGCATATAAATAAAACAGATTTATTTAATTCCCACTACCTTACTAGAAGTAATATTAGTTTTTCATAAGGATTTATTGAATGTTCGAGATTCCTAGGCTCGAGTTTTTGCGATCCCCACCCCGGAGGGGTAATAGGGGAGGGAGGGTTGGTCCGGCAATATTCCTCTACCCACCTACAGCCGTCAACGGTTTAACAGTACTCATACAATTCCAATCAACAAGGAATAACTAGACCAATAAACGAAAATTAAAGTAAGTATTTATTAACTTGAAATAAATATTTTATTTTTTATTTAATCAGTTATTGCTCACAGTGCTCAAAGGCCGGTGCTTTGCGAGTCCAGGATAAAACCATCCCCTTATAGCTAATATGATTATTTATTGTGTGAGCAGCCAACGAGTATATTTCAGAGGAAGACCATATACTATATAAGTTATTAATTGTATTATAGGCTGACGGCAGACTGGCATAAACATGGATCCTCGTCGGAATATAAAGACTGAGTTTAACATAATCAATTCTTTTCTTAGCTGAAGAAAAATTTCATATCTCTCCAGATATTCATTCTGCAGTTATACAAGTACATTATGAAGAAACAATTGACTAATTTACATATTTTAGAATACCCAAATAATACCCACATCGAAACATCACCAAGTATTTTTTAGGCCCTTAAGATTATCGGGGGCTATGTGAGTTAAGGCGTTTGTCTTAATCTCACTTGGTAAACCTAAACCTAAAGTCGTGAGTTCGTTTCTCAGCTGAGCAGTATACATTTATTTAGTGAGAAACACTTTTATATTGAATCCTTAGACCCATCCTGACTGGAACTGTTTTCCCTTGAGGGAAATCTGCTAAAAGGGCGGTAACCTACAGACAACGTAGGGCGTTAATAAATACATACAATTTTATTAGGATTATCCATATTCCATTAATCCTCACATTCATACACTCCAAAGTTTTCTGTGATTTAAATACTTATTTGATAGTTGGACGTTTGTGTTATAATCATTTTGTTCTTACTTTTGGGGTTTGTTGTGTCTGTGGCTTGGCGCCACCAAAGGAATTTGGTTAGAACAGATAAAATTCTCTGGTTCTTCCGAACTTTTAAAATCTGAATTAACTCTCTTAAGTAAAATGCAGAATTAGGATTAACGAAGTAGGTAGTTGGAGAAAGCGCATTATGAAAATTATATTTATTTAAAGTCACAGGATCTAGAAGAATGACTGAGTTATTAAGTCAATATGAATGAACTTCCATTTTCAGAGCAAGTAAATTTTTTTACCTAACTGATAAACATGTGGTTGGGCATTATGAAGAAAAATAGGTCCTCTCCTGTTTCAACACCTGAAACTTTACCTTTCATTTTTTAAAAATAAATTTATATTCCTAAACTCCATGAGATCTCAATTACAATCCACCATTTTATTCTTTAGCATATACCTTTTTAATGTTTTCTATACTTCAGTACTTCTACAGTATAGGAATTTATTTCCCATGCTCCATCATAAATGATAAAACGTGGCATATATGTATCTATTTTCTTCTTTTATTTTTAAACAGTACCAAATAAAATTATAATTTTTATACTAAAAAAATAAAAGTATTGCAAAGAAGTACCTAAAATAAATTAAGAAATTTATCAATTTTTGAATTCATTGTTGTGTTCTCCATTTGACAAATGGATAAATGAAGGAACTTGTTGGGTGTTAATTGAAAGAAATGTATTTAAGCTAACCGAAGTTATTTTTAAAATAAAAGTCGTTAGAAATTGTTTTATATTCCGTTTGCCTCATACCCTAAGTACAAGTACAATTCATATTTTCAAACCTAATAAATATACATATATGTGCCTCATAAGTAATGCTTCAGAGATGTTTGATTAAGAAAAACAATAAAATATGGGCGGTTTTTAAATTCAAGTAAACCGACGCTTAAATGTAAGCTTGAGAAAAAAAATAAAATTTGGCGTATTGTAGGCTTAATTGAATTAAAAACTTCTCTTAGACATTTCAATAAATTTTACCGGAATAGAAAAAAAAAAGGTCCTGTTTTTAAACGTTTCTCAAACAAGTCTGGTGTATTTTAAATTCACAATGTACAGTTTTATTATTATCGTAAGATGGCGTTCCAAGGCAACCAAACTTTTAATGCACTTACTTCAGAACTATATATTTTTCGATGAATGAAACCATTTTCTAAATGTAACTTGAGATTTACTATTTTTTAATTCAACCATCAAGAAATGAAATGAGTGATAATTTTAAGTAATTACTGTCAAATTAACGCCGACTTCCGGCCAGCTTCTCTAAAATGCGCTCTTAACAGACAAGTTAGTGAGATTGAAGGTTTCAGAGGCATGACCAATAAATAGTAGGTATTTGAGTTAAGCAGTTTTTGTATATCGTTCTACAATAAGAGTTTACTTTAGTTACTATAAAGGAAACACAATGTGTCATACGGAAATAGCCCCTATTGCAGTGGCATAGGGAGCACAGGCCACCATGATAATACTCAATTGAGTAAAGCTTCCAAATATCTGATATGTTTTCAACAATATCTAATTAATAAATCGTTATGCCCGATAATATACGTTAAAGAAATAAAAACCAATAAATTTAAGAATTAAATTAAAAGTTTAATATATTTCAGTCAATCCGCCCCCCCCTCCAGAACACAAATCTGATTCTGATATTAATTTTGAACATGCTATGTAGGAGGTCACCGACCCGGAAATCGGAATTCAAATATATAGCTTATGAAAAAAAATACAAATTTTAAAACTTCAATAACGTATTCTAAAGACAATTTATAATTTACGGTTATATGGCTCAAATCAATATCAATGTATAACTACTTAAAAATTTATGTCTTGATTTTAAAGCAAACCCCACTTCCGATTTGGACTTCCAATAACTCATTAAATATTTGGTTTATTTATTATTGCTGGTGATTTATTTATTTTACATTAATTTATAAAATAAATAGATGTTTGGATTTTACAATTACTATTTTTAGACATTTGAATATATTAAATTTATAGAACATGGTTAAAGAATAATGTTATTGTGGATTTTTGTGTATAAAAATAATTGCTACAATATATTTATGAGGTGGGAAGAGTATGGAGACCATCCAACTATTCTTTGTTTCCTGGATTTTTTTTAAGGAACACCTATGGCAGGTTTGTCCGGAGTCTCCGTTTATTATGTATAATCTCGCTATAACCTTATAATTTATTTTGTAAAATAACAATAGTAATTCCTCTTAATATTAACGATAATATTCTTTATAAAGTATTTGAATGTAAAGGGGGTATTCCATTTGGGGGGGGGGGTTAAGGTCAACTTGGGGAAGGGAGGCTTTATATTAAAGTGGATATATGAATGAATAGGTTCTGGGTGTTGGTTTAATTTTAAATGGAAACAGTTAATAAGATGTGATCAAATTTTGTTTCTTAAGACCTAATATATAACGCCCACCTTTTGCAACTAAGGCTAATTGTGACCTGTTATCTACCGGTTATCAACCTCTTCTAGCCAGGGTGGGGCTAAGGATGTTATTTAATGAATTCCGTCACTAAATAATCCTAATGTATTAAACTAATTAATATTTGACATGAGAACTACAATCATTAAACTTAACACATTTGATTTACTAAGTCCATTTAATATAATTATTTAAGTTCCTTGATACATTAGAAGGAATATGAGGAAAATAAAAATGTATTTAAATGTAAGAATTATGATTTATTAAGCCTATAATTCATTGAAATTAAAAAGATATCTTGCAATGGGGAGCGGAACGTACGCTACAATGAATGAAAATACCTGAAGATATTTTTTTGCCTCAATTCGATTTAAACGGGGCACAGTGAGTGAACTGAACAATTAAATATGATTTTTTTTTTAATTTAAAGTAAACCATAACTTCCGCTTTGAATTTTCAATAAATCGTTGACAATAGACGCCAAGATCCTAAATAAGATCAACATATACTTATGCCAAACTACAAATATGTCGGAACTATGGATTATACACATAGAGTGATAAATAGTAAATTTCTTGTATAAAGATTTAAAAAGAAAAAAATATATTTGGAGGACACCCAGTTCGTAATATATTCTGACAATAAAAAATTACAAATTTTAAAAAGGAGCATGTCACATTGACAAATCATTTTAAGCAGATGTGAAAACTTACGCGTTCAAGAGCCTATAAACGCTATGACAGAAGTAGTTTGAATACATCTAAATATGTGCTATTATTGTTAAAGTCAATTTTTCGCATACATTTTAAAGTTTTATTTACAAAAATAAGCATGCAATTGCTATGTAAATAAATACCTTCTGTCACGGTCAAAGCCCATTCAAAGTTTGTTATCAATGAAGCTTGGAAGTTTATCACTTATTTAAAGAACCGCCTAAGTTAACTTAACGTATTCCATAGAGAAGTTAGTAATAAGGTTTTTCTAAATTATTTACTGGTGTATCGTGAAATTCATTAATGAACGGAGAAATGAAATAAAATGATCGGATTTAATTAACTTATTTTTTAAGACGTAATGGTCTTATATGTAGTACCAATCACATCCATAATAATTTTGATCTTAACTTTAGCATCACGAAATATTAATTCATCAGTACACAGTAGTAATTTTTTTTTCCCTTGCAGCGCGCATTAGAAGTATCTTCGGGAAGGTTAGAGTTATAAAGTCGAACCTTTCCAATAGAATATGAAGTTATTAGGTATATGAATGAGAATAAGTTTAATCTTACCACGGACTTCTTTGAAAATTATCGCACCTCCAAGACAGTAATATCCAATACTCTGATCACTGAATCTAAATCAACATACCTCGACAGACACATACAAACACACACATTGAGAGACAACTATGAAATGACTTGAGTAATCACTAACTTCGCTGGTGGCGGGTGCAGATCGGCAGCGGGGAACCTGACGGGCCGTGGTGTCGGCAGAGTTAGAGCATAGCACAAGACACGCTGAGCCGCAGGTTGAGAGCTGGACACAAGGACCTCAACCTGGAACTGGAGAACGCTTACTGGAGACTCAAGGGGTGAGTGAGTGGTGGGGGTAGGTGCCGTGGGGAGGGGATGGGGCGGGGACGGGAGGGGAAGGCACCCCCCACCCCTTCACTTCCCCTCCATCGGCCCCGTGCTTACATAATGCAAGGGGAGCCAGGCCTGAGTCACCGGCCTTCGCCCTTCCACTCCTCCTATACTCCGCCTGCATCAACCCTCTACCTCACAGCATTTATACTCCTAGTGCATAGCTATCGACCATTATACTCCTAATGCATAGTAATCGACCATTTATACTCCAAATGCTTACCTCTCGACCGTTTATACTCCTGTAGCATATTACTCTCCTACACGGTACTGCCATGTAGACAGACGCCCAATTATATTGGTAGATCTGCCACCTATGCTCTTTATACGCAGCCGCCTGGCATCTATGCTCGTTATGCTTTTCCACCTGTCATCTATTCTCATTATGCTTATCCACCTGCATTATGCTCACAATACTTAACCACCTATCATCCATGATCTTTTAGCTTAGCAACCTGTTATCTATGTTCACTGTAAGTAGTCACATGTCACCTATGATCTTTATGCTTAGCCACCTAACATCTATTATCTTCAGGCTTACCAATTGCCATCTATTCTCTATACTTTTATCCAACTGTCATCAAAGTTCTTTATATTTGCCGACTGTCATCTTTCCTTTTTTGCTTAGCCCCCAGTAATGTATGCCATATGTGCTTTGGCACTTCAACACTTACTCCATGACTGACACACTTATCCATGCCTACCTCCCATTTGTGCCTCATACTACGTTCTATCGCCCACCTGCCATGTATAGTCTTTGGCCTTACTGCATAGCACTGATTTACCTTAGCCACCTGTAATCTATCCCATTTGTGCCTCATACTACGTTCTATCGCCCACCTGCCGTGTATAGTCTTTGGCCTTACTGCATAGCACTGATTTACCTTAGCCACCTGTAATCTATCCTATTTGTGCCTCATACTACGTTCTCTCGCCCACCTGCCGTGTATAGTCTTTGGCCTTACTGCATAGCACTGATTTACCTTAGCCACCTGTAATCTATCCTATTTGTGCCTCATACTACGTTCTATCGCCCACCTGCCATGTATAGTCTTTGGCCTTACTGCATAGCACTGATTTACCTTAGCCACCTGTAATCTATCCTATTTGTGCCTCGTACTACGTTCTCTCGCCCACCTGCCATGTATAGTCTTTGGCCTTACTGCATAGCACTGATTTACCTTAGCCACCTGTAATCTATCCTATTTGTGCCTCATACTACGTTCTCTCGCCCACCTGCCAAGTATAGTCTTTGGCCTTACTGCATAGCACTGATTTACCTTAGCCACCTGTAATCTATCCTATTTGTGCCTCATACTACGTTCTATCGCCCACCTGCCGTGTATAGTCTTTGGCCTTACTGCATAGCACTGATTTACCTTAGCCACCTGTAATCTATCCTATTTGTGCCTCATACTACGTTCTATCGCCCACCTGCCATGTATAGTCTTTGGCCTTACTGCATAGCACTGATTTACCTTAGCCACATGTAATCTATCCTATTTGTGCCTCATACTACGTTCTCTCGCCCACCTCCCATGTATAGTCTTTGGCCTTACTGCTTAGCACTGATTTACCTTAGCCACCTGTAGTCTATCATATTTGTGCCTTATACTACGTTCTCTCGCCCACCTGCCATGTATAGTCTTTGGCCTTACTGCATAGCACTGATTTACCTTAGCCACCTGTAATCTATCCTATTTGTGCCTCATACTACGTTCTATCGCCCACCTGCCGTGTATAGTCTTTGGCCTTACTGCATAGCACTGATTTACCTTAGCCACCTGTAATCTATCCTATTTGTGCCTCATACTACGTTCTATCGCCCACCTGCCGTGTATAGTCTTTGGCCTTACTGCATAGCACTGATTTACCTTAGCCACCTGTAATCTATCCTATTTGTGCCTCATACTACGTTCAATCGCCCACCTGCCATGTATAGTCATTGGACTTACTGCATAGCACTGATTTACCTTAGCCACCTGTAATCTATACAATTTGAGCCAAGTACTACGTTCTCTCGCCCACCTGCCCTGTATAGACTATGGCCATACTGCATAGCACTGATTTACCTTAGCCACCTGTAGTCTATCATATTTGTGCCTTATACTACGTTCTCTCGCCCACCTGCCGTGTATAGTCTTTGGCCTTACTGCATAGCACTGATTTACCTTAGCCACCTGTAATCTATCCTATTTGTGCCTCATACTACGTTCTATCGCCCACCTGCCGTGTATAGTCTTTGGCCTTACTGCATAGCACTGATTTACCTTAGCCACCTGTAATCTATCCTATTTGTGCCTCATACTACGTTCTTTCGCCCAACTGGCGTGTTTAGTCTTTGGCCTTTCTGCATAGCACTGATTTACCTTAGCCACCTGTAATCTATCCCATTTGTGCCTTATACTACGTTCTCTCGCCCACCTGCCGTGTATAGTCTTTGGCCTTACTGCATAGCACTTATTTACCTTAGCCACCTGTAATCTATCCTATTTGTGCCTTATACTACGTTCTCTCGCCCAACTGCCATGTATAGTCTTTGGCCTTACTGCATAGCACTTATTTACCTTAGCCACCTGTAATCTATCCTATTTGTGCCTCATACTACGTTCTCTCGCCCACCTGCCGTGTATAGTCTTTGGCCTTACTGCATAGCACTGATTTACCTTAGCCACCTGTAATCTATCCTATTTGTGCCTTATACTACGTTCTCTCGCCCAACTGCCATGTATAGTCTTTGGCCTTACTGCATAGCACTTATTTACCTTAGCCACCTGTAATCTATCCTATTTGTGCCTTATACTACGTTCTCTCGCCCACCTGCCATGTATAGTCTATGGCCTTACTGCATAGCACTGATTTACCTTAGCCACCTGTAATCTATCCTATTTGTGCCTCATACTACGTTCTCTCGCCCACCTGCCGTGTATAGTCTTTGGCCTTACTGCATAGCACTGATTTACCTTAGCCACCTGTAATCTATCCCATTTGTGGTTTGGCACTTTAGCTTAGTCCAGCCACCCATCGTCTATACATGCCTATCTCCCATGTACCTGATACTATGCTCTCTCGCCCACCTGCCACATAGGACTTTCATTGCTTAGCTTAACCACCTGTCATCTATGCCCTTTATGCATACTGACCTATTATCACATACTGCATAGTACTCTCATAGTTTACCTTAGCTAACTGTCATCTATGCCCTTCATGCATACTGACCTATTGTCATTTACTCCATATTACTCTTATAGCTTACCTTAGCCAACTGTCGTTTATGCCTTGTATTCATACTGACTTATAATCGCTTACTGCAAGGTAAGCAGATGACAGGTGACTGGCTTAGCTTCGCTGTCTGTCATCTATGGTATATGTGATTATCTACCAATACATTCTGCACATCATAGTGAAGTGTAACCGAACATTTTATTAAATGTTAAGCCAAATAAATATTCAAGCCCTCTCATAAAGGAATTGTTGAAAAGAAAAGTCTCAACACAATGAATCGTGTTCCTTACCATATTTCAATGACTCCTTCCGTTTTGGACCTATATTCCAACCTTAGTTCGTTGCAGTTTATATCCTGCAAATATGTCAATACCTGTGAATTATCACGTGGTACTAGTTGAATCTCCACTGAACTATTTACAAAAGTACATAAAGTAAAAGGACCGGGAGTTGACTTCTTTATAGGTTTGCTCCACAGATTGATGTCCCACACAGGGAATGATTGTTCTAATCAGCAATGTCCTTGTAAATGCCTATGTACTATTAAGCCTCAGGTAAGTCTTTGTTATTGTAGCTGTGTGTGGAGTGGTATAGGAGTTCACAGGTGGTGCAGGGAGGCACATCGAAAGGCGAACCTCTGTTCACCGTCACCCGAGCTAGTACTTACTATCTATCACAAATATTCATCATTGTTCCCAGTCATCTCACCTTATTTTCCCACTGCCCTGCTGTTTTTTTACTTTCAATATGTCTTGTAATATTTCTAGTAGATAAATATCTTTTTGTGTTGTTGGTGGCATTCGTTGAGTTGTGTAACCACGAAGTCACCTTTGCTGCTTGAATGGGCACCACTGGCGCCTTCTCTTTGATTGGACCCCTAATAGCTAGAAAAGCCGCATCATAAGGTGCTATTTAGTTGTTCGCGGTGCAAACTTGCATTCAGTACTCTACGAAGCTCTGGGAGAAGAAACATAGGATTAACAAGTATTAGATGTGTAAAAGTTAGTACAGTATTACCACATTTTCCTTAAGGGAAGTCAGCTATTGAGGTTGTACTCATGAAGCTGTTTTTGAAAAATGTTCCTCAAGTACCCATCGATCCTACCTAGCAGATGACGAAAGTAAGGTACCTTGTAAAGTTGTATATATGATTTTTCTGTAAAATAAAAGATCTAGTTCGGTAAAATCGGGCCGGGAAGCGGGGTGATGGGGGGGGGGGTTAAGGGATCGAATTTTGAAAATTTTAAATATCTCAGTTATTATGAGTCGGATCGACAAATTTTATAGAACCAATATTATTGGAAACTTAATTGCATATAAATGTAGTCACTAACTTATTTTCTCTATTATGAATTAACCGAGATATTTGCTCTCTTTAGTTTTCAGCTTTCATTAAATCCCTACTCCTAGTCATGTCATATGAACAATAAATCCTTTATATCATGAACCACTTAGTTGTGAGTGTAAAAAGCTAAGCTAAGAATTGTTTTCATTGAACTTTTCGGTACGAGGTACATGCAAATACGCAGTGTGATGACTTCACTATTTAAGATTTCACGTTCTTAATTAGAAAGAATCTATGCCATACTTCATACGTTTCTGTAACTGTTCGTCCCTCGTGAATAAGTTTAGAGATCCCTACTACTACTGTTATTATTAGGCAGATTTCTCTTTTGTAAAATTTCCTGTGGGAAATCTGCTTAGTTTACGCATCCTCTGAGTGACGGACGTTTTATTAAATTAAGTGAGTACAAGTAGGCCATAAATCACTTAATTTAATAAAAAATTGCATGTTGATGTATGAAAAGTTTTATATGTTATTTAGTTCTAAGAAAGATAGTTGTTATTGTTATATGTTATAGAGTTTACCCCTTATCTAAAATATTTTAATAGAGATGTAATTATTGTTTTTGTTTGTAAACAGGGTATTGACGATTTCATCCTACCTACATTAGAAGTCACTTCCACCTGCCAGAATACCAACTCAGGATTAAGAGTTCCTTCAGTCTGTTTGTAGTTGCTATAGTGATACCTGTAATGGTAGAATTGGGCTGAAATACACATGTTCATCGTACAGTTGCTGGTTGCTGTGGTTGGGTTCCATTGATCATAAGTGCTTTAAACTGATTAGCAATTAAGGGCGGTCAGAGAAATGGCCCAGCAATTTCCTTAATGTCCTAGCAACTAATGGGGATAAGAAATTGATATTTTGGCATTTAACATTTTAAATCAAATTACGTAATGATGGCTAAGCTGCCCTAAAAAGGGTAAATGCAATCTTATTATTGGGCATCGCTTTTACAAGGTTTCCGTTATGAGAAATCGGTTATTCAGGTTGAACTCATGACGCTGTTAATCTATTCATTTCAATCATGTACGGGGAAATACTACGGCTATGACGAAAATGAGGTATATTCAAATTTATATATTCATTCGCGATGTTTCAAACTCGCTGCTCACCCCGCTTTTTTTGAAGAGATTTGAGTCTATCGAAATGAAATTTTGTAGGACTTAGTTATGTAGAAGAAAATTTCTATAGGAGGTGAAAAAAAAAAACCCTTCACGAGTTGCTAGGAAGTAAATATATAAATACATATTCATTATGTGATAAAATCCTAGTTGGTAAGTCACTATTCCTCTTCATTCTAGCCGTAGAAAAGCAAAACGCGAGGGGGGTTCTCTATCCAGAAACCATTCAACTTATTTTCTACACTATTGAAAAATGTTCACGAGACACTCTCACATAAACAATAAAATCGTTTGATATAATTTTTGTTTGATCGGTTCCTAACTCAACATTTAATCGTTTTATCTAAAACTAAAGATCAAGTTCGGGTGAAATCGAACCAGTGGGAAGGGGAATTTCGAAAATTCAACATACCTCAGTTGTTATTAGTTATAACAACTAGTTATTATACGTCGTATAGAAAAATTGTATAGAACAAATCTCATAGCAAATTTAATTTTCTATAAACGTTGTTATTAACATGTTTTCTCTATCTTTAATCGAGGGGCTCAGGATAGCCATGCGAGTTAAAGCGTTGACCTTAACCTCACATGGTAAACCTAGAGTGGCGAGTTCGATTCTTGCCTGGGGAAAGGAAATTATTTAGTGACGAAATTCATTAAATAACATCCTAAGTCTAGAAAAGGGTGGTAACCTGTAGATAACCCGTCCTGATTAGCCTGAGTTGCAAAAGGTGGACGTTAATGAATAATAATAATATTAACAGTAACCGAGATATAGGCCTTTTTATAGATTCAGCCTTGAGTAAGCACCAACTTTTAGTCATCGCACTTTATTGCCACCCACTTTTACCTACTCATTGGATTTTTCTTTATTGGAATACAGAAAATAAGCTGAGATGAGATCATTAGATTGCCATTCCAACACGTGGGAAATGTGCTTATTTTGCGCAGCCCCTGCGAGTCGGACTTTTTTTAGCCTTCTGTAAACTCAACTTCTACCCCTGTAATTTTAACTTCAAACAATTATACAAATATATATACCACATCTGGCTCAAATTTTCAAATCATTACTCGGAGCTTCTTGCTACGGGATGAATAGAGAACTGCATGCGAGATGATATGAGCGTGGGACTGCAGCAGGTGGTAAAAAAACTTAATTTACGCAGCATCTGCATGCCGGACTTTTTTTTTCTTCATCAGATTCTAATCTTAGCCACCATGAGCTTGCCATCAACCTGTCGTTCAGAGCTCACCCTTCCCCCTAGCAATGACGAATCCCTTTAGAAAGACCGATTCTAACGCCATCAAAGGAAGTACTATCATCACGTCAAGGTTTCATTCAAATCAATTGATTACGCCTTTTAGTAGGACTCTTCTTCTTTTCCTGGAAGTGATAGCCTTGACATCTGCTGATACCATCCAAGTACTCTCCTCGAACCCTCATTTCCATAAGGACTGAATGCACTAACAAATTCACTTCAACCAGAGACACATCGTGCAACTACTATGTGATTATGAAGGATGCTCACTGAATGTGGTTTGTGATAGCATTTAGTCTAAACTGAAAGCTGTTCCAGTGACTAAGCTGCATTTCATCTTGGTATTTATGTTGTCTACTGCCTAGAAGTACATGGGAAAACTGGTTATTTTAAGTTGGAAATTCTATCAGGTAATATTCTTACAAGCAGGATTATTATCATTTAAACTCAAATAATCTGATGTGGGCAACACATGACTTCCTTGTACACTTATTTAATTAAATAAACAAAATGTTTACTGCACATCGTTTAAAAGTACTTCATTTGGAAGTAATATACGATATCTCAATGTCTTAGAACATAATTTACTGGTTTTTTGTGGCTATAAAAAAGTATTTTTAGGGTGGCGAGTTCTATTCCCAACTGTGCAATAGGAATTTATTTAGTGACGAACTCGTTAAATAAAATCCTTAGTCAATCCCTGGCTAGAAAAAAGGTGGTATTCTGTAGATAACCTGCCCAATTAGCATTAGTTGCAAAAAGCGGCCGTTAATAAATAATAATAAAAATGTCTCTAGCAGAGACATTCGGCATGGTAGACAGGAAGGTCGCTTATTATCGCTATAATCCACAAAGATATTGGAAAAAGATAATATAGATGTATTGGGACGAAACGATGATAACTGACCATACTGTACACCATAACGAACCGAATCAATATTCTCATTATTGACAAGATCAATAAGACTACTTATTGACATTGCAGTACCCAATGATGAGAATATTCGAAAATCCCATGCTGAAAAATTAAGAAAATATCAAGAATTGGCTATCGAGCTCAAAGAGGTATACAAACTGAAATCTGCCATATTTACGCCTATTATAGTTCAAATGGACTCGTGCCAAAAACAACAATAGCAGGCACCAAGAATTTAAATCTGCTAACAACAATTATAAAAGAAGCACAGCAAGGGGTACTTCTTGATACTGCCAGAATCGTTCGAAAATCTTTAAATTTCCCACAACATGTCACAATCACAAACTCCATATCGGTTGGATTTTCCCCCGATATGGATTTTACTCCAGTTTTTTTATGTGAATAAACCTCCCCCATAATAAAAATGTCTTTTGAATCTCTAAAAAGCTAGTTATTTTGTATCTCTATTCTTAGTTGATTGTGATCAAAACAGGAGGTGCATGCATAACTAGATGGTAAGGATTACTTTCGAATGATATCCTAGTAAGTGATACCTAAATAATTAATATTTGAAGGAATAGTTTCTTAGTGGTTTCTAATGGTAGCAAAATGGAAAGCGATCAAGGTCCCAGATGTTAATAGGGTCTTCCATGCGACATACTGTAACAGCTTTTAAAGGGCAAGTCGCTAATTTTAAACCAAGATGTGTACAAGAAGGATTTAATTTCAGGAAACCAAATTTTAGCTTCCTAGTTGGCATTAGCACAAGCTTGGGAGGGAGAAATCGAGTTAGGCCAAATTATTTAAAATTCAATCAAGGAAGAAAATTGATAAATGTTATTGTAACTATATTCAGTTTGCATTAAATTAATAATTTCTTTAACCTAAATGCAATTACTCAAATGAATTTACTTCACGTTTGCTGCCTAGTTGGGGTATGTGTTCAAACCAAGGCTTTGGATATTAAAAATTAGCTGAAGATATTTAATAGTTGTACTCTATTTATTTATTTTCTATTATTAATTAGCCAATGGGTTTGCAGTGAACCCGCTTTCTGAAGGTAATATGGTCAGGCATAGCCCAAAGGCACACTGAACTTTTAATTTTAATACTCCTGTGAGACAATAACAACATTCTCTCCAAACTGAGTGCATAAATATGTGTGTGTGTGTGTGTGTGTGTGTGTGTGTGTGCTTGTGTGCGTTTGTGCGAATTCGTGTTTGTAATAAAACAGATAACAACACTGTTAAACCTTATGATTGAATACCTAGGCAGATATATTTTAGATTTTTGTTATTTTTTTAACTACACACCTGGGACAGTTGATGTAGTTAGCAAATTGCATCTATTTTACTACTTTTTACTGCTTTTCACTGCATGTAACAACGCTCATAGCTAATAGATTATTATCGAACTAAAACACAGATGCATTATTAAGCCCAACTGTGCTAATTATAAAATCGAAAATATTTCCGTTAGTACCACTGAAAATTGTTATTTAATCTTGTTTGATGGTTATGCAATTTATTAAAGTTTTTATTTTTACACATTTTGGTGGAACTTCGATATAGTGCTAACTGTATTCTTTCTATCATCTTTCAGACAACCGTTATTCTGTTTTCTTATTATGCTATTAACCTCATGCGTCGGATCGAAAAATATTTTATAAGCTTAGAATAGTTTTTTTTTTTCAATGAGTGCTGGTAAAAAAAAAAAAAATATGAAACAAATAAACCGACTTTCCTCCCCAAAACAGTACATCCGAAAACCAGGAGAGCGCATTGAGAGCAGTCGCTCCATCATCAGTGCCCTGTAAATTCAACAAACAACTTATATAAAAAATATCTAATCTGAAATTATGTCTGAACAAACGTCCCGTTGTTTTAACACATGTTAAAATTTCGTATTTTAAATTCCTGCCTAGGCAATAGGAATTTATTTAGTGACGGAATTCATTAAGTAAAATTCTTAGCCCCACTCTGGCTAGAAAAGGGTGGTAACCTGTAGAGAACCCGTCCCAATTAGTCTTAGTAGCAAAAAATGAACGTTAATAAATAATTTAATTTATTGTTTTTTAAATTAGACACAAATTAGAACTTTAGATTTTAGCAGTGATATCACTTATTAATGGAATTTATAAATAAATAAGTCCGCTTGTTTGTTCCTCGCACAATGGAATCACTAAAATTACAAGGGCAATCAATGTTTTCCACTTCCTACAAATAAAACCAGGTTTCTGGTCTCTTGGAGAGACACCAGTCGAATTGTTAGTTAGCTGACCTGCAGTTAATGAGGATGCAGATAAAAGGGGTAAGGATGATGAATTCAGAGAAGAAATATATAGATGTCGCGCAGGGGCTGTGTTAGCAAAGCCGATTTCCCACGCGCGTCACGTATTTGAACTTATCTCAAGACGTAAAAGTTTAATGGGAACAATATTTGTTTTTTAGGCTTTAAGTAAAGTGCTTCATAATATAACAGCTTATTCTCAATTTGACATAAGTAGGAGTGGGGGTTTACTGAAGGTTGAAAACTAAAAAAATCCAAATATCTCGGTTAATATTCACGTTATAGAAAATATTTATATACGACATTTACAGGCAATTATATGTTCAATAATATTGCTTCTATACAATTTTTTGATCTCAGAAGTAATAACGGAGATTTTATAATTTTTCGAAATTCGCTCCTCTAAACTCCCTATATCCCTATATATATAGTTTTGAACGGCCCACATTTTCGTCATATCTTGGGTAGGACCGATGGACATTTGAAGAAATTTTTCAAAAATCGCGTCATGAGTACGACCTCAATACCTGATTTCCCTCGATGGAAATCTGTCAAAAATATTTTAGGAATTATTGATTATTATTATTTATATTACTATTGATGCGCACCTAGAGCACTTGTATTAAATAACAATTGTCTTCGTTTATCAACGAAAATAATACTTTAACCTTCATTTTGTCCTATTTTGTGAATAATGAATCCATATTGGAGTAATGAGAGAGATTTGACCACTTTATCAATTAATTCTTTATAACATAGACAAACGGATTGTATTACTAAAGCAACTTCCTTGTTTATAGCCTTTTTCTTCAATAAATATGAGTTATAATAACTGTTTGAAGGAAATACGAGCGAGCCGACTGGTCGTCGGTGCAAGTGACGATGGAAATGGTCGGGGGTGGGTGGGGATTGTATACTAACAAACAACTCTAATACAACAAGGGATATAATTAGTTGGGCATGAGCGGGTTGTTTGTCGGATATTATATCCATAAATCAATCGCCATTGACCGCCACCCCTCCCCATGCCACAACCCCTAAACACCCAACCCCTATACAACTCCCAACCCTTTATCGCTCCCTCTTCAGCTATATCAGTCTCCATCTCTAAAGAATATTCATGGATCATTAATACTAATATCGGCCCCTAAGGTACCTTTCTCTAAACTCAAAATGCACAAATATATACCAATAATAAGGATTATTATAACTCATAATGGCAGAGGTTTACCCATAAAATATATGAAGATAAAAAAGAATAAATTACCGACTGTTTTGGGAGGATTTGGAACCCATCTTTGATACACCATTCTCTACTACTTAGATAAAAAAACTCCGTCACGCAGGGGCTGCGTAAATTAAGCAGATTTCCCTCGTGTTGTTTACTAATAGATAAATCTACATACTGGTAACACAACACCACCGTGAATAAATACAAACGGAAATAAGAAATGTTTCATCCAATTTCAATAACCGGCCGACAGGAAGCGTTAGGCTAGAATGTAAACAAATAGGTCTGCCCGCCACACACCGGAAAGAAAAACAATTACTGAAACATATCAGAATATAACTTATTAATTTTATTGAGAACTATTTACTATACCTAGTACTGTAATTAATAATGAGTCAGAATAATTGTTATCTCAATCAATCAGATTTTAGTAGTCCAAAACCTTAAGACGGGGCTCACCGGGACATATTTGCATGTATCTCGTATAATAAAGGTGTCTTGAATACAATTTTTGGCATTTAGTGGCGGTTTGCTGATGCCTGAAAACTGAAAAATGCAAAATCTCGGTTAATATTCAAGATAGAGAATAAATGTATATAACAATATTTATAGTAAATTTAATTTTCAATAAGATTGATTCTATACAATCTTTCGATCCGACGTATAGTAACGGAGATATTTCTAATTTTCGAAAATCCCCCTCTCTAAACTCCCCTAGTTCCGATTTCAGCCGTTAACGAACTTGATCTTCCTTTTTATCTAAAACGATTATATACCGAGGTTGGTGACGATTAAACAAAAATTGCGACCGCAATTTTAATAAGTGTTAACAGACAAATATATATATATATATATATATATATATATATATATATGTATATATGTATGTCATTTTGAACGGACCTCATTTTCGTCATCTCCTGGGTAGGATCGATGGACATTTGAAGTTTTTCGAAAATCACGTCATTAGTACGACCTCAATAGGGAAATCTGCTAATAAAATTAATCATAGAGTAACAAAAGTGGTCAATCCAATTGACTGGTATGCTACATCGTGGTTTAGAAAAATTCTCATGTTTCCTTGATGCAGTTCCTTAAAGAGCTCTTGTAGCAACTGAAAAAGTTCCACCACGCACATACAAACTAAGTATATTTTCCACGTGCTGGAATGACACGCTAATGTTGTTAATCCCAAATTCGATTCTTCATTTCTTCCTACATAGGCCTCTGAAAACATGAGGAATAGATGAAAAAAGAGAGAGACATAGAAGTAATAAGCCAGAGCTAAATGTCATATTTAATTCTGAGAGATCGGATGTTGCAGGATCCAGTAAATACTGTGAAGCGTACCCGGGGAAAAATAAAATACAATGGAATAAACAGAATAGAACGGAATAGATGTCTATAATAAAAGAATGCACAATAAAAAAAAGATAAATAAATATAATAACGTGTTTGATGAAATAATAAATAAATTATGAGAGAACAAATAAAAAGGTCCCCCACACTTAATCACCACTATTGTCACTACGTTGTTAGAGAGAGACAAACAGGGTAGCATCAAACTAAAAAGGTAATTAGTAACGGTACCTCAGTGTTGCCGGTAAACAGAAATAATAAAATAACATTTTTAAAAATAATAGGTTTAATTGTTTAATAAAACTCCTAGGAACACTGATCAGCTGGACGTTACCCTCAGCAGCCAGCGCGGTTTGGCTGCTACAAAGAGAACTCACCAAGACGCTTTCTCTCAAATAAGAAAACTCGTAATTAATGACTGGAATAATTTATGGAATAACACTGACAGTAAACTTAGAGAAATCAAATCAAACACGCTCAACTGGACTTAAAGTGATAGACACTCTAGAAGAGAAGAAATTGTACTTACACGCCTACGCACAGGACACACTAGACTAACACATTCATATCTAATGAGCAGACAAGATGAACCTATATGTCGCTACAGCAACAGAACGCTGACTGTAAAACACATACTAACTGACTGCACACAAGTGAAAACGTACCCATGGCTCACAAATGTATGCAAACTACTGGCCAACAGTAGCCAATTAATAGATGATGTTTTTAAGTATTTAAGAAATAATGGATTATTTGATGAAATATAAAGCTATTAAGTATCTACAATTATGAAAGTTATATATAGCAAGCACTGTGGAATATAAGTGTTGCCTTCTTCCAGTTTAACTATTTATAGTTTTTCTTTTAGTTTTTTTTGTTTGTTTTTATCCTCATGTTGTAAATATAGTAAACATTTATATTTAGTTTTGTCCATTCTATTTATTTTATACATTTGTAAAAGTTAGCTGTGTAAAAATTTTAATATTTATTTAATTTTGTGAAATTATATTTTAGCATGATAAAATATGACTCACCATTGTAGCGGCATGGTTCTATTTATTTTGTACGTTTGTAACATTTAGCTTTGTAAAAATTTTAATATTTATTTAATCGCCATTGTAGCGGCATCTCAAATAAATAATAATAATACTAATGAAAGGAAAGATGTAGTCTTTTTGAATTAAATGCTTACTTTTGACAACCGATTTAGTGGCATATTCATGCCTTTAGTAAACAAGAAAGGTCTTCAGAACTACATGATTATCACTAGGCAAGAAGCAATGATGTACTTATCTATATATATATAAAATTGTAACCTCTGTCTGTACATTGATTTTTTTCGCGAAATTTCACGATAACTTTTCGTTTCACATGTCATAGACACCATAACTGCATTTTGTTTCTTTGGTGTCTGTTTGTTTGTTTGTTTGTTTATTTGTTTGTTTGTTTGTTTGTTTGTTACCTTTTCACGCATAAACGGCTGAACCGAATTTTATGAAACTTGGTATATATATTACTACTAACCCAACTTAGACTTTAGGCTATATTAATATCCTCTGGGACGAATAGGAGTGGGGGTTATAAGGGAAGCCAGAAATTAAAAATAGCTATATTTCGTTTCCTATTGGCTTTTTGGCAAATATGATCATAAGAAAAGTTGTTTATTTTGTTGTTTAGAGTAACTTTTGTTATATACACTTTTTTCGTATACCGAATTATAAACGAGATATACGCTGAAACCTATAGCGGAAGTGAACAATTTTATTTGGGACAAAAGACCCAACCGAAATAAATAAAACTGGGTATATGTATTAGCACTAACGCTTTTATTATAACAAGCCGTACCAACATTTCTAGGGAAGGGCAGGAGTGGGGGTTATGAGGGAAGCCAGAAATTAAAAATAGCGATATTTCGTTTCCTATTGGGTTTTCGGCAAATATGAACATAACAAAAGTTGTTTATTTTGTAATTTAGAGTAACTTTTATTATATACATTATTGTCGTATACCGAAGTATAAAGGTGTTATACGCTAAAAATTATAGCGGGAGTCAACAATTTTATTTGGCACAAAAGACTCAACCGAACTAAACCAAACTCGGTATGTGAATTAGTACTAACGCCTTCCTTATAATAAGCCATACTAACATTTATAGGGACGGGCAGGAGTGGGGGTTATAAGGGAGGCCTGAAATTAATAATAGTGATATTTCGTTTCCTATTGGGATTTCGGCCAATATGCACATAACTAAAGTTGTTTATTTTGTTATTTAGAGAAACTTTTGTTATGTACACTATCGTTGTATACCGAAGTATAAAAGCGTCATACGCTAAAAATTATAGCGGGAGTCAACAACTTTATTCGGCACAAAAGACTCAACCGAACTAAATAAAACACTCGGTATGTGCATTAGCACTAACGCCTTCCTTATAATAAGCCATACTAACAATTCTAGGGACGGGCAGGAGTGGGGGTTGTAAGGGAGGCCTGAATTTACAAATTTTATTATTAACAAATCCACAGAAATGACGGGTATTAACCCTAAACACTGGGACGGGTAAATGTCAAAATATTGTGCAATGTAAAGCCTGCTAAAAAATACTGTCACCATTCAGCCTCAAATGAATTCCCGGGCGAAGCCGGGTATCTGAGCTAGTTATAATTGAAATTACTCCTTCTCTAGAGATATTCATATAGTTCTGTAATCCTTTCTTTTTTACAAAAGATCTGAAAATGCCACTGATGTATTGAAAAAGTTAGTCGAATATAAACATTTAATGCAGGAAGACTACATTTTCTTTTCCATATCTTTCTTATTCTTCTGCCGTAATCTACTACTAAAAAAAAAACACGTTTTTTGTGTAATTGAAAGACACGAGCTAATGAAAAATTCGAAAATTTTAATTGTACTTTTAGAATAGGTCCTCCAAGTGTAGTATATCTCATTTAGATTATTTTTGATTTAATAATCTAAATATTATCGAATTCTGGAATCATAGAGGAACTCTACTACTCTCCAGTCTCTACGGAAATGAAGGCTACAAAAAGATCTTAGCTTCGTAATTTTCAAAACAGTTTTGAAACTTCTGGCAACTTTCAAGAGCAGAGTTTCGAATTCTTCGTGTACATCTAGTTTCCAGCATTCTACATATTTTTGTGGTTTTATCAGAATGTTTGTACGTTTAAGACTTATAATTTTAACCATTCATATCGTCGATACGCTGAACCGTAAAAATTTAACACTGAATAAACAGAGTAATTTTAAGGGATAGATAAAAGCTTGTGAGAAGTGAGAGGAGCAAAAGAGATTTGAGGAAAAAGAGGATAAAACGGGAGGTTAGGTTAAAGCTAATTATAAACATTACATCCGCAGCGTGGCTGCTGTGTAATCCAAGGGGCTCTTTTCAGATACAGCTCCTGCCAAAGATAAAAGAAAAAGGGATGATGATGGCTTAGCTCATGTTTTCTTATGTACTATGAAAGCATTTTTTTATATAATTTTTTTTAATGTAATTTATATTAAAAGTTGTTATTTCTCTTAGATAATTTATAAAGTTTTATCATATTCTTCCCTCAATAGGTAGGGATACTACCTACTGTCTGACTGAGACTCGTAACCAAAGTTATTGCAAGTTACTTGAAATGAAGCTGAAATTGGGGCCATTCGAGATGATTATGCAAAATATACATAAGATGCAAGTACGTTCGTATATAAATGTGTATAACAATAAACAGAGAATAGGCTGCCGTAGCGAGGGGAATAGGAGCAGGGGCTGGCTGCGTAAACTAAGCAAATTTCCCTCGGGAAGCTTAACAATAGATAAATCAACATATTGGTAACACAACACCACCGTGAATATTAAGTGAATAAATACAATTGATAATAAAAAATCGTTCAGTGAATTTTAGTAACCTCCCGGTGGGAAAGGTCTGAAATGTAAACAAAAAGGTCTGCCAACCTTACTTCACTATTGCTGTTTTTTTATGAAGCTCTAAGATTTAAGCTATCTTGGGATAAGAGAATATAAAATCTGCAACCTTAGCTTGAACTACGCACACGCACGCGCTTGTGCACATACACACACACACACACACACACACACACACACACACACAAACACACAATTATTACAAAATCAGTAATAAATGTTTATTAGAGTTATTTTGGATTGCAAAATTATACACACAAGCTTTAGAGTTTTTATCAATGCACTACACACTTGGTTAATTATTCTTAACTTCTACTCACAGTATGTACTGATAGCTTCGCTGTTCTACTCATGGCACTGTCCAGTAACTCACTCACGATCACTGAAGTTCACAAATCCATGCAGTACTGCACTGCTCCTGTCCTTTTACATGACAATAGTTCCTTTCATCTACTTCTTAAATATGTGATTAACTCTGTTTAATTTTACGTGTACGTAGTTTTCGCAACAATATATTGGAAATTATGTTGAGCACCTTATAATTTACAAGCATTGCTTGACTTTTATCTCACATGGCAAACCTAGAGTGGCGAGTTCGATTCTCGCCTGGGCAAAGGAAATTATTTAGTGACGAAATTCATTAAATAACATCCTAAAATCCCACCCTGGCTAGAAAAGGGTGGTGACCTGTAGATAACCCGTCCCAATTAGCATCAGTTGCAAAAGGTGGACTTTAATAAATAATAATAATAATACAAGCATTACGAAGTTCTGTCCTTCAGATGCAATTGGGCATGGCCGTTAATACTGGAAAACAAGCTCTGAATTAAGAAACAAAATATAATTTTATAATTATTAACTAACATTGAAGGCTCAGCTTAGTAGTACTCGTGTTTGCGGGAATATTTTATATAAAGCCATATGGTTTTCTCAGTGAAAGTTATAAAGGAATGAAACAAAGGTTGAATAGTTCCTCAATAATTGATTTTAGAGAACATGGGGAGTTTACAGGATCCTGGTGAGTTTAGCTCAAGGCACGTGGGCACATTGTCTAGACTTTTCATTTGCTATTTACAATGATGAGCGCCGTTGGATAATAATGTAGGTTTATTGGGTGCTGTCGAATAAAGGTATATATGCCGTAGAACATTTGTATTTATTATATAGGAGCTGTACTGGCGTTCTAATTAACCGAGTAAAAAAAGAAATCCTCTATCACTGCAAGAAAAAGAAAAGTTGGCGAAGAAATGTGTAACTATAAATCTTCTTGGAGCTCACAGGCCCTAGCTAGTTAGAATGAACGATGGGTCATGAAATCTTTGTATTGCCTTTCTTAAACCAAATGAATATATTGTTACGAGTATGTACCTCGGCCTACGATATCCATGGCCAGAGGTTATCTTGGATAATTTGGATATAAAACCTAAAAATACATTTTCTAATGGCCAAGTATTTTTTGAACTCACTGCAATGCTCCAAATATCTTAATACATTTAGATTAGTTTTTAACAGGACATCATTGGCGTAAATTGTTTATTAAGCATACAAGATGTCATAGTCTGGAGATAGATTATTTAGCATTAGGAAAACAAACTGAAGTGGCAATGAAATGAGACGCTAAAAAAATTCATTACTCATACTCAATAAATATGTATGAAGTGTATTAACGAGTACGTAACTTTGGAAGCCTTAAGAAACAACTATAACATTTAGAAAGGAAGCACCATTGTTAATCTGTCCGAATGTAGGTTCTTGAATAGTCGAAACAATCTGTACATACTTTGGTTGGTTAGTCACAACACGTAGGGCACCAGAGATCAGCAGCGCAAGCCCAATACCAAAAAGAAAACTTTAGTAATTAGCCTCTTTCATTTTTCCTGGGTCACATTTATTACCATTATTCATTTTATTATTTTAGTTTTAGAAAGAATGTACATAACAAAATTACTCTTATGAAGACTCTTTTTTAAAACAATTTTGTCGAATAAAATTTTATCCTATGCTATTCTATTAATAGTCTGAAAAGAGGAATTTAACAATATCTAAAGAGGTTAGGTAAGTAAGGTATTTAAAGAGGTAAGTAAGTCTTAAATAGATATAAGTCTAAAAAGTGTAAATTTCTAGGAACGGACATAATTAAGGGAATTATGTAATAAGTCCTGTGGAGGGGGGGGGGGGCTATTAAAAACAAAATCGATGATTCAATTTCTAGACTTTACCTCAAAATGAAGCTGATTTACAAATATTTTGGTAATAGCTTTCTACTGAAGCAGGGAAAGGATTTCTATGATTACCTTCATCCGACTATTATCGAAATGAGAAAATATTTAATTTCATTTATTGCTGATAAGCACACTAACTAAGATCATCTGTATTGTAAAGTGATGGCGTAGCGTTCACATATATGTATGTGTGTGAGTTTTAATGTTTATTCAGATAGAAATAGCTTGCCGGGAACTAGGATTGTTTCGGCACACATCATTAAGAGTGATTGACATTTTGTAAGAGTATTAGTTTATACAATCAGTGGAGCATACAAGAAGTAAAAAAAAGTCAGTCAAGCAGTGGCTGCGTAAACTAAGCAGATTTCCCTTGTGAAGTTTTACAATTCAGAAATCTGCATACTGGTAACACAGCACCACCGTGATTAAATAAAACAGTAATGAGAAATTTTTCAGTTAATTAAAATAAATTCCCAAATGAAACGGGTTCTGAATTGTAAGAATAATTTATATTTTAATAACTCAAATTTTAGTAGTCCAAGAACTAAAGAAGGGTGGGGGCGGATGAACAGAACGTATTTGCATAAATCTCACAAAGTAAAGAAGGTAAGGTAAGGTTAGAAACGACAGGTAAGGTTAGAAGAAGCTTCCACCTGAGCCGAACAGTTACGAAAACGGCCGATCTAATCCGAACTATACCCGACCACATGTCTCACAGACTTCATAAAAATGCAAATATCTCGGTTAATATTCCAGATAGAGAATAAATGTATATAACAATATTTATAGTACATTTTCATGCACAGTAACGGAGATATTTCGAATTTTCGAAAATGCCCCCTCTAAACCCCCCATCCCTCTTGTCCGATTTCAGCCATAAACGAACTTGATCTGTCTTTTTACATAAAACGGTTAAATATCGAGTTTCGTAACGATCAAACAAGCATTGCGACCGCTAGAGCGTTTACAGACAAATATATATATATATATATATATATATATATCATTTTGAATGGACCTCATTTTCATCATTCCCTGGGTAGGATCGATGAACATTTGAAGACATTTTTCAAAAATCGCGTCATGAGTACGACCTCAATAGCTGATTTCCCTTACGGGAAATCTGCTAAAAAGGAGCAATACTATGAGTACATCCCGTGAGGCAGAGGAGGTTGACGAATTTTAGGTGTTTCTTAAGGAATCTCTGAAGTGCCTGATAAGGATAGTTACTAACAGTCTCAGAGTGTAGGCAGATCTGAAGAATTGTCTCAGTGACCAGGTTGGCCAAGGCAAGGATGTTAGAATTGCGGGACGACTTGCAAACAGGTCCCAAAATTGGTGGAACCCTGTTTCTGAGGGCAGTGGAAGTTCAGTGATGGTGTTCTTGACAGGAAAATTCCTGAAGAAACGTCGTGCATAGTTAGTACATGGTTAGAGTAGTTATTTTGCCCCAAACGATATTGGTCGGCGAAGTAAGTAGTCATGGGGTCCATGATTGTGCGATGGTGGTTGAAGAGGTATCTTTAGAAGAAGGTGCTTGCATATTTGAGGGAGGTTTCGTGAAGGCCAAAGAAGGCTAAGAAAACTCAAATATACCTGAAGAACTTCACTGGTGATCATTCAACAACTGTTGCGGCTGGTAACGAGTTGGGTAATTTCAGTGAATGTTATTGGACTGAGAAGAATGAAATTGCTGGCTAAGTTATAGTGGCAAGTTGATAGATTTTCAACTCACTGAGCTACGAAGAAGGATATAGACAGCGGGCGATCTAGACAGCCAGCTGCATCTTGATTGGACGATTGTGGCAGAAGTGGTATATCCAGAAGAAGGTGCTTGGTTATTTTAAGGAGGATACGCGAAAGCCAAAGAAGGTTGTGAAATCTCAAATATAGCTGAAGAACTTCATTGTGATTATTCTACGACTATTACGCTAGGTAACTAGTTAGTTGGCTTATTTCAGAGAAAGTTATTGGACTGAGAAGAATGAAATTGCCGGATAAGTTATAGTGGCAAGTTGATAGATTTTGAGCGCACTTTGAGCAACGAAGAAGGATATAGAAAGCGGGCGATCTAGACAGCCAGCCGCTCCTTGATTGGACGATTGTGGCAGAAGTGATGAGAGTATAAACATGGCAGGGGCCGTTGCCTCCACTCTATCATTCCTATAATTGATCTAAATGAAAAAGCACTCTCTCCTTCTAACTAACTCTAATTGTATATGACGTCATTGTTCCCTTCCATTCCCCCTTCGCTTCGTCAATTGAGCTTTATTTATATCTCGCTGTCATTCTCTAACACGTATAGATTTCTATTTATTACGATCGGATTCTCTTCTAGGAAAGAAATAATCTTAGTTCTTAGATGCGAAGGTATCGCATTCCTTTCGTCAATTATAAAGTTACGTTATGTCAGTGGGTCAATGAGAAGGCCAAATACTTCAAAAACGTCGTATATCATGTAGAAGAGAGAGAGAGAGAGAGAGAGAGAGAGAGAGAGAGAGAGAGAGAGAGAGAGAGAGAGAGAGAGAGAGAGAGAGAGAGAGAGAGAGAGAGAGAGAGAAGAGAGAGAGAGAGAGAGAGAGAGAGAGAGAGAGAGAGAGAGAGAGAGAGAGAGAGAGAGAGAGAGAGAGAGAGAGAGAGA
Organism: Riptortus pedestris; assembly: GCA_019009955.1. Taxonomy (NCBI): domain Eukaryota; kingdom Metazoa; phylum Arthropoda; class Insecta; order Hemiptera; family Alydidae; genus Riptortus; species Riptortus pedestris. Next base: position 99,241,715 of record CM032230.1, on the reverse strand, counting down.
GAGAGAGAGAGAGAGAGAGAGAGAGAGAGAGAGAGAGAGAGAGAGAGAGAGAGAGAGAGAGAGAGAGAGAGAGAGGAGAGAGAGAGAGAGAGAGAGAGAGAGAGAGAGAGAGAGAGAGAGAGAGAGAGAGAGAGAGAGAGAGAGAGAGAGAGATACTTTGGCATCAATCCAGAAGACACTGAGAAACCTGTTAACAAATCAGATTGGACACACCCATCAAAAATACAACAATTGAAACCATCAAAACATCCAATTTGTAGTACATGAAGACGATAGAAAGGTCATAGGGGTGGGTAATAGTGACTTACAAACAGAAAGAAATTAAATAAAGGGTTGGAACCACCATTATAGATGAGACTGTTGTCACCTGTCGGTGAAGACCGTCGTCACAGGCTGATGGTCGAGTACGTATGGCAAGCTCATTCGATTGCACCATCTGAGAACAACTCTAGATGGCTTGAAGATGGTGCCGTCCCATCGAAAGCACAATGCCAGCTGTACTCGACCATCAGCAAGTGACAACGGTCATCACCGACAGATATGACAACAGAAAGACTTTATTGACCTGCAAAGTTTTAAGACTTGGACAACAATGAGCCAGCCATTCAAGTAGCGTCAGAAAACATAACCACAACAAGGTAATATACTTACGAAAACTAAAATTACTCTACAAAATATACATGATTACAACATGACATCGTTTATGACTTTATCGATATTTATATTTTAATTTCGGATCATTGCCAGTCCATTATGAACTTGACAAAACCATAAGATTTACTCATACACACTACAGACCGACTGCAGACAAAATTGCAAAAACACATGCTATGAGAAGAAAAAGGAACTCATGGTGTCCACATCATATTTTTTTGCATTTTAAAATTGTGTTATTTCAAGACAATAAGTGTGAATATAATTTTTTTCTAAAACAAATGTACTTAATATCCTCAGTAAGGCATGTAAAAGAAATAAATTTCCTATTTGTAGGTGTATTATCCCGAGGAAAATAAAGGGCACTCCAATGTGTTATATAAAGCACACAATGTCCTGTATAAATTTTTGTCCTATTATACAATTCTAGTATTTTCTGTTTAGGTTTCTCAGCCCTTAAGCGAAGTACTTGAGCATCTTATTTATTTCCAGCTGTGACTTCCGCCACCAGCTCCTTGTAAGGGAATGGACGGTATAGCCGGCAAACGGACGTCCCTAGCCCATGTTTCCTGCTGAGCCAGATGGTCCCTGAGTGACTAGTCGGTTCCTTTTAGCTGTGTATCCTCCAAGAGACGAGGCGGCCCAATCTAGCGGATCGATAGGAGACTCCGAGGATTTAGAGCTACGCCGACAAAAAGCCGGCACGAGCGCCCGTCCGTAGTACCTCCCGGGGCAAAAACTCCCTACATCCTTCCTGCCTAGGGACCCATGACTCCCCTTATCACTCCTAATCACATTCCTAATATTCCTTTTTCTTTTCCTACTCAGGAGGGAAAAAAAGTATATGACTCGATGGAACTTGCTGATAAAATCACCTTTTCTTATATTGTAAATTTCCGAGTGTCCAGGACAAATAAAAGTCCCTTACATAGGAATTGCGTAAACTAAGCTTTCCCACGTGTGCCACGTATTTGCATATAATTCAACAAGTGTAATTTTATTGAGAACAATAATTGGTATTTATGCTTATTGTTGGTATGACATGAATGAAAGGGGGGGGGGTGCTACTGAAGGCCGAAACTATAAAATAACTCGGTTAATAATCACGATAGTGAAAATATGTATATTACAATATTTATTATTAGTATTTATATGTACTTGTTTATTTTGGCATGTAGAAGGGCAAAACTCCTTCTCAGGTTGCTTGCACCTTTCTTAATAATGTCCTATTGGGACAATTTTAGGTTAGGGAGCTCCAGTTCATGTATGGAGTTGTCTGCACCTCAAATTATTAATTGTGTAGGGAAATTGTTATTACGTATATTATGTGTTTATTTTTATATTTGTACCAAACCCTAAATAAATAGTTAAAAAGATAATAATCACATTAGTGAAAATATGTACATAATAATATTTATAGAACTTTACAATAAGATTGGGTCTATAGAATTTTTTGATCCAACGTAATTATCTAACGGAGTTTTTAAGAATTTTTGAAATTTCTCTGTTTTAACCCCCCCCCCCCACTGGTTGGATTTCAGCCATTAACGAACTTGATCTTTCTTTTTAGATAAAACGATTATATCGAGTTTGTTAACGATAACACAACAAACATTGCGATCGCTAGAGCGGTAACAGACGAATATCTATCTTCTATCTATCTATCTATCTATGTATATATATATATATATATATATATATATATATATATATATATATCATTTTGAAAGGACCTTACTTTCGTAATCTACTATGTACTATGTATATATATATATATATATATATATATATATATATATATATATATATATATATATATCATTTTGAAAGGACCTTACTTTCGTAATCTACTATGTACTATCGATGGACATTTGACGAAATATTTCGAAAATCTCGTCATGAGTTCAACCTAAATAGCTGATTTCTCTTAACGGAAATATACTAAAAACCCCTTACCATGATATGCGAAAACTTAGCACATTCCCCAAGTTCTGCCACACTTATGACGTCATTCCATGCGCTACACACAGGATTTGTAATGTATGTTAGGCATACATAAGAATAATAATAATAATTAATAATACAGTTTCTTAAAGAATCCCTCGAGGGAAATCAGCTATTGAGTTTGTATTCATGATGCATTTTTCGAAAACGTTGGTCAAATATCCTGCCCTCAATCAATCCTACTCTGGAGATGACGAAAATGAGGTTTGTTCAAAAAATATATATACTTTTGAGAACTCACAGACCAGAGTGCGAAATATCGAACAGGCCTGTTTAATTTCATCAGATGGGGCCAGTAGAAGTCCTGATATTGTTGCCATATTAAGAATAGAAGACAAGTGTATACTTATTTATGCGACAGTTCGATTCGAAATAAGTAAAAAAAAAATCTTGCAGAAGTAGTAAATTTAAAAAGAAAGGAATCTATACCCGCTGCTGTTCATATTTTAAAGGAGAAAAAAACATATAGAAAATTGGGCAGTTAAAGATTTACTATTAGTATCAGGAGGATTTATACCAAAGTCGACGGCACTATATCTACAAGATCTTGGTATAAACAAGGAAGATGTCGACTAAGATACTAACAGCATCTATTATGATACTAAACTTCCATCTATATAAAAAAAATCTTAAACATAAGCTGTCTCCTTAGTACTATCCCCAACAGAAATAATAATTAAATAATACGAACTAAAATGGAAATAATTACCTTAAATAAGGCAGATAGGCACACCAAAAAAGGTGGCAGCTTTATATATACATGGGCATATTGAAAATTCAATATATCTCCGTTATTAACGTCATATCGAATAATTATATAGAACCAATTGAATACATATTTAATTTCCTATAAATTTTCTGATATACACTTTTCCTCTATCTTGAATATTAACCGAGATATTCGAGAATCCTCTAGACTTCGGAGCGTCTGGATTCTTTTAGGCGACGGTCGAGCTTTATAAAAGCCGCCCAGCCGCCTAAGAGTCAGTAAGTTCTGTTTTCTTACTAGTGACCAACAATGCGTTCAGTAAAGCTTTAGTAAAATAGTGCTTTTAGTTTCAGTGCAGTGCAGTGTTTTTGTGAAGATCAGTACAGTACCGTGTTTTTGCGAACATCAGTGATTCGCAGTGCATCATTAAATAAATTGTGCAGTGATAAAATCACTAAGTTTGTGTGTATAATTTTGCAATCCAAAAGAACCCTAATAACTAACGTTTATTATTTTTGTAATAAACGCAACAATACGTTTCCAGGATTAGAAAGACAGACTATTGTTTTCAATGGAAATGATGATCAGCGTAATCCAAGTTAGTAGGGACCTTATCCAGGGTGCTTCAAACAAGAAATAAAATTCACACAGTAGCTGTGAACTGAACTTCACGCAGCTTTGGTGCTATCAATTGCTTCTCCCGGAAATGGAAGAGTCGTATTACAAAAGGGCTGTGTTAGCCGGCGCACTTTCAAAGGGAAACAGGGGAAATGTTTCCAGAACCAATAAGGACCGATGGAGCGGAAGGACTGTCATTCCCCTTTGATCATATGGTAATAGGGACGTCCATTGAATATGCACCTGTCTCAGAATATACACAAATGTTTCAATTTAGGACTCAGAATTTGAATTTCTGAAACAGATGTAATGTAGATAAGATTATATGATAGAGAGAAAGTTTATGAATGTATAAGCATAATGGGAGAGAAATTAAGTATTGCCGATCCAGTATTCCTCCCTACACTTGGCAATTGGCCTTCAAAATTTAAGTATAATAGCTCACTCATTATATAGAATGTAATGGGCTAATATCAAGTAACATCAATTTCAAACTTATATGAATTTAGAATTGTCCTTATAAATGGGTTAATAATCCAGCAACAAATCATATAAATGCAAATGCAGTTAATTTCTTTACGTTCTTCATAGTTTCATGGCAAGGGTCACCAATAAAACACCTTTTTCCGCCTAAAGTTTATTCATACTGACCCACATGCTTCGTGGCTTACATGTCATCTCTTCAAGTTCAAATTTAACAAAACCCAATGATAATTCTTTGGTAGATACTACATTAATAAGTGCCTACTTACATGATATATTTATTAAAATTAATTGCAGATTGCTACTTACAATTCTGTATACAATATGTACAATAGCAAAGAATTATCATTGGGTTTTGTCTAATTGATGTTATTATTTTTTGAAACGGGATGGCTCTGAAGAGGTGTTTTACAAGCCATGAAACACGTAGGACAGTGTGAATAAAGTTTACGTGGAAAAAATGTTTTTTATTGGTGACCCTTGTCATGAAGCTATGAAGAACATATAAAAATATTGGGTCCAGAATAAGAAGTTAATTTCTGAATTAAGAGATCATTCATATAACCTTTTGGGTTCCGAAGCATAACTAGGGAGATATTTAAGATTTATATTTTTCCAATTCTTAGAAATCTTAGTACTCTTGGTCTATATCGGGTCATTAAAAGCACTTCTTTAGTAGAATGTGAAAAATGAAAATTCGATTTTAGTAAGGAGGACAAAATTTAAGCCTAGCTAACTATGTATATATATCTGGCTGTAGGGCTGTCATGGAATTCTATGAACATTCAAAACAACAATTTGTCCCGACCATGTGTATGTTATTGACTTCAAAGCTTGTGTATATGTGAGTCACCTACTCGAAGGCAGACGACATAAGCGATAACTCGATTTTGAACAAGGAGTGGGGCTTTCTTTCCAAAATCAAAACATATCTTTGTTAATAAGCAAATCAATAAGGGAGGACATGATTAAACGGGAGAGGGTATTCTAAATATTCAGAACTTTCAGAAATAGTAGCTCTTATTACGTTACATTATTTTTAGTTGTTAACCTGTTTGTCAGGTAAAGGTGTCACCTTGTCAATTTGTTAATAAGCTTTTAGTAAGTAGAAAATAAATTAACTACTAACGCATTCTGAAGAATATTTCTATTCATGCATTATGTTGGAGTATAAGAGATGCCAGTTCACATGAAATGAAATATTTTTATTTACATTAAATGCGGAAAAAAACATAATAGGATAAGTGAAACATACTTATTGGTTATTAAAAGAAAGTAGCTGGTAGCATGTCAATCAATTAATTTCTCTACACATTATTAAATAGCTAAGTTATCTAATACATTTGTAATAAAATCGTTTCAAATTCAATGAGTACATTTTATAAAATTTGTCATATAATAATTATAAATGATTAATTAGTTTGTTAACTATCTTGATAAAACTTTGAAAATATGCGTTTTTAATTACTGAATTGCTTTTTTATTTGTTTTACACTAATTAAAGAATGATATGCTTTATAAAATATGAGAAACTTGTATTCATCTTAAAGAGACAAATACCAAATACCTGATCATAAATAATGTTTTGAGCGATTTTTATGATAATATATTCTAAAATGTATTTAACACTTGATCATTTGTGATAGTATTCTTCTGTAAGAAAACATTCTTCAGAAATGAAGTTCTTTAGTTTATTTTTATTATGCTGATTTAAATCTTTCAGGGAGTGTGTTGAAGAGTTTTAGTACTGAGATGATATGCTTTTCTAGAAATATTCATGTTTGGGATTGCGGGTTTGAAGTATATTCTTGTAACCTGCTTTATGGTAATGTGAAATGCTATTTTGGCAAAATAAGTTCATGTTTTGTTTCACGAATAGTGTATCGCTCGACATATATATATATATTTATATATATATATATATATATATATATATATATATATATATATATATTGAAGTCAAATACGTAAATTTTAACTCCTTAAAGAGAGGTCCTTAAATAATCATTCTAACGAATAATAATAAATATAAATCTCATGCAATTTAAATATTGATATATGATTTTATGAGTTACACAAATGCATGACCATTGTTTAACCAACCATTGAAATTACCGTAGTACATTTGTAATGTGCTTGTAAGTTCATCAGACACGATGTGATTGAAGGGAGAAACAATTGCAATTATCATATGTATATATATATATATTGAAACTTACTTCCATTACGTCTAAAATATTTCTGCTGGGATCCGTTTACCTCTTGTTCGAAGTAACTTTTTGGCTTAGAATCAATAATCTGGACTTGCTGAACCTATTGACAAAGCTTAGGAATTTTTAATAAAATTTTCTATTTATTAGATATTATGAATTACACAAACGCTTGATTATTCCACAATAATCTGACTAATATAGCGTGGAAATCAAAAAGAAACATCTGCGGATTAATTTGAAAACAAGATAAGACAGTTACTATTAAAGGAATTTATTATTACATAAATGATTATTTAATAATAAATCCCTTCATAGTAACTTCCTTTACCCGATAAAATATTTACATTTCATTCGTGTGGAACTGAGACAATACACATTGCATTTAGTTCCATTAAATTAACGAAGTTACATTTTCAACGAGGACATTGTTAACTTGTGGCACCGAAATATCTTGTTTATTTCTATTCGTCGACAGTACAACTGATGATGTTATTCAATATATTGATGTAGTTAGATAACTGAAACAATAGCAAACAATCAGGCAGCCAATTGGCTAACAATGGTAGTTTGAGAGTAGGGAGTGGAAGTCCTGGATATTGGTGAATGTGTAAGGTTTCTGCATCCTCCGGGAAACTCCTCCCTGAAGCCCTAAAGCTTCCCAACATTCCACTTTTCACCCCATTTCCAATCTCTTCCCCACTCGCCATATTTACATATTTCTATCCAACTGTTCGCATTTAAAGAAGTCACCTCTTTCTATCCAACTCTCCGCATTTTCACCGCGTCATCGATTTACATGTACCCTTCGGGTTACAACCGTTGAATACTTTTGCCCTTCATATCTCAATGACACTCCATTGACTATTTCTATCCAACTTCGAATTTCCATCCCGTTACTATTTCTATCCAACTCTTCATATTTACCCCCAGATGCCCTTATCTATCCAACTCTTCATATTTACCCCCAGATACCCTTATCTATGCAAATCTTCATATTTACCCCCAGATGCCCTTATCTATGCAACTCTTCATATTTACCCCCAGATGCCCTTATCTATGCAACTCTTCATATTTACCCCCAGATGCCCTTATCTATGCAACTCTTCATATTTACCCCCAGATGCCCTTATCTATCCAACTCTTCATATTTACCCCCCCCGCCCCTTATCTATGCAAATCTTCATATTTACCCCCAGATGCCCTTATCTATGCAACTCTTCATATTTACCCCCAGATGCCATTATCTATCCAACTCTTCATATTTACCCCCAGATGCCCTTATCTATGCAACTCTTCATATTTACCCCCAGATGCCCTTATCTATCCAACTCTTCATATTTACCCCCAGATGCCCTTATCTATCCAACTCTTCATATTTACCCCCAGATGCCCTTATCTATCCAACTCTTCATATTTACCCCCAGATGCCCTTATCTATCCAACTCTTCATATTTACCCCCAGATGCCATTATCTATGCAACTCTTCATATTTACCCCCAGATGCCATTATCTATCCAACTCTTCATATTTACCCCCAGATGCCCTTATCTATGCAACTCTTCATATTTAACCCCAGATCACCATAACTATCCAACTCTTCATATTTACCCCCAGCTGCCTTTATCTATCCAACTCTTCATATTTACCCCTAGCTGCCATTATCTATCCAACTCTTCATATTTACCCCCAGATGCCCTTATCTATCCAACTCTTCATATTTACCCCCAGATGCCCTTATCTATCCAACTCTTCATATTTACCCCCAGATGCCCTTATCTATCCAACTCTTCATATTTACCCCCAGATGCCCTTATCTATCCAACTCTTCATATTTACCCCTAGCTGCCATTATCTATCCAACTCTTCAGATTTACCCCCAGAGGCCATTATCTATCCAACGCTTCATATTTACCCCCAGATGCCCTTATCTATGCAACTCTTCATATTTACCCCCAGCTGCCCTTATCTATCCAACTCTTCATATTTACCCCCAGCTGCCATTATCTATCCAACTCTTCATATTTACCCCCAGATGCCCTTCTCTATCCAACTCTTCATATTTACCCCTAGCTGCCATTATCTATCCAACTCTTCATATTTAACCCCCAGATGCCATTATCTATCCAACTCTTCAATTTTACCCCCAGATGCCCTTATCTATCCAACTCTTCATATTTACCCCCAGCTGCCTTTATCTATCCAACTCTTCATATTTACCCCCAGATGCCCTTATCTATCCAACTTCGCATTAGAGCCAACCTCCTATTCCTGTCCATCTTATCACAGTTACAACATGTTATCTATTTCAATCCATCTTATCACATTTATATCCCATTCCATATTTTTGTCCAATTCTTTGTATTTAAACCCTGTTATCTACTCCAATCCATCTTATCACATTTATATCCCATTCCATATGTTTGTCCAATTCTTTGTATTTAAACCCTGTTATTTACTCCAATCTATCTTATAGCATTTATATCCCATTCCATATGTTTGACCAATTCTTTGTATTTACACCCCTGTTATCTATTCCAATCCATCTTATCACATTTATATCCCATTCCATATGTTTGTCCAATTCTTTGTATTTACACCCTGTTATCTACTCCAATCCATCTTATCACATTTATATCCCATTCCATATGTTTGTCCAATTCTTTGTGTTTACACCCTGTTATCTATTTCAATCCATCTTATCACATTTATATCCCATTCCATATTTTTGTCCAATTCTTTGTATTTACACCCTGTTATCTACTCCAATCCATCTTATCACATTTATATCCCATTCCATATGTTTGTCCAATTCTTTGTATTTACACCCTGTTATCTACTCCAATCCATCTTATCACATTTATATCCCATTCCATATGTTTGTCCAATTCTTTGTATTTACACCCTGTTATCTACTCCAATCCATCTTATCACATTTATATCCCATTCCATATGTTTGTCCAATTCTTTGTATTTACACCCTGTTATCTACTCCAATCCATCTTATCACATTTTTTCACCGTTTATCGACACTCCACAAGTATTTTCACCCTAAGGCCTCTTTCTATCTAACTTTTCGCATTTACATCTCGTTGCCAGTTTCTTCCGAACTCTTTGCTTTTACGACCCGTTGCATTTTTCTATCCAACACTTCACATTTGCACTCCTATTTCTATCGAACGCTTCGCATTTGCCCGCTTGCTTATTTCTATCCATCTTTTTCCATTTACGTTGCGTTCCATCTAGTTGCCTTTCACAATCAAACTTTAATCTCAAGTAACAAAGCTGTATGAAGTCAGTGTTATGATTGAAACAATCTAAATGGTATACCTCGACCAATCCAGGGGAAGCTAATAATGGAAACTAAACAAACGGAAATAATCTTACAATAATGAATGTATATACTATTTTTATTAATTCATTATTTTTGAATCAGAAGTAAAGCATATGAAGTTTTCCGATCACTTAAAAGCTGTCCAAGGGGGGAGTTGTAAGGCAGGTCAAAAATGTACTTATTCTATTTTTTGTATATGTAATGGGGACAAAGATGTTCACAGTTATCTGAAGAAAGCAAACACCAATAATCGTATTTTGAGGCAGAGAAATTTACATCCGACATTTTTTTGTTATTGTATTTATTAATAAACGGTGTGCATATTTAATGATACCTAGGGTATAAAAGGAAGATTACTGACTGAAAAAAAAAATTAGAAAATACAAATTCGTATTCAATTTACAGAATAACATTTGTAATACACGTTCTTTAGCATGATGGGTTATATATTATTTTTCGATTGGAAGAAGATATTTATGATTTTCTGTCTTCTCCTAACTCCTCTTCTTAGTCTAATTTTGGCTGTTTATGGAACATGGACTTGGGTTTTACATGAATCATACAAGTTTCAAGTCTCGATTAAAAGTTCTGGTTTTTAGTAGAATTCCTACTGAAAGGAATTCTGCATATTGTTTTAATTATTCCTATTGAGAATGTACTGACTTCCATCGTGTGAGCTTGTAAAATCTGCTTTTTCTTTTTTTTGCAGTCCCTGCCTGATAATTTTTTTTTGTGTGTGTGAATCTTTCTTATAAAGATTTTACTTTGTCGGTATTTCATGAATTATTGTTATATAATACATAAAAGAAGCTTGGACAAGAGACTTGCATAACACAATAACGATGGGGGTAGTTGAGACATTTCTAAGGAACAAAGAGCGTTTGTCTTGCCGCTCTCAGCTTTGCTTATACCATTTCTCCGGCTCAATAACTCTTCATCAAAGTGCCAGTATGCTCTGGGACCATTGTAATTAAATCTAATAAGAGATTTAACAGGTTTCCCTTCAAGTTTATCAACTATTGAAGCTGTTGAAAAGGCACGATTCTTCAAAACTTCCTTCAAATTATCCAAAGACCCAATTTAGTAAATGACAAAAAAAAGAGGGAAATTTATTGTTTTTATTTATTTACGACCCTTTTGTGCTTCTAGGGCTAATTGGCAAGGTGGGACTAAGGATTTTATTAAGGATATAATTTATGAGTTCGTCACTAAATAAATTCTTGTTTTATTTAGTTTTAAGAAAGATAGTTTTTCATTGTTGTATGATAATGTTATGTATTTTACCCTTTATCTAAAATATTTTAATAGAGATAAGTAATTATTGTTTTTGTGTGTCCACAGGGCACTGAAGATGATGCACTGCATCGAAAGCGCTCTGTCAATTTAATAAATTCTTACAGTGGAAGTGTAACCATTTCTTTTATCTTTATCTCTTTATCTACCTACATTAGAAGTCACTTCCACCTGCCAGAATGTCAACTCAGAAAATTAATTCTTATTGTCCAAGTGGGAATCGAACTCGAAAAACTAGGTTCACCATTTGAGGTTAATTTAACATCTTAACTCACACGGCTAACCTGAACACCTTATAAAATTTAATTATTTGTTATTTGAGAGAAAAAATATCTGCACCTGCCTGGAATCAAACCCGGGATTCTGGATATTTAGTCCAGTACTCTACTTTTGAGCAACTGGCACTGCTAAAAGGCGAAAAAACCGCTTTCTGTGGTTTGGAGTTCATGCCTTTGGTGACAAGAGCGTTAACTAAGCAGATTTCCCACGTGCATCACGTATTTAAATTTATCACAAAACGTAAAAGTTTAATGAGAGCAATATTTGGTATTTAGGCTTCAAATAAAATACTTCATAATATAACAGCTTATTGTTAATATGACATCAGTAGGAGCGGGGGTTTACCGAAGGCCTAAAACTAAAAAAATGCAAATATCTCGGTTAATAATCGAGATATTGAAAAACCGTACATAACAACATGTATAGAACATTTGCAATAAGATTGGTTCTATAAAAATTTTCGATCTAACGTATAATAATGGAGATAGTAAGTATTTTCAAAATTCCCCTCCCCCCCCCCCCCCCCGGTCGGATTATAGTCGTTAACGAACTTGATCTTCATTTTTACATAAAACGTTTAAATATGGAGTTTAGTGACGATCAGACAAAAATTACGACCGCTACAGCGTTAATATATATACATATTTATATACAGTTTTGAGCGGACCTCATTTTCATCATCCCCTGGGTAGGATAAATGGACACTTGAGGAAATGTTACGAAAATCGCGTCATCCGTATGACCTCAATATCTGATTTCCCTTAAGGGAAATGTGCTAAAAACTGGAGATCTCTCCTTGATAAAGAATTTTGTAGTTGTCAGAGAACAGGACATATGGATGATCAGGACCGTACTAATTTACATGGTTGGTTGCGCAGACCAACTCAGTTTTGATTTCAAGAAGGGCAGATATTGCTGAACAATGTATGGTACACTGAAGATAAGGCTTAGCAAACGGAAACTATGGGCATGCGAGGTACCGGATTTGGAGAATACTTACTAACTGCGGGCTGCATTGAATGAGTTAAGTTGGCATCGGAGACCCAGGAACTTGTAGCGTACATTTGTGAGTAATTAAAAATGCTCTGATCAATGTCCTGCCACCAAAATGGTGAGCTAATCAATTGGGTTGCCCATTCATTGGCGGTAGGGGGCGCTAAGTTTATATGAGCGAAAATTAATTTTATAATTCATATCTAGAACTCGCTTTGGTATTATGTTCCAGGTCATCCACCGGACTGGAAGCAAAATTAAAAAAAAGAAAAAAGAGATATACCTTGGCGAAAGAGATTTATTCGTTATTAATTTATAGCCTCCTTTTTTTTTTCTTCGGCTGAAAGTCAACAAACGAGTCAGGAAAGTCAACAACCTCCAGCATATGATTTATATGGGGCCGCGAGTTCAAACATCAGACCTTTCGAAATAAATCGGAGAAACAATATATACTACTAAGAAAACAATCACAAGGATATCATTCACATTTATATATTTGAAGTCAGTAGTAACACTGAATTTATTGAAATACCCGAATGTCTGTTATTCAATTTCTCTATAGTTTCATAAATTATTCTATTTTTTTCTTTTCAATCTTAAAGATAAATATTCGATAAATAATCAAAACATTATAAATATCCAAAATCTTAGCAAGGAATTTTATGCAATTAACAGAGCGAAGAAAATCGAATACGGGAACGGGTTACCTTTTCTTATCAATCAGTTAGTATATGTTTTATAGTAAGTCAACACTGTAACTGAAGACTAACTATAAAACAGATACTGACTGACATCTAAGGACTTACCTAGTCCTAGCATACACTTCGACTGAATTAACATATGACCGTAGCCAGTATATAGACACGAATAACACTACTTGAAACATAGCAACATTTAATTTCAAAAAAACTATAAGGCAGGACAATAATGAAAATATTTGCAGAAATGAGCATACTTACGGAAATATAATAAAGTGATATAGGAATTTAACTCATTCGTCGCTAAATGCGATAAAATAATAAATTACCAATCTTGCATGGTTTCATTGTTCATTTTGAGGTAACAAACACTTACGTTTACCTTTGAGTCTGTCTAAAATTGAACTAAATATATTTTTAGAGGAACTTGATTTCGGTAGCAAGAATGACTTTCAGCATCCATAAAGAGTTGCAAATAGTTAAGAAAATTAGTGTTTTTAAATTTCCTACTCAGGCATGTATGTATTTCAGTTTCGTAGTAGTGACTGTGCGGTATTGGCTATCTGCCCTGTTATTGAAATGAAACAAAAACAAATCACATCTATTTAATTCTTTTAATGGTTAACAAAGCATACTTCAAACATTGTTTTAAATAAAACAAAATTTCTAAAAACAATATTAAAAATTTTATGATATAAATTAATTAATTTCTTTATATATTAATGAATAACAATTATATAATACCATACATTCATTATAAAATTCCGTGAATATCCATAAATCCATAAAATAAAAAATAATTAAATTCATAAATTTTAAGTATATACTATAAATTAATTTCGTTTACAATCTTAATACTACTCTAAATATATAACATACATTTTTTTAATTTATTATCATACAAATTAATTAAAGGATGACAAGCTTTATAAATGATGAGGAAATTGTTTATTTATTTGTTTGTTATTCTTTTGCATCCACTTTATGCTACTATGGCTAATTGGGACGAGTTATCTACAGCGAGAAACTCATCGTACTTTAAGGAGGCAGTATTATAAATCTGATCATTAATTATTTTTTTACCGTTTTTTTATGGCAAATATTTCGTAGTTTTATTTTATCGTTGAACATTTTTGATAGTATTCATCTAGTTTATAAAAACATCCTGCAGACATTAATTTCCTCAATTTGTTTTTAAACAAAGAATATTTTCTAATAGATTCGGGCAGACCGTTGAAGAACTTTACTCCTGAAAATAATAGGCTTTTTTCGAAATATTTGTTTTTGGTAGGATGCGTTTCCTTGTTTTATGATAATGAGTCATGCTATTTTTGTAAAACAAGTTCAGGTTTTGTTTCACAAATAATATTGTTGGTACATATTTATTTTTATATTTTAGACTTCTTAAGAAGTGGCCGACAGGAGTCTCTCGATTTTCAATGAATATTGTTCGTGTGCTCTCATTTGCTACACTGAGGCGTACCAAAACGTAATTTATAATTGTCGACTCCTACAAACAGAAAATGGTTCTGAATCAAACTATTAATTACAATTGATAAATGGATCCAGTTGAAGAATTCTATTTACCAAATGTAAAACTAAAAATGTGTGTAATTGGAACTCTTCGTGTGATGTTAATAAATAATTCAATTTATTATAGAAAAACATAGAAGTTGAAAATTAAACAATGTTTACCCGCTGGAATAACTAGTTTATTTCAATTTGTAAAAGTAAAATTTCCTAGTATTATTTTTTTTCTTTTGAAAAAATAGAAATATATTTCCCTCTCGGCTGTTTTATTACCTTATTTTGTTGTTTTTATCAATGCAGTTCAATTAATTAAATTCAACAATAATTAGATATTAATATTTAATTGTTTACAAATGAAATACATGTAATATACTGAATGATATTTGAGATATGTAGCAAATAATCTCCCTCTTTGAACGGCTACTTCAAAGAGAGAATATAAAAACATTAATAAATAAATATATACAGCAGGCAGCTTTGCGTTTTTCGTATTAATTAAATTCATTTAATTTTCATTTGTCAGTGTCGATTCGGAAGAGGTTTTAACATAGCTCACAAATAATTAGTTGGATTCTAGTCAACTCCAGACTAGGACTTCCGAGTGCTATGGATAATCCGTCCTTTAGTAGCATAAAGTGGACGTTAATAATAGGTTGTAAAATAGTTCTAGCCTGTTTTACCGGTGATTTCAATAAAAACTTCAGATTCTTGTAAAAGCTTTTATAAATTATATATGGCCCATTTTGATCTATTACATACATGTTGTCATGGGGCTCAGGTTGGCCGTGCGGGTTAGGGCGTTGGTCCTAATCTCGCGTAGTAGACCTAGAGTGGCGGGTTCGATTCCCCGTCCTGGGCCGTAGAAATTTATTTAGTGACGGACTCATTAAATAAACTCCTTGAGCCCACCCTGGCTATAAAAGGTTGGTAACCTGTAGATAACTCGTCGGGACGAGTTATCTACAGGTTACGGGATTAGCCTAGTAGCATAAAGTGGAAGTAAATAATAATAAACAAAAATAAACATGTCATCTTTCAAGTAATATTTTAATTCCGTCCTCCCAGATCTTCTGAGGTTTTTGGGCAGTGAAGTGAAGAGAGTTTTGAAGGGTCCAAAATAAGTGAAAATCTGTTGGGCCAAGACCTGATGAATAGGGTGGATGGGGATCACAATAATTTCTGCCATACTCCAATAATGTCTGCCGGTTCTGCATAGGCAAGTGTGGACTGGGGCGTTATCTCTACCATTTTCAGTAAGTATACCACTTAAACATAAGGAATCTCGGTTGAAACTGATGCATAAATGCACCTTAACTAATCCTTTTTTAGATTATGTAAACATTATTGACCAAGTAAACATGGTTTTATAAACACAGAGAGGATTAAATTCAAATATTGATTAGCGCTACGAACTTATTTTACAACACTATAAATAGCACTTTATTAGTTGCAGATTTTAAGATTGACATTAGAAATATTTATTTGATCATTCCCTAACTCGATATTTAAGTGTTTCAATCACAATTAAAGTTCAATTTTTTTAATGGATGTTAGATGATTGAGGAGAATTTAGAGAAGAAATCAAATGTAACATAGTAAATATATACGTTTTTATGTGTTTCATCGACAAACCTTGTTAAGTAAGTTAATTTTGCTGCCCTGTATGATTGATTCCCTGTATCTCAAATATTAACCATATTTAGAACCAATCTTATTGAAAATTAAATGTACTAAAAATATATTTATATACATTTATTCCCTATCTTGAATATTAACCGAGATATTTGTATTTTATCAGTTTTCAGCCTTCAGAAAACCCCCAACTTCTACCCATGTTACATAAACAATACCCTGTTATGTAATAAACCACATTATTCGAAGCTTAAATACCATGAATTGTTTTCAAGAGACCTTTATTATACGAGATAAATGCAAATACGTAATCGCGAACCCCCCTTCTTAAGTTCTTGGATTACTAAAATTCGATCGGTTGAGATAAAAATTATTCTGATCCATTAAAAATTACGGTACTAGATATAGTAAATAGTTTCCAATAAAATTAATATGTTATATTCTGATATATTTCCGTAATTGTTTTTGTTTCCGGTAAGAAGTTGGCAGAACTGTTTGTTTACGTTTCAGGTGCTTCCCGCCTGGAGGTTTCTTATTATCGTTTGTATTGATTCACTTGATGTTGACAGTGGTATTGTGTTACCAGTATGTAGATTTATATATTGTTAAACATCACGAGGGAAATTTATTAATTAGTTTTAATAGTTTTTAATTTTAATAGTTTTTGATATTAATAGTTGCAGCCTATTTAATAGGACTGTTTTTAGTTTTCATGTAAATAGTTAGTGCTAATTTGTTTGAATTTTAATTGTGGTACAATATACCTGTGATACCGGTACGTAGGTTTCAAGGCATATGCCCCCTTACAAAAAAAAAAAAAAAAAAAGTGAGAAAGGAGAGAAATGTGAAAAAAGGGGGAAAAGGAGAAAAATGCATAAAATAAAAAAAAAAACAGATTAATAAAAACAAAAAAAATAATAAAAAAAATTAAAAAAAAAAAAAAAAATAAATAAAATAAAAAGTAAAGAAATAAAGAAAAATAATAATCAGAAAAACGGGTTGGTGTGCATTTGTCGGCGATTTCCCATGGTCGGGGAACTTTAATACGGTTTTGCGAGCGCTGGGCATTGATGACCATGATGTTTTATGCCCAAAACCCAAACAAACAAACAAAACGAGGGAAATCTACTTAGTTTACGCAGCCCCTGCGTGACTTTGTTTTTTATTCCCTTGCATCTATGCATTCCATCATCAAAATAATGTAATAAATCATCGTAAAATTTTATATTTCCTGTTTAAATATTACTTATTCTTAAACGTTTTAAGTAGAATTGTTGCATTGTAGCCATTTGTGGTGGCCATGTGATCTGCATTTAGATATTGTTTTTCTCAATTTACGAAGGACGTTTATTGCATTAAATTGGATAAAAAAATCTGCTGGCTTTATGGAGTATTAGCCTGCCTGAGGATTAAATGTAGAAAATAGTCATTGCTATAATCAATAAAGTTTCCTTTCTACCTATAAATAGACTCTATTAGTTGCCAAGATTACACTTCTCCCTTCTGCTCACCCGCCTCCTATATTAATTCTGAATTGAAGAGTGAGTGGGACGGAATCTATTTCACTGATGCTTGAGCGGTGCCCTGTTTGATTCCTTCTATAATGAGATGCCAATGGAATCAATAAGGCTATCAGTATTGAATCTGATACGAAAAGCAAAGTACTCAACTCCAGCATTGTGATTACGTTTTTATTCGGGCGATGGAGAATCGTACTAACACCCCAAACACTCATTTCCCACTCCAGAAGAGCCTCATTGTGACGTTAGTTGAAGAAGATTTAGGTCAATGAAGTATGTATTGGAATCAGAGATACGAAACAGCATCGATTGACAAGAACAGTTTGAATTTAAGTATATGTGCTACTGTAAAACCCCGAAGTGTGGAAAATGTCAGGACTTACCAGTAAATCCTTGGATTTACTTGGTCAGAGCACTGGTTAAAGTCCGAAATCTAGATGAAATTTGAGCTTTTACCGATTGGCAGTTGGTCAATCCCCGGATTTACCGTCTGGCTTGGTAAATGCCCGAAAAACATTAAATAAATGTGAGATTTCGCACATTTACCAATGCTGTTTGGTAAATGTGCGGATTTCCCAAGGCTCATCGGTAAATGCCCAGTAAAGAGGAGTGGGAACAGGGATACTCCCCCCTGCGGGTGAGCAGGAGAATTTCATGTCTCCTGATGAAGTGTCCGACGAAGAGATAAGCCTTCGCACCACAGTTCGTCAACAGTCATTGGTTGGTGGCAAGGGTTTCAAAAAATGCAACCTTCTTAAAAAAATGTTCAAATGAGAAATGTCTGTGCAAGTTAGTTAATATGAAGTGCAATTCAAAGTGCCACAATTCTCTCCCATGCTGTAACAAATAATAATAAAACTTATTCTAAAATTTTCATTTCAAATAACCTTTATTCCAACTTTTACCGGCAGACGCTGGGAAATGTTAGGATTTACCAACATCTGTTAGTAAAAGTCCGAAAGACGCATCCTGATTGAGAAAATTCTAGCTTATACCGAGCCTAATGGGAAATCCTAAGATTTACTGGCTAAAGTCTGATTTGAAAGATAAAATCGGTCATTTACCAATCCTTCTGGAAAATCCTAAGATTTACCACACTCCGGGGTTTTACATTAACATACCCGTATGCACCAAAATCGGCTTAAAACCATAACTATCTACCTCACAAGATCCAAAACATTAGGATAAAAAAAAAAAAGCGTTTTGTTTATGTACTGGCAGATAATGGCGGTTTCGAAGTAGAAATACATGATAAATATTTGAAAAAATAGCCAATATATCACCACAACAATTCTAATATCACAAGGTGCTACCAGAGACAACAATTTACGACTCAGGGTCAGGCTCGTCCTAGTTGGAAGAAAAATTATATTACACAGAATGGCGGTTGAAATGTTTATAAAAATTAAACTTTGTATATTTTTATATTAAATAAGTATAGAGGACGGAAAATACTTAATTATTAAGCGAGGACTGTATGTCACTGGCATACCAGTGTCTGGTGCAGCTTCAGTTTACTATTCCCTTTTCCGTCTTGAGATCCCAATATTTGATATATATATATATATATATATATATATATATATATATATATAAATGTAACCTCTGTCTGTACATTGATTTTTTTCTCAAAATTTCACGATACTTTTTTTGTTTTACATGTCATAGGCACCATAACTGCATTTTGTTTCTTTCGTGTATGTTTGTTTGTTTATTTGTTTGTTTGTTACCTTGTCGGTAGGCTAACACAGTTAATTGTATTAACTAATTTCCTGTGAAGTGTTGTATTTTTTTTCTACTCGTATTTACTATTATGCATATAATTTTATGCTTGGATTGGTTTTTGAGAGGAAATATGTTCACTATAGATGAACTTAATTATAATAAATGCTATCCATGATTATGATCTGAGTTATTCATGGTGTGTCAAACATTGGAGAGAGATTGATTAGGGACTAATTTTCATTTATTCTTCAAAACTAAATTGTCTAATCTCTAAGTCCTCTACATGCTCCTCCCTTACGGGAAAACCATTAGCCAAGACGAGAAGTGTAGTTGTACTCATTGTAGCATTGCCAAATTAAAAATACTATCAACCTTCAAACTCTTAATGATTCCGGAGCGAAGCCACATGCTTTGAAAGTATGGCACAAATTCTGTTAAACAGCTCGATCCTTTTCTCCGTCTCTGTGACGAGTAACTTCTATATTCTGCAATTGCTGTAAGTTATTTTGACTGAAATATTCCTATATCCACTGAGATCTTCTAAATTTGATAATTAGAATTTGAAGCTACATTTTTACTGATCGGACACTTCGGGTTCTTTCTGGTCATCAATGAATTTTTCAATGTCATATTGTCTATCATACTGTGCAGCAAAGTGTATTATATGAATTGCCTCAACGTAATATCCATTGGGTGTATGCCCATGCGAATCATAAGCCGGCCATCGACCAAAAACGCAAACACTGACATTACATCCTCAAGATAATGATTCGAGTCGTAGTGATGAATATGGCGATGACACGATGAACAATGAGCCTAAGCTCAAGGGCCATCTTTCATTTACTGATTTTGAGTTCAAAGTAACCGACCGATCCTGGCCATATTCCACCCCTAAAGACAACTTAAAACTTTCAATTGCATTAATCAAAACAGAGCACATCAACTATAGGCTAAATGTACTCATAATATTATACATTAAAGAACTCCAAAAGCCAAAGCTGAAAATCCCATTATTAATCCTTTCTCCTTGACATAAAATAAGAAGTAGCTGTTTAGTTGTGCCTTTAACAAAATCGGAGTTGAAATTCGTAAATTGAAAATGTACTAATCGGTTCATTCTGTTTCTATGATGTCAGACCAAAGCTAAGTAGAACGATTTGAAATTTGCTAATTCATAATATTTTTCTTAATATTAAGTTTTTCCAAGGGGGACCAAAAAAAAAAAAAAAACAACGCCGCATTGGATTCCAGCAGAAAGCCTTTCACCGTTATTACAGATCAACTGATGGTGCAAAGAATCACTTCACCATCGAATGAGGAGGAAATGATAAGTTTAAAAACGAGTTCTACTATTGGACAACAAGATTCGTTGAACTATTATAGCCAATTATTGAAGTGGAACATTAAATCGATCCAGCCCAGTTGATGACGAAAATAAAGTCTCGGAATTGTCCAAAATGAAAAACTGATATCAAGTTTCCTTTACATAAGGTTATTGCTGAAGGAGAAGATAAGAATAGAAATTGTTTTTCTAGGATCTGGGAAATTCTTATCCTTGTTGAAGTTAAAGTTTCGAAATTGTACCTCCCCCCCCCTCCCCACTGAACTTTAGTAACTTAGTTCGTGTAAATCGAATTCTTTCCTCTTAATAGCGTTTGATATGAAGAGGAAAATACTGGCTTAAATTTGTTAACCCTTTCACTATCACCTTCTCCCTCTCTGTATTGCTTGCTCCTGTACTATTTGTCTACTGAGAAAAGTTGGATTGGGGACTTTATGTTACCTACAATAACATGCTCAACGAAAGTATTAGGGGTAGTTAAGGCTATGAGAATAGCTCTAATGAGACTTCAACATCATTCTGCTAATTTTCGACGTCTCTCAGAAAAGATTATAAAAAATGTTTGATCCTCTTTAATAGTTTTTAATTTTATTTCTCTTTTAGTGAAGAGTATATTGAAAGGGAAAATAAGAATACCATTTTTTTTTAAACGACAGAGGTTGAAAATTTTACTTAAATTTACAGTTTTGAAAGCGTTAAGGTCAACTAGCTAATGCCTCCGCCATAAATTGGGACTGGGAAAGGTAAGGGAAAATAACGAAACAAATATCCCTTCAATAACGGTAGAGACTAGGGCTGACGTCATAATAGGCGATTGGCTGTATATTTTCCCATGGAAGGGAGTAAAGAGGAGTTGAATGATTAGCTGCCAATAGCAATATAGGGCTTTGATGGTTCTTGGGATTAGGCCTACTCCGCTTTCTAATATCGCTCCGTTCCGCTTTCCCATTGGTCCAATCTATCGAGGGACTCTATTGATTTATCATATTCTATTTTCTCTCTACTTTCGGATTTAGCAAAGAGAATTGACCGAAGCGTTACTCTCTGATAGAGTATAGGCGCTGATTGGACTCCTCTATTGAAATAGGTAATTCACCAGTTTTATATGGAACAGTTATCAGTCGAAACTATCACCAAGACTTATAATACGGTGCAACACAAAAATCCCTTAAGGATATGCACTAGAAAGTAGAGTCAGGTGGTGGAACACTACATTATTTACATAATGTGTCAGAAATACCCAGATATTCGAAGCTGCAGTACTAAATTATAACATTTTATTTATTTAAATGAGTTCTGCAACGACGACGATTCACTCATCAGTCAGGAGTCGCTCAAAAAAAGTAAAAATAAAAAAAAAGAAGAAATAGCTGCAAGAAATATTTCAAATGAGCAATGTAATACTGTGATTCCTGAAGCCATTATTATTATTTACTGACGATAACAAATTGAGATGTTAAAGACTTAATTGCCTGAGAAACAACTCTTGGTTTCATTGGGTTAGAGACCCAACCCCCCAACGCTAGAGGCGTGAGAGTTTACTTTAGTAGCCAATGTTTCCTTTTAGTGCCTAATAGATATATTATTATTATAATTGATTAATGTGAAATTTTTGGTACTATTCCTAATAGGGACGGGTTATCTCTACCCTTAACTAGCCAGGGTGGGACTTAGGATTTTACTTAAGTAAGTCAAAAAGTAAGTGAGTTCGACAATACATAAATTCCTATTGCCCAGGTGAGAATCAAACTAACGAGATTAAATGCAACGCATTAAGTCATATTGCTAACCTTGTCCTATGATGGCACCATTAGCATATCAAAGTCCATATGTAGGAAAACATGTTACAATGCATCCACCGGTTACTTACACAAGAGCAAAATGGTCAAGCGTTTAAAAGACATTGTAGTAAATTTAGATCACTCGTCGGGTGTGAGACACGTAAGTTCTATTCAGTATTTTTCATTTGTTGTTAGTAGTAGTCATGTGGAAGAAAGATATTAAATTTAAAGTGATCACAGAATGTTTTGTAATGTAATAGCTTTTGTCAAATTTGCAAGGGTATCTTAGTGGTTACGGAGGGATGCAAACGACAGGATGCAAATTACTACATTAAAATACGAGTTAAAGAAAAATTTAGAAATCACCAACTGTAGGACAAAGTTGTTAACATTTCGTGGTCGGACACAGTATAAATATGATATTGACGATATTGATTTCTGAAGGAGCCCAAAAACTGCAACTAGTAAAACAGTGTTAATAACATTGGTAAGTTATATTCTTGGTCCATGATCTTTTAGAACAACACAATGTTCCCTTAGATTTGAAGAAATACATTATAATTCTCTTTAACATAGGAGTCGTCCGATTAAATTTCATGAGAGTCCGATTCATCTGGGATAGTGCCAGACGTTCAAGATGGATGGTTCTGTATAAAACGGGGAGAACTCTAGCAGCCACGTTAGGTACTACATTGAAAAACATCCGGCAAACTAAACAGATTTCCTTTATGCAGAAATGACATACGGTTAACGTAAAACAAGGTGCCATAGCACAGTTGTCATCTGCATATTCTGTACTTTATTTCTCTTTTCTATGGATTCTATGAAAGAAATCCTTGGCTCGTGAGACGTTCGGCGATATAATATCAGGCATAAATGATTTAGTCTTGACGACGTACGGTTCATACTAAGGGAGAAATAAAATTACGAATGTAAGGTGGCATAACAGAATTATACAAGAACTACGGAAATTTGGTTAACTTTGGCTGCTTCTAATGGATTTTTGTTTATTAACAGATTTTTCTTGGTCGAAATAAGCTATTGAAGTTGCACGCATAAATCGATTAGCGAATAAATTCTTCACCCTTATCTTAGCTTTATCAAATATGTGTTTGTGTGTGGGTGTGTGTTAGTGGACGAACTCGAACTAGGAGGAATGGGAGTTGAGAGATATGGTAAAATGCCAAAGGTACTTCCTCAGTTATTATGCGTTATCAGCGTAGAATCGAAGAATATTTCATTTGCAATCAGTGATGTAATATTCTATTATTGTTTTTCTATAATATAAATTTTAACGGATTTATTTGTATTTGTATTTTTCTGCCTTGTTTGCATAGTGTTCTTTTCACCCCAGCACGTATCCATCCCCACAGTTTTTGCAGGCTATGAGTATCAGTGTTATTCGTAATATATTTTGTTATTATATATAGCGTAATTTTTTTTCATAAATATATATATATATATATATATATATATATATATATATTGTCAATAACTGTGATGAGAAAATGATATACATAAATCTATTATATTAATTTTCTTTTAAACATAAAAAAAAGTGTATATAAATGTCTGTATGAGTTAAAAACGTATAAGCCAATGTTTTCATTCATCGTTTAAACAACAATTTCGCTCTTTGTATTAAATAAACATTGTAGATGAAATGAAAAACAACAGGTCAAGTTGCAGTTGTATTCAATTAAAAGTTGAATGCTTGCGGTAGAAAAGTTTTTCTATATTCAACTCTAGTAAACAAATCTATCTCTTGTTCATGTTACATTCTCTCTACAATATAACTCTTCCTAGGGGAATTTATTTATGAGGCAAGAGAGTCCTTGTAAACAAAATAAGCATTTTCCTATAAATAATTCTTTCTCTTTTACGGTTTTTTTCCCTTTACAAAATTCATAAATAATATCTACATAAAATTTATAAACTTATCCACAAGCCAAAACTATTATTACTAATCTCATGCTTACCTAGAGTACGAAGGGTGGACAGAAAGAGATAAATAGATTTAGAATTTCATAAAATCTACAATGCCATAGTGGATTCAATTAATCTATTATTTCTAAGACATTTCTAAAACCATTGAAGTTTTATTGTTGCAAAAATAAAATTGCATTGAAACATAAGTCAGGAAAGAAGTCCGTTCTCTGAGGTACTTATTGCTCAAATTTCATGAAGAACCGTAACTGAGACAATATATTCTATTCGATGTTTCTCCTGTTGTAACTTTTATAACACAGCATTTAATCCTTGGATAATTACTAGAATAATTATGTGTTTAAATAAGATTAAGCCAAATTATATAATCGTTAGCTAACACAAAAGTTATGGCCTAAATCAAATAAATACGGAAGGAATCCCTACGCCCCTATATATATATATATATATATATATATATATATATATATATATATATATACATATATATAAGGATACTGACTCTTATCACTCTTATCAAGGTAGGATCAATAGATATGCATAAAGACATTTTTTCACAAATCACGTTATCGTACAATCTCAACAGCTGATTTCTCTTAGTGGATAGTGGTTACGCTGTTTTTATTTTATTTGCACCAAACTCGATTTATAAACTTTTACGTAAAAGTAACGTGAAATCTAACAAGGAGGTTGGGGGTTAAAGGGAGCTAATTAAAAAGTCCAAATATTTCCGTTATTATGAGTCTTATCGGAAATTGTTATTTAATTAACATTGTTGAAATTGTATTCATTTACTGATTGTGCTCCACGTGGCGACATACATCTTATTGCCTTCTATTAGACCACTTCTTTTAAAGCTTACTCTAGAAGCCGTGCGAGTTAAAGCGTTGGCCTTAATCTCACATGGCAAACCCAGTGTGGCGAGTTCAAATCCCATTGGGCAAAAAGGAATTTATTTAGTTACGAACTCACAAAATAAAATCCTTGCTCTCACCCTGGCTAGAATAGTGTGGTAACCTGTAGATAACCCGTCCCAATTTGCCATAGTAGCAACTTAATAAATAATAATACTATTATTATTTAGACTTTCTGTAATAATTTAGGGATTCTGAGTTCAAATTGAAATTTGATAGCTGTGGTAGGCTAGTAGAAAACGAATTAATTCATTTTCCCCTTCATGGCCTCAAATTAGTTATACACTCCTGTGTCTAAATTGCATGGTTGATATATACTGTCTACGATCAATCAGTATTTCTCTAATGTCATTTGGCAAGTCAATGTTGTCAGTTTAACTGCAGTCAGCCAGTAAGTGTCTCATAGAACAAAAATAATATGTTTTTTACGTTTCGAACAGTGTTTTTTCCCCCAATTTATCTATCAAGTTTATATTTGTTATTTCTTAATGGCCAATTGACGGCATAAAACCACCTGTCTTCTATCATATCAATAGCTGGATGGCAGTTAATTCACTGTTTTCTTTATTTTTCGAAGTATATTATCTTTTTACACAGCCCATGCCTTTTCCCAGTTTTGAATGATTACTGAGCTTGTAAAAAGCCTTTGCATCCTGGTGAGTGTTCAAATTAAAATCTGAGAGATTCCAGTCATCTGCCTTTCTGAGATATCGGTACACTTGGGTGTTGTATGTAGCGTCAATAATTTTGGTAATGACTGGATGAGAACAGCATTGGTTGAAGGGAATCAGAGCAGACAATGAAGGGGCTATATACTCTTATTTTTGTTAATAATTTAATTTTCTACAACTATTTTTTTAGACATGTTTTCTGTAGCTCATAGATTATACTAGTTATATTTATTCTTTTTATTCAATGTTCAGGAAACTATTACATTTACATTTAGCGGGGCTAAGGAATTTTTTGTTAACGTAGACTCATACTACGGGAAAGCCAGAAAAAGATGGTGTGATGAATTCACCAGCCTGTCACCCCCTAATGTTAAATATATTCTTAAATTATGAAGCACTTGTACGATTCTTCATCCATAATAAGATATAGAACATATATTACTTCACCGAAAAACAGAGAAATTTCCCATAGAAATTTATCATCGTACAGTAAAATATGATGTTTTTAACAAGATCCGAATGCTACACATGTAGTTTAAAACAAGGAATACCGTCGAAGTGGAAAAAATAGAAAAAGAAATTAAAGACATTAGTCAGAACAACAACAAAAAGTCACGCCCAACTCCGACACCAGGAGCAGAAAAAGGGAAAGATAAATTACATAGGGGCTTTGTCTAAGAATTAGTGTTACAGTAGGAATAGAAGGAAGTTTTGGTTGGAAAAAAGGTGGGAGCAGAGCCATTATAGGATGTGAGGAGATTTACGAGCAACACTACTAGTTGAAATAGAAACTTAAACATCCTAAAGTTCTATTTTCGGATCCTCTCTCTCGAATAGGGCTGTCTTTTGGGTATTGTATTTCGGGAACTGTGGAACTCATTCGAACTCCATCAGACTCCAGTTGGAGTTTTTTTTTTTTTGCAGCTTCAGCAATGGACGGAATTCGATTAAATGGAAGGGCACATGTGTATGTATTGAATAGGCATAAAAAATCAACAATAATATTTAAAAAAAAATAATTTGGTACACTTTATGCAAACATAGCTAATCGTAAGTTGTCTATTTATATGTTAGCACCCTTTTCTAGAGAGAATGGGAGTAATGGTTGAACCAATAATATAATGATATTATTTAGTTCGGCAAATTATATATATATATATATATATATATATATATATATATATATATATATATATATACACTTACACATGCATAAAACTACAACTAAAGCTGTCTCCAACTAGGCAACATTGAAGATGACCCTGCTTATGTGTGTGACCCCTTTGCCGTATATAGAATATACAGGGTGTTTCAAAATGAATATAAGTAGTACAAGTTATTTTGTCCAAACTGTTAATCCCTACGCCTCGGTTCGGCTATTGGAGAAACGAATGCATAACCTAGTTTATTGTCGAATCGATTCTAATGGACTACGTTGGAAAGCATTTTGAATTCGTCCAATATTTTCTTCAGGAACACGAGGATGGCCTGGACTCTTTCCCTTTACATACACACCCTTTCTTAAAACTGTTGATACCATCTGTGAACGTTCCAATCATTCGGAGGATCAATTTCGTGCCTCATCCTGAAAGGTCCTTGCACTGCAATCACTGAATTGCACTTCTCAAACTCGAGAACACAAAATGATATCTGCTGCGGAGTAGCCATTTCAAACATTTGTCGTATATCAAGCAAAACAGAAGACAATTGACATCTAGTGGCTATAATATATAAACTAGACTATGCATTCGTTTCTCCAATAGCCGAGCCAAGACGCAGCGATCGATAGTTTGGACAAAATAATACTTTGCAATAATAATATTCTTTTTCAAACGCCCTCTGATACAAGTTATTTCTACTTGTTTATTTCAACTGGGGAACCGACATCTGCTCATGCCATCTTCACTTTATGTTTTATGATCACTAATCAAAAGACCTGTCAAAGTGCAGGTATCTATCACATGCTATTTGCGAGGGAATGAAAGAATATATCGTCATATATGTTGTCTTCCACCACGTGAGAGTCAGCTAAGCAAAGGCCGTTTCTGGTAGACGGAATATTTTTGCCAATAGTATAAAGGTGTCGAATAACATATGCATGGGTGTGACTTCTGAGTTCGTAATTCTGAGTTACTAATTTGGGCAAGACTCTAGTAAAAGCCTCAAATGATCATAATCGAACATTAGTTCTGGCCTACCACGAGATTCATTTTCGATGCTTGTGTTTCGAAGTGTAACCCACTGTATCACCGTTATTCAGTTCTTTCATACGTGTTACCACTACTAAATCATTGTTCTAGAAGGCTTTAGAAGCACCGAATTTTAATTCATATTAGTTTAATAGGCATAATTTCTCGTATGTTTTTGATAGTTATGAACACTCAATTACTTGATTAATTCACAGTAAAGTAGCATCAAAATAGCATAGAAGTTCTACGAATTAATTTATTATCCGTCCTGTGTTTGAAACAACAGGTGGCTCATGTAGTCATACCCGTCGGAGGAGACCGCCATCACTGGCTGACGATGAAGTAGAACTAGCACGTCCTTTCGATGCGGTAGCACCAGCCCGTCAAAACTTGTACTGAGTTAGTTGACCTTAGCCAGTAGGTTTTTATACGTCTCTTATCCTTATTTAATATATTAATGTATACTCTGAGGGTGATTCCATAATCTGTATTTCTTTCCTAATTACTAAACAAAGCTAATTAAACAAAAACCTTCGTCGAATTATTCCTTAAAAATTAAAAAAACACAACACTACGTTAATTAATTTTCATGAGAAAACATGCATTGTATATTTTTCTCTTCAAATAGTTAGTTAGTCCTGGAAATTCTCGCTACATTAGGTGCTATAAATTTAAAAGTAGGACTCGAAGCGATTTATTTGGCCAGTGAAGTAGAGAAGACAGAAGCTGTGGCCGAGCTGCCTCAATATCTGGGAGATATTGACTTACAACAACATATGGACGATGACAGCAATCAGCTGAATTACTTGTATTATTGACTTAAGCCGCAACAGGCTAGCAAGTCCCTGGTAAATAAACAGGAGATAAAGGTGCCACCATCCTGCAATTATAACTCCTCGGATTACAAAAACTATTTGGTTTGTTTATTTTGTAAAGTTGTTGAATTTTCGTCATGAGGCCACTTTTTTTATTAAGTACATCACACTTTTATATATTTTATATATAAATCCTTAATATAATATATTTAAACTATATTATATTAAGGTTAGATATATAATTTAAAATACTTTTGTCTTAAATTTTATAATTAGATATGGTATATAATTTAAATTATATACCAAGGACAGTACGGTTTATGGGGTTGTTGTCCAAGAGTTTCCCCTCCGCCTCCAAACTTACACTATTTTGTGAACTTATCATTTTTTCAATTGACAAGTATTATTATAAAACAACGATCGATGATGCAGTCATGGATATTTATTTTTATCTGACTTAAATTTTCTCTTTTTTAAATTATTAATAAATATCCGAAAATAGATTTAGGTATAGATACTTGTATTAAATCCCCCCTTCTCTCAATCTACTATGCCAAATAGAAGCTACCATGTGGAAGTACTGTGATTATTTTAGCCCGGATCATCAATTGCAGTCTCCACCAGGCAGCCATAATATGGATATGTAAAGATGCTCGTCAAGCTTCGTCATTTGACGACACTGGTGATGGGACGTAGGCCCTGAAAATGCTATGCCAAATAAATACTTTCAAGTGGAGGTACTGACACTAGCCCTGACCATAAATTTTATCCTCCACCACAATATGGACAAGCTAAGTACCTTTCTGGAATACCAGAACAAAAATCCTTCCCCTTAATTGCAATATAATTGAATCCTTCGAATTTTACTTCTATTATACTTTATATTGGAATAGGTTTCAAAATTAAAATAGCAAGATAAAAAAATTGTTCCTACTGTTTCATCCTGTGCTAATGTCCGGTCAGTTTTGTCCATTTCGTCATCGTCTTATGAAACCCTCTTCTGAGTTGTAAGTGTGATCCATTATTTCAACCGACGGCACGAGTGACCTATTAAGGTGAGTGTGATTCTCGTTGGGATCTAGAATGGATGACTATAGACTCTCTGGAGCGGATGAAGGGATGGGCCTGATAGTTTTTGCTCCGAGATCCAGATGGCCAAGCTGAGGAAACCTTACGCACCCAGCTGTTTCCGCCAGCAGGTACCCCTCCCCACCAAGGAAGAAACACTACCACATCCCGGGGGTGGTGGAGATGGTCATAAATGAAACATATTGAAATATCCCCTCATTGCTCATGAAATTGGGCATCAAAAACCTCCATGGATGTGTGATATTACTGAGGATAGTTGAAGATGTAACCACGCCTTAACCCCCACGGCTACCGTCACTCTAATATTAATCAATTATGCCACTAGTAACTTTTGGTTTTGCGGTTTATTTGTTACTTTTCCTGTTGTCAAAGTCGCAAAATTTGCCATCCATATTTTAGGTTACCTGTAGCTTAAATGAAAGTTATTCCTTACATTAAAGCTACTGGTAACCTAAATTATAGCTTAATCTTGTTGCCGTAGAGGTAATCAGAGTAAAAAAAAAAATATCCTGATGGAATAGAAGGTTAACAGGCTATGACTACAGTATATTAATGACAGGTTGAACCATACGGCATTGACCACAGTGTACTTGGTGCATCATTGAGCATAAACATAGATATGAAGGTGCATATGTAATCGTGGAAATATATGATTACAATGGAAGTGTGATATCGATATGGAATTCATATGGGACTAATGCGAGGATACTATTTGTCAACGTATTTGAACAACACGTTCGTCGAAGAAGCAATAGACTAAGAAAGATTGAAAGAACCAAAAATATATAGATTACTCGTTGCTTCATCAGTTTTGCAGGGTTAAGGGCTGATGCTAAAATGAATATTAAGCTGCGATATTTCAAATCCGTTCTAGTGTAAAATAAGAAAAATACTCACAATACAAAGGTTTTAGTAGCAGAGAGAAGTTGGAGCTCTGTAAATACCAATGAGATCATAATCTTTTAAGAATCTTTTAATTCGAGTAGATATTGCCTAAGGAAGTGTGGGCATGATTATACAGTTGTCCCTTACAATGTTTGGAAAAAGTGTGTCTGTCCAATGTACCTCTTTTTTCAGTTTCCTGTTTGTCATTTTCTTATTCAAAGAAGGCTTTCAGCTTGGAGATCTGCAATCGGTAGAGGCTATTAATATGGCTCTATAGGCCATTTGGTCGTAATTATTATAATTAAAATAAACATTTTAAAATTCCTCCAGTGCATGGGATGAATTTAAGAAGTATTTATTAAAAAGATTATATATTAATTAATTTTATTTCAATACCACTATTCTCGAACTTCGCTAGTTTCCGACATATTTGGCCACTATTCTAAGAATAGAAATATGTATTTAAGATACAGTCATGTAGGGAGAAAACTTGGCGTGTAGCATAGTTAGCATAAGGGCTCTGTCAGAGAAACTTAGCCAGCTGTAACTTCCGATATTAATGGAATTAGTTGGTAGAGATTGTAGCAGATTTTCCAGGATTAGCTAATCTACCGATTTCCTTGAAGGATTAACTTAAGGAAAACTTGGGAAATCCATCAGGAGCAGATCGCTTCATCATTTACAGCAACACGGCAGCCGGCCGTATTAGCTGTGTTCTTAATTATGCGTTTCAACAGAATGTGTTATATAATCAATCAGTTCCGTCTCGTTATGTGACGATACGTCATTCTGTATCTCAAATATCAAACGAGATATTTGTACATTTCAGTTTTCAACCTTCTGTAAACCATCACTTGTCTCAAATTAGCAAAAACCCAACATATCAACATATAAACGTCTTATTCCAAGTTGAAATACTACGCACTGTTTTAATCGTAGCTTCACAACGATAGATACATAGGCGAAATCGCGATGTGACATCTCTAATTAACATTCATGCTAATTAACATTCTAGTGCCCTAGAAGCCTTAATTTCTATTTGATCGATGCCATATTCGATATTTAACAATTCTGTGTACAAACTGAATATTTGTGCTAGATAATAATAAATTTAGATGTGATGATTAAGAGGAGGGTCTTTCTCTAAATCTTCACAATTAAAATTAATAATTCGAATGGTCACTTACTACAATGTTCTTCTTCAGTTGATACCGTGTTCACATGAAGTAAACCGTCAATAATAAAGATCACAATGTCCAGCTTAACTTTTAATTGCAGATTACATAGGATTCGAGAGAAATAGTGAATATAATGCGTGATGACGTGGTTAGCGTGTCATTGCAGCAGGTAGGTCATCTCGGCTTAATTTACGAAGTACCTGTGACACATTTTTCATTTTCTTCAGCTAGTATCCCCCCTCCATGCAAGATAGTTTACTGTGAGAATCTTGTGACTTTCCACAGATAAGATTTACACATTAAGCAATTTTATTTTGTGTTGGCTTTATAGACCATAGAGATCTTTAGCTGTCGCCGAGCTGGGCTTGAGGGATTCGTAATAAACGTTTTTCGTGAGTGATCCACTCGATGTACAACTCCCGTTAACCAAGTAAACCTTGGAATGAGTCTTTACTTATCAGGAGAGGAAGTCGTTTGACTCCCGCTAATCCATAAGTATTGCGACACTAGCGCGCTCTGGTAGTTCAGACCTTTTGTGAAAGTCGGAAAATTTGCCATCCAAATTTCTGGTTACCAAAATTTAGTCAATATTATCTATTACATTAGAGTTAATCCTTTTGCCGAGTAACAAAATGTATCCTGATGGCATAGAAGGCTACCAGACTTCGAATATAGTATATTAGTGACTGGTTGAAGCTCACGGCATTGGCCACAGGTTATTTTCGGCATCTTTGATCTTAACATGAACCTAGATAAGAAGGTGCATATATATAATCGTGGAAAAATATGATATAGGAAAATAATGTAATATATCCAGGATCTATTACTCCGTACTACCTAGTCTTACAAATTATGTGTATTTGCTTGAGGTGGTTACGAAATAGAGTAACATAGAAGATAGTGTTAAATGATATTTATTAAAATTTAGATTTCAAGTCATTTACGACTATTAGTGTTTTATATTCAGGAGTAATTTTTTTTTTCTTTTTTTCATCCTTCACTAAATCCCTCTTCAACCATTTGTATTCATATTTAGTTAAAACACCAATAAACACCTTATTTAAACTTAATTTTATTGTTTGGTAGGGGTTTTGAATAAGAGAGAAATAGAGAATAAAATGTGAGATGAAGTCATATTTGTAAGTGAGCTTATATTGGAAGATATTTCATAAAACATTTCAAAATAAGGTATTTAAATGTCTTAGTTCGTCCTTATTTTCTAATAAGAGGATGTTTTAATCTACTCTAACGCCTAAAATATTTATCAATGGGACGGGCAAAATGTCTTAAGTATGAGTAGTGTTAACTGAAATCTTGAATATTTGGATATCTTACTTTGATAGCTAATTTATTTGTCATTAATCATACAGGTAATACGTCAATGTCTGATGGTTGAGTGAATAAAACACTCAAATTGATTGCAATAGTCGGGGAAGATATGGGATATAATATTTCATAAAAAAAAAAACACCGTAAAAAAGAGGACCACAAAATATGACAAATAATCTGGGTGCTGAGCTGTAACGTTGCCAAATCCACTTGAGCATAAGGTCTTTAAGTACCTGCAGACTGTGTTTTAGTATTGCCGATAGCTGGTCAGATCTGTGCCAACAGTTCCTAGAACTAGTTTGCGTGAATGTACACAACCAAAGTGGCAGGAACCACACCAACAGCATCGACTCATAGCATCACACATAATTCTGGAGCAGGGCCAACAGTTATTCCTGCTCCTCGTCGGCAGAACATTTCAAAACCTATCTTCTCTGTAGTCAGCTACAATATTAGCTGAAATTCTTAAATTAAGCTTGCCGACAGATTATTATTGAGCGGAAAGAGTAACTTTCAAGCGTTCCAGATATAAGAATTTACTGTCAAATAACAGGACTAACACGGTTATAGTACATCTACGCAATAATAAGGAAATGGTCATCAACGATAGCCGTTTATAAGCATATCAAACCATTCACGTAAAAACATATGTTGAGATGAGATCAGTAGTGTGCCATTCCAACAGGTGTGACGGGCTTTTTTTAGCAGATTTCCCTATAATCAGCTATTGAGGTCGTCTCATGACGCGATTTTCGAAACATTTCTTCAAATGTCCATCGAACCTACCCAGGAGATAACAAAAATTTTTGTTTGATTGTTACCAAACTCCATATTTAATAGTTTTATGTAAAAAGAAAGATCAAGTTCGTTAATGGCTGAAACGGACCAGTGGGAGGGGATTTTCGAAAATTCAAAATATCTCTGTTATTATAAAAGTTGTATAGAATCAATCTTATTGCAAATTAAATGTACTATAAATATTGTTATATACATTTATTCACTATCTTGAATATTAACCGAGATATTTGCATTGTTATTAAGTGTGTGCCTGTGTTTTTAGTCTTTTAGTCTAGTCGGCCGTTTCCTGAACTGTTAGGCTCTCGTGAAATTGGGAAAGAACTACCTCTTATTTTCTAGAGTTCATTAAATAGTCGGAAGGTTTCCTTCATCTTGGGAATAATATTTCTGATCTTTCTTTTTTTTTGCAACATTCTTTTAGGGAAGTACACCATTACCGTATATCTGATACCAGTATTAATTTTAATACACTTAGGTGATTCCTTCGTTCAAAGAAAAAAAAAGATTTGAACTTGAATTTGAGATAAATTCATAAAAAAAAGTTTTTCTTTCTGAAGTAAAGTAGTGAGATTTGTTGTTGTAAGTTATCATCATGCATTGTTATTAGTAGAAGCCCTCCAAACCCTTTCTAGATTACAGCTGGCACGAAACTAATTAAATTCATTTTGGATTGACATAATGGTAGAACACAAACATGAAAAGATCAGTTGGCTCGCAGAGTTCAGTGATAAGAAGTGAACAAGTTGGATGTGAAGTGACAAGGGGCAGGGATGCGATAGGCCCCTCTGTAGGCCTCTCTGGAGATTGATTTAGAATTGAATTTATTTACATAGCACTGGGAACAGTCAATGGCGGGGAAGTTATTTCTATTTCACAGATCGCTACCTCCAATTCTCTTATCTCTCTTCAATCTCTCTCCCGCCTTATCAGGCTGGCAAACATGTTCCCCTCTCGGCGGATAATTTCGTTCAGACAAGGTGGTAACACTGCTACAAGTTGAAGTGGGAGCTGCGCGCAGAATTGCATTGTTTCCGCCCCGGGATTGGCTGATCCCCAACTCATTCGATATGCTCCATTGCTTTCTTTACTTCACTGACTTCTATCAGACTTGTTTGCTGTGAAAATTCAGCTTGCGAAAATTCAAATCCCATTCCTGGATATTGTTTCCTGATGGGATTAGTCTTTTCATCTTTTGACATCATTCGTATCCAAGGCAAATGTTGCCTGAAATTGATTGTTGGTCTTTGATTAATAAATATGATTAAATTATAGGGAGCAAAACATTGGGCCAAATGATGCAAATGATTCTATTGCCATAACAGTTCACTAACATTCAAAGGCGACATGAGGATTTAGCGGGAGGTCTTTTGATGGTATTCCCTAATTTGC
This sequence comes from Riptortus pedestris, assembly GCA_019009955.1. Lineage (NCBI taxonomy): Eukaryota > Metazoa > Arthropoda > Insecta > Hemiptera > Alydidae > Riptortus > Riptortus pedestris. Next base: position 99,205,706 of record CM032230.1, on the reverse strand, counting down.
TTATTTCATACTGAACCTCCTAAAAATGCTAACTAAGTTGATCTTCCACGTGTAATTGGGAACTCATACGATTTCTGTAACATTATATAAAGAGCACTATTATGTTTGCACAGAATTGTCTTTCAATTTTGAATCCAAGGTGTTCCAAGGTGGTTCTTATGTTTTGAACTTGCAGGTTTTGGGTTAGCATAGTATTTTTCGCAATTTCACCTCATTTGCAAGAATGTTTCGTTCTTAGTGTTTGATCAGGTGTCAGAAAAATTAAGAAGAAGGGGAAAAACAGTATAATAAACATAAGTTTAAAAGTCTTGTTTACATGCTGGGTGTGAAATACAAAACAGAATTGGTGATGACTTTCTCTGAATCATCCCAGTTTAAATGAGACTCAATTACGAACTTTTTATTGTCTTGTTAAAGTGTATTAAATGTTGCTGTTTGTTCATTAGGACTTGAAGATGTAGATTTTAGAATTCAGAAACGCAGCGACCCCTTCTGTTGCTCTGCACATTAACGCTTAATTGGGTTAAAAGTCTCCCTGAGGTCCAATCTAAATTATTAGCTGTCAGAGTCACTCCCTTGGAGCTCGTCAGGGGGAGCCACCTAAGGCTCGGAAATTGGCTTAAATAACCCGGGAAAATAGGACGCTTAATGAATCTATCAATTATTCCCGCGCAAAAACAGCCTATGGCCTGGTGTTTATAAACGCCAACATCTTTCCTTTAAGATGGACAAAAGAAAATAATCTGTCTGCACAAAATACTCATTTAGGGGGTTAGAGCTTTTATATAAAATACTGTTAAATGGTAGTAATCAGTGATATTTGAAGTCGTTAAAGACATCGCTGTTATCTCTGTAGTTTGAGAAACGAGTGGAACCCAAGTGTTAAATGGAACCCTTGTACTTGGAAATGCGGAAGAAAGAAATTTGATAAAGTTCAATTTTAACCAGTTTTTCTTAACAGAAATAATCCGTCCAGGTTTACTCGTGACGCTATTAGTTCTTCAAATGCCCGTTGATCAAATGTAGTAATGGTCGCCATTTTAATTTGGTCGTTATTATTATTATTTATTAACGTTCACGTTTTTGCAACTAAAGCTAATTGGGACGAGCTATCTACAGGTTACCACGCTTTTCTAACCAGGGTAGGACTTAGGATGTTATTCAATGAATTTCGTCACTAAATAATTTCCTTTGCCCAGGCGAGAATCGAACTCACCACTCTTCCACAGCGTGTTGTTGGAAGTGAAGAATATTGTGTACTTGGAGAGAGAAAATACGCCCAATTCTTCACAAATTTTGATTTTCTTTTTCTCTCATCACTCTTGGTTTACCATGTGAGATTAAGGTCAATGCTTTAACTCACATGGCTAACCTGAGCCCCATTTGGTCATTAAATACCCGATATCTAAGTGTTTTCTGTTTCTTGTGTAACTAAAAATCAAGTTAATTTATGGATGATATGGTGCGACGGGTAAAATATGAAATCTTAGAAACGTAGCTCATTATTTGAAAAATTGAGCCATTATTGTCGAAAAAGTTTTTCTAACAATAGTGGCTCTTCACATGTCTAATAATAAACTCTCATTCCTACTCTAACGAATTTCTTGCTCACGAATTTGACATTGCTTACTAATCCAGAATTAGGGATATGAAGGGAGCTGACTTAAAGAATATGTCATCTCAGTAAGTGCGAAATCTGCTTAGATATATTTACTTATTATTGAGCGTGTATTTATTTTTACTAAAAAACATTATATCCTTATATTTTTTCATTGCTTTTACATGTCTTAAAAAATACCTTGACTATTGTCACAATAATTTTCATTAGTATATCATATATATATATATATATATATATATATATATATATATATATAAATTGAACTACCTTTTAGACACATACTTAATGTCTTTTGCCTAGCTTAAATTTCAAGATATTTCCCAGGAAGACATATTAAATAGAATATGGCTTGATGTCATCTGTGTGTTTGCATGAAATCTGCTTGGCATAAACAGCGCTTAAGTGACCGATTTTTTTTTTGTTGCTCACGATGTTGTTGAATATCGAATTTCCCGCCTTGAATGTAGTTCGTTAGTTGGCCTGCATAGCGAGACCTATCGACATCTTGCACAACCATCAGGAGTAAAAGCTATCCAGGCCCTTCTCTCAAATTGGATCCAATTATTTAGAGAAATATCTGAAAGAGTTCTAAACCGTTTCGACTCGGGGGAATAAAAAAAAATGGTAGAAAAAAATATTGCTGTTGGTGAGAAAATAAATGACTTGGTCCTTATCGGCATTGAGAAAGATCTCATTAAGATAGAGAGGAATATTAAGGATTTTTTTTTTGTTGTTGAATGATTTGGTTAAAAAACTTTTTATGAAATAAGGGGTTTTTATTGTATCTTGGTCATTAGCGAAGGAGTCCCCTCTTTCATGGAAAGGGTTATTTGGGAATTTTGATTTAGAGCAGAATTCGACAAGCTGATACTGTATAATGTTAACAGTATGCCTATTTATATCTGGGATAACACTGAAAATAGAATTCTAGAGAATATTTCTTTTGTATTCCTAAGAAATTCATTACAAAAAATGTATTTCGAAAAACATTCGTTATATATATTTAAAAGAAAATTTTATAATTGTCATCTCATATTATATCTGTAATTTAAAATTAACCGCCCTCATGCATATTTACCCGACATTTTAAAAAATACTTACGGTATTATTCAGAGCTAGATTGTATTTTTAAAAATTTTAAATTTCGAAGCAACAAGAAGATAAATTGACTCAAATTCATAGACGACAGCCATATTTTATTTAGAAAGAAACCCACTACTGTTCATTCCATTGCCATCAGGTTCCATTAGCTCACTCAGTACCTTCAGTTAAAAGTCTGATTTGATTTACATGGCTGACCGACTACTCAAGACTCCACAAATACAAAGATGTTTGCTCCCGATAATAGATATGCTAAAGTTTTGGACGACCAAGTTTTAAAAAAGCACTATGGGAAGTTCAAGTTCTTGTTTGACAGCGCAGGAGGGCGATGTTTACATTTGCTTTGCTATCCTTCGAAACATTTTGTGCCAAAATTTGTAGAAAGTGCAAAAACTGAAAATTTCATTGAGCTTTTCATTAGAAAAAAAAACCTTAAGGTCTTATCTAAAATTAAAAGTATGAATCGGACACTCAGTGCAGAGTATAGTGAATTCGAATAATTTATTATCCGAATAACAAATAAAAGATAATTTGCTTGTTATCTATAACTTATAAAACTTATATAAAAACACAGATGCTAAATTATCCATTATCCGAAATAAGCAGAAATTACACAGTATTCTTTATTTCACATCTTATATTCATTGTTTTTTTTTTTTAATTCTTTGTACGAAGCAATGGAAAAAATCAAATCGCTAAAATCGATTTGGACCTTCACTGGACCCGTTTACATTAGTTTTGGAGTGACTTCAGAACATATCTCGCTTAACTCAAAAATGATTATTCTTAGAATATATATGATTATTGTAAGGTTTAACTGTGCACTTCTCATTTTGGTTGATATCGACCAAGTGATAGGTGTTACGGCGGGGCAACAACAAAGTATTAGAGATAAGAAAAATTTGCATAGTGCCTTTTTGGTTTATTATGAGATCTATAAATTATGTTCTATTATTTTCAATTGAAATGCTACCAAACAGTTTGCTTATTTAATTCAATAGAATTACAGGGAATGATTGAGATGCTCACATCAGATTTTTTCTTCTTCAAAACATATCGTGTATAAATAAAATAAAACAGCTGGTATAAAATTATTAGAATTTGATGACATCACTCTTTGTTATCCTCTTCCTAGAGATTAATACTCTTTTTTTACCCTCTTTCTATTTTCTAACAAACAAAACTCATTAATGAATAACAGAAATTATTTATTCATATTTTGGAAAATGGGATAATGCAAGAATTTAGGGCATAAAAATTAAAGAATGATTTTTTTTCATCTCCAAAAATCATTTTTGCCCAATTCTCGTCTAGCCAAGTAGGACGAGTATTGGAATTCCTATATTAATCAGAGTGGACGTAAGGCGCTCATCTGCTTGAGTATCTCACGTATTAAACGTGCAAGTTGGTGGAAAATCATAGCTGAACTATGCTTTATTATCAGCTACTAAATTATACCCTGTTTGGAAAAATTTGAATCTGATGGACGCCCTGGAAATATAAATTAGCTTCTTGCCGGAGAGAGAGCTGAAATTCTATTAAACAGGTAAGAAGCTAGCACTTCTTCCAAAGATTGAAAAGTCTTCTGCTTTATAACTTGCTTTACGTCCAGTTCATACTTCTAAGACTAGTTATAATCGAGACGGCTTATATAAAACTTAACAACCTCTTCTAGTCAAGGTGGGACTTAAGATTTTATTGAGTGCGTTGGTGCCTAAATAAATGATTATTTCCCTTGCGGAATCGAACCCACGAAATTAGGTTTACCTAGTGTTTTAAGACCACCACCTTCACTCACATATTTATTGAAAGACCCTCTGCTTTATAGGTTTTAGTAGATAACGTTCTATTGCTTCATTTTTGTGAGCTCTGCTCTTTCAATGTGTTTTTTGTTAATATAGTACTATGGTATATTTTCATACAGGTAGCCCTTTTATTGGTTTTATTATAAATATTTAATTAATAATTGTCCCTCTGGTTTATTTTAAATAATTTAAATGCAGTTTAGGCTGATATTGTTTTTATCCGAGTATATCCTTTCTCTTTATATGCTAATCTCTAGTTTTATCATTGGATAAAGTGAAAGAATAAAACAAAAACAGTGTCACAGGTGTACTCATAGTGCTACAAAAATTAGCAAAATCTGATAAGAACCTTAACATTTACTGACAGTATTCCTAGAATATCATTCCAATAGGCCTGCATTGCAACACATAAACCCTAAGTATACAGTACTTTTTTATTATTATTTTTATGTAAATTGAAATAACAGTATATCGAAATGGTTTCATTTCTAAACACTATTTTAGGGGTTTGTGTTTGAAGCATCCACCTGTTGATTCGATGGGAGAACTGACAGCCGCGAGATATTCAAATTCCGAATCATCTGCCTCTTTCTCTTTTTCCGATGTTTGTTTCACCTTCCTACATATTATGCTTAGCTCTTATACATTCATCCTTTTACTGGATCAGAAAACAATTTAGTGAGACAATGTTTACAGACTTTTCCTTTAGTGAATTCCTCCCACTGCAAGGATACAAGTCCTTCTGACCCTCTTTGTCGTCTTTGTTTTTTAATTATGGAAAGCACTACGTACGAAAATAAAATCAGCGAATGTAGCCTATGGATTTAACCACCCAAATATTATAGTTGTGGATTCACTAACTTGAACAATTGGTGTTTTTCAACATGAGGAACGAAGAAGAAGAAGAAAAAAAAAGGAACCTTGGTTCTAGCTCTAAGTGGTGGAATCACTTAGAGCTAGAACCAAGTATATTAGTTTTTCTTCTACTTATTCATTACTGCACCACCAAAGATGAATTCCATAAAATAGATAGAGATGTGCCGCAAATTATAGTATTATTTATATTTTTGGTGAAACTCCTATATATATATATATATATATATATACACACACACACACACACACACACACACATTCAAACTATGTAAAGGAGTATTCTATCAATCTATTAGGAACTTATTTGGTGACGAACTCATTAAATAAAATCCTTAGTTCTGCCCTGAATAAGAAAATAGTGGTAACCTGTACATAACCCATCTCAGAGTAGCAAAACGTGGACATTAATCAATAATAATAATAAATCTATTAAGCACTAAAGGGAAACATAGGCTACTAAAGTCAACTCTCACACTTTCCCACAAAAATACCTTCGTTTCAGTTAACCTCTGATCCACCGATTTTGTTGGTGCATTTATCGTGTGCTGTACTTAGATACAATGCCTTTCACTAGCAGCAATTTGATGTTTATAATTTTAAGCTTAAGTTTGTAAAACTAAAATTAAAATATTTGAAGAAACTGCAGACCGAATGAATTATTATAAAATGTTTTCTGGCAGGTGGAAGTGCATAATATTTGAGTAAGCCTGTCACAATTTCGCAATAAAGATTTATTCAAGCGACAGAGCACTTCCGACACAGTGCATCATCGTCAGCGATCTGAAGACACACTAAAAGCAGCGAAGAATCTATGTCTATTACATTGTTAAAATAATTAAAATGTCAACCAGAGTAAACAATAATTATAACCATAAAAATATTATTCCTAAAACTCCGAAATAACAGCACATTAAAACTTTAAAGAAAAGCAACAGTCCAGCTTTAATAAATAAATCCTTAAGTCAATCACATAAAGATATGTTAAAAACATCACAAATACTTCAATAGTTTTAACAATGAAATATATATATATATATATATATATATATATATATATATATGCATACGAATATTTATTTATTCTATGCTTGTAATAGTGACGGATAAATATATAATTGTGTTTTCATTCCCACTAACCCGCAGTCAATCATAATATTGAATTAGTTGAGCCATTACCTCCCTGATATGTTTATTAGTTAATTAGATTCATATAATAATTGAGTTAATTATATTAATGAGTTTGGTTTGTGGACAGTCTAGGCTCCTGAACGGAGGTGCGAAACTAGTCTAGAGAGGCGAAATAAACACGTCTATTGTGAGTTGTGTGTTTATTTATTGATCTCCAAACCAGAGTTAATTTGAATGAGGTCACACTAATAATATGTAGCAGTCAAAATAATATTTTACTGCTAAGTTCACAGCCGTTAATTCGTGTCTACACGGCTGAAACTGCCAACAAGCATGTAGCAAACTAACCTGTCTTTGTTGACACCACTTGATGTTTTATCTGAAAATAAAAGTTTTCGCGGTAACTTAATCGTTGTTTGTAAATTAAAATTGACCGAGTAGGATTATTGAGCATTAAATGAAATATAAAAAAAATCCGTCAGGAAGGGGGTGAGTAAACTAAGCAGTTGCCCCACCCACATATGCATTATATGCAGATAACAAAAAAATATTTTTTATTTACGAGAAAATATGTAGAACTACAATTGAGTAGAGCACCAATAGGTTTATATTAATATTATTTATTAACGTCCACTTTTTGCAACTCAGGGTAATTGCGACGGGTTATCTACAGGTTACCACCCTTTTTAGCCAGGGAGGGGTTTTAGGATGTTGTTTAATGAATTTCGTCACTAAATAATTTCCTTTGCCCAGGCGAGAATAGAACTCGCCACTCTACGTTTGCCATGTGAGATAAAAGTCAACGCTTTATCTCGCATGGCTAACCTGAACCCCCAATAGGTTTATAACATATTTTGATCCGACTATTAACAAAATATTTGCATGTAACTCACACAGTAAAGGCCTTTTGAAAAAACATTTCATATTTAAACTTGAAATAAGGCGTTTCATGATCATTGTCTTATTATTAATGTAAGAAGACTAATAGTAGAGATTACCCATGTCAGTTAAGGTGTTGGCCTAAATCTCATATGGTGCACCTAGACTGGTGAGCTCGATTCCCACCTGGCCAATAGGTATTTATTTAGCGATGAACTCAATAAATATAATCCCTAGTACCACCCTGGCTAAGAAAATGGTGGTAACCTGTACATAAACCGTCCCAAATAGCCATAGTAGTACAAAGTGGACATCAATAAGTAACAACATAATAGTAGAACTTTACTCACGGCTGAAAATTTAAAAAAAAATACTAATAACTTCGGTAATATTCCAGAAAGAGAAGAAGTGTATATGGCAACATTTATTATTATTATTATTATTATTTATTAACGTCCACTTTTTGCAACTTAGGCTAATCGGGACGGGTTATCTACAGGTTACCACCCTTTTCTAGCCAGGGTGGGATTTTAGGATGTTATTTAATGAATTTCGTCACTAAATAATTTCCTTTGCCCAGGCAAGAATCGAACTCGCCACTCTAGGTTTGCCATGTGAGATAATCAACGCTTTAACTCGCATGGCTAACCTGAGCAACTGAACAACATAAATTTTCAAGTTAGAGAATGTATAGAACACTAATTGTACAACATTTCGATGCTAATAAGTTTATTTAATTACATTTTTTTCATCCCTCGCATAATATGGGGATATACCTAAATGATCTTGCATTTGTGTTTTTCTCTAAACCTCCAGGTTTGCCACACCAGTTGATAAAGTCATATCATGCTCAGTGGTCAATCATCTGTCATCAGCGGTTTATCACGTTGCGATGGTTATTGAGGTATGAGATGATGGGCGACAGATGGCAGATTAGTGGCGTGTATCTTCTGTTGATTGGGATCAGTAGGTGCGCTGTTTTGTCATATCATCTGATAAAGTCGCATCATACACAGCTGACTCTGTCATCATGCGGCGATGGTTAAAGAGGCACGGGAGGCAGATGGTGGGTCCAAGGCGAGGTCCTCGGAGCTATTTGCTAGGCAGGAAGCAATCGGTTAGGGCCACCATTAACTGCCCGAAACAAATCGGGTTTGAAGAAAGCGAAGCGTGGCCACAGCTGGCGGGCGGCACCCACCGTGACAGCGACTCCTTCTAATAGCATCCACTTGAAGAAACCATCCCTGCGGAGGGTCCAACAGCAGAGAGCTCTTCTCTTCCTAATAGTTTCCGTAAACATGCGAACTATTTCATCCAGGTAGGTCCTTAAAGAACGGCTCATTCCAAAATGAGAGAAGTATAGGGTCTTATTTTAGTGCTCAGGATGTGTTCACTATAATTAAACAAAATCTTGACTCCGAAAAATAAATATTAATATATTCTGATCCTTATTACAGAAAAAATTATAATACTTCAAAAATAATAAACACTGAAAAATAAAAACAAATATGGTTCGTCAAGACACTTTACAGGCTGAAGTATAAAGTGGGAGGTTAAAGTGAGGCTTTCCTACTAGCCTGCATCTCCGTAAAGTAAAAGTGTTTTTCCTTACGATACCGACTCCCACTTACTAAGTTTCTGATAGTTGCGCTACCTCGATGATATGGAGGCGAAGCTCGGCTGTTGCAGTTCACGGTGATTCAGCGAAAAAAAGACGAACCTGTTTCTTCTACTGCGCCATACTAGCAACTCAGCTGTTCAACACTTGTTTTATAGGATAAATAGGTTAATCGGTAACCAGGGGCAACGGTATCGCAACACAGAGCCGCTGAAGAAGGAATGACTCCTGAGTAGGAATTAACTAAGCTGATTATGTTCGTACAATCTTCAAATGAACATCCATGTTAAATTTACTTAGAACAAGTTAAAAGTCCGTCACGCAGGGGCTGCGTAAACTAAGCAGATTTCCCACGTGAAGTTTTATAATAGAGAAATTTCAGAATAGAGAGCCATACAGTTACGGGAAGGGCCCGAACTAGCTCTTGACGGAAACTCACGACTAGACCCGAAGTTAGCCAATCTCATCTCAGAAGCTGAAAACAGAAAAATGCAAATATCTCGGTTAATATTCAAGATAGAGAATAAATGTATATAGCATTGTATATAGTAAATTTAATTTGCAATAAGATTGATCCTATACAAGTTTTCGATCCGACGTATAGTAACGGAGATATTTCGAAATTTCGAAAATCCTCCCCTCTATTCTCATTTCCGATTTCAGCCATTAACTAATATGATCTTTAGTATTGACAAACTGTTAAATATCCAGTGTGTGTGTGTGTGTAGGGAAAATAAACATTTTCGATTTTAGGACGTAAATTGTTAAGTGATTTCGTGATCACACAACTTATTAGCAAGTTTCATTATATGACAGAGTACAGTTAATGTGACATAAGTAATCCGGGGGGTTTACTGACATTTGAAAACTAAAACATCCAAAATCTTGGTTAATATTAGACATAGAGAATAAATCTATTTAACAATATTTGTAGGAATTTTAAATTAATTGAAATAAAATTAATTCTATTCGATTTTTTGATCCGACTTATAATGACAGAGATATTTCGAAGTTTCAAAATTCTCCCATCCTAACCCTCCCCCCCCCTCCCACTGGTTCGATTTCAGCCATTAACGTACTTGACCTTTAGTTTTGCATGAAACGCCTATATATCGTGCTCGGTGAAAAACAAACACAAATTGCGTAGGACTACTAAAAACTAGGTAGGTCGATGGCCATTAGAGGACTTTTTCGAAAACCGCGTCATGGATGCTTAAGGGAAATATGCTAAAACTGAAAATACTTCTTTTAATATGGAAAGAATCTCAGTCATTTAACATATGCAAGCGCTTCGTAAACTGGAGGTTCCAGTAAACCCCTACTTCTAATCGTTTATATCTTACTTTAAGTAACTGAGTTTCTGAAAATCTCATTTCCAGCATACGATACTACTGCCGTTTCCTTACACGTATTTTACAACTCCTTAAAAATGTTGAAATACCCAGTATCAGTAATGTAGGACTACAATTGTACTCCCTAAAATACTATTAGGATATTTCCTTCTTAATATTGTAATACTAAAAGCCGTGAATGCAGAACGATATTCCCCTGAGGGAATAGCTTAAATAAGTTTATTTCGTAGTTCGTCATGGCTAGTAATGGTGAATTAATCTTCTGGGTAAATACATTGGATGTAAATAAGTACGAATGCGTTCCGATTCTTAGTCAATCCAAAACAATGATAATGTTTACTCTTCTGAAATGTGTTCTTTTTTTTTTTTTGGTGATTTCAAAATACATTAAAAAAATTCTGCTTGCGAAAACACGGAATTTTATAGTGATGCGTTTTGGTAATGAAAAACTGGAGAGAATGTAATGGTTTTAAAGGTTTCATAAAGTGCATTTTAAGCAGAAAGGGTGCATATGATTAATCTCTCTGAAGCGATAAAGAACCCAGAGGCTTAATATGCAGTAATCTATTTCTACAGCTATGGGTACAATAATTGCATTCTCTCCAAGTAAAGAGAAAAAAAAGTCCGTCACGCAGGGGCTGCGTAAACTAAGCAGATTTCCCACGTGGTTTTACAATAGAGAAATCTGCCTAATAACAAATGTAGTAGTAAGAAACCTCTAAACCTAAAACATTATTTAGGGCGCAATAACCCAGTAGTTTCTAGTCCCAAAAACCAGTTAACCTAACCTCTAAACCTATTCACGAGGGAGGAATAGTTATAGAAACGTCCGCCAGAGATCTCGGCGGAAAGTCCGAACATAGCCTACTGGTGACCACACGCAGAATACAAATGCAAAAATCTCGGTTAATATTCAAGATACAGAATGAATGTACAGAACAATATTTATAGTAAATGTAATTTGCAATAAGATTTATTCTATACAATTTTTCGATCCGACGCATAATATCGGATATATTTTGAATTTTCAAAAATCCCCCCTCTAAACCCCCCCTCCCACTAGTCCGATTTCAGCCATTAACGAACTTGATCTTCCTTTTTACATAAAACGATTAAATTCCGAGTTTGGTAAAGATTAAACAAAAATTGTGACCGCTAGAGTGTTAACGGACAAATATATATATATATATATAATTTTGAACGGACCTCATTTTCATCATCTCCTGGGTAGGATCGATGGACATTTGAAGAAATTTTTCGAAACTCGCATCATGAGTACGACCTCAATAGCTGATTTCCCTTAAGGGAAATCTGCTAAAATCAGGACACAAATTGTACTAAATAGCTCTATGAATACCACTAGCTATGCACAAGTTATTTTTCCACATAGAGTATCGGTAAATATTTCAATGGAAAACGGTTTTACATTTAATGAAAAAAACTAGCTAGCTGATGACTAGAGTAATAGAACATTAATAAGTCGCTTGACGACCTCATATATATATATAGACATCTTTTTCAGGCCCATTCCGTTCGGAAATAGAAGCCCAAAACGAGTCTCATTACATTTTTACTGCTCCCAATGCTTGAATGGAATTTTTTTTTTACACTAGTCTTGCCAAGCTCATGAATTCGTTCATTTCAAAGCCGAAATTCACATAATCAAATCTTTCTACCCATGAACTTTATTAAAGGCCACTAACGCCAAATTCTTCTTACCCTCCATGTGGGAGGCCTAAATGGGAATGGGGGTGCACACTACTTTAGGTCGATAACACCCTCCTCCCCTACTCTGTAATAAATTGTTGAAGTCCGTTCAATGAGAACTCTTTAAAAGAGCAGCGATTCAATTTTTACATTCCATTTACATATGGGGAATGTAATGACAGCCGAGGTTACAAATTTTTATTGTCGCTCTCTTGTCTTTCCAGTTTGATATAATTTCACTAAAGGTCCCCAGAATATTTAACGTAAAATGTATATATATGCATATATTGAATAGATGTATATTCAAACATTTTATTTTATTATAAATAACGGCTTTGTCATTAATTGAGTAAATTTACCTATGTAACTAATCTCTATAAATTTTAGAAATTAGGGTATGGATTAGCACTAGTAATAAAGGCTTTCGTCATAACTCAGGTGTAAGTCATGTGCTCGATTTCCACGTGGACCAATTTATTTAGGGAAAGAGAAACTAAAAAAATCCCTAGTCCCACATAGATTAGAAGAAGTTGATAACCTGTTGATAATTAGCCATGCCAGAAAAAAGTGGACGTTAATAAATAAAATTGGACAGAAAGTGTTTTTATATAACTATGACTATGGGAGGTCCCCCAACGAGGATTGGGACTACTACCTAGGAAGCTGTTCCTCCTCTCTCTGCTGTGTTGACTATTCATATGAATGATTAATTATATGTTTTGTGTTTCGAAATAAAATAGTGAGTTACCTTTTCGAAATGCCCATACATCTAGCCTACAATGTGTAGGTAACAACTCCATTTTTGTTGAAAATACACTATTAGAATACTCATTCTCGAATTGAAATTTTTCACTTAACACCTTCCTTATATCCCCATCCCACCTGACTCGATTTTAGACAGTAGAGACCCTTATAACTCTTAGTCGACTTAAATTCCAAACTCAAACTTTTAGTTAGTCGAAGCACGAATGGGCACATTTGCAAATATCTTTCCTTTATTTAGAGGCAAGTGTAAAATTATATATTACAGTTATTTCATCATTTTTTTTTGTTTTATTCAACGTTTTTTGCACAAATGTTATTCTAGTATTTTTCAATTTTATTTCTATATCTTTCCTTAGGTTTCATCAATAAGAAACACACCCACTCATTCGATATGATTCTATCATGACAATGGTGATTTAATTGAACCTTTACTAAGGGGGATACATGAAACTGTATCAGGCGTTACGTCACCCATAATTACAGAATGTATGACGTTGGTTATCCGTGATTATAGAATATAGGACTTTGGTCATCCGTGATTAGAGAATGTAGGACTTTGGTCATCCGTGATTAGAGAATGTAGGGCTTTGGTCATCCGTGATTAGAGAATGTAGGACTTTGGTCATCCGTGATTAGAGAATGTAGGGCTTTGGTCATCCGTGATTAGAGAATGTAGGGCTTTGGTCATCCGTGATTAGAGAATGTAGGGCTTTGGTCATCCGTGATTAGAGAATGTAGGGCTTTGGTCATCCGTGATTAGAGAATGTAGGGCTTTAGTCATCCGGGATTAGAGAGTGTAGGGCTTTGGTCATACGTGATTAGAGAGTGTAGGGCTTTGGTCATACGTGATTAGAGAATGTAGGGCTTTGGTCATCCGTGATTAGAGAATGTAGGACTTTGGTCATCCGTGATTAGAGAATGTAGGGCTTTGGTCATCCGTGATTAGAGAATGTAGGGCTTTGGTCATCCGTGATTAGAGAATGTAGGGCTTTGGTCATCCGTGATTAGAGAATGTAGGGCGCGATTAGAGAATGTAGGGCTTTGGTCATCCGTGATTAGAGAATGTAGGGCTTTGGTCATCCGTGATTAGAGAATGTAGGGCTTTGGTCATCCGTGATTAGAGAATGTAGGGCTTTGGTCATCCGTGATTAGAGAATGTAGGGCTTTGGTCATCCGTGATTAGAGAGTGTAGGGCTTTGGTCAAACGCGATTAGAGAATGTAGGGCTTTGGTCATCCGTGATTAGAGAATGTAGGGCTTTGGTCATCCGTGATTAGAGAATGTAGGACTTTGGTCATCCGTGATTAGAGAATGTAGGGCTTTGGTCATCCGTGATTAGAGAATGTAGGGCTTTGGTCATCCGTTATTAGAGAATGTAGGGCTTTGGTCAGGCTTTGGTTATACGCGATTAGAGAATGTAGGGCTTTGGTCATCCGTGATTAGAGAATGTAGGGCTTTGGTCATCCGTGATTAGAGAATGTAGGGCTTTGGTCATCCGTGATTAGAGAATGTAGGGCTTTGGTCATCCGTGATTAGAGAATGTAGGGCTTTGGTAATCCGTGATTAGAGAATGTAGGGCTTTGGATGTAGGGCTTTGGTCATCCGTGATTAGCTAATGTAGGGCTTTGGTCATCCGTGATTAGAGAATGTAGGGCTTTGGTCATCCGTGATTAGAGAATGTAGGGCTTTTAGAGAATGTTGGGCTTTGCTCATCCGTGATTAGAGAATGTTGGGCTTTGGTCATCCGTGATTAGAGAATGTTGGGCTTTGATCATCCGTGATTAGAGAATGTTGGGCTTTGATCATCCGTGATTAGAGAATGTTGGGCTTTGGTCATCCGTGATTAGAGAATGTAGGGCTTTGGTCATCCGTGATTTGAGAATGTAGGACTTTGGTCATCCGTGATTAGAGAATGTTGGGCTTTGGTCGTCCGTGATTACAGAATCTAGGACGTTACTCATGCGTAAATACAGAATTTAGGATGTTCATCCGTAATTAGAGAATGTAAGGGAATGACCAAAGGGTCATCTATGATTAGAGAATGTTGGGCTGTGGTCATCCGTGATTAGAGAATGTAGGGTTTATTTCATCCGTGATTAGACAATGTAGGGCTTATTTCATCCGTGATTATAGAATATCGGACGTTAGTCATCCTTGATTTTACAATATGGTCATCCGTAAATAGTGAATTTAGGACGTTGGTCATCCGTAAATACTGAATTTAGGATGTTGCTCATCCGTAAATACTGAATTTAGGACGTTGGTCATCCGTAAATACTGAATTTAGGATGTTGGTCATCCGTAATTAGAGAATGTAAGGCCATTGTCATCCGTGATTAGAAAATTAGAGAATTCTACCTGAAAATCGGCAGGGATGCTCGTAGTAACCAAGCGTCCTTTAAGGAACAGTCCTTCATTACAGAATGCCTAGTAGAATATAAGATTATGTAGTATGTATATTCAAATATCTAACATAAAAGATAGTTTCTAATGAAATTCCTTAGAGACAAACTGGCCAAATAGCGTTGTAAATCTCAAGTTCCAGCGTGTTAGACGTTGCAACTGGAATTGTCAAGTTGTTATCCATTCATGTGAAGCCATGCACCGCAAGTCGATAGATACTCTGCTTAAGCAAACACACGTTCGATAGTGTTGGCAAACACAAACGAGCCTCCCCAACTTGGAAGGAATCCGCTATTCAGTGGAAAAGTGGTTTTTGAAGAAGAGAGCCGTTCCAGATGTTAAGGGCTGGCACCTGCCTCTGCTATACCTGTGTGTCATTCAGCTTCTGTCCAAATAGTTCTGAAGCCCTATTCTAGGCAGGCCCTACCTGGAAGGGCGGATACACAGGACAATCACTCTTAAGTAAACACATTGGCGGGAGGCCCCTTTCAATTCCTTGTCGGCTCACTCCCGGCAAATGTGCCACAGCTCTTTTCAACCTCCAGCGTTTAGTGGTGTCGAGATATACTCTCTGCTTCATCTACCAAGCAACTCTTCTAAAAACAGATTTTAATATTTAAACTTCAATAGACCACAACAAAATTCATATTTAATAGAAAAGGCATGGTTCGGTCTTTTTACAAGTAATCGAAAATCAGATTATTTCCTTTAATGCAAACCCAACTTTACTATAATAACAGAAACTTATTGATTTCTTTATTAATATTTAGGCAATAAACATGCCTAACCTTGCCAAAAGTACTGTAATATACAGAACCACTGTAAAGTAAATATATAAATTAACGAACTTGACCTTTAACGAACTTGACATGAAATGCTTATATATCGAGTTTCTTAACGATCAAACAAAAAGTGATTAATTATTAATTGATTATTAATTACGTAATATTTAGTACACTAAGATAGTGAATGGCCTGAATCGATGATAGTCGGGATTGCTCGGCACCTTTCGCCACCCAGCTGATGGCAATATACGTACATTAGGGAGTGTATTTGTTCTACCGGCCAAGTGACTCCATTCTACAGCTTCTCCCGGTTCCAAGAACTTCAAGCCCAAGGCTTTTCCACAATTGGACAAAACATTACTTTTCAAAAGAAGTACAATATCATTTAATTTTTATCAACAACCCGACATCTTTTATATATATATACTAGCTAAGGTTCCCACCCGGCTTCGCTCGGGAATTCATTTGAGGTTTAATGATGATATTTTTTTGGCAAGTCTTTACTTTCCACAATATTTTAACATTTCCCGATGTATACCCGTCGTTGCTGTGGTTTTGTTAATAATAAAATTATTTGTTATGTAAGGCTTCACTATCCACAACATTTTTACTTCCCGTCTCCTGCGCATGTAGTTATAAAACAAAAGTGAATATAACAAACGTAACTTTAAATAACAAAATAAACAGCTTTTGTTATATGCATATTTGCCGAAAAACCAATAGGAAACGAAATATCGCTATTTTTAATTTCAGGCTTCCCTTACAACCCCCACTCCAGTTCGTCTCAGAGAATATAAATATAGCCTAAAGTTGGGTTAGTGGTAATATACATACTAAATTTCATAAAATTGGGTTCAGCCGTTTATGCGTGAAAAGGTAACAAACAAACAAACATACACGAAAGAAACAAAATGCAGTTACGGTGCCTATGGCATATGAAACGAAAAAGTATCATGATATTTAGACAAAAAATCAATCAACAGACAGAGTTTACAAATATATATATATATATATATATATATATATATATATATATATATATATATATATATATATATATATATATATATCGTCATTGTGAGGATTTGAATGGCTACTTAAAGTAATCATATGTTGTGGAGTTTTTATTTTATTTTAGTATGGCTTTCCACGTTTCTGAAAGTATAACACCGTCCACGCCGTTTATAGTATTTGTTCTCTTATTTATTTCTAGGGCTTCCAGGACTAATCTTTTACCGAGGTGGTTCTCTCTATGTAAAACTTTTGTTTCATCAAATTTAATTTGGTGGGGACAAATACTTGCGTGTTTGGCAATGGCGGATGTATTTGTTCTATTATGTTTTAGATCAGCTATGTGTTGGTTGACTCTTGTAGCAGTCTTCTTGCTTATCAAAATAAAATAAAGAAAGCTATACTAAAATAAAATAAAAACTCCACAACATATGATTAATTTAAGTAGCCATTCAAATCAAATTTATGCCTGACGAAGGCATATATATCGAACATTTGTAGAACAAAAATTCCAACCGCTGGAGCAGATAGCCGAAATCCTCACAATGACGATACTTCCCAGCGATGCAGCCTCAAAAATAAAATATATATATATATATATATATATATATATATATGTGTGTATATATATATATATATATGTATGTGTAAATACATATGTATATATATATATATATATATATATATATATATATATCTATATATATACACGCAGCGCAATTAGTCTCACATAGGGGAAACTTAAATTAGAATCTATTGTCGTCCAAAGGTGATTCTCGTTGGAATGTGAATAGGGGTTGACTATGGACTATAGTCAACCCCTATTCACATTACTATTATACTATAGGATAGGGGTTGAATAGGCAAGAATGGATTGATATCTATTCTGGTTCATATTTTGCAGAATAAATGAAAATTTGGTTCTTAGGGCACAGTCAGGCAGGAATATGCTAATTAATTGGCTTTTTTTTTTTTAACTCCTCAGAAGAAGACTCAGAATTTGTTTGTCAAGCACAAAAATTAAAGAAACAAGGAAGAGGACTTTTTTTTTTTCTAGAATAATAACTTGTCTCTTCAATTTAATTTGTTCTATATAGGTTTTATGCCCATTTTCAACGTAAAGTCCTTGGGCACTGGAGGAGAAAGAGGGAGGGACATCTTATGGATTTCGGTGAGGATAGTAATATGAAAAGAGCAGCTTCGGAAAGAACACAACGTTTGCAACTATAAGACGTTGTCTTTAGACCATGATGGTGATTGCCAGCATAAGATAAGCTTTATGGATAATTCAGCAAAATTATAAATATATAACTTTATTTCCCGGCACTACCCTTATGGGAAATCAGCTATTGAGGTCGTACTCATGACGCGATTTACAAACATTTTTTTCAAATGTCCATCGATCCTACCCAGGAGATGACGAAAATGGGGTCCGTTTAAAATTATATATACATATATATATATATAAATATAGTGTTGTTGTTTTTTTGGAGGATTGGTCAATGTTGGTGAAAGAAACTTCTTAGTTTATGCCGACATTTCGCGAATTTTATTTTCTCTTCTTCAGGGCTGTAAAAATGCAGTTATGCAGTAGCATAACCACCTCCTGTTACACTCTAATTTAACAACAATGTGTAATATTATAAAGTAGGAACTGTATTTTTACAGCCCTGAAGAAGAGAAAATAAAATTCGCGAAATATCGGCATAAACTAAGAAGTTTATTTCACCAACATTGACCAACCCTCAAAAAAAACAACACCATGTATAAATATATCCTGGTCGAAAACATCAACACAATTATATATATATATATATATATATATATATATATATATATATATATATATTTGTCTGTAAACGCTCTAGCGGTCGCAATTTTCGTTTGATCTTTACCAAACTCGATATTTAAACGTTTTATGTAAAAATAAAGATTAAGTTCGTTAATGGCTGAAATGGAACCAGTGTGAGAGGGGGGGGGGGGTTAGAGGGGATGTTCGAAAATTCGAAATATCTCCGTTACTATACGTCGGATCGAAATATTATATAGAAACATTCTACTTGCAAATTAAATTTACTATAAATAGTGTTATATACATGTATTCTGTATCTTGTATATTAACCGAGATATTTGCATTTTTCTGTTTTCAGCTTCTGAGATGAGATCGGCTAACTTCGGGTATAGTCGCGAGTTTCCGTCAAGAACTAGTTCGGGCCGTTCCCGTAACTGACCGGCTCTCTATTCTGAAATTTCTCTATTGTAAAACGTGAGAAATATGCTTCATTTACGCAGCCCCTGCGTGACGGACTTTTGGTTAATAGATGACTCTTTATTGTCAGTTAATATCGTATTAAAGTAAAAATTGGATTTTAAGTGGAAATAGAAAGAAGAAACAAATAACATGTAGTATTTATTATAATGGATGGACATTTATCGATTAGAGTTTAAATATACAATCTCTGGAAAGGAGATACGTTTCCTCTCATGGAATTCCAACAATTTCACAGAAAACCCAACTTCAATATAGCTTACAAGTCTTCTAAGAACCTCCACACAGTGTTTTGGCGAAATTAAATTCAAAATGTGAAGAATCACCATAAGCTAAAGGCTTTCCAGAAAATGTAATTGAAAAAAAAAACGACATATCCGAGAAGCAAGGATATTTATACTGCTAATTAGAAACGGGAAAGAGAAAAACATTAGTAAAGAATAATTTGATCCATGTGTTTTTTTATTTTTTCGAGAAATTTATCAAAGGCTCTGAAACCTTTGAATTCATAAGGAAAAGAAATTTTTTATAATAGAAAAGTGAAATTTAAACAAAATGAAAAAAATAGGGGATAATACTCAAAATGTAACTAAAAACGCAAGAACAGTTTGTCGAATATTCACAAGTCTAAAAATAAGTATTAAAAAAAGCTCCATGACGCAAAGGTTGCGGAAATTAAGCAGTTTTCCAGGAGGCATGACAAACTATTCATCTCATATGACCATACTAAGTAAACATTGGATGACAAGAACTTGGTGGGGTTTTACTGAAGGGTGAAGACAAGAATGCAAGAATAACTCGCTATTTATTTTAGCAAGGGGAAATATCAAGATCAACAATTGCCCCTCCCCCCCTCAATACCTCGTCCGGTTAAGCCATTAACTATAATATCATCTGTCGTGTTGAATAAAATAGTTAAATAACGAGTATGGTATATAAAAAAAGTCCGTCACGCAGGGGCTGCGTAAACTAAGCAGATTTCCCACGTGAAGTAATACAATAGAGAAATCTCCAGCCAAGTAGTTACGAAACGGCCAACCTAGCTTTTGGCGGGAAACTCACTCGTAAGTTACCACCCACATTTAATAAAAATGCAAATATCTCGGTTAATATTCAAGATAGAGAATAAATGTATATAACAATATTTATAGTAAATTTAATTTTCAATAAGATTGGATTCTATACAATCTTTTGATCCGACGTATGGTAACGGAGATATATCAAATTTTTGAAAATCCCCCTCTAAACTCCCACCCCCCTCTCACTTGTCCGATTTCAGCCACTAACGAACTTGATCTGACTTTTTGCATAAAACGTTTAAACATCGAGTTTGGTAACGATCAAACAAAAATTGCAATCGCTAGAGAGTTAACAGACATACAGACATATATATATATATATATATATATATATATATATATATATATATATATATATATATACCCTTGAGGGAAATCTGCTAATAAACGTTTTCGAGCTAATAACGTAAAATCTTAAATTATGACTTCATCACACGATGTATTTGCGTGCACCTCACACAACAAAAGTTCAATGAAAAAAAAACATTTGGCATTAAGATTCCAATAAAGTTGTTTATGTTATAACAGCTAATTGTTAATATGACTTGAATAGATGTTGGGGTTTATCGAAGGCTGAAAACAAAAAAAAGTTAATATCTCGGCTAATATGTATGATAGAGAAAATATGTAAATAAAAACATTTATAGGCAATGGCATTTGCAATAAGATTGGCTCTATACAAGTTTTCTTTTCGAAGTATAATAACGTAGATATTTGGAATTTTTTTTTTATTTCTTGTATACTCAGTATTTAAATTTTCAATTAAAGATTAAAGTCCTAATTATTAAGGGCTGAGGTCTGACGATGAATGGGGGGAGCATGGGGTAGGGGTGGAATTTGAATATTAAATGTCACCATTGGTATGAAAAATCGAATTGAAAAACGTTATAGAACCAGACTTGTTAAACTATGGATTCTCAGCAATTGTACAAACACACACAAATAAGTACTCAAATATTAACCGTGTTATTCGTACTTTATTGTTTTCAGCATTCGATAAACCCTCACTTCTACTCATCAAATTTTGACATAGAAATATAGAAAATATGGTGATACGGTATTACTAGTGCGTTATTCTAGCAATTGGGAAATATGCTCAGTTTCAGCAGCACCTGCGTGAGAGGGTTTATTTTATTTTATTGAAGGAATATGCTCTCCAGCAATTGGCAAATACTATTTGCAAAGACTACGAATTATTTTATGGCGCAAAGACTACAAGATTAAATACAATTAAAGTAGAATTAAGGGTAGATAAAGTATAAGGGGTATAAAATTCAATATTTCGTGCATACATTGTGATGAACTTCATCACATGTTTTATTCGGTTATGGCAGAAATAAAACATCCACATTTTTTATGTTGAATGTAATTTTCCTAATATAATAAATACAAGCATTTTTTTTTTTTTTTAATAAAGGAGAATATTAAACGTCTCTTCCTTCTGATGCTTTCGCACATGTGGTAATTAAATGGGAAATAATGGAAATCATTTATATAATTAAAAAGTGGAAAAAGTATTAAATCAACAGAGATTCACGATTTTATTAGATTTCCCCTACGGGAAATCAGCTATTGAGGTCGTGCTCATGACGCGAGTTTTGAAGAATTTCCTCAAATCGATCCTACCCAGGAGATGACGAAAATGAGGCCCGATCAAAATTATATATATATATATATATATATATATATATATATATATATATATATATATATATATATATATATTTATATATATATATGTCTGTTAACGGTCTAGCGGTCGCAATTTTTGTTTGATCGTTACCAAACTTCATATTTAAGCGTTTTATGTAAAAAGAGAGATTAAGTCCGTTAATGGCTGAAATCGGACAAGTGGGAGGGGGGGGGGTTAAGGGGATTTTTGAAAATTCAAAATATCTCCGTTATTATGCGTCAGATCGAAAAATTGTATAGAATCAATCTTATTGAAAATTAAATTAACTGTAATTATTGTTCTATACATTTATTCTGTATCTCGAATATTAACCCAGATATTCGCATTTGTATTGTACGTGTGGTCGGCAGGAGTCGGCTATGTTTGGGACTATCCGCTGAGAGCTAGTGCGGCCGTTTCCGTAACTATTCGTCCCTTGTGAATAGGTCTAGAGATATCTTACTACTACTGTTTTTATTAGGCAGATTTTTCCATTGTAAAACTTTACGTGGGAAATCTGTTTAGTTTACGCAGCCCCTACGTAACGGACTTAATATAATACAGTATAATTTAAGACAACGAATATTTAACCAATCATACAAATGTTTTATGACATAGCTTAATCCGGTGTGGCCAATTTATGGTCTAACCAACACTACTTCCTTTCTTCCTGATTTAATCGATGATGTTTTCCTCTTCAGAGGGTTTCTTTAGGGGAAATCTGCTAAAATGGATAACTACTCTTGGAATAGAGGCGTCGTTTTATTATAGCAGACTATTTTTCAGGCTGAACCGGACAGGAGGGCAAAGATTTTATCCATCTTCAATATCTTGAGCGCATTTGTCACCAATATAATAGCGCCAACAGGAGGATATTGGGCGACAATTTCCGTCGTTTGAGACCCTCTCTCTTATCTACATTTTTCTTTCTTTTCTTGTGTCAATACTTCTTGAGATTTATTCAAGCTGTGAACGTTTTCTTGTGTCTATTTCTTATTTGGGAAATAGCAGTAACTCGTCTAGCGCATTCTAACTGCAGATAGGAGGAGCTATCATTAGTAGAGATATACTCTTTATTTTACCATGAAACGGATAAATATCGTATTGATAAAAAACTAAGACAGAACAACTTATGACCGACTTGAAGATGGTGAACTCTCATCGAAAGTGGTTGCCAGCTCTACTCGATCATCAGCCAGTGATGACGGTTTCCACAGACAGATATGATAAAAGTGTCATATATATTGGAAGCACTAACATTTTATTTGATATACTATATTTGAGCATTTCTCAAATAGTGAATACACGGTGGAAAAAGTCTTTCATATTTAGCCTTTAAAAAGTGCAACTTCTGCTTATTGTTAATATGAGATAAGTAAATGCGGGGGTTAACTAAAGATTTCATAAAACTGCAAATATTTCCGTTAGGTACTATCCGACATACAAAAAGTCCGTCGCGCAGGGGCTGCGTAAACTAAGCAGATTTCCTATGTGAAGTTTAGCAATAGAGAAATTTGCATTGGTTCTATACTATTTTTCGATCCGATGCATAATAACGGAGATATTTTGAATTTTCGAAAATCCCCCCTCTAACCCCCCCCCCCCTCCCTCTGGTCCGATTTCAGCCATTAACGAACTTGATCTGTCTTTTTACATAAAACGGTTAAATATCGAGTTTCGTAACGATCAAACAAAAATTGCGACCGCTAGAGCGTTAACAGACAATATGTATATGTATATATATATATATATATATGTATATATATAGGTAGGATCGATGGACATTTGAAGAAATTTTTCGAAACTCGCGTCATGAGTACGACCTCAATAGCTGATTTCCCTAAAGGGAAATCTGCTAAAATTTTTTATAAACATATCCAACATGGATAAAGACCTTGTAGAATTTGGGGACAAATCTGGAATATACAAAATAAGCTCTATAAATTCTACATAGGAAGAACATGGAGACAATTATAGATAAGGTGTCCATATATGACATGAACCTCTTGTTCAAGACAACCACATGTATGGCCCTCATACAGTTACTCTCTCGAGACCGAAAGCAATATAGAAAGAGCGAAAAGGCTAGAAAATATATTTATAAAGCTGGAAGCAGAAAACAGCCAAAATCTTAATACAAAGTTGGACGTGGACTGATCATTCCTGTCTGGAAGGCCAACTCTCTTCCTTTAAGTCAGTGCAGGCCGAGAACAGGTAGCGGTAGGATCCAACCGGAATTCCTCAAAGCTAACTATCTCTAATAAGATCTCTAATATCTGTTTTAAGGGTGGTAACCTGTAGATAACCCGTCCTGATTAGCCTAAGTTGCAAAAAGTGGACGCTAATAAATAATAAATAATATCTGTTTTTATATTTATATAAATAGTAATAGTAATATAACAATATTTTCTATTTAATTATTTTATTTTTTTAATATATGAGTAGACAAAGATATACGAGTATATGTATAAACATTTTCCTACAAATTTGTGACTGTTTATATATATAAAATAGAGCAGGTACTTTTAACATTTTATATAGTTATTGGAAAATGTTTTTATATTGAATCTATTCCTGTATTTATCCAAATTTTGTAATTTAATTAATTTTTGTTGTTTTTAGGACTTGACAATGGCAGGGGTGTGCAGAAAGGCCTGGTGCTATCAAGTAAAACGTAAAACTTTCATTTTAGGAACACTTTTTTCTTCATCCCTGTTTTCATCTTCCGGTGTCCAATATATATATATATATATATATATATATATATATATATATATACAATCTAAAAATCTATAGGTACTATTTTGACAGGACCTCAATTTCGTAATCTTCTGGGTAGGATCCAAGAGCATTATAAGAAAATATTCGAGGATCACGTCATGAGTACAGTCTCAATAGCTTCTTCATCGTGAGAGTTGGTCCGTAGTGTAACCATAATATGGCCGAGAATGCACCAAACTGACCCACTTGACCTCCTAAAAAAAGCCTAATGACAGATCTTAACTAACCCTTGTTGGGCTGTTGTGTAATAAAAAAAAAACACATAAAAATATTGGCATATCATCAAAAAATAAAACAGGCGTATGAGCGCAAATGCACTGATGTGTGCTTCGTATATATGTGTATTTGTGTAGAATTGACATATTTCATTTTCAAATACAAATGTATTAATGAAAAATAAGTGTTGATAGTTTTTTTTTTCTTTTTCAAGAAGCTGCAGCATCAAAAACTAGATTAATTATAAATAGTCATGTAAAAGTTCATATGTCGTTTGATGTGAAATGTGAAAAAAAAAGTTTGTGAATTATTAAACTTTTTTTTGTGATGTCCGCCTTAATCTTTTGCTGCTGGTTAATTCAGGAAGGTCGCAGTTCCATAATGCGACCAAAAGCTTTTGAAGTATAATGTCTTTCCATCCACTCATAAAAGTGGCCAGATATGCAAAATCTCGGAGTCTCATTTTCCTTTAAAAACACTCAGTACTGTTTAAATTCTTAAATGGGTGAAAAAAAAAAAACTTTTAGCACATAACACGGCCTTTCCATTAAGAATGAAAAATGAGCTTAACTTTTTAGCCTTTTCTACTAAGCCCGGACCTCCAAGGAATATCTCATGGAATAAAGGAGGAGACGGAGGAAAAAAAAATTGTTGGAAACTCAAAGTACACTTGCGATAAAAGAGAAAAAAAATTACAAGAGCGGTAGAGTGGAAAACCAGGCTAATTATGCCTAGGGTAGATAGGAGTTGGTAAATGGCGAATGGAAGATAGAAGATTGTGAGGGGCAGATTCTAACCAAGATGGAAGATTATCCGGGATTCCCCTTCAGTCCTTCATTATTTATTTAAATATTATCTTAATTCTGAATTTTAAAGGATTTTTATTCAAGCTCTCTCTTTTTATTAGTAAAACTTGAGGTGAATTCATCTCAGATTAGGTAGGAAGCGGAAAGGGTGCTTATTATAAAACAATGGGCAGTTTTTTTTGGGGGAAGGAAACAGCTCAAAGTCTGCTATTAAATGTAGTAAGCATGTTCTTCCCTTGTTAAAAAAGTTGAAAGTTAAATATAAACAACAATAATGCATAACTCAAAGAGTCGCTTTTTTGTCAATCACATTTGGGCATTATCCTGCCCACCTTTGGATCTAATTTGTTCAAACGAAGACTCAATATTTAATTGTTTGCGGTTTTGAGCTCTTTTGCTAGTACCACTAGGTTCTATGATCTCGACCAAATGCATACATTTTAAAACCTTCAAAAACTTTTAACTGAGTAAAAAGTTAACTGAGTGTAAACTTAACTGAGTTCCTTTCCTTCAGGAAATTATCGCCTACAGACTGAACAACAGAATAAAAGTCCGTCACGCAGGGGCTGCGTAAACTAAGCAGATTTCCCTCGTGAAGTTCAGTAATAGATAAATATACATACTGGTAACACAATAACACCGTGAATAAATACAAACGGAAATAAGAAATGTTTCATCCAATTTAAATAACCTGCCGACAGGAAGCGTTAGGTTAGAAATGTAAACTAACGGGTCGGCCCGCCTCACCCCGGAAAGAAAAACAATTACTGAAATATATCAGAATATAACACATTAATTTTATTGAGAACTATTTACTATATCTAGTACTGTAATTAATAATGAGTCAGAATAATTTTTATCTCAATCAATCAAATTTTAGTAGTCCAAAACTTTAAGATGGGGGGGGGGGTGTCACCAGGAAATATTTGCATGCATCTCGTATAATAAAGGTCTCTTGAATACAATTTTTGGTATTTAAACTTCCAATAATGTGATTTATTATGTAGCAGAGTATTGTTTACGTAACATGAGTAGAAGTGGCGGTTTGCTGAAAACTGAAAAATGCAAATATCTCGGTTAATATTCAAGATAGAGAATAAACGTATATAATAATATTTATAGTAAATTAATTTTGCAATAAGATTTGTTATCCGATTTTTCGATACTATGCATAATATCGGAGATATTTCGAATTTTTGAAAATCCTCCCCTCTAAACCCCCCCTCCCACTGGTCCGATTTCAGACGTTAACAAACTTGATCTTTCTTTTTACATAAAACGACGAAATATCGATTTTGGTAACGATCAAACAAACAGACATATATATATATATATATATATATATATATATATATATATATATAGATATATATACAGTTTTGAACGGACCTCATTTTCGTCATCTACTAGGTAGGATCGATGGACATTTGAAGAAAAATTTCGAAAATTCCGTCATGAGTACAACCTCAATAGCAGATTTCCTTTGAGGGGGAACTAAATTAATGCACTAATACTTGGTGACAAAGACAGGCAGACCCTATTGGCTCTACTTCCAACATTGATTTGACGGAGTAAGATGATACTAGCACTTTCCCTAAGACTATTGATAGAAAGCTGTCAATATATTGACAACATATTCCAGGGTGTCCACAAAGTAGAACAAATAAAATATTGTTTTTCCCTCTTCTCAAACCTATAACTAGTCATAAAACTATAATTGCTGACAGAATATGTTTACAAAACTGTACACACAACATATTCACAGCTATATGGTTAAGACTAATACCTATATTTTTTAAAGTTTATTTCTCAACTGCTTTACATCTCGGGCGATTAGTTAGCGCTATTCAATTACTATGCATTATTATTTGAAAAATATTTCAAATTATTTAACCTAGAAGTCTTATTCTCTATTAAAAGGAAAATGGGTAAAATTATAACTTTATAGTTAAATTTCCAAAACGCATCACCAGTAGTGAAAGTTATCAAATATTTATCCTTTTTATGCATGTGAAGATTTATGTTTTTCAGTGTCTACCATTTGACATAACTTCCGTCAAGAGGAATTAGGATTTTGTCACATTTTGCTATCGATAAGTATGTACTAGATAGTCAAGTCAACAATTCTTGTCGAGTTCATGGGCAGATCTCTTTTGGCACATTAAATATTCATGTATTAATTTGAAGTGGTTTATTCCTTGTCAAGATAGGATCTTTTATGTTCTGGAGAATTCCTTAAACTTGGTACCCAGGTACAAATTGTTAATATGATTTTATTGTCCGGACTTCCACCTGCCCAGTGTGTTTGCCATTCGTCTATAATTAGATGCTTTGCTAAGCTTATAAAGTGAGTCGTAGATCCCATTTGTCTTTGCATCCAGGTCAGCAGTCCCTCTCCATTCCTGAGCCTCCACGTCCTGGCAGCCAAAACAATGTGTGTGCGCTGTCCAGAATTGTGATTCTGTTGTCTGAACAGGAATTCATCGGTGTGATTTGTATTAGTGATCGGTGGTTACATCTGCCTTTTTGAATTTTGTAAATGATCTGTGATGTATTTAATAAGCCATGTACCATGTAAGTCAAGTAGAGTAAAATAGGCATCCATTTCTTTGTACCGTTAATTTAACAGCAAGCCAAAGACGGTATAAAAAATGATTTTTTGTTTGCTAATTGAAATTTCCGTCAACATTGTGGAGAATGTCCTGAAGCTTTAACTTCTTAGATATCTGTATTGAGCATCAAATTAAGCTTGTCCATATAAGACAATTCTGGTCTCCTCATTTTGCTAAAATTCTTTCTTTTATCCATCTATCATAAACTTTGTGGAGCTCGTCCATTATCCTTGAAACCTGGAAAAATAACTTCTTTCAAAATTTGTCGGCCTAAGTTGTTAGCCAGCCAAATAATTTTCGGGGATTGGGGGTTTGGGCTATACGTAATAAGTTTAATTTTCTTTTCATATTGAAGATATTGAATATTTGCGGCGAATCTTTTATCACAGTGAAATCTAGAAATTATGGCGTTGAACATATTTCAATCCGATGCATTCGAACATAGGTGGCTGGATATATAGAAACACGTTATTAATTAAGCTTATATATGTTAATTATATATATGTATATTATATATATATATATATATATATATATATATTTCCATAAATAAAAATACAACGTAAGTTAATGCAACATGTATATACAAAAATAAATAATTGGGGAAAAAATTCAAGATGTTCATTAGAGAAAAGTATATCATTGTTAATCGGTCGTCATTGCTAAAGTGAGCTTTGACAATTACACTTCTTCGATTTTCTTAGGTAAATAAAATAAAGATATCTAGCGCATATTTGATTATATACAGTACGGTATAAAAATAAAAGATGAACATTTTCCAAAACTTCCATATTACAAAATATGCGTTTACGTATAAACGTACTAATATCAATGGAGCAGGTTACGTGTTTAATTGTAAATATTCATCTTCTTAACTGAAATATTGCTTTGCAAATCGTAAAAGGTAGATTTATAGTATGCATTCTTGTGAGGTACCTGAATTTGTATTTATGTTCTTGCATGAACTACTGTATGTTGACGTAGCTTTTTTTTATTGGCACAATTTTCAAGAATTTGTCTCTGTAGCCAGCTTTACTCTGTTGGCTTTAACATATTTTGAATTTTGATTCTTGACTATCCTAATAATGCCTATTTAGAAACATGTCCATTTGGTTAACAGACCACATATACATGTACTTTCCAAAAATAGAGGTAATATATTCATCTATCTATATGCAATACATTCAGAGTAATGTTGCAGAGGAAATTAGCTTAAAACGCCGGCTGGCTTTGGTTGGAGCATTTATGAAGTTATAATAAGGTCATTCATTACCTTCAATGGATCATACACTATATACCTATAGACAAAAGTAGTTTAATAGTTAAAGTTATAATAGTTTTAATTGTTAAAATAGTTTTTCCACAACGAGAGATTTCTTTGAGACAAAAAAAAGCAAAGGATTATTTATTTGCTTGACGATTTGTTCTTTGATCTGTTTTCGACATTATTGAGTGGAAAAATGTGTGAGAATTTCATTTTGTCCCTTTGTAAGAGAGTGTTTCTTTTTGAAATTATTTACTGAAGGGTCATTAGCCATGTTTCGTAAAATATTACAAATGGATATGCTTCTGCTGAATGAAGAGGTGCTTTGATTATCGAATTGGTGGTTTTAACTGTTGGAGATTGACCACAGTTTGAATACGGTTTTATTTTTTCTCGTTGATATTTATATATTTTAGGAGGTTTGATTTTTTTTTAAATGGTGTTTTCCTCTCACATGTTTACAACTAATTAAAAATTCATTTCCTTAACTATTCGTCCCTCGTGAATAGATTTAGAGGTTAGGTTAACTGTTTTTTGGGGCTAGAAACTACTGGGTTATTACGCCCTAAATAATGTTTTAGGTTTAGAGGTTTCTTACTACTGTAGTTATTACTAGGCAGATTTCTCTATTGTAAATCTTCATGTGGAAAATCTGCTTAGTTTACGCAGCCCCTGCGTGACGGACTTTTATTATTTATTAACGTCCACTTTTAATTAAAAATTTAACTACATACACATTTAACAGAGTAGGTTTACAACGTATTGATTGGAGAATGTGATTTAACGAGCACAACTAATGCAGAATTTCTTTCATTGTTTAGAGTAGCAAAAAATAACGCCTAGTTGTTACACGTACATAAATAGTTGCATTTGCAATTTATTGATATATTCTCTTAATCTAACTTCATATTGAATCGAGAAATAGTTTCCTGTGTCTCAAATTCAGCATGCAAAAACTCAAGAAGTAGAAGGGGCATGTAACTCTTTTTGGTTGAGGGTACGCACACAAAGTCACACACACACACACACACACACACACACACACACACACACACACACACACACATATATATATATATCGCTGAAAGTCTGTTATGAAATAAAACAGGCTTAGGATCAAGAGTAGCCAGGAATGGAGTTCTCAAACCACGGTCTGTGATCTAGCGTGAAAACACCTGAAAGAAGTATCTCTGAGGAGGGAAAACTCTCACCGCAGCAGAGATTTTGATTTCAATTATGGCAGGGGTTGCATGAAAGCACTGCCAAAGATCAAGAAATGCTCGAATCTAGCCAAATATTTCATGTAGTAGGAACGTTATGATCCTTGAATCAGCGAATACGTTAGTCTCGAAGTCTTTCAGTGACCAGGGGCAAGGAAATATCTTTATTAGTACCCAGACCGTGTCCATACTGAATATTGGTCTCCAGGATGACCAGATAGCAGGCTTCAATGTCGAGATTGGAAATCCTAGTTTATCATGGCAGAGACCACCCCACTTGGGAACACCTGGACGACTCAATCCGTCATAACATTGAAAGGCCCTGAGGGCACACTGGCTCACCCCGCATCAACCCTTCCCCTCACACAATCCACCCCTTCCCCCATGACTTGATAATAGAAATATGAGTAAACACATTCCTGTAGAATTCAAAACTTATTTAATAAACGATTCTAGTCTTCAGGATTCCGCACTAAATTATATTTATCTCTACAACGAACGGACTTCTAGCAGTTCATTATCCTGTTGCCTAAGTAGCATCGAGTTTCTACTTGAATAAAGCATACTTAACCTCGAAAGGCTCAAACTCGGCACAAAAGCGTTATGTGCCCCAGTATTCCGTAATTTGCTGAGAATTCAAATTTCTATATCTTAATGATCTCAAAAATTGTTAAACATTATTGGAGGTTAAAACTTTAGACGTTGAATGGAGATTTCTAAATCTATTGCAGTACATGTAATGCGTACCAACGACGAAAAGCTGAAGATGCTACATCCAAATAGTATTTATTAATACCTATATTTCCCACCGACTAGAGCGCTATGTGATAATATTCACCGAGGGCATATTAAATGTGGATAAATGAGGAAATTTCCGGCTTGTTTTAAAGTGGATTACAGCTGAGCTACTTCCTCCATCTTAGCCATATTATTTATTTACTTGAAGAATTACGACTAGGCTTGCTGCTTGATGAGAATTTTCTGCAGTTGTCTTACTCCACATTTCAACCACTAACCTCATGTATAAATAATCTCCCGATTTAGCTGGTCAACCATGTGGGTTCGCCTAACAAAATAATGTCAAATACCATAGATTACTATCTCTTAAATAATTAAAAGAAGATGAGGTTCGTACACAATTTTATACTTAACTATCTAATGGCGGAAGGACAACAAAAAAGAAAACATCGAATGCTTATTAAAATCATTTTTATTACTCTATTAGTTACGTGGACACATGACGCCTCTTCAGGAGAAAATATAATACTAAGAGGTTCCTATACTTACCGCTACATCGTTACCCAAGATCTTCCACTAGGCGTGCCCGTCAGAGAGTGGCGTACAAAGTATGGCTTGTCGAGACAGCTGATTTAGCGACACGAAATAAAAATATCGATTATTCCTAATGAAATGTGCCTAAATCGTAAAGGAGAAATTTATAATTGAACAATCATTAATTCATAGTTTGTTATAAATTAAAAAATATATAATTCAAATGGTTAATCTCAGATTTATAACTGATCACCTTCTTTATATTTTTGCATATTGTCTTTTATTTTCTTCTTGCTTATATTTCTTTCTTTTTCTAGTATTCTTACATTTTTAAAATCAAAATAATATGTGTATTTAATCGCTTGGTTGGCTAGGTAGGTTTTCTCATTTTTATCAATGTTTATCACATGTTTGATTTTTGTAATGAGTAATTGTGATGATTCCCCTATATTACTTTTATTTCAATCTATACAGTTTGTTTATATATATATATATATATATATATATATATATATATATATACTAGCTCAGATACCCGGCTTCGCCCGGGAACTGATTTGAGGCTGAATGGTGATGGTATTTTTTTAGTAAGGCTTTACTTTGCACAATATTTTGACATTTACCCGTCCCAGTGACGACAATGAAATATCGCGAATTTTTATTTCAGGTCTCCCTTATAACCCCCACTCCCGTTCCAACCTAAAAATTTTAATATAGCTTATAATCATGGAAGAATTAATGCTAATTGACATACCGAGTTTTTTTAAGTTTGGTTTAATCGTTAGCGCCCAATGAAATAGTTGACTCCCTCTTTAGTTTAAAGTATATATCTGGTTTATACTTAGTTATAAGACAGAAATGAATATCATAAAAGTTACTCTAAATAACAAAATAAACAACTTTTGTAATTTTCATATTTGCCGAAAAACCAATAGGAAACGAAATACCGCTATTTTTAATTTCTGGCTTCCTTTATAACCCCCACTCCTGCCCGTCCCTAGAAATGCTGGTATGGCTTGTTATAATGAAAGCGTTAGTGCTAATACATATACCGAGTTTTATTTATTTCGGTTGGGTCTTTTGTCCCAAATAAAATTGTTCACTTCCGCTATAGGCTTTAGCGTATATCTCGTTTATAATTCGGTATACGAAAAAAGTGTATATAACAAAAGTTACTCTAAATAACAAAATAAACAACTTTTGTTATGTGCATAATTGCCGAAAAACCAATAGGAAACGAAATATCGTTTTTTTTTTAATTTCAGGCTTCCCTTATAACCCCCACTCCTGTTCGTCTCAGAGGATATTAATATAGCCTAAAGTCTAAGTTGGGTTAGTAGTAATATACATACCAAGTTTCATAAAATTCGGTTCAGCCGTTTATGCGTGAAAAGTTAACAAACAAACAAACAAACAAATAAACAAACAAACAAACATACACGAAAGAAACAAAATGCAGTTACGGTGTCTATGACATGTGAAACGAAAAGTTATCGTGAAGTTTCGCGAAAAAAATCAATGTACAGACAGAGGTTACAATTTTAAATAAATATATATAGATTATAATTTTAATTTTTGGGTGTAATACTAGTTTAAAAGCGCAAATTTTTGTTTTTTAATGGCCAACAAGGAAAAGACGGAGGAGGGGGGTGTAAAGAAGGAGTAAAATCGAAAATGTATCTATTATTTTAGGAATAATCTCTCTCATTTAACATTTTAACATTCAAGTAAACGCTAAAAACCCAAGCATTTTTCCAGTGCATTGCTACACTTTCTAGTTACGAGGTTTAGCATCGCGTAAAAAAAACACTTAATTAGCTATTTAATTAAATCTGTTTACCTCTAATTTCAAAAATGAACTATTTTTATTCAATTTATTCTGTATATTTATTTAATTTATATTTATTATGAAATCCCTTACCATATTCAATAGTAGGGCTGCAGTGGGTATGGCTAGTAGAAAAATAAAATATATCTATATATATAAAACAACACACATGCGTGCACATACAATCTGATGTGCTGGCTTTTGTTTGCATAATCTTTAAATATTGATAATGAGTGTGGTTAGATGATTATTGTAAGACTTCATTATAAACAATATTGTCTTGTAATCAAATCACCACTCATCCAGGAGTCATAAGGCTGAACAGCTGTCTATAGTCATATTTAAAAACTCTAACATCAGAAGTATTTTATCATCAGTGAGGGAAATAATTAGTATGATTTAATGATAATGCTAATGGTTTATACATTGTTGTAAGGCAGAAATATTTATAAGACAATAGAAACTTCCGTTATGCGCATATTTGCGAGGAAACGAAAAGGAAACCAAATATCGTGATTTTTAATTTCAGGCCTGCCATAGGGAACCTCAGTCCGTTTCACCTTAATGAATATTAATTGGCCTATAGTCCGTTGGGTTACCGGTAGTTGCGAGTTTCATTCAATTCAGTTCACCCCCCACCACCAATCATTCAGAGGCACAGAATTGGCGCATATTTGGTTTCTTCGTATGCCATTTGACCAAATTACACTAAAGGGCCAAGTATAATTTCATTTAATTCCAGATATTCCTACACTTGTTCTATAAATTATTAATAGTCCTCACGCTCTATGAGTTATTATTATTATTTATTTGAGATGCCGCTACAATGGCGATTCATCTTTTAACATTTTATAATATGATTTTACAAAATTTAATAAATATTAAAATTTTTACAAGAATTGTGGTAACACATAGCAATAATAGTTGTAACATAGTGGAATAACCATAACATAACAGCTTTAACACAACATGAAAATAGCTTTAATAAAATATAACAATAATTGTAATAACACATAACAATAACAGTTGTAACATAATAAAATAACAATAACATAATAGCTTTCATACAACATGAAAATAGCTTTAATAAAATATAACAATAATTGTAATAACACATAACAATAACAGTTGTAACATAATAAAATAACAATAACATAATAGCTTTCATACAACATGAAAATACCTTTAATAAAATATAACAATAATATTAATAACACACAACAATAACTGTTGTAACATAATAAAATAACAATAACGTAATAGCATTAACACAACATGAAAATCTTTTAATAAAATATAACAATAATTGTAATAAGACATAACAATAACAGTTGTAACATAATAAAATAACAATAACATAATAGCTTTCATACAACATGAAAATAGCTTTAATAAAATATAACAATAATTATAATAACACATAACAATAGTAGTAGCATAATAGCTGCAGTATAATTATAATATAGTTCAACAAACTAAAGACAATAAACTATAGATATACAAAAACATAAGGCTGTGGCTCTGCTCAGTGTAAACAGACCAGGGAAGGTTATAACCAGTATTCCTAATGTAACCAGAAGTGTAATACATTATGCACAATAATTTTTAACTATATTTAGTCTTGGTAAGTAAAAATAACATAAACAACACCTGTTAAACTCATGTTTAATAACAATGTACAATATACAATATATATATATATATATATATATATATAAAGTAGTACCTGTATTTTTACAGCCCTTGAAAAAGAGAAAATAAATATTCTCGAAATATTGGCATAAACTAAGATTTTTCCACCAACATTGATCAAAACTCCAAGAAATAATAAGAACACAATATATCTTTATATATTCTATTTTTGAGGCTGCATCGCTGGGAAGTATCGTCATTTTAATTGAATAACAAATAAATAAATCGTAACGCATTTCCATTGAAAATTAACATAACAAAAATTCCAACCGCTGGAACAGATAGCCGAAATCCTCACAATGACATTCTTTATATATATAATTCTTCTGTAAGTGTGTCACTGTCAACTCCTCCTAAACGGCTGGACCGATTTGAATGATTTTTTTTTGTATGCGTTTGGGTGACGCTCTGGATGGTTTAGATTCACAAATCAGCCCGGCAGATAGAGCAGGAGTGGAGGTCGTAAGGGAGGCCTACAATAAAAAATAGCGATATTTCGTTTCCTATTGGTTTTTCTGTAAATATGCACAGATAAAACTTGTTTATTTTGTTATTTAGAATAAATTTTGTTATATCCACTTTTGTCGTATAACAAAGTATAATCAAGATATAGTAAATTAGCTTTTGTTTAAACATAATATTATTAAATTTAATATCCTAATCGCTTGAAATATCATGTAGGACAACGTCTGCATACTGGGTTCGCTAGTATATATATATATATATGTGTGTGTGTGTGTGTGTGTGTATAATTTTGAACGGACTTCTTTCGTCATCTTCTAGGTAGGATCGATTGACAATTGAAGAAATTTTTCGAAAATTGCGTCATGAGTACAACCTCAATAGCTGATTTCCTTTGAGGGAAATGTGCTAAGACGGCTGGAGTTGTTGAGCGGTGGTTTTGCAAAGCGCCGACTGTAGGTCTAGAGGAAGGGGCACGGTGCAACCTACCTTTGCAATCTACCTGGGTGGTCTCCCCACCTCCTCTCTCTCTTGCAACGGTCCGTCTCGTTCCAGTTAGCTACAGGCCTTATACACCTTCAAATATGCAAATATTTACGACACTTGCCAACTCCCAACGCCATTATTTATATATTTTCGGGCCTCACGACTTGGGCGATAACGACATTCTTTTAAAGATTGAGGAATAAAAAAAAAGAGTGAGCATTGCAAATTGAATACATTATAAAAATATCAGTGATGATGTATGACCTTGCTAATGCCTTCCTAAAATTAATAGCATCCACATGCACTTTTTTTTAAGGATCCATTGTTTTCGTCATTAGCCATCAGATAACTCTGAACAATAGGAAAAAAAATGGATACATGGGTATTTATGATTTTGGGAATACATTAACATCCTACATCATGACCACATTTTTTAATATTTATTATTTGCCATTAAATAAAAAAAATCTAATTTTAGTATATTCGGAATGAATAATATACGCACATAACATATATATATTAATTTAAGAAGATCTATAAATGAAGACTTATAATTCTAAACAATTTTGTTTTGTGATCCTTTTCTTATACCCTGCTTTAGATGGTCTACTAACTCTATGAAGGATTCTTTCACAATGTTTAAATAATCCAACTTCATTCATTGTAGGCGTTGCATTGAGTAGAGCTATGTCTGTATGAATAATAAATTATTGAAAGTGATCGCCCTTTATAGGTACAGTCATGAAGCCTAATCACCATAGAATCATCATCTAAAGATTCAGCCATATAGCCTAGACAACATTGATTTTCTCTTTATAGATACTGTCATAAAGACTAAACACGATGTGATCGCCCTTTATAGGTACAGCCATGAAGCCTAATCACCATAGAATCATCATCTAAATCTAAAGATTCAGCCATATAGCCTAGACAACATTGATTTTCTCTTTATAGATACTGTCATAAAGACTAAACACGATGTGATCGCCCTTTATAGGTACAGTCATGAAGCCTAATCACCATAGAATCATCATCTAAAGATTCAGCCATATAGCCTAGACAACATTGATTTTCTCTTTATAGATACTGTCATAAAGACTAAACACGATGTGATCGCCCTTTATAGGTACAGTCATGAAGCCTTAACACCATAGAATCATCATCTAAAGATTCAGCCATATAGCTTAGACAACATTGATTTTCTCTTTATAGATACTGTCATAAAGACTAAACACGATGTGATCGCCCTTTATAGGTACAGTCATAAAGCCTAATCACCATAGAATCATCATCTAAAGATTCAGCCATATAGCTTAGACAACATTGATTTTCTCTTTATAGATACTGTCATAAAGACTAAACACGATGTGATCGCCCTTTATAGGTACAGTCATGAAGCCTTAACAACATAGAATCATCATCTAAAGATTCAGCCATATAGCCTAGACAACATTGATTTTCTCTTTATAGATACTGTCATAAAGACTAAACACGATGTGATCGCCCTTTATAGGTACAGTCATGAAGCCTAATCACCATAGAATCATCATCTAAAGATTCAGCCATATAGCCTAGACAACATTGATTTTCTCTTTATAGATACTGTCATAAAGACTAAACACGATGTGATCGCCCTTTATAGGTACAGTCATGGAGCCTAATCACCATAGAATCATCATCTAAAGATTCAACCACATAGCCTAGACAACATTGATTTTCACTTTATAGATACTGTCATAAAGACTAAACTCCATAGTATCATGCTTTAAAGGATCAGTCATAAAGCCTAGACAACATGGATTTTCTCTTTATAGATACTATCATAAAGTCTAAATACTCTGTGATCGCACTTTATAGTTACAGTCATTGAGTCTAAATATTACTGAATATCCCTTGGTTGATTCAATAATAAAGCCTATACAAAATTGAATTTTTCTTTATAGATAAAATTATAAAGCCTAAGCCATTGATTTGCCCTTAATAGGTACAGTCACAAGGCTGACCATTATGTGATCGTCGTTTATAGTTACAGCCATGATGCGTAAATATTAGTAAATATCCCTACAGTGATTTTATAATGAAGCCTAATCAAAATTGATTTGCTCTTTATAGATTCAATGATAAATCCTAAAGGTCATTGAACTGTCCTTTAGAGATTCAGTTAAAAACAACACTGATATGCCATTTGTCATATAGCCTATTCGTTTAGTGATTTAGTCAACAAGTATAAGGAGCACTTAAATTCCCTATATACGTTTATACATAAGTCTAGGAAAGTTTCATGTTCGTTTTTCGTCAAATGATAGAGAACAGATCAGGATATACTAATGCAGAGGAGTAGAATAATTATAGTTTACTAATATCGCAAATAGTTGCAGGCTTAAAGGTTGCATTAACATTCAGAATCCTCAATTTCCACGTTATTCGACGCGACGATTGCAAAGAACCCTAAAAATACTACAATGAACAAATATATTCATCCGTTCTTCATAATTGCTTTGATCTGATGTGAAGGATGAAGTAAATCAATTTTCAAGGATTTTAAAAAAAACATGGATCAAGGAGTGGCCTCATAAATTCGACATTTCATGTACATGTAGTAGATTTCGTCACGCTTTCTATCCTTTATTTCTCCTTCTGCAACAATCCTATAAAAAGATGTCTTGAAAGATAATTGGAACATCTTTCAATGGTAAATAGCTTAAAATAAAAATGGCATGATTTTGGTAGACTGAAAAGATATTAATACGAATCCCTCTATTAATATTCATGTTATGTTATTTATTACTTATAATTAAACGTTTTACGATACGACGACATGTGCTATTTTCATGGATGTGCTTTCTAGCCAGGACTAAGGACAATATTTTGTAATTTAATCCCTAAATTAATTTCTATTACCCACATAGAAATCGAACACCTGACTCTAGAACGACGAGATTTGATACTACACATTTATAAATTCCTCGTTCGAGTCTTAAATCCAACTTGTACAGGTGATTATTCGCCAAATCTATATTCTCGCCGTTTTTAAATGATTATATTCCTTTTAGGGGGCAACCTTTCGTTTGTTCCCTTGAAGAATTCATTCCAAACGTACGACTTTGCAAACATTTTGTATTCCCCAAACTTCGGGTCTGGTACCATTACCTTCAGTGATGAAGCTACCTAGGATGAAAAATTACTTTTTTTACGCCTTCTAAATGTTTATATTTATATTTACTTCGCTTTTTTCTTTCTTTAATATTACATCTTCTGTGTATCTCAAGCTTACATTGATCTATGCGTCCTTCAAGAGGTACAACATTCTATTCATACCTCCCAAGGACCTTGTCTCCGTGGAATGTCCGTATAGTAGAATGCTATGAAGCGATTTCCCGTTCATCTGTATCCTCCTTTCACTTTCTTATACTCTCTTCGATGAACATTCTCAATTCGCGACCTTTCACATTGTGAACGCGACAAAGGCTGTGAGTACTGTTTCAACTTTGGCACTGGGTTTTGAATCGTTCTTGGCCAAAAAGAATTCATTTAGTGACTCATGGACTCATTATATAAAATGTCTTGCCCCAACCCAACTAAGTTTCCAAATAATAGCGTTGAAACGGATGGTGCTTTATGTATTTATATTTTATTTTATTAAGAATATTACAGCCTGCATTTGGTAATGTGTGATATGTACAATACAATAGCCCTCCATCACTCTTGACAGAAGCCACACCCCTTCACCACAATGAGAGGAACAGCCTCTCCCTGCCTGGCAAGGAAGTCAAAAGCTAAGGAGGAATGGCACTTGATAAGAAAATAGCCACTGCTATCACTTCACTTTACACTTCTATAGGAGATCTCTGGGTCATTGTCTCTTGAGGCGCCGTGGAGGGGAATATGGATGAGTGGTACTGGAAAGAGCTAGGACTTCTGGATTAGGATGATTGGATAGCCTGCTGTGGAATTTTTTGAATCTTAAGGGAATTAGGTCCTTTAAAAATGGGATATTAAGATCTTTATGGAGGGTGTGGTTTGTATCATTATATGGAGCATCTACTATGGTGCGCAGGACTTTGGATTGGAAGGTCTGGATGCGTCTGATGTTCCAAGGTTTTGCTGTACCCCACACTTCGATTCCATGTTGGTTTAATAATAGCTTGTATATTGATAGTTTGTTTTCGGTAGACAAGTGAGATCTTCTATTTAGCAGTCTGAAAAGTTGTCCGAATTGTCTGTCCGAAGCTTATGTTTTTTAATTATTGTGTGGGATTTCCGAGTAAGTCTGGTGTCCAAATGTACTAGATGGTGCTTTAAGGTGCCTCGATCCGATTAGCCTTAACGGAATAAAGTAGGAAAAATATTTTCATTGTATATTTCAGTAAAGATAGCATTTTCATGATCGAAAAAAAGTGCATTTAGTATACACAAAGGATTGTTAATATGGATATATACATAAATTATACATGGTTAGTATGTGAGCTGTTCCAGTAGGTTGTTCCCAAGGGCTCCAAGCATTGCGACGTGCTACATGGATTCGGAGCACGGAAACATGCTTTGCCTAGAATACATAATGTTTGCAGCCTGTAGTTTTTAGGACTGACATCAGCTCTATGTTTATTCTGCGCGCGCTGTTTATATCGAAGAATAGAATAACATTATCAATTTGCAAACGGGACTCTTTAAAGAGAAATAGTTTATCTGATTATTAAATGTAGCCATTATCTCATATATTCTAATGAAATAAAACAGCTTTTTGGAAAAAAAACAAAAAAACAGATCAGTATTGAGTATGACTAAACTCCAAATGGGGTGACCATTATACTTGCATTACAAAAAATAATGTGCACCAGAAGTTAGTCTTATTAAATTTGTTTTTAATCATAATGTACTAATTAAAAAAATATAAGAAAGTTCACTGGTGTTCCTATATGTCGCTACTGTAACAGGACGCAAACTGTAAAACATATAATATCTGACTGCATACAAATAATAACGTACTCATGACCCAGAAATTTATTCGAACTACTAGCCGACAGCAGCAAATTTATAGATGATTTTTTTTTTTAAGTATTTAAGAAATAATAGATTATTTAAAGAAATATAAAAGCCATTAGTTGTCATTGTGTAAAATAATATTTAGTAAGCAATGTATTTGTCGAATATGAGATTTACCACATACCAGTTTACCTATTTATATATGTTTTTTCTATTTCTTATTCTTTCTTAGCTTGTATATTTACTAACATTTTTTTAATTTTGTGCAATATATTCATTTTGTAGAGTTGTAATATTTATTTAATTTTGTAAAATAATATTATCCCTGGTTAAAACATGAATCACCATTGTAGCGGTATCTCAAATAAATAATAGTGGTGTTTCATTTAAGTTGTAAGCTCCGCAGCGAGGTTGAAGTAATGGAAATTGAACTTTCTCTGCATCCCCGGAATGACACTTAGCCTATCAAAATCACAAACTCCTTAAAAAATATATGCTGTTTCTCTTATAATAAATACAATAAAAAGGTCAACATTACTCTGAAACATAATGCACTATGAAATAGGCTTAAAAAGACTTATATATATTCCGAATAAAAGGTGGAATTTAAACAATTTTCTCAAAAATTCTAAATTATTAAACCAAATAACCTGGCCAAATTATTTCAATTACAACATATGCACCTTGTGATAGGTCATTGGGGGGGGGGAGGCTCTGTTTTTTCTGGTCTGAGTTATAAGATTTGTTGCTCAGTGTGTTCCTCCCGCACTTCGTCTATATTAAGATTCGCAAAATCGTTAGCATCTCTTTGGGAAAGATCTTCTAGAAACTAGTTCCTAGAACGGAACTCCTTAGTTCACTAAAATTAGTTCAAGTGATGTCCAAAGATTTAGACTCAAATAACGGAATTAATCTAGTAGCCTTCGAAAACTACCTTTCTGTTTTCAAGGCAAGACAAGCTTTTTAGAATTCGTTAAGCTGCTCAAACATTTGAACATATTATGTTCAACAATCCTTTTAGATTAAATTCGAAATAGTGCCTACCCAAAGAATTAATTCAGTGACGTGATTAATTCTTAGGCATTGACAAATGTAGACTATTCTGAGTTGGTATTCTGGCAGGTGGAAGTGACTTCTAATGTAGGTAGGATGGAAACGCTTCCACTATAACAATTTACTAATGGCAGAGAGCTTTCGATGCGCTCTGCCATTTTAATAAATAGTTATAGTGGAAGCGTAGCCAATTTTTTCATCCTACCAACATTAAATGTAGACTACGTTTGATATGTCAATTGACGCAAATTTGTTTTGTTGTACTTCGAAAAGATTCTTCCTGCTTAAAATAGAAATCGAATTGGCTAAAGAAAATGTTTCTTTTAACAAAGGAAGGTCACAAAAAAAAAACCCGTTAAAGATATTTAGAGTTGGCGATGTGCCTGCCATTGAAGCGAGGTTTGGAATGTAAGTTAGAACTGGGTCTGCAGGTGCATGGAACCCGTCCCACCGGCCGGCCCAACCCGTACAAGGCAGTTCAACTTCACATTCAGCAACAATGATTAACTCATTAAACTCTGAGTTATAACTCGCCCTTATTCCATTTTGATATTTTCCCCATTTTGATAAAATTCTCCTCTGCCCCAATGGGCGAAGAAGTTTCAAAATGTTCTCTGTGTCTGCAAAAAAAAGAGTTATATATATTTTCAAATAGCAATACCAAGTCACGTTTATCTCCTCACATCTAATGGATTCTTTATAAGCTTTTATGATTAACCTTCAGGAAGGAAATATTTAACTTATAACATTTAGCAGACTTCCATAATGGACAAATATAAATATATATATAAATATAAATATATATATATATATATATATATATATATATATATATATATATATATATACTAGCTCAGATACCCGGCTTCGCCCGGGAATTCATTTGACGCTGAATGGTGATGGTATTTTTTAGCAGGCTTTACATTGCACAATATTTTGACATTTACCCGTCCCAGT
Source organism: Riptortus pedestris (assembly GCA_019009955.1). Classification (NCBI taxonomy): domain Eukaryota; kingdom Metazoa; phylum Arthropoda; class Insecta; order Hemiptera; family Alydidae; genus Riptortus; species Riptortus pedestris. Next base: position 99,162,004 of record CM032230.1, on the reverse strand, counting down.
GTTTAGGATTGATACCCGTCGTTGCCGGTGATTTGCTAATAATAGAATTATTTGTTCGATAATTCTTCACAGTCTTCTATATTTTTATATTTCCCGTCTGTCATACATGTAAATATGGTGAATTTTTATTTCAGGCCTCCCTTATAACCCCCCTCCCGTTCGAACCTAAAAATTTTAATATAACTTATAGTCATGGAAGAATTAATGCTAAGTGACATATCGAGTTGTGTTAAGTTCGGTTCAGACGTTCGCGTCCACTAAAGTTTTAACATATAACTCATTTATACTTAGGTATACGACAAAAGTGTATATAACAAAAGTTACTCCAAATAACAAAATAAACAACTTTTGTTATGTTTATATTTGCGGAAAAACCAAAAGGAAACGAAATATCACTATTTTTAATTTCAGGCTTCTTTTATAACCCCCAATGTACAGACAGAGGTTACAATTTTATATATATATATATATATATATATATATATTATAGATATATAAATAATAATAATAATGTAAATATAATATAGAGGTTGTCCACATGTCCATAATTTTTCAAAACTTTCTTCAATTGTCAACTGATACTAGTTTATACAAAAATGAGACAAGCTTCTTACAGGAGGGTCTGGTTTAAACAAATATTTACATAACATTTGTACATTTTTAAATTGATAGTAGTTAAGTTAAAAAAGTCCATAATGGAGGGGAGACAGCAGATTGCCTATTGGTTGTATGGCACATTACTGATCTCTTCTCACCATATAATTTTTATTTCTGTGTATGTAAAAACCCGATATGTAAAAATCGAAGTAAAGGATTAAATCATATTGCTAAGTTAAAATCGAACATACAACTTTAGAAAACCCGATGTGGACCCCACTTAACTCCCTTGAACGTCTGTTATGTTAACGAAATTCATTGTTTACAAAATTCACAGACATTTTTATAATAAACAGAATGGTTCTTTAGAAATCTTTTTTCTCTCTAATAGATATTAAAGCTCTATTTTTGTCCTCCATTAACGCCCCACCACCAATAGTCGATTTTGATCAAATGGTGAGGTACACAGCAAGACACAATTCAATATTATTATTTATTTGAGATGCCGCTACAATGGTGATTCATTTTTTAACATGTTTGAATATAATTTTACAAAATTAAATAAATATTAAAATTTTTACAAAGCTAAATTTTACAAATGTACAAAATAAATAGAATGGACAAAACTAAATATAAATTGTTAGTATATTTACAACATGATGGGTAAAACACAAAATAAAAAAAAAACTATAAATAGTTGAACTGGAAGGAGGCAAAACTTATATTCCTCGTACAGTGCTTGTTATATATGACTTTCACAATGGTAAATATTGGCTTTTATATTTCATTAAATAATCCATTATTTCTTAAATACTTAAAAACATCATCTATAAATTGGCTACTGTCGGCTAGTAGTTCGCATACATTTGTGGGCTATGGATACGTTTTTACTTGTGTGCAGTCAGTATGTGTTTTATTACAGTCAGCGTTCTGTTGCAGTAGCGACTTATAGGTTCATCTTCCCTGCTCATTAGATATGAATGTGTTAGTCTTGTGTGTCCTGTGCGTAGGCGTGTAAGTATAATTCTTATCTTCTAGAGTGCCTATTACTTCAAGTCCAGTTGAGCGTGTCTGATTTGATTTCTCTTTATTTTACTGTCAGTGTTTTACCATAAATTATTCCAGTCATTAATTACGAGTTTTCTTATTTGAGAGAAACCATCTTGGTGAGGTATGTCCAAAAAATCTATTTGTTCAAGTTCAGTTGATTGTGTGGCTGCATTGTCTACTATATTACTTTGATATGCCTACATGGCCGGGTAACCAATAAATAGTAATGTGTTTTTTAGCCTATTAATATTTTTAAAAATTTCAATAAGGGGATTGGTGGAGTATAAGACGCCACAGCAAACCTAATTAAGAAATATCAACATTCTGGTTGACGTTTTTGAGTTATGGGAGATCAGTGCAATTGAGAGGGGCTAAAGGAGGTAAAACAGATAATTCCATTTAAAATTTGAAGACTGTAGACATTTTTCACAATTACAATAATTCTTTCATTTCGTACAACGAAAAAACAAAACCACCATTCTCTCTAGTCCCTCTCTTCCGAATGACATGAATTATTCATTGTGTGTAACAATATAAGTTCCATTTTTTTGTCATAATTCTCCAATTACGAATGCCCTCAAAATCGCTCCGAAATGGGAACAAGTAACTCATTCCTATGTACGAGCAGTTCGGTTTGATAAGCCATTTGTATGATTCCACTTCGAGGAAATGGCTAGAAAAATAAATTTAAAATACCTCATTCTCTAACTTTCTTATATGCCCGACATGTTTGAAAATGAAGATAACCGTGACCATGGCGTAATTCTGGCACTGGTAGCAATGGAATCGGTCCATAGAGTTTCTCGACATTTGTCTGATTAAGTCTTTTCTCCGCACTCCAATCAAAAGTTTTCTCATTAGCCGTGTAAATCAAAGTGGCATCTTGAAGAATAATACTGCAAACACATATCTCCATTTCCAAGACTCCATAATATTGGTTTGGACGTTTTATACAACTCGCACTCCTTCAAGAAAAATTGTTAAAATTTTGAACTGTTAAACTTTCAGCATATTTTAACTATCGTCAGATATGGAGTTCCAGAATTTATTTTCTTAACTGCAATATCAACTAAATATTGAATACTATAATTGAATCATAATACTTCAATTTATATTTTAATATATAGAATAGGTAATCGAAAAACTTTTTTCTTTCTTGGCGAAAAGAAACCCAATTCACCAGAAAACCAGAATCATTTTTATCTCAATCACTTAAATTTTAATAATCCAAGTAATCCAGGAGACGGGGGGGGGGATCACCATCAACGCATTTGCATGTATCTCGTATAATAAAGGTCTCTTGAATACAATACTTGGCATTTAAACTTCGAATAGAGTGTTTTATTATATAACAGAGTATTGTATATGTAACATGAGCAAAAGTAGGAATTTACTGAAGGCTGAAAATTAAAAGATGCAAATATCTCAGTAAATATTCAAGATAGCGAATAAATGTATATAAGAATATTTATAGTACATTTAATTTGCAATTATGCTTTTTTGATCCGAAGTATAATGACATAGATATTTCGAATTTTCGAAATTCTCCCCTCCAAACCCCCTCCCCCAATGGCCCGATTTAAGCCGTTATCGATCTTGATCTTTAGTTTTACATAAAACGTTTAAATATCGAGTTTGGTAACAATCAAAAAAAGTTGTTACCACTAGAGAGGTAACAGATGTATATATATACTAGCTCAGATACCCGGCTTCGCCCTGGAATTGATTTGAGGCTGAATGGTGATGGTATTTTTTTGGCAAGGCTTTAATTTGCACAATATTTTGACATTTACCCTTCCCAGTGTTTAGGGTTAACACCCGTTGTTAGCATTTATTAATAATAAAATTAATTTTTTATATAAGTCTTCACTGTCCTCCAAATTGTCATATTTCCCGTCTCTTTTGCATTATGTATAGATTTCAGTTATTAAGGATAAAAGATTAACATAGATTTGAATTAATTTTTCCAGGTGAGGTTCAAATTGGAATGAATTGTTGAGCTTTTCAATAATTCTACGTAAATTAATTCCTCCACACATTGTTCCTGGAGAAATGTATAAAACAAAAGTTAATCTAAATAATAAAGTAAACAACTTTTGTCATGTGCATGTTTGTCGAAAAACAAATAGACAATGAAAATTGCGAATTTTTATTTCAGGCCTCCCTTATAACCCCCACTCCTGTCCGTCCCTAGAATTTTATTTATTTCGGTTGGGTCTTATATATATATATATATATATATATATATATATATATATATATATATATATATATATATAATTTTCGTCATCTCCATCAAGCAAAAATTAATTACTAACCGAGGTCTTTGCATTTTCATTAAGTGTAACGGACGAAATGAGATCAGCTAAGGTCGGTTCTATTGGTTTCCACCGAAAGCTACTTCGGCCGTTTCCGTAACTGTTCGGCTCTCGTATGGAGATTTCCCTATTAACTTCACGTGGGAAATCTGCTTAGTTTACGCAGCCCCTGCGTGACGATCTTTTTATTGGTTGACTAATTGGAAAAGTTTGTGAAATGTGAATCCAGGGATTGGAGCTCTAAATTTCTTTAGCACTATACTTACCGGGCTGCGATGTTGGACTTCTATTCATTACTCTGCATTCTACTCACAATTACAAAGGAATTGACGAGCCTCTTGAATAATGAATAAGATTAAACCTTTAATTCAGAAGAGATGAACTGCGGAGAGACTAAAATGGTTTTTGACGAATACAAGGCAATAATTCAGTGAAAAAGTATCTGCCGAGCCTATTGTAGTGAAGAAGAGAGAGTTGGTCTAATCCATTGGAGCAGCCTATGAGTCCTATAGAAAGGACTATGAGTGGCCTATAGAAATAGCCTATATAGGCCGCTGGACGTGCTTGGAATAAGAATGACCGACTCCTATTGTTGCCCTTCAGGATAAGGGGAGAGAGGATGAAAGAGAGATAAAGCAGAAATACCGGGTTGTGCCAAATACAAAGGCAGGCCCGCGGGCAATGGGTGGCCCTTTCTAGCTGCATATATCCATCAAAGAAAATAAATAGTCCTCTTGGAAAAAAATAAAGGGATAAATAACAAACAAGGGCCGTCTTTAATAGTCAACCGCCTTCAGGTCAATGACGTAATACAAAAGTTAAATCAATTCTGTGACACTTTATGGCATTGTGGTCCATGTAAAGTCAAGGCAATTGTCAGCAAAAGGTGTGTGCTTAAACTTAGTTCTGATTCGTACTGGCGTTCGTTCCCTTTTCTTCCACGTGTCGGACCAAATGAGCTTCTGGAAAGTTGACTGTCAAAAAACTTACAAATTTCTTCCGAGAATGAAATAGGTCTGTAATTACTTCAAATAGCCTGCACCATCTACCTTGGAATACTTCATTTTACAATCCTTAAGGAATTTTTCAAGCTTGCAAGGAAAATACATAAGTAAAATGTAAAACGGAGACACTTTTCGGTACGCCCATGCATTTGACTCGTAAAGGAAAATATGAAAGAATTTCAGTTTAATCTGGATTTATTCTGAACGTTCATGCCTTGTACATAGAAATTATATATATATATATATATATATATATATATATATATATATATCCAATTTTCCAAACTGCAAGTCATAGTCAAAACCTGAGCAAATCCTGGAAGTAACTTTCTGAAGACAGTTTTAATGATAATCGCAAGACACTTCCTCCTTGAGAATCCTCCATAATGCTGCTGTCCCACTAAGAAACTGCTACTAATGATAATATTGATTAGTCAACTGGTTTGGAATAAGTCAGGAATTGATTAAATTGAGCGAGTTGAGTACGGCATAAGTCTCGTAGGCAAGAGGTCCAACTTTCTACTACCTGAGAAAACTGTTATATACAATTAAAAAGCATGAAATGATTGAGTTTTTAGCAGATTTCCCTTAAGGGAAATCAGCTATTGAGGTCGTACTCATGACGCGAGTTTCGAAAAATTTCTTCAAATGTCCATCGATCCTACCCAGGAGATGACGAAAATGAGGTCCGTACAAAATTATATATATATATATACCTATATATATATATATATATATATACCTATATATATATATATATATATATATATACCTATATATATATATATATATATATATATATATATATATATATATATATATATTTGTCTGTTAACGCTCTAGCGGTCGCAATTTTTGTTTGTTCGTTACCAAACTCGATATTTAAACGTTTTATGCAAAAATAAAGATCAAGTTCGTTAATGGCTGAAATCGGACAAGTGGGAGGGGGGGGGTTTAGAGGGGAGGATTTTCGAAAATTCGAAATATCTCCTTTATTATACGTCGGATCAAAAATTTATATACAAGCAATCTTATTGCAAATTAAATTTACTATAAATAATGCTATATACATTTATTCTGTATCTTGAATATTAACCGAGATATTAGCATTTTTCTGTTTTCAGCTTCTGACATGAGATCGGCTAACTTCGAGTCTAGTCGTGAGTTTCCGTCAAGAGCTAGTTCGGACCCTTCCCGTAACTGTTTGCCTCTCTATTCTGAAATTTCTCTATTATAAAACTTCACGTGGGAAATCTGCTTAGTTTACGCAGCCCCTGCGTGACGGACTTTTTTTGGAATTTGGCCCAACTATTTCGTAAACGATCACCTAAACGTTCGCTCTAATCAAGGCTGAGGTACTGCACTAGCCATAATCCATGGAACATTTTTTTTCTGAAAATCTGTCATTAGTCTGCAAAGAGGAAGTACTAGTCGATTCAGACGTGCTAATAAACATTAAAGTCTAGAGCGTTTGACATCTTTGATGATATTATGAGGGTTCTCTTCAGGGAAATCAGTTATTGGGCGTGGGCTGCAGACACAATTTTCGAAAGATGTCTTCAAACGTCAATCAGTCTTAAATAGTCCTGAAGAAAAATGAAGATTTTTTTATCTTATACAGATAGATTCTCTTTAAGGGTCTGTTTGTTGCAATTTGTATTCGATCGTTACGAAAAACGGTAATCAAACGCCTAAGATAAAACTGAAGAACAAGGTTGTTAATGGTCAAAATTGAGCCAGGAAGAGCAGGGGTTCAATAGCAGTGAGCAGTGAAATACGTTTTATATTTGCCTGTTAACGCTCTAGCGGTCGCAATTTTTGTTTGACCATTACGAAACTCGATATTTAATCGTTTTATGTAAAAAGACAGATCAAGTTCGTTAATGGCTGAAATCGGACTAGAGGGAGGGGGGATTTTCGAAAATTCAAAATATCTCCGTTATTATGCATCGGATCGAAAAATCGTATAGAACCAATCGTATTGCAAATTAAATTTACTATAAATATTGTTATATACTTTTATTCTCTATCTTGAATATTAACCGAGATATCTGCATTTGAATTGTGAGAAGTCGGCTATATTCGGAACTTTCCGCCGAAAGTTAGTTCGGCCGTTTACGCAACTGTTTGTCGCTCGTGAATTAGTTTAGAGATTTGTTACAATACTGTTATTAGTAGGAAGATTTCTCTTTTGTAAAACTTCACGTGTCTACTTAGTTTACGCAGCCCCTTCGTGACGGACTTTTTTCAATTACTTTTAGGTTCTGTGGTGGAAATTATTATACTGGTTCTAAATGAACTGGTGGCTTTTTCAAGCAAGTGTTTATTGCAAAAATACTTTTGTCTCAATCAATTGGGATTCTGACATACAAAAAAAATACTAAAATCCCAGACAATGACTCTCTCTCACACACAAATTTAAATGCTTCCAACAGATATTTAAACAGATATTTTATTTTTGAATGAGTTTAACTCACACCCTACCTAGGAAAGAAACCCGGACTAATATCCCTGAACGAAAACTTCACCTCGCAGGATACGCTACGGAGTACAGAGTATTTAATTTGTAATTTGTTCACGAGTTGACGTAGTGGGCCAGAGTATTAGAGAAAGAGCATAACTCCATGCTACAAATTATAACAGGGAGAGTATAACTCTATACTAGAGAGAGTTGTTGGCTGCAGGTGTGATAGAGTAAAGTTGTAGGCACCGGCTGATTAGTTTGTTAGGATGAATATAACTTTGTAGGCTCCAGGTGTCTTGTTCTCCCATCCATCTACCTCTCTAATATTCCATTACTATATTTTGTTTCATTATTTAAGCTTTAAATGCTCTTCAGTTTCTTGCTGTATTTTTAGTAAAACTTGTTAAAAATCAACTTCCTGGAAATAATTTTGAATAGTGGAGATATAATTTATAGAGATATAATAATTTGGATAGTGGTATGTGTCAAAGAAAAAACTTTTCCACAGGCCAACATGGCAGTAATATTTCTTGATTTACGTTTAGAAATTGTTGGAACTAAATTGATTTTTTATTTGGAAGAAATATTTCGCTTTTAATGTATGTACTATTCTTTGACATTGCTGGTATTTGATCCATTTGGGCATATGCTCGATATAATAAGAATATTGGACTAGAGCAAATTAAGTACACACAGAAGTGGTGTCAGTACAGGTTGACTTTTTCTTTGTGATTATCTGAATATATTAAAGTTTCCACTTTTAAAATTACCTGGTGTATTGTATTTTCTTTTGCGATAATTTAGTATTATTTTCCTAATACTTTTAATAGATGAATTTTATAAGGATCAATAAGAAGGCCAAGTCCTCTACTGTTTTTTAATATTATGCAGAGTGCACTTTCGGAGTCAGCGCTCCATCCTCAGTGCCTGATTAAAGCTGTGTAGCCTGGACCACGACCGCTGGGCGACTGCGAGGATGGAGCGTTGACTCCGAAAGTGCACTCTGCATAATATTAAAAAACAGTAGAGGACTTGGCCTTCTTATTGATAATTATCAATGGGTTCCTCTACCATCCAGCATATTCCAGAGATGAATTTTAGGTACGACAGTATTTTATGAAATAAATGGGTAAACTATTTGTGAAGGGGCTTTAATTGCGTGTAATGTTTGCACATGTAGTTGTTGTGTTGGTTGTTGTAACTTATAGCAAATACTTTTCCCTGTGGTAAACAATTCTTTACACTCTTCAGATGTGACCACACACTTTTTTGGTGCCATTTTAAAAATATACTCCGTAATTTGTATATCGCAAGAGTTTTTAATGAAAATATTAGTTCATATTGTTTCCATTTTTTGATTCAATGCAGTTAAACAAACTTTTAAAATTACTTTAAACCAATGTTTTCTTATTGCCGTTTGAGCATATAATTTTTGGTGAAAACGGGAATTACATCTCTTCATGAGCTGATATCTCAGAACGCATAATATTTATCTTTTTATGTATTGAAATATTTGAGGTTATATAGTTAGTATTTCAATTTTTATAAGTTCATTAGACCCGTATGTTAAAAGATTAAGAACCTAAAATCCTTTTAGATAAGTTTTTCAAAATGTATATTCAGGTCCTCTCATAAGATAAGTGAAAGGTCTTCTTTTCAGGTCATTGGTACTGATAGCTGAAAAGGTATCTTAAGTTACCTTTTAGTAGCTTATAGATACAGACAGCTTAAAGCTTTCTCTTATTACTGGGTTCAAAACCCTCCTCAACACTGACATCTAACTATTCTGTTGAGTTAGTGTTTGTTTATTTTTTTTTGTAACCACTGAACTAAATAAAATTTAGTAAGCAATCCCCAGCCTTGAACCCATCATTTCTAGTACGGTGCAAAATGATTTTACTTGACGATCCTACTTAGGTAAAATCTATCAGTTAATTCAAAACTAAGAGAATAGAAATCCTATGCAAGAAATTAAATACAGTTTGCCACCTAATTCGTGGACACATATTGGGATACCAATTTCAGTCGTGCCTTGATAGAAGGAGTCGCAAATGCCCTACAATGGTGTTGCAATGGAATAAAAATGTTTTACAGGATTGGAATGAAACCAGTGATGTCAGTCCAAACGGTTTTCTTCTAAAGATTAATTCTTTCTTCGGCAGTATTATTTCTTGGCTAACATTGTTGTATTCTGAGCATAAGCAGTGTTTGAGGATTCCACTTATCACAAGGAATTAAGGTTGTTTTGAATTCCACTTGCGAAGGTATACATCGGTTCTGTTGATAAGTAGATCTCAAGCTCACAGGCTGAGTTATTGGGGTTGGTTCTTGCAGAATTGTGCCATGCTATGACCTCCTCGACGCTAAGATACCCTTCTAGTCTTGCTTACACCCTTAGCAAGAAGTAGCTCAGTCATAATAATTTACTGTCAGAAATATTCTTCAACGCCTTTGGAGTGTGGAAAAGCCGGAAACTGACCCTTTTAAAGTCAAATAAAGTTTCCTATGGATGCAACTGTAATCAACTTCTAAGCTGTTGGATCAAGAAATGTGGATCTATAAGTTACTAAATTAATTCATGTGTCCTATTGATAAAAAAAACTCCTTGCGACTGGCTCCGAGTAGTCAAAATTCTTACTTATGATTTGCACTAATTACACTTCTCCAGACACGTAGGACGTATCGTAAATGTTCCAGTCAATGAATGTGTAACAAATGTCAACGCAAACACCATAACCTTAAACATTTAAAACCCAATAAAGATTCATCTGAATCTTAACATTCATGAAGCACATCACTATCTTCAAATTCTGGTTCACCTGCTAATACTAGAGCTCAGGGCAAGGCATGCTCGCCTTCTTGTCCTACATTTTAAGGGCATCAGCTCACTAGTAAGACGCACCAGCGAATTTAATATATAGCTTCTGATACTCGTGGCTACATGTCTGGTCAGATTCTAGACGGCAGTTGACAATTATGTGTACACTTCGGGATAATGCTTCTTGTGCTTATTTCATTTCAGAGAAACTATCCCAGGGGTTCAATATCCTCTGCTACCAGGTACCTGTTTTCATGAAAGGCGTTGAGCAACATACAGTTCGTGGTGTAACTAGTATGAGTGAAATGTCACTTGCCACTCCGGTGTAAAGAAATCTATGAACTCGACAATTATCGACAACTATTAAAAATAGCTTCGAATAACCCAAACTCATGCAGAGATTACGATAAGTTTTTCTTGTTTAGCTTAAACGGTAAATTTGTTCATACTTTCGTCTTGTATTTATTCTGTCTTAGTTTGCCAGAACAGAGCCAGTTCGAAAATGTAATTTCGAAGAAGAAAAGCAATTAAAAGGAATCTCTGAAACATAAAATTAATTAGCAAAACTTTTAACTGTTGCATTATTTTAGATTTATATATATATATATATATATATATATATATATATATATATATATATATATATACATATAAATATTAATTGAATTAATTGGTTTTAAGATTTTGTTCTTTTGTATATGTTCTCTTATTTCCAAATTGGTTTTTACTGAATCCTTTCCTTTCGCATTTTTATTTTATTTGTCTTTAAATTAACAATCCTATTTATAACAACTGACAGCAACAGACCTGCGTATGAGTAGATCGCCAATGTTGCTTTTCTTTATTAAATAAATAAAAATAAATTGTAAATTTAGTATGCAAACTCTTAAAAGAGATCAATGAGGTTTCTCTCCATTTTTCACTGTTTTTTCAATAGCGTCAAACGCAAACTCTTAATCATAAAGAAAGCAGTTATTTTGACTTATTCTAATATGTTTCTCATTCGTCTATATAACTGTACAGAACACCTAATGCTTTTTGCACCATAACTATGCTACATACAGCTGTTCCGAGAAACTCTTGCTGCCACCGAGATCAACCCCCATAGTACGCAAAGCCATAGAGAGCACATACTGCATCGTCTTATCTACACGTCAGCCATTTAGAGCACCTTCTGCCGGGACACGAGTGTTTTAGGAGGCTCGTTCCTTATTCCATGGTTAGAGCAGGGAGGGAACAGGCTGGTTATTGTCAGCTCCCCTCCCAGATTGCCTTTAATGTGCATGTTATTGAAGAGAGTGCCGTTCCCTTCATTCACACTGCCTCCTTCGTGAACGCACTCCGTAATGAATGGGAGAGTGTTTAATAGCACCTACTCCCCTTTGCATTAATCCTGCCGAGAGATTAAGGCCTTCCTAAGAGTTCCCGCCTAAATAGGGTACTTTACTCCCTTAGTACATCTCATCATAAAACACGAGGGCGAGCACACTGCCTCGGGTATCACTTGCTTCTAATTTATATTTTCATAATATATTTGTTGATATTTTGAGCTGTTAAAGAGAGACTTCTTTTTCGTTATCTCCTTGGCAGCTGCAGAAAGTATTCACGTCATAAGTACAACCTCAATAGCTGTTTTCACTAAACAGTTTGATGGCGGGATTTGAAGGTCATTGCCAATGTGTGCCCCTGTCGACGACGCTTAGACACCTGTTAGTGCTGTTTCAATTCGATCTGTATCCGTCTACCCATTTCGAAACATCTCTACAATTTCTCCTAGCCTTTTCAGAGGGATTTTCTTCATACCTGAGCCTCCCTTCGCCGGTTTTTTTAATAAAAATTCTCTGGACATTCATCTCTAAAGGTACGTTCCACAATCTTTATTTGTCAGCTTATACTATCAGCTTTTAAATAATCTAAAGTAAATACTTTCATTTGTTCTTCATATTTTCATGGCAAGGATCACCAATAAAAATCATTTTTCCCAAAAACTTTATCGATTCTGCCCTACATGTTTCGTGGCTTACATGCCACCCACCCCGTCTACTGTGGAGGTCGTCGCAACGAACATAACAGGGAAACGAACACTTCAGAAATGGATAGCCGAGGTGGCATGTAAGCCTCGAAATATGTAAGGGCAGTATCAATAAAGTTTGCGGGAAAAAATCTTTTTATTGGTGACCCTTGGATTGAAAATATGAAGAACATATAAAAATATTGGTCTAGAATAAGAAGAATACTTATATTATAAATAGATCATATGAACTTAGTTAGGTTCCGACTTTTTTTTTTTTTTTTAAATCGGCTTATATTTTTATAAATCTACATTTTCCCGTTTATATTTTAAATGTAAAATAAAACACTTTTGCCGTGCAGATTATATCCTCTTTGCAGAACTATGCCCACTTAAATATTTTTAATAAGATTTAGTTCATTTTTATCATTCAAGCATGCATGAAATTCGTTTTTCATGTCTTCTCATTGGGATTAATAAACAGTAGTCGTAGATGCTTTTTTTTTTAAACCTAAAAATTTCCATAACAACGTTCCATTTCCACCATGTTCTAATAGTAAATGTAACTTGATTTCAGTTGGCAGATAAAAAAAACTTCAAAAAGACATAGATAACCCAGCCGATTTATTGGACGGTCAACTCGTCCCCTTCTTCTAGTGATGGATACCTTGGGATTTTTTCATTGGGAGTATACTTTGAATAATTTAAATAATAAATATATTTTTTATTAAATATAATTTGCCTAATTATAATTAACATAAATGCAATTAATAATTATCGATATTTCAAATATTATCCGTGATTAGTTTCAGGCTCATGAATGGACTTCCCTTCCAAATGGCGGGTGTCGAACACCATTCGACAGGCATTGTTTCCAGTAAAAAATTAAAAAAACGGTAATATTGAATTTAAAGTATTGCATAAAGATTATTTATTTATTTGTTGGGCTCCGCAACGAGGCGATGTCGCTCAGTATCATTTATTTTCAATTCCTTAAGTTAAAATGTTAAAATAAAGGAATAAAGAAAAATGTTTTCAAAATTATTAAGACAATATAAAGTATAGCTATATATAAAACTAAGGAATAAAATAAAGCTAAGGAACCGTTAAAATAAAACTATGTAAAACTATAATTTTTGCGACAAATCCTGGCTTGAGGATGATGAAAGTCTAAGGCACAAGTTTAAAAATGTATTATACAGCCTTGTTCACAAAAAACATAAAAACAAATTAGTGGCATAATTTAAAATAAAAACGTAGAGTGATGAGTGGAGTAGGAGATGTTTAATGGTCAGTACTGTGTTACAGTGAGTGCATGTAGGACGGTCTTTACGGTTTATGAGGTATGACTGTGTAAGTAGTGAATGTCCGATTCTAAGCTTAGTCAACACCACTTGATCTCGTAAATAAAGATTAAATATAAATTAAATAAAAATTCAGAATGATTTTACCTATATGCCTTAGCAAATGCTGAAAATACACTGCAATAAATAGTGGATCTTCGTATCCCCTAAAAAATTATTTGGCCAGGATGTCGGTGGACGTCACTCATAGTCTAGAACGTGCTTTTATTTTCAAAAACTTTCATTGTCCATGAACTAATGAGCAACTGTCATGCTCTCATGTATTTCCCCCAAGAATAAATATTTAAAGCTCTTAAATTATGGGAATAAATATGGTATTTATAAATAATATGTAAATACAATGTTGTCTTCTCGAAAATACAATGTGAAAAACCATTCTAGGTATGGATTCTCATTGTAGATAATATAAAAAAAATAGATAAAATGAGAGAGAGAAATGAATCTATTAATATCGAATGTTGAATTACTTTCCTGACATGAATAATGTAACAAAAGAAGCAGGGAACCCTTGGTTTGTTGGCCATGCCTCTTGAAATATGGTAATATTCATGAATATAGATTAATCGGGGACTGGAATGTCTCCAATCTAAGTCTTTAGTACACAGCCAAGATGACTCTTACTCAGAGAACAAGAAATAAGTCTCTTGGAATTTCTGTATGAGGCTTTCTTACTTTTTTAGCATATCTACAAGTCTTCCGGTGAAATATTTTTTTCATGACTCCCTAAATTATAGTTAGTTTTGGCCGTATAGTAAGCATTTTTCTCAATGCTTTACAATTCACTAAATTTTATGGAGCAGCAGAGCATTTTGTTCTACTTTTCATTCAGATTTTTAATATATATTTCCTATTTTTTTTTTTTTTTTTGTACCTCATTA